>NC_051165.1:111665623-112265623 GCF_013339725.1 Rhipicephalus microplus
CCCACCTGCTGTTGTATCGCTTCGCATTCTTTTGGAGTCACGCGATAAGGGTTCTGGTGATTAGGTCTCGCTGTTTCTTCGGTAATTATCCGATGCTTGCTTAGAGGTGTGCGACCAACTCATGATGTTGTCGAAAAGCAGTCTTGATACTTGGCTCGGTACTTGGCTCCAAGCTCAAGGAGTCTGCGTCACTCGTCTTTCGGCAAAGTAATGCTAAAGTCTAGAACAGGCGCTGAATCGAGTTTTAGCGCCTCGTCGACTACTGCCAAGTTGCCTTCAGCATCTATGACATCGTCGAAGTAAGCGATAGACGTGCTTTTGGAAGGTGCCAGTGCTCAGCGCTAAAATTGGTGAGCAGAAGGTCCGTGCGTCCAACAGCAACTCTGACACAGTGACAGCGACAGAAATACCGTGGGTGAAATACCCTCAAGCGACAGAAATACCATGGGTGAAGAGAAGCGAGCTTATTTGGTCTGCAAGTCCTTCTGCGTCAAACTGGATAGTGGCGGCCACAGAAAAAAATATGCATGACCTAGGAGGGAGGACAACGTCGTCATCAGTAAGACGCAGTTGGTTTGCTCGCACCTCTGGAAAATCGGGTAAGCCGGTACTGTTGCAGAAAGTAATCAAACTCTTTGGGATGTCGATGACGGTGCCATATTCTCGTAAAAAAATCTATGCCAAGGATTACATCTCTGCAGCGTGCAATGATAATGACGAACGGTGCAGTGAAAGGACCTTTGCTGTAAATTCTTGCAGTACATCTCCCGAGGGCATCAATAACTGGCCCCCTGCCATTCTTATATAAGGGCCCGTCCACGGCGTCTTCACTTTCGTGAGGCTATCAGCGAGGTCCTGACTGATAATAGAGAAGTCGACCGGTGCCAAATAAAGCTGTCACTTTCTGGCCGTCAAGAATAATACTTAGGTCGGCAGTCCACATTTCAACGCTTTCACGGCTTATCGGCTGTACGACGTCGTGCAGTGGGGCTTATTTGTGTCATCTTCATGGCCTGCAACTTTGCCCTCGGAATCGCCACCCCAGTTTCCTCGGCACGGGCTAGGTGACCTTCTTGTATGAATGTGCGCAAAGGTGTGGTGGTGCTACGAGGTGAACGCGTGGGAGACGGACAGCACGATCGACGTCCCAGACCAGGCAGCTTAGTAAACATTGCCTCCTCTGCAGTGGTACGGCCGTCGTCAAAGTAAGAATGGCCTCATAGATAGAAGTGTCGTCACGGCGTGAAGTGTTTGTCTTTGGCACGCCGGCCGTCAAACCGAGGTCGAACAGGACGGAATGAATCGCCTCGATGCCAGCAATGACGGGCAATATGGCCTGCACCTCCGCCGTGAAAGCAAGTGGACGCCTGTAGACTGTGCGCAATGCTCTGTTCTTCAGGTCGGTGGACGTCTGAGCACCTCCCCTGGCGTCGATGTCCATGGGTGGATGTGAACGGCTGTTGTATGGCTGTAGCATAGGTGGTTGGTGTAGTGGCTGCTCTTGTAGCTGTGACCGAATGGCCATCGGTGCCTGGCAGTACGGCGTCGGCGTAGCGGGTGGTGGGTCCGGAGAGTGGCAACGTAGCTCAGGGACGCTGCTCAGCATCAGGACCAGCTGTAGACAACGCTTGGTGGATTTCGTCGCGCGCGACTTCTAAGACCGACCAAATGGGAGTTTCAGTAACAGGAGTCCAGAACTTCTGCAGTTCTTCGCGAACTATTTTCCTAATCAAGTATCGCAATTAGCTCTGACTCACAGACGTCGTGGAAATAGCATTAATTGGGACATTGCTTGACATGCGGTCATATTGCCTGCAGTGTTGATGAAGGGCCCGCTCGATAGCCGTAGCCTTCTTATAAAGTCAGCCATGGTACTTGGAGGGTTGTGCAGTAGCCTGGCGAAAAGCTGTTTCTTGACACCTGCGCATGAGGTAACTCAACATTTTATCTTCCGCCATGTTTCGGGTTAGATCGACGAAAAAGACGAGTCATGTCGTCGGCAAACGTTGCAATGGTTTCGTAGGTTTTGAACCCGTAGCTATCATAACTGCTGCGCACAGTCTCGTCGATCGATATTGGCGAAGTATCGACGAACTGCTGTCGAAAATTGGGACCACGTCGATAGATTGGCTTCTCTATTCTCATACCAAGTACGAGCACCATCGTCAAGGTAGGAATAGGTGCAAGAAGCATTTCCTGTTCCGGCCACTCACTTTTCTTGGCAACACGTTCGTAGTGGTTAAGCCAGTCGTCAAGGTCTTCATGGGCACCGCCACTAAGGTGATCAGCAACCAGTGGTTGAAAAATGGTCACCTCAGATACGTGCATCGGAAAGCTGCCTTGGGGCACCTGTTGGGGGCTTGTCTTGGCCATTGGTCGAGATGAGCGGTGCCTGGGAGGTTCCAGCGAGAGAGTGAGCTGTGGCGTGAGGCCTCGCAACCGTCGACGAAAACGATGTACAGCAGTTGCAACAGGTGGCAATGGTTTGGACTGGATGAACGGCTCCCAGCGGGAGTGTGGAGGATCAGGCAGGGTTGCGATCCAGTACACCAGTGTCGTGGTACAACGCGAACAAACCACAGGTATGCCTTGAGACAGCGAAAGCGCTGTGTTCTCAACAGCTGAGCCTGTTTGTTTGTTTGTTTGTTTGATTGATTCCCTGAACTCGTGGCTCACACCCACTCAGGAGGATTGGCCACGAAAGCGTAGCGCATTTTTTCTGGGAGCTTTATGGCTCTGTTTAAAAATGAATTTGTAATATATTATGACTAATGTAAGAAAAACAACATAAAAGAGAGCAAACAAAAAAGAATAGGTAAACTTGAGAACATTTTGTTGATTTCCGGTGTAGTGATTACCACTCAGCTGCGTTTAATTCTTCTCACCATTTAGATTTTTTTAGATACTAAATTTAATTATTCGATTGAAGATCACAATGGGATACGTTTGGATATTGGAATGTAATCGCAAATGGCATTGAAAGCATCCCTGTGGCAATGTCCCAAAACTGAGGCAGCAATGTTTAGTGCAGGTTCCGCCGTCAATGTAACGCCTATTTTCAGAAATGAAATAACTAGAAGTCTTTTTCTAAATATAGTGTATCGGTGACAGTTAGTATGAGGCACTAATTACCAGCGTGTTGGGTGTATCGCAATTAATGCGGCTGACGTAGACCGTGTAGCCAGCTCCCGTCCCGTCAACTAACGAAGCTGATCGGTTCCGCGAATGCGAACGTAGAAGATCCGAGCACGGGAAAGAAAGAAGACTTCTTAGATCGCATGGTTCACGAGTGGAGCCGTCAAGGTCTCCCCTGTTCGGGATTAGAAGGAGAAGGCATACTTGGAAAAGCGTTTGGGAAGAGGCAGGTAAGGCGCCACCGTCTGAGTTTAAGCCATTGTTGGCATGCACGCGTGCCATTGAGAATGACGCGGGGACGTGACCACTTGGCTGACCGAAACATAGTGGCGGCAGCGCGACGAGCATAACCTCCCCCGCTGTACGTCATTACAGAGTGCTGTTAGGATGTCGGGGTGCCTCGCTGTCGCATGCACACCTGTAAGCGCACGGAGCCCAATGGTGTACCCACGCTCTTAGGGAGGCTTCTACGAAGCAACAATTAATGAGAGAACTGACGGGACTCGAGCGTGAGAACGGCTGCCGATAGAAGTCGGTCAGGCACTGCGCCGTACTACCGACCGTGTTGTAGAAATTAGGTGCCTTTTCTCATCTTCTAACCACTACCACCACCACATTAGTCGGCCGATGGAGACATAGAAGTGTGGCAGCTTGGGCTAGGTGGTATGGCATGACTATAGTTATAGCGCGAGAACAAAACGTGTCTTCCGTGTCCTTTTGTCTCAGTGTCGTCATTTTGTTCTCGCGCTATAACTATCGTCATCGACGGAGACAGTACGGCCTGGCATGGGAGAGAGTGTCACACGCGCAAAACCCATCTCTTTGCGTGTTTCATTTGTTAACGTGATTCTAACCAATGTAGTGCCTGTCATGAAGGTGTTTCTGTGATTGGTTGTGATGATGCGAGTCCCAACATATGATTGGTGTGTGTGTGAAGACTCTTTGTTCAAGCGAAGGCTGAAAAGAGGGTGTTTGAATCTGAAATATGGGAGGGGATGTTCGGGCTTGGACTCGAGCAGTAGCCTGAGGCTGCAATAAAGCGTCTCTTCACCAGATTACGGCTCTTCCTTCGCGCGGCCATCGTGCACTAGATTCATCGAGAGGACCTATCCCGAACGTCAAACATCTTCCCTCCTTGGCTAGTGTAGAAGCTAGTCGAGGAGGAGGAAATTAACTGGCGCACTCGACGTGAAGTGGATAGCCCGCACCGAGGAAGGTGCTAAAGTCCGGGAAGCTGCCAAGACGCATGCTGGTTCGGGACCTGCTGTTGCGCTGCGAGAAGTAGCATTGACATTCGGTACGAGCCTGCCGGTCAACATTGGAGCCTGGAGTTCAAGACGCATGCTGGTTCGGGACCTGCTGTTGCGCTGCGTGAAGCAGCATTGACATTGGGTACGAGCCTGCCGGTCAACATTGGAGCCTGGAGTTCGGCAGCGCAAGAGCAGTGCGCGTCACTGAACGAGAGCAGAGCCAAAGGTCGTCGTTGAGCGTCGGGCTTACCAGAGAGGCGCTGCAGGGTGCTGCTTCAAGAGCAGAGCAGCAGGGCAGTCGATTGACAGACTGAGTCAGCGACAAAAGTGATCGGGCAGAGACCTGCTGCATTGGAAGTGGTCATCGCACATAGCGTTGATGACTAGACGGACGCAGTTCCAATTGTCAAGTCAAGTGCATCTCAAGTGCATCGGGTGACGCATCACTGCAAGGTGAGACCTGCTTTGTGCTCTCTCGGCGCCCCCCCCCCCCAAGGATTTGTTTCTACTGAATGCACTTGCGTTCAGGCACTCTCTGGAAGATGGCGGACTCAGATAGAGATGTGATAGAAGAGGACGCCGTTAGTGAATCGGATCGCACCCAAGAACTGAAGCTTGAAATTGAAGCGCCAAAGCTCAAGCTTGAGCTACAAAAGATGAGATCGTCGCACGCCTTATCGGAGGAACCGGAAAACCGGAACCAGCAAACCAGTATCGGACGGTACGCGAAGGGCCTAAAGGCAGTCCTTGCACCCATGCCCACTGATGAGCCTATGATTTCCGCCTGGTTCAAAAACGTGGACGCTTTTTTTGCGGCATCGAACATACCTGAGAATATTCAGGGCACGATTCTATTGCCATTTCTAAGTGACAAGATGCGAACATTCATTGCCAATCAATCTGAAGCGGGGGTGATGGCGAACTCAGATTTAAAATCAAGAGTTCGGAAACATCGAGATGGCGCAACAGGATATCAGCTCTTGCGAACAAATTTGCGTGACCTCACTGGAAAATGACCTGAGTTCGGGTCAAAGCGAAGAACTCAATGCAATTCTTAAGGAATACAGAGAGGTTACGTCGGAATGGCCTGGCCGAAGTAGACTGGGCGAGCACAAAATCATATTATCACCCGGCACTAAGCAAACACGACCACATATGAATAAAGCACCAATGGCTTTAATGGCGGAATTGAGCGGCAGATGCACGACTTGCTAGCGTGGGACTTTATCTACCCAGTGCAGCGTGCGGTTGCCCACCCAGTGGTATGTGCGGCTAAACAGGACGGATCCGTCAGAATATGTGTAGATTACAGGTACTTGAACGCGATCACAGAACCTGACCAGTTTCCTATTGAAAATGTGACCGAGCTCCTGTACTCCATAGCTAGGGCGAAATACATATCAGTTTTGGACAAGACCCGCGGGTATTGGCAAATACCGTTAGATAAAGAATCGCAAAGGTTGACAGCCTTCGCAACGCCCAGTGGCTTGTACGCATGGAAGGTAATGCCTTACGGGTTGTGCAATTCAGCGGCTACTTTCCAGCGAGTGGTAAATGAGTTGCTAAGCAACCATCGTTTCTATGCATGTGCATACATTGACGATATAGCCATGTTTTCGGAGACCTGGCAAGAACACACGCGTCATCTGCAGGCAGTAGTGCGAACCATTCAGGAAGCAGGTCTGACGATAAACCCATTGAAATGCAGGTTTGCCCAGCCGCAAGTAAAATATCTTGGGCACGTGGTGGGGTCACGTGTACATGGTCCGGACTATGACAGAGTACGCGCTATACAACGACTCAAGCCTCCTACCACAAAACGTGAACTGAGGAGTGTGCTGGGGCTTCTAAACTACTACCGGGGCTACGTGCCGCACTATTCGAGACTCGTGTTGCCACTGACGACACTCAAAAACAAAAACGTTCCGAACACTTTGCCGTGGAACTCGGAGGCTCAGGTTGCGTTTGATTCAGTTAAAGAGGCCCTTGCGTCGATTTCAGGGTTGGCAGCACCAGACCCGAGCAGATCATTTTGTTTGGCTATGGATGTATTGGAGAAGGCAATTGGGGCTTGCCTTTCCAAAAGGATAGGTGAACATGAACAATCAGTTGCATTCCTCAGTAAGAAATTGAGCTCGTCGCAACAAAAGTGGTCCACAATTGAACGAGAAGCGTATGCAATTGTGTGGGCGCTAGAGTCATTGGGAACATGGTGATTTGGCACAAAGGTCAAAATAATGACTGATCATGATCCGTTGACTTTTCTGACTCGTGCGACTTTCTCCTGTGCTAGGCTAACGCGGTGGGCATTGGCGATTCAAAAATATGACATAGAAATTGTTCATATTAAAGGCGCACTGAACAAGGCTGCTGATGCTCTTTCAGATCTCGGCTAATCATTGGATTCAGTGATTGTAACTCTTTAGAGACAAGGTGACGTTTTGTCTGTTTCATATGGTTGAGTTTTTTTTTTTCGTTGTTGTTGTTGTTGTGTAGCCACTGAAGTAGTTTCTGTGAATTGAATGACCTTACAGGAGCTTGCATCACACGTTTAAGTGTTATGCGTGATATTAAGTGTGTCGAAGAGAATAATAGTTCCGGCGTGATATGAAAATATTTTGTTTGTTGTACTAGGCATTTTTTGTAGTGTTGTTGTTGAGATGCGAGCTTGCCTTTAAGTGGTAGAACTGCTTTTAGGTGTACTTTAAGTGTTTTGTAAGAATAATTATGTAGATTAAATAAGGTAGCGTTAGTGAAGTGAGTTTGTTAAAATTTTTTTTGGTGCAATCCGTTGAGACTAAAATTATGTATAGTACTGTGTCCGTCGCTTTCATGCGTGTGTCATGCGGAGCCTGGAGGGCGCATGGAGAGGGTCTCACGTGTTAGGAGAATGACCGTGTGGTGTGGTGAATTTTAAGAGAAGAACTGCAGGACAATGCACGGTGCGCGTAACCTGTTTCAAGCCAATGCGAACTGACTAGCACGTTGAAATTCATTCAGAGTGTGTTCTTCATTGTTGTGCATTACGAGAGTGTTTTCCTTCGGAGGACTATTTGAGGGTATTATGTATATGTGTTGCTGTGTCTATTTCGCAGAAGGATGCAAAAGTTCTCCTGTTCAGATTGAAGTGAAAATCGGTTCACGCATGTGCGCACACCGAGAGTGAGTTTATTTTGAGTGATTCTTTTGTTTGTTTTTGTATCACGTTACTGGACATCGAGTATCCAGTAACACTCTTGAGGGGGGAGGATTTAGTATGAGGCACCAATCACCAGCGTGTTGGGTGTATCGCAATTAGTGCGGCTGATGTAGAGCGTGTAGCCAGCTCCCGTCCCGTCAACTAACGAAGCTGATAGGTTCCGCGAAGGCGAACGTGGAAGATCCGAGCACGGGAAAAAAAGGAGACTTCTTCGTTCGCACGGTTCACGAGCGGAGCCGTCAAGGTCGCCCCCGTTCGGGATTAGAAGGATAAAGCTTACTCGGAAAAGCGTCTGGCAAGAGGCAGGTCATGCGCCATCGTCTGAGTTTAAGCTATTGTTGGCATGCACGCGTGCCGTTGAGAATGACGTGGGGATGCGACCACTTGGCTGACCGAAACATAGTGGCGGCAGCGAGACGAGCATAACCTCCCCCGCTGTACGTCATTACAGAGTGCTGATAAGATGTCGGGGCGCCTCGCTGTCGCATGCACACCTGGTAAGCGCACGGAACCCAACGGTGTACCCACCGCTCTTAGGGAGGCTTCTACGAAGCAACAATTAATGAGAGAACTGACGGGGCTCTGGCGTAAGAACGGCTGCCGATTGTAGTCGACTGATGAAGACAGCACGGCCTGGCATGGGAGAGAGTGTCACACGCGCAGAACCTATCCCTTTGCGTGTTTTATTTGGTAACGTGGTTTTAACCAATGTAGTGCCTGTCATGAAGGTGTTTCTGCGATTGGTTGTGATGATGCGAGTCCCAACATATGATTTGTGTGTGAGAAGACTCTTTGTTCAACCGAAGGTTGAAAAGAAGATGTTTGAATCTGAAATATGGGAATGAATGTTCGGGCTTGGACTCGGGCAGTAGCCTGAGGCTGCAATAAAGCGTCTCTTCACAAGGCTACGGCTCTTTTTTTGCGCTGCCATCGTGCACTCGAGTCATCGAGGGGACCCATCCCGAACATCAAACATCTTGCCTCCTTGGCTAGTGTAGAAGCTAGTCGAGGAAGAGAAAATTAACTGCGTGAAGACAAAAAATAATGTGCAATTGATTCCACTTCTCCGCAGAATGCGCAGAGGGGTGATATTGTCGGACCAGCTCTGTGTAGATACAGGTTGAGAGGGGGGGGGGGGAACACGACATCAAAATTTAGTAATTAAAACTTCGAGCTCTGTGGACTGACTCTAGTGGCGTCGGCATGAAAACTTGAGGTGGTTATATTCTGTCCATGTAGTTACTTTTCCTATCATATCAGTTCAGATTGCTGATTTTCGATATCTTTTTGCTGTAATATATTCAACTTTTGGCAGTACAGATAAGATTGGGCCATCAAGCGCGGCTCGTGCAAAGGAATCGGCCAGGTCATTTAATCTTAATCTACAATGTCCTGGAAACCACACTAACCTCATGAGTCTCAACTGCGATGGTACTTATGTTCTGAATTGGTTGGTTGGTTGGTTCCTCAACACCTTGGCGCAACCCACCTAGGGGATAGGCCATGAATGGGACGGTGCCTTGCTTTTAAAATTAATTCACTTCTTGAAAGAGAGGCTTGGATTAATTAGGTAATATAGGTAATAATTAAAAAGTGTTAAATTTCTGAACAAAAAACCCTGAATGAAAAACTTAATAAACTTACAAAAAGGAAAAAATTATACTTATAACATTGTCATTGAGCCGCAAGATTTTCTTCTTCATTCTCGAGTAAAGCCAGGGGCCCACTACTTGGTGTCTGCTAAATCCCCCCATCATTGTTTTTGTCCACATGTAGACACGGATAGACACTATATATGGCCAAGTAGATCCTCCGTGGGAATGGCAACTATACATACAGAAGTGTTTACTTCAACAGTTTCGGCGATAGTCTGGACTTCGTCAGGAATGAGGGAATATGCTGTTTGCCCTCACATTTATGATATTGTGCGCGAAAAAAAGAGATGAAAATAATGGCAAAGACAGCAAAAAAGAACAAAAAAAATGAAAGTAAAAAAGAGAAAAAAAAGCTAAAAGAAAAAAAATATATCAGGGGTCTCTGCACTATGCGATCAGCATCGCAGTAAATAAAAACACCAAGACCACAATGGGATTACAACCCGGCTCCTCTGTGTGTCAGCTCAGTATTCTACCTCTGAGCCACGCCGGTGCCTGAAACTTGTTTTTTAACTGGTCTTAGGCAGGTTTGGTGTCGGAAAGGAATCTAGTTAATTTGAGTAATAGCGCGTTTCAAAACACACACAAAAAAACGCAGGTGTCAAACAATGCAAATTGCGCAACGAGTTGATTGATTGATTTGTGGGGTTTAACGTCCCAAAACCACCATATGATTATGAGAGACGCCGTAGTGGAGGGCTCCGGAAATTTTGACCACCTGGGGTTCTTTAACGTGCACCCAAATCTGAGCACACGGGCCTCAACATTTCCGCCTCCATCGGAAATGCAGCCGCCGCAGCCGGGATTTGAACCCGCGACCTGCGGGTCAGCAGCCGAGTACCTTAGCCACTAGACCACCGCGGCGGGGGAATTACGCAACGAGTGTGCCATCGATAGCTCCAACCCATTAGAAAATGTGTTCTTGATCAGCTATCACCTGTTGCGCATACCCACTTGAGGCATAATTCTTCGTCGTCTTCAGCCACTGTAAGCAAAAATTGCCTGAAATTCTTAGCAAGTGTGTAGCGGATACCCAGCTTCCCCGAAGAATGACGACGGATAGCATAGGAAGTGCTGTCATACTACACAAAATTATGATTATTTGTTGTGTCGTGGGTACCCAGCAACTGTTCCTGTAGCAGTTACTCAAAGAGTGATTTGAAAAAACTCTGAAAGGCCACTTTTTTTTTAGTTTTCTCCGAGCTTGTGCTTCGCGTTCTGTGCAGGCCTGGCGTTGTTTGGCTCGGTGACGTCGCATATTTCACTTTCGACGTCATCAAGCTCGGTGAAAATGTAGCATACGTCACTTGAAAATATGTAGGCAGTTGATGTGGAACACGATATTTGTATTAATTATGTATATTTGGTATACAATGAAACTTCGCCGTTGCCAAGGAGGTCAGACGAAGCAACAAAAGGTTTTTGTCCACGTTCGTCGCACGGAGAACAAATGCAAAAATACAGCATCATACATATTAGGCTGCATCTGCAATCTTCCACTGTGCCATGTACATAGGCATACGTGAACTAAATACAATAAAACTTTGTGTCTAATTAAAATTGTTTCACATTCAACGTCAATGCAGATGTTTTGCTTGAAGCCTTCCAGTAGAACACTATACACAAATAATTTCTTCACCTTTTTGGTATGAGTTTGTTATGATTTCTGAAAGAGCGATCAACCCCTTTCCTGTGGAAAAGCGATGAAGCAGTTTGCTACGCTTGTCCGGAAGGTGAAAGAGCCAAGTTTTCTGAAGGTCAACCTCAAAAATCAAAACACAGTGCGAGAACGTTGTTTGTCAGCATACACTATTTTTTTTGTTGATGGCATTGCCCCTTTCAAAAAATGATACTGTCACGGGGTCGTGACGTGGCCGAAGACAGGAGGCTTCGTGTTGGGATTTAACTCTTTATTTGGGCGAACCTGTGCCCGGTAAAAGGAAAGTACAATTACAGCAGCAGTCTCGCACAGATAGCAGTCTCGGACTGATAGCGGCGAACGGAGCGTCGGCCTTCGATCAAAAACTGACAAGCGGCGAAGCGCGTCGGCATTTATACTCTTGCCGTCGAATGTTCTAGCGTTATCGCTGGCGGTGGCGTAGGTTCCAGAACAATCTGTGCCGTTCGCACAGTGGGCGTGATCTTGTCGAAATGATCTACTACAGTCCGGAACCTTCTAGAAAACTGCAGGCGCGGTTTGCGCTGAGAATCGTGTGGTGCTTCGGGACGATAACAAAAACGCTGGAAACGGAACGTGGCATTGCCCCCCTCTGAAAAAAGGCATCGTCCCGATGCTTTAACTAAAGATGAAGGTACAATATTAATGCAAGGAAGTAGAATGAATAAATTACGATACAACAATAAAACAAAAAAAACACTGTTTCAGTTTGTTAACGCGCATAAAACGGCTTGAGGTGCGCGACATGGACGACTTCAGGTCGCGATCAGCGTCGTTGAGAGTTCGTGATGCCGTCGGGGACAACCTCGTAATCAAGTGGGCCGAGACGTCGAACCACCCTGTAGGGTCCGAAGTACCGTCGCAGAAGCATTTCACTTAGTCCACGTCGGCGTATCGGCGTCCACACCCAAACACGTTCACCGGGCTGGTATTCCACGAAGCGTCGTCGAAGATTGTAACGGTGGCTGTCGGTCGTCTGTTGATTCTTGATACGGAGTCGCGCAAGTTGTCGGGCTTCTTCGGCGCGTTGAAGGTACTCGCTCACATCGAGGTTTTCTTTGTCGGTGACGTTGGGTAACATGGCATCGAGCGTCGTTGCCGGGCTCCTTCCGTAGACCAATTTGTATGGAGATATCTGCGTCGTCTCCTGCACCGCCGTGTTGTATGCGAAGGTCACATACGGAAGAATGGCGTCCCACGTCTTGTGTTCGACATCGACGTACATTGACAGCATGTCGGCGATAGTCCTGTTAAGCCGCTCGGTGAGGCCGTTTGTCTGTGGGTGGTACGTTGTCGTCCGGCGGTGGTTTGTTTGGCTGTATGCCAAGATCGCTTGAGTTAGGTCGGCAGTGAATGCCGTTCCTCTGTCGTTGATAAGGACCTCCGGGGCGCCGTGACGTAGGAGCCTGAGACTTCAAGAATATGACCTTCCTGTCATTTACAAGTCCGGCAAAAAACACTCCGACGCCGACTGTCTCTCTCATGCGCCTGTCGACCAACCACTACCCGACGACCCGGATGACGACTACTTTTCGGGACGATAACAAAAACGCTGGAAATAGAACGTGGCAATACGAAATAGGAATGACGTGGGTGAATTTGACAATCGCGGGCTACATTTAAACTTTCATTTTCTTGTAGTGCTTCCTGTCGAAGGCCGCTGACCTTATAAAGCTGCTTTTCCGAATACCTGCGTAATAGATACTGGTTTTCTGGATACAAATTTGCTGGGTAGCTGTTCTCTACTTACCGTACGTTGCGCCAAGTAATTCGTTATAAAAATGACGCAACCAGAAGAAGATCCTTTTCGACGCCTATAGTGTTGGTGTGGCATCCTTCACGTTATCAATCGGAATTCTACATATTATATTTCAGAATTTTTTTTGGAAATGCGTACCGGACTTCTGTAAGGTATATAAGCGTGAATGTCCGAATGTCCATTCATGGAAAGTACGTTTTTGAGCTATGACATTTAAAATATATTATGCCGCACCTCACTAGCATAATAATTCTTTCATATTGATAACGCTTCTTCGTGCTAATATTTGCAGTTAGCTGTCGTGGAATGGTCATTTGAAATATTATAGTACTATGCTGCCGAAGCAGTACAATCACTAGTATTTTTGAAGAAACATTTACATGGCAAGCTCCTTCAGCAAAAGAGAGCTTTCGTGAATCAGTTGCAGTCGCCAAATGCTTAAATGAGCATCATCATTTCGGCATACCGGCAGCACTGCCTAAACGAACAAACTCAGAGCAGCACGTATTTGATCCATCCCCTTTATCGAATTCATTTGCAAACGTGTCGTGAAGGTTATCATGATTTCAGTAACATGTTGAAGTCATAGTTTAACACTCCCGAATTCACAACAAGGTTTCAAAAATCGCTACTCAATCTCTATAAAATTTCTTATCACAATTATACGTTTATGTACAGTTTGTTAGGTTGACTTTATTGATTTTGCTAGAATCGATCAACAAGAAGTTCAAAACGACCACTGAACAGAATTTGGTACTTCAGATACCGATTTGCATGAGAGCGTCTATCGTGTTTTTAGTAATTTAAAAATATGTTCATCACTGATTGCTATTGCTTCATGAGATGCACTTCATTAGGTCGGACTTTTTTTTAAATTGGCCATAGGTCTTGCAGTGTTACACCTAATGTCGTAGTCATTACACTTATTGCTGCTGTAATATTATAAGAGATGCAGAGTTTTATATCTATTCACCAATGACTTAAACTTTGTCAATAATATTGTATCAGTTGCACCATTTTGGCAAAAAATAGGGCGCTCTGTTCGGTCATGTGCAAAAAGAGATATTAATAAATAATTATTCAAAACACTTAGAAGTCTACTCATTAGGTTCTCAAGATAAAAAAAACACAGCCATATTCTCTTTTGCTACGTCCTGTTGTTCTTGCGCAATACTGTAAAGCGAACAATGGTTCCCGGGACGTCCATAGCGTACATGCTCTCAGTTGGTTCATATAAGCGAAATGTCAAATGCGGTTGCTTCCCTGTTTTGCTTTGCCTTGCACCTGCTCATCTGTTCTTCCTTGTCTTGTATGAATAATTATTTATTAGTTATTCAAAGGTAACACACAGGCCACAAGAGCACATTTCGCCATGGGGCAATGCACAAAATATATGTTCGTGTATGCACATATCGCGCGTGATCCACAGATCAAACTTTATTTTGAGTGTAAGAAACGAGCGCAAGCGGCGATAACAGCGTGTGGGCGAGAAGCACGAAATCCTGACAGGCTCTAGTGTTTCGTGCTCACAATGATCACGTGCTTTCAGGAACTAAGTGGCAAGGAGGATGCGTAGCGTCCACGATGGTGAGGAGAAAACGACCCCCTCGTCTTTGAACGCGGCCTGCTGAGTGGCCGTTGAAAAGCTACGCAAACCACAAAACTAAAAGTGAGCTGCACGAATGCTTACTCGCAAGTGGCCGGTTTATTAGACAAAGCATAAAAAGTAACATGAAAAGAAGTGACCTAAATCACACTTGAGAATCTAGCCAACATGCGCAATGGCAAAAGAAAGAGAAAAAAAACAAGAAACTTTTGGCAATGAATGTCTAACATCTTAACACCAAAATTACAGCAACAAGGTATGACAACAACAACAAAACCCTAAGAGCATCTATCTGCCCACTTCCTATAAAACTGATTTGGGTTAGCAATAACGCGCATAAAGGAGAGCTGAAACAACACTTTCCAGTGTTCAAAATGAAAAGCAATGCTTTAACTTCACGAGCCGCATCATCTGTGTACCCCAACACAACAGCAGTTATATGAAAAAAAGGGCGTGCACTTGCAAGCCTTAGAGTAGGCAGCTGAATGTGACCCATAATTATTTGGCACTCAATTTAGTCTTATGGTCTCAAAAGTAGGATTTTTAAGGCATCGGGCTGTCTGTGCGACTTGAACTAACCGGCACTTCGCTGGAATATTCTAGACAACACGGGAAGCCTTTGGCACACACTGATTGTCATGTTTCGTATTACATTCCCCTTTCCGAGAGCTAGGCCCTTTTTTGAAGTTTATTATTGCGATAGAACTCATATGGGCACTTTAGGCAGGATTTTGCTGCCGGCGTCGGCATCGACGTCATTCACAGTTTATGTATACGTATATATAGATATAAAACGCAATAAAAGAAATTCAGGAGAGGACTCCGGCTTATAAACACTTATTCGCGTTTATCTGTATCTGTGCGTACATTTTGTGTCTCCTTTGTGTGTGAGAAACACGAGCCGCGGTTCCATCTGCTTGCCATTTTTCGCCTGACCCTTGAATGGTAGCTATCACGTTCGTTGCTTCACCTTAGCGGCAAAACTCTGACTTGTTTTTGTGAATGGCAACGCAAACCTTTCGGAGTTTGCTGGGGCGCTAAAGGTCGCCTCTAGCCGTAGTGGGCACGGTAATTTTTTTAAACAAAAGAAAAACTTTGAGCTTATTTGTTTGGTCGGCTGATTTTGCCAAGTGCCGCAAAAGCAGCTAAGTGCGTCAAAACGAACGCACTCAGTGTGTTAACCTTGTTTTTCCGGCTCCGCGGTCTGATAATTCGACGATGAATTTTTCAAACGACGCGGGATATCCTCAATTTTAACGTGATAGCGTTAGAGAGCTGGTGGCGCAGTAATCCCACCGTCGGCGTCGGCACCATCGTTTGTAAGCAAAAAATAGTCCGTGAGCAAAAAAATTGAGAGAAAAGCAAAAAAAGAATGAAATTTTTGGTCCACTTGAGGATCGAACCTGGGCCGTTCGCATGGCAAGCAGGTATCTGACAACAAAGCTGCCATGTCTCTGTTTTTGGGGCGAAGCTCTTTATAGCGACACGCGATCGTCCCTCGTAGCCGTTGAAGTAGTGTGTAACAAGTATAACATTTTGACCTCCAAGGTGGTACTGGTAAGAGATTTCTTCTGTGAGTTGTTGAACAATAAAAGATAGTGCTCAATGTACATGCCAATGGCTGCTAAGGGGGAATGAGAGACAGGAGAATTCGGCTTTTAGATAACGCGCACGCTGCGAATTTGTTCTTGTTCAACAACGCACAGAAGACAAGAAAAAGTTGCTACGTTATAATCGCTGGGCGTAAACTTCTAGGTTTTATAAAGGCTTAGCGAGCGTTGGCCCGCAGTGCCATGAATACAGTGAACTAGTTTATACCATGAACTTGAGGTGGTTAAAGGTGGGAAGTAGACACGGAGCGCAAGCAGTAAAAAAGTGTGCGTGTGCCTCCTCTCGTTCAGTCCTTGGAATGACCGCTGGATGGTGGTGCTTCTCTATGAGGAATGTATGATGAAAAGATGCGAGATGGTGGTACTTGGAGTGTTGAATAGGTGAACGAAAAGACACAGAGACATATGCATGGACGGACGCATAGATGGCTGCATGAACGGATGGATGCATGGATGGACGCAGGAGCGGATGTATGGACGAAAGCAGGGACGGACGCGTGAAAAGACGCACGCACGGATGGGCGGATGGATGCACGGGCAGCCACACAGACGCACGCATGGATGGACAGAAGCAAGAACGAATTGACGGATGGATGCTTCGCCCGACTATCCATCATTCATTCCGTGGATATGCTGCCATTTTTTTGCTTTATTGCCTGTTTATAGGCGTGTACATCAAACCACAAGTGTGGTCACTTGCGGCTGCGTCGGGAAAAACACATTCATAAATGCCATGTAGAAGAAGGAGTCTCCTTAACGCATTTTGTCGTAACGCATCTGACAGACATTGTGTCAGATGCGTTACGGCGGCATCTGCTGCGGTGGCGGTGGCTGCATTTCCGATGGAGGTGGAAATGTTGTAGGCCCGTGTACTCAGATTTCGGTGCACGTTAAAGAACCCCAGGTGGTCAAAATTTCCGGAGCCCTCCACTACGGCGTCTCTCAAAGTCATATGGTAGTGTTCGGACGTTAAATCCCAGATATATATCAATCAATCGAACACACAGAACACACTCGGTAGTGATCATTGTGTATAGTAAACGCAATGGTCTCTACGTGTCTCTTAAAGGTCACTAACACAAGCCCATGTCCTAGGCTGGATGACCTTCCGCACATCTCTACCTATCGTGCCCCCCCCCCCCCCCCCCCCTACAGTAGAGATGCGACACCCGGTCCAAATGACTGACGTCTACACTCAAGCAACACGAACGGCTCACGGAAACGCAAACGGACGAGGACCAACGCCTTCTTCAACTTTGGGAGGCTCGTCGCAGCCTCACCAAGTGATGCAAAAAACACAAACATAACAGGCGCCTCAAGAAGTCCTTACACTGACTCACGGAGCAAGCTTCGGAATATGCTGCTGAGCTGGGCCGATGCAACAGTGCTGCGGGCAGACGTCTAGCCGCAACACGTGCCACCTGCAGTGTTCAGCGCTGTCATTGATACAACCTAAAGACGCACGGTAAATCAAGGTCTCTTACATAAGGCCATGCACAAATTTACAGTAACGACAACATAGCTGGCCCACACGATCAGGTACCCATACTCGTATATCACCAAGGATCCCCGGAAAGCTGCCTGCTCGTACGCAGCCAAAAAAAAAAAAACACAGCCGGACACCTCTTTTCAGCTCCCTACCTCTGGGTGGACTTATGCAAGATGAGGCGTGCCACTGCACCCGGGCGTGACCTGGCTACGGTCAAACTCTTGACCCCTTTTCACGGCACAGCCTATGCCATGCTCCTTATGTGAATCAATAGCATTTGAGACAGATAAGCTCCTCTTTTTCTTGATTGGAAATGGGCTCTTGTGACTTTCATCCTGAAGGTCAGTGAACATATTGCCTTAGAGAACCTTCGCTTCACCTCCCTCACGTCTTGTGTAGGCAAACTGATAGAGACGATGGTGCGCGACGAACTCTCAGACTTTCTACAAATACAGCGCCATTTTGAGGACAGCATGTTCGGTTTCCGCTCTCTGAAATCAGCCGAGGATGTACTTCTCCAGCTCCACCATGCCATGTTAGAATCTGTCGAATGTCCCTACAGTGACAAGGTAGTCCTGGCTTTGGATCTTAATGGAGCATTCGAACACGTGAAGCATGAGTTAATCCTTGACCACTTCGATCAGACCAACTGTGCTTATGAAACATTAAAAAGTATATCAGATAGTGTTTTACAGGCCGTCAAGCTTACGTACGCATACACGATGAGGAATATGACCCTTACGTCATCGGCTCGAGGAGAAAATCTCAAGGCATGGTCCTCTCTCCCCTGCTACCTAATTTAGGCATGATTCATTTTACCCCGAAATCGGCTTTTCTACTAAGGATACATCACGCTGATTGCGAAGATGTTATTACGATCTTGGCCACGCAAGGTAACTTGAGAATGTAGCCGTGATTCATCTTACCTCCGAATTGGCTTTTCTACCAGGGGTACATCACGCTGATTGCGCAGATGGTATTACGATCTTGGCCACGCAAGGTAACTTGGGTAACATAGAGTCATGCCTGAGAGCAGCAGCGACTGTCGTCGACGACTAAGCAATCTACTGCCGACTCCAGTGTGCCTGGCTAAGTGAGAATTTGTGCACTTAAGTCCCTCCTTTCGAGACACAACTCAGCTACACGTGAGCTTACCATCGGGACCGATTGGTGAGGCCAAGAGAGATCCGCGTCCTTGGCCTCTTCATATACCATCAACGCAGGGCCAACCCCTCAACAGCCAATCTTCAAATGGTGGGAGACCAGGTGGGCCGAAGGGCTGCCAGGCTCCAAAAAAGAGGGTGAATTACGAAGTAGGGATAAAATAATGCACTCCCATGCTGCTTTAATGGGTAGCATACTATACTCGACTCCCTACTTGAACTGTGCAAACCCGATGATGGCCAACTAGAGATCATACACCATAAATTCATAAAGCAGGCTCTTGGCCTTCCTATCACTAGGTTCAAAACAGAAAATTCTGTCCCTAGGCGTGGGGAATACCTGCTGGGAACTCCGAGAAGCCCCCCTCGTGAACAAACACATGCGTCTTGCTTAGACCCTTTCCGGTCACTACCTTTTGGACTGGCTAAACATCAGACGTGATTATCACATCTAAGAAAGGGTGAGGGTGCGAGAGCCTTTGAGATGCGCCCTCTGGGTCTGACGCTTTTCCGGCAACATGCCCGGAGAAGACCACAGCGGTCGCCGTAAGGCGCGCGCGGAAGCATTGCAGCGACATTTTGGTCAACACCAACACGTGTGCTACGTGGATGTTGCTGACACACAGCAGGGGGATGGCATGCGGCCGCAGTCGTACACAACACAAACACCGTAAACGGGCTCATTTTGCAAAGCCAACAGCGCAATACACGCGGAGGAAATTGCCGTTGCTCGGGCTCTCACCCAACCCTCTTCGAAACATTCCATAAACCGACCCACGAGGCGCTTGTCAAAACTACGATCTATGGTGGGGTGCCACGCTTGCTCAGCACATACTGAAACTAATTGTCCGATACCTTCATTAAACTCCGCGTAATTTCGTTTGGGCCACCAAGGACTCAAGGGGAATAAACAGGCTGATCAGGTCACCCCCGTACGCTCTTCCCCGGCTATCTGTCTGTTTTTGGAAGCCTACTCTAATCAGATAACTCCGTATTTACCTTCAGAGATATTACCAATTATTACAAGGAGGAGCACCGGCGCTATCCGGACCCTTGTATGGGACTGCATCGCGCTGACGAACGCTACTCAATTTAAAACTGTTTGCAAATACTGTACTGTGCCCGGTGGCAATAAAACATTTCAGTTCGTCCTTTGATGGGACGTGCCAGTTCTGTGGAGAGTTGGCTGACACCTTACACATAGTCTCGGCTGCCACTGAAATCCATCTATACTCCGCACCCCAACTATACGAGAGGGTACTAGGAGGTGGCTTTGCGCAGCTTTCAGGACCTGAATGGCCAAAAGGCCCTGGTTCAATGAATGCGGGCCGTGTCTTGCCAATAGAGCTCTGGTATAGAGGCTATACCTAGTGCTGTGAGAAGAGGAGGCCAATAAGGCCCCAGCCGAATCCCCTTTCTGTAACCATTTATTGGTTAATAAGTATTTGACCACCCCACCACCACTCACGCAATCGCGTATTTATAGAAATGTCCACAAGGCATCTGTAGTAAACTTCAAATCATGTCCCAGTACAGTCGGGTAGAACCAAAGAATAAGTACGCGCTAAAATTAATGGAGACAATGCTGCGCGACAGCCCGTCCATGTTTATAGAAACCAAAAATACAGTTGCAGGCACCATGTTCGGGTTCCGCCCGCACTGGTCAGCGCAGGAAGTTTTGCTTCAGCTCGATCATGAGATTGTAAGTCTGGTCGAGTATCCCCAAAATTACAAAATTATGCTCGCTTTAGATGTGAAGCGCGCTTTTGATAATGTGACCCACGGAGATTCCCACTCATCTCCCACAGGTAGATTGTGGGAAACACACCTTGAACTATATGAAACGATTCCTCACTAACCGACAACTACACATTCGGATTTAGGACAATGAACATGGCCCTTACCAATTAGACACGACAGGGAGCTCACAAGAAGCCGTCATCTCGCCCCTGCTATTCATTCTAAGAATGTTAGGACTGTCCGCTCTGCTGGTGGAAGTTGAATGCATAAAACATGTGCTATATGCAGATGACATCGTCACAAGGCCATCACACGGCTCGGCAGGAGACATTGAGGATAATCTTCAGCATGCAGTGGGCATCGTTGACATCTACGCCAATTGCTGCGGCCTTCAGTGCTCCCCGTGTAAATGGGAATTCGTGCACTTACGCGCATCACCACAGTGCACCACCAAAAATTGATTTTTTTCTTCACAATGGTCCCATACCTGAACGCAACGAAATTACAGTATTGGGGCTCTTCATACACAAAAATCACAGAGTGGACACAACATTGGCCCAATTGCGTAAAGTGGGAGGAGGGAACCAGGTGGGTCGTATGGTCTGCCATATTTCCAGCAAGCGCGGGTCTGGTAGTCAAAGAACTTCATTTCAGCAAGCGCAGGGGATTACGATGCAAAGATGCCTTAAGCTGACATACGCATTCGTAACCAGCCGTGTACAGTATTCCGCTTCATATACGCTCCTACGCAAGTTAAGTGAGAATGAACTGGAAGTCATTCTCAGAAAAATCTACCAGCGCGTCTACGACATTCTGGTGAACACTTCCAACCAACGCCTTTCGGGCCTAGGTATGGTGAACACATAGAAGGAACTACAAAAGGCGCTGTTACAAACCAATATATTAGGCTCTCTAATACCTCGTAGGGTCACCGCCTCCTTGCCCGACTACACATGAATCACTCAATACGCACGGACGAGCTCGTACGCATTCCGGAAGTTTGGAAATACTCGATGGATGTGCGCCCTCTTCCGGCTAACATGACCCCGAGACGACTGGTCGGTGCCTCGCGTGATCGGAAGCTTGGGCTCGCCCCTACGGTCACAAATTCGGAGTATTCTACGTGGACGCCCCCAGCCCTCACCACGGGGGTTGGTACACGGCTGTGGTCGTTCAACAAAAGACCGCACTAAACGAACTCACCTTCCGTTCACAAAACATCACGCATGCGAAGGAGATCACCATTGCACTAGCCGCCGCAGATAAGGAGTCGAAGAAACTCAGTGTCACCGACTCCAAGGGTGCCTGCCGTAATATCGAACAGGGCTCCGTTCCGTACTTCGAGTACAATGTTTCGCACAACAGCCAGTACCTAGGTGCCCCCATGCACCGAATGGTCATTTGAACTCCATCTATGATGGGTCTCGATGGTAATGAGTCGGCTGAGGACGCTGCCCGCACGCTCACTCTCCGAGGATCATCTTGGTGTCCTTAGAATTCGGACCTCTAACTTATTGCGCTTATGAATTTAAGGAGGTCACTCAGTTATATCAATTCGGCGATCATATCTATCCCAAATTTTCTAAGGGCCACACAAAAGGGAGGATGCATTTATACTACGATATCCATGCCTCGTCATGGCCCTTTTATGTGTATTCATTTGGTACATCTACACCAATAACTCCCACTGTTTGCCGCTGCATCTTCTTTTGCGCACAGCTTGAGGCATTTACAGTGCACGTAATTTCATGCACATTCAGGGTGAAGTGTCACACTCTCCTTCACCTTTACACCGAAACTTTATTGTGCCCGGCAATTTTCAAATATTTTAACCCACTTGCACGGAGAAGCTCCATAACTGTGAGGAAAGTTCTGACAATTTTCACAAGGTGTGGAGATGTCAGAAAAATCCCAACCTCACCCCTCTACCTAACTTTTTCCGGGAGGACTGGGAGGCAGCCATGCTTGGCTGCTTTGACCTGATGGCCCAACAAGCCTTGGTTGAGTGTGCCCGGGCTGTGGCCGACGCCAGTGGGCTCCCGTAAAGGGGTGGCCCCCTAGTATTTCTATAGGGTGGTGCCTTAAGGACCACTCCCCACCCTCCCTGTACATAACTTACAGAATTAATTGTTTGTCATCATCATAATCATCATCTCCGCCACCAGTATTGCAGCGTGCCTGTGATTCGCCTGTGCAACTGGGCAATGATTGATGATTTTCGTTCAAACCATAGGCACTTTTTCGATGATAATGAAAACACTAGGCATATTATGAATTGTAAGTGCCAAGAGATAGAGAAGGCCGAATCTGACGCGGTAGACACAGTGGGTGCCCTTCTACGGCCCTTCGTGCCCCAGCATTGTCAAGCTATATTTAACTGCCCTTGAAAAATAATACCTGCAGCACTGCGGCCAGGGCATCTCCGGGACTTAATCTGACGGTTGGGCTGGGGTTTGCTCCCCACCCGAGATCGGTTCCAGCGATGGCAGGTAGTTCGCATTGTCACTTGCCCCAACTGCGTCATGGTTGAGACCAATCAACATGCGATGATTGAATGTGTGGTCTATTATACCTTTGTTGCACCTTGCCAATTACCATTTGTTTTTTTTTATTTTTTCTGTCCCGTTCTTTCTTTTTTTTTACTTTTGGTCTTATTCTTTATGCTATGTAGATATTGATGCCACACCTTACTGAATTGCTTTTAAAAGGCTCGCAAGGCACTTTTCATCAATAAAATTATTAATACTAGAATGCACGTGACGTCATGCGAAATACGCGAGTGCCATTAGTGGAGCATTTACGAAAGCTCTTCCTGGGTGGGGCGGTGACTGTTGTGGGTGGAGCTTACATTTGTTTTTAGGCTGTAACGTACTACAGGGTCTTTTCTTATGCCTACTAAACGTCCTCTCATTTTCACTGGCCAAAAAAAAAGCCCGTTAAATCTGAAAACAAAAATGTGACTATTCATCGACCGCTAAAGACCACAGCGTGATCGACTAAGGTTATTTCAAGCAACCATTTTGACTCTTGACCATTGCCAAAGAAGGGTTTCGCAAATTGGAAAGTTTACAAGTCTGGCGCAAACGCACGTCACAATCCTGCATTAAATACTTTCAATGAATTGTACACCACAATTACTACAGAGATCTCACCACTGACTTTTCTCATTGCCAGCACAACTGGAACGCTGTTTTAAATACTGCCTGACCATGTAAAGTGAAAGGAGTACGTTTCTCGAAACTGGGAACGACAAATAGAGCGATACATCTTTTTTTTTCTGTGTGCGAACTTACTGCGAGCCTGTCTGAGGGCGTAGCGTCAATTTTTGTATTTCGTGCCTTTGTTTATCAACCGAAAGAACTGAGCGCGCAATTAGTAATGTACGTCGTTGAAAACAAATCAATTAGGCGTTCTTTACATGTGTGATTAAAAAATGTGAAAAGACATGGTGTGTGCCCGAGACAGTGTTTAGACAAATAGACCTTTCTTCTTCAAGACTCTGTACCGATTTCTTTAGCCGTAGCATGTATGCTTTCTGCTCTGTCCTCCTAACCGAAAAGAGAAGGAACAATGAAAAACTGTAGATGAGGGGGTGTGGGAGGGTTCCAGACTTGAAAAATGTAAAAGTAGAAAGGAAAATGTATTCCTTTAACAGAAAGAAAGTCGAGCAGAACAAGGTAGGATAGTAGACATTTCGCTGAATCATGGTTGTCTCAAGAATCACCTGTTAATAACGGTAGGTTTGCTATTTCTAGAAGCCGGATTTAACAGGACTTTCTACCACTCGGAGTTTTTTTTCTTATTGTGGCGTAAGTGAAAGGATGGTTTACCACGTGGGCAGGAACGAGCATGCTTTCTTTTTATGAAAACGTTATTTTATATTTACCTTGACGTTTAAAGTCGACATAAAATTACCGCTAGCCTCACCCAACAGCTATTTGACCATTGGTGAGTTCGCAGGCAGGCTGATTTTGCTTCAAAACAAACATATATAACTTGAAATTGTATTTTACCTGCTTTAGGTAGCTTTAAAAATTCTTGCTTTTTTATCACGCGTTCAAAGAGGCGCCCGTTGGCACTGCCGGGGATGTGTTCGCTGGCGTACCTGCCTGCAAACGGCGGAGAAACGCGAGCACGGGCAACACGTAAATGAGAACAATAACAAATTGTGTGCGTGTCTGAAACGACCACTAAGATATTTTTTATTAATAAACAAAACTTGACGAATCGTGTGAAAATCGCTCGTCGTTTCAGTTTTCTACATTCACCGGCAGTACAATTGTCGTCGTCTCCAGCGACCAGTGCTGGGGGCATGCCTCCCACCGATGGAAAGACACCAAGCGCAGGTTGAAAAATTATGTTTAAAACTTTTCACACTTTTAGAGAACCTGCTGTAAGGTTGCATACCTCAGTGTGTCCGCCTTTTATTGCTACACAAAACAGAAAAGCAGTGAAGGATGGCAAACAGTCCCTTTAACTTTTATTGACCTTTTTCGCTTCCACGATATTTAATGGATTCGAGAGACTTCTTAGCAATGTTTCTATCTGCTGGCTAGAGTGTATTGAGCTTGTTAGTGAGTTATAAGTGTATATTTTCTTTCTCACAGAAACCGGAAGTTCGAATGAAGTATGTTATGTTTAGGATCGTCGAAGTTGTGGCCTGCTACATTGAAATGAACTGTCACTACACTCGGTAACTTTGTTGCCATGTGCGGGCAATTACCAATGAATCAAACATTAATAGGCTCCCTCGTTTCGCCAATGTACCATTTGTGACAATATGAACCTTTGATCATGGTGATAGCGTTTCAACTAGTGCAGGTCAACAAGTTTTCATGCGATGGACGTAATCACTTCCGGGTCTTCATTAAAAAGTCATTTTGAAGGTGTTCGCAAGTCTTGCATACAATGAACGGGAGCAAAATGTTAAACGGGCCATAGAATGCGAGTTTTCTTTTGCATGCAATACCGTGTCCTTCAAACTTTTATGATGGTGACACATGACCATTGGTGCTTCGAGAAAGGTTTTTTATAGGGCTGTCCTTGCTCGCTAGTAGCAAGATGGCACATTTTTGCTTGGGAGTGCGTTTGAGTACTTGGGCATAAATTACGGTTGCTGGCTTAGTTATTCTAGTGGTTCCCTTTTAGAGAGGGCTGATTTCCTACATATAGTTTACATGCTTCGTTGTAAACCTTGTCAACGGTGTCTTGCGTGTAATTTCTTTCAACTAATGGTTTATTTAGCTTGCTTAAGTGATAAGCGTAGTCACCGTCATCGGTACAGTTCCTTCTTATACGCCTCACCTGTCCATCAAATATCTCTTGTTTGTTTGTTACCTGTGTGGCGACTCTTAGTGGATTGATTTTGTGTGTGCGTGTATTTTTTCGTTTCTGTTAATTTTTTATCTCTCTTTAAACTCCCTATTCCCCAACGCCAGTGCAGGGCAGTATAGCGGATCCTAGCGTCTAGTTAACCTCTCTGCTTATCTTTTTTTCGTGTGTCCCTGGCTCTGTGCTTCTATAGATAGTGTCATGTCTGGGAAGTTATTTTCATTAGTAGAGTGGAGCACGGTCAGTTTAATACTGGGGACAAACTTGGTGGTTAAATAACAGTTTCAAAGCCCCCATGTCATGCGTCCATATAGTTAATGTGTTGTCTATATAGGGCAGATAGGTGGTAGGCTTTATTGGCTTTATCCCTGCAGTGGTGGGTATATTTGTACACAAGGAGAACTGATCTAATTCTACCTCAATGGCCTAGTGTACGATGGTTCATGCCTCGTCGATGCAATCTATTATTCAGAAAACATTAGGTGAGTTTTGAACGAAAGACGGTAGAGTAGATGGCAAATTGATTGATTGATATCAGGGGTTTAACGTCCCAAAACCACCAGATGATTATTAGAGACGTCGTAGTGGAGGACTCCGAAAATTTTGACCACCTGGGTTTCTTTAACGTTCACCCAAATCTGAGCAAACGGGCCGACAACATTTCCGCCTCCATCGGAAATGCAGCCACCGCAGTCGGGATTTGATCCCGCGACATGCGGGTCCGCAGCTGAGTACCTTAACCACTAGACCACTGCAGCGGGGCAGTAGATGGCATATGAGAATAACAAAAATTTTCTTGACGACTCAGTCAGCGTACTCTTCTTAGATACTATAGGCCTGTCTGAGTTGTGCACTATAAGCAGTTCATCTATTAGAACCCTATGAATCATTTTGGACAAGGTAGAAAGGGTCTGCTTGCTTGTTTCTGGACATGAAGAAACGTTGCTCTTAGGGCGTGATTGACTCCTCAGCTAAAAAATTTGTTATGATCTGTTTTATGCTATTGCTTTTTATTCTTCGAGACTAAATTTCGCTAGTAGGTGTTGCTGCTCAGGTGTCGGATAGCTTCGTTCTTTATACTTTGCTTGGAGCCGGATTGCTATAACAACACCCTTGTCCGGCAGTTTTATGATAATGTCCTTTCCGACTTGCATTTTTTTAACACGTCTTGTTTCGCACAATATAAATGTGTCGGTTGTTGACTCTTTTAGCTGTGGTGAGAAGTTTCCATGAAACTAGTTTTATGCAGTAAATTAACCATTGCCATAGTTCTATATCTGCCGTGCAAGCATTTGGTGGTTGTAAGGAGGGTTCTGGTTCTGCGTGCGCCTTTATATATATATATATATATATATATATATATATATATATATATATATATATATATATATATATATATATATATATATATATATATATATATATATATATATATATATATATATATATATATATATATATATATATATATATATATATATATCAGCGGCCCTCCCTCCATCCACTTTTTTGGGTTTATCTGTGAATTTAGAAGTAGGAGCGACAGTCAGCGCCATCTATAAGCCAAACAACGAGTGTGAAAACACTCTTATGCGCATGTTTGGCGTCACGTAGCACGTGAACTTATTATGAGCGGGCAGCTGATTAATTGTCCCTCTTATACAACCCAAACACGCCAAGTCTGCCAGTACGAGACCCTCGTTCAATGAAATAAGGGAAAGAAGTGTATACCTAAGGGCTCGTTTTTTCCGTGTTTTAACACAATATTAATGAGATATAACAGACAGTAATGCCAAGGAATGTACAGGGGAAGTTATTAAAACCAATGGAATGTAAATAAGAAGAAAGAAAAGTGGATGAAAAAATTACCAACTGTGAGCAGGAATCGAACCTACGACCTTCGAATTACGCGTTCGATGCATCGAACGCGTAATTCGAAGGTCGTAGGTTCGATTCCTGCTCACAGTTGGTAATTTTTTCATCCACTTTTCTTTCTTCTTATTTACATTCCATTGGTTTTAATAACTTCCCCTGTACATTCCTTGGCATTACTGTCTGTTATATCTCATTAATATTGTGTTAAAACACGGAAAAACGAGCCCTTAGGTATACACTTCTTTCCCTTATATATATATATATATATATATATATATATATATATATATATATATATATATATATATATAATTTATTTATTCATTTATGAATACTGCAACCCTAACAATATGGTTTTGGCAGGGTGGATATACATTGGATAAGTTTACAAATCGGCAAACAAATCAATATAAAACAGGTAAGGCATTTACACACTTTCATAACGAAAAAAAAGAACAGTGGTTTGTAATAAACCGGCATAAGAACATTTGGAGAAATGAGCGCTACATTCAAGATGATCCCAAGTGGTGAATGGTTGCAGTAATTGAAATAAACAACAGGAGCACATATTATAGAAATTAGACACTCACTGCTAGAGCTGCGCAGCAAAAAGGTTCAAGGATGACTGGGGAACAACTTCGTTACTAAGGTTATTCCATTCGGTAATTGTCCTAGGGAAGAACGAATACTTGAGTGTGTTATTACGGGTGGAAAATGGGGTTATTGTAAAGGCATGCCTCTGCCTTGTGGTATATCCTGGGGACAAATGAAGTATATGTGATAAGTCTAACGTAAAATAACCTTTAACTAACTGAAAGAAAAATTTCAATCTTAATATTTTATTTCGTTGTGTAGGTGTTGGGAGGTTAGCTTTTGATATATATATATATATATATATATATATATATATATATATATATATATATATATATATATATATATATATATATATATATATATATATATATATATATATATATATCTTGTGACGGAGGTGAGAACGAGGGTTTTTTCAAACAGCTGATCATCAGCCAGACGATATAGCCGAAAAGTAACACGCGCCAGCTCTATATTTGCTCGTCGTCTTCGTCTTCGACGACCACCATCCTGGTTTATGTCTGTGTCGCACCGTAACATTACCCTCCTGCAGCGGAAGCACCGTCGCGGGGCTTTCCAAGGCGGTGAAGAGCAAGCAGGGCAATATGGTTTCAGTCTAAAAACGTGTACGAAGTCTTTCTGGGGTGACGTGGTCGAAGGAGCTGAGTCCTGATATGCGATCTCATAATCGACGTCGTTGAGTCGGCGGAGTACTCTATAGGTGCCGTTGTAACGGGAGAGAAGCTTCTGGGATAAGCCGCATTGGCGGCAGGAGGGAAGGAAAATAGGAGAAAAAGAGCGGGAGGGAGGTTAACAAGCCTATAGGCAGCCGGTTTTCTACCCTGCGCATGGGAGAGGGATGGAGGAGATGAAAGATAGAGAGCAGAGAGGGAAGAGAGATAAACACAGCATACTCGGCAGCACACGCGCGCACACTCATACTCCAGTCTTGTCTTTCGCAGTGTGTGACATTGCTGTTACAGCCGCTTGTTCAAGTCTGTGTCGCGTAGGAATTTCAACAGAGCTTTTGTCGTCTTTTGTTGGAATGTCTTCTCTCGGGCACTTGACAGAATAATGTCCCCAGACATTTGGCTGTTGTAGATTCACGCAAGAACGGACGCCAGCGACTGTCTCTGGATGTAATACAACGGACAGTCTCACAGGATGTAGTGTAGCGTCTCTTCGCAATCACAGCCATCGCAGAGAGCCTTGTCGGCCATTCCTAAACAAAGGAATAAGATTTTCTGAATGCCACTCTTAGCCATAAGAGTTGAAGAAGGGTGGCTTCTCTTCGGTCGAGCCCAGTGGGCATGCGGAGAGCAATCAAAGATGACAGGTGGTGTTGACGATTCGTCTCGCTGCTTGGTGGGCAGCATAGTGAAAACGTGATTTCATGCTCAAGTCGTCGAATATTACCGGCTGCATCGATCCGCGAAAGTGTTATGGCTTCTTCTCGTGTTCCTTCAAGAGCTGCCCGCCCGGCAGTATCGGCATGTTCGATCCCTATGACGCCGCAGTGACTTGGCTGTCACTGAAACGTCACATGATGCCCTTTCTCGTGTGAAGTGTGGAGAAGGCATCGAATTTCAAAAAGAAGGTGTTCGTACGGTACGCGACGCAGTGCTGAGAGCACAGATTGTAGGGCAGCCCTTGAGTCGCTGAAAATTGACCATTGTTGCGGTGGTTCCAGATTGACCACACAAGGTGCAGTGCGTAAAGCAGCTAGTTTCGCTGCTGTAGATACCGTGGAGTGACCAGTCATAAAGCTGATGGTAACACTTCTTGCTGGGACAACTACTGCACCTGACGAACACTGTCGGTTCGTGGAGTCATCGGTATATATATGTACACTGTCTCAATATTTCTCGTGAAAGAGAAGAAGAGACAGTAGTTTCAGCACGGGCGATGAAAGCTTAAATTTCCTCCGGATTCCTGGTACACTAAGTTGCACTGTGGGTCGAATAAGACACCAAGGGGGTATCGATGGTTTAGATGCAGGAGTGATAACTGCAATGGGACTTGAACCACTGACCTCACCAGTTGATGTGTTGCGTTAACCAACTACGTCACAGCTGCCGATCGATGCAGGAGTGGAGCCCGAGGGAAGTTTCTAGTTGTACATCACAATTTTTAGCGAACGATGCTTGGCGCCTCTCTGAAGGCAACAGTGCAAGGTGATGGCAGGGGGCACGTGGGAAGTGTCTGATGTGCTTTCTCAGGACTTCTACAACAATGTGAGTTTGTATCAGATGGTCACCAGCAATTGCCATTGTTGCCTCTGTTGACGTACATCTGGGCAGACCAAGGCACACTCTCAGTGCTTGGGCTTGTACTGCTTGTAGAACACAAACATTGGTCTTGCAGGTATTGCTAAGCACGTGCAACGCACATCTCAGGAAACCGAGAAACATGGCTCTGTAGAGTTCCATCATTGCGTCGACTGACATCCCGCACGTCTTTCCTGTCTGGCACTGGAACAATTGGGAAATAGTGGTCAGGAGCTTCTTCATATAGGCCGCATGTGGACTCCAACAGAGGTCCCTATCAATGATGATGCCAAGAAATGGGTGGGTTCTGGTGTAAGAATTCAGTCGCTTGCAGATTGAGATGACATAAGGGCTCATTGCTTTGCGAGTGAAAGCCACCAGCACGCATTTTTCTGGTGATATGCTGAGACCTTGTTTTACCAAGTAGTTGGCAATCATAGTTGCTGCTTTTTGAAGCCAGGAACGTATCTGAGGACGTGTGACTGCTGAAGTCGAGACACAGATGTCATCTGCGTATATTGAGATTTTAATGGTATTTTGCAAGTATTCAGCATGGCCAATTAGTGCAAGATTGAATAGCGTTGGGCTAAGAACTCCGCCTTGAGGAACACCCCTGGAAGTTAAGCGTCGCGTAGTTGGGCCATCTTCTGTGAACACGAAGAATGATCTTGCAGTCAGGTAACTCGAAATCCACCGAAAGACTCGACCACCAAGGCCAACCACCGCAAGAGCATCCAAAATTGCTTCAGGTAGTACATTATTATGCGCGCCTTTGACATGTAGAAACAAAGTTGTAGATAGTCGCTTAGGGGATCTTTCATGCTGAACGTACGAAACTAGATCAATGACATCGTCAATGGAAGAGCGGTAGCATCAGAAACCAACCATGGAGTTCGGATAAATCTTCAAGTATTCAAGATACCACTGCAGGGGGCCTAGTATCATCCGTTCCATAATCTTCCCGACGCAGCTGGCCAGTGCTATTGGACGGTATGAGGCGAGTAAGAGTGGGGATTTGCTCTACTTCAAGATGGGTAACTAGCGGCTTACATTTAGTCGTCAGGAACATTGCCATCCTGCCACGAGATGTTGCAAAGGCTCAACATTTTTCCTTGCACCTTCCCAAGGTGTCAGAAGGCTCGGTACGAAATACCATCTGGGCTCACAAAAGTTGAAAGCCTGCAGAGAGCTAGTGCTGCCTCGAGCTCCTCTATTGTAAAAGGAAGGTCCATGTGGTAGTCACGAAAACGGGGGACGTTACCTCTCACTGGAGAATCTGGACGAGTGGCTTAGTTGGTGATCTGTGCACAGAAATCTTCTGCGACATCGATGTCTTGCCTCCCTTGAAATGTTGCGAGCGCTTTGAATGGAAAACGCTGTTCCGTAGGGTGACACAGACCTTGAAATGTTTCCCAAATGTTTGAGAGTGACTGCGAGGGTTTAGTGACTGGCGAAACGTTGTCTATTGTTCTGAGGCTAATCTATTTATGTGATGCCGGATCTTCTTTTGCATCCTCTTGGCTGCCCTATGATCGTGAATTGGTTTTGTACGCCGACACCGATGCTCGGCTCAGTGTAAAAGTGCTCGAAGTCACTCCAACTCTATGTCAAAGTCGTTTCGTGTGGAAGATATTGTCACCATGAGAGTGGCGTTTTGCATTGTGCTCTTAATTGTTTGCTCTAACCCAAATCGTAGTCGATCGCTGCAAGCATCTTCCACGTCAGATTTGAAGTTGGTTCATTGGACTGCTTGAATGGTCGTCCGTGGACCACAGCTAGACAAGCCTTTGATGGTAGGGTAGATTGGAATGTGATCACTTCCTTGTGTCTCAACATCTAGAAACCACTTGACGTATCTCGCGAGAGACTTGGATACAAAAGCAAGCTGCCGTATGTCACCCCTAGAAGAAAAGTGGGGCTACCGTCGTTCAGGAGAGTAAGGCTATAGTCGTAGGCGATGTTTGCTAACCTGCGTCCTCTTGCATTTGTCCGCGTCCTTCGCCATGTGTGATGGTGCGCATTGAAATCACCTATGATGACCCATGGTGCAGGACACACTCTCAAAATATCCTCTAATCTCCTGGAATCAAGGTTAGTCGACGACGATATATAAACGCCTATGAGAGTAAACATGGGTTTGTTCTTTTTCACAGTGATGCAGACGTACTAATTGTCATCTTGAGGCGCAATTAATTGCACAACATACGAAAGTTCACGACGAACAAAGACGATGATTTTTCTGCACGCACCGTTTGTTGAAGACATGACAGCTTCGTACCCCGAAAGTCCCATTCGTTTCGACAAATTGCGCTCACTAATGACGATGAGTGGAAACACGTTAGTAAACACAAACTGACGAATATCTGAAAGGCGTGATTTCAGTCCTCAGGCCTTCCATTGAATGACGGACACAGCCTTGACTTATTTACGAAATGATGAGGTATGAGTAGCCATCTTCCTAGTTGAGAGATTCAAGCACTGGGCTTAGGGCGTCCAATACTACAAGTGCGCTTCGAGCAGATGCTGTCTTCATGTCGACTAATATCGTTCGGATGGCTTCTATTAGGGAATACAGCACCGAGATCACTTTACGGTCTGTTTTTGGCAAATCTTCCATGGCTGTAGACGGCTCTGATGTGGCCAAAGGAGTAATAGAGATCCCGGAGTGAAGTGAACGCTTCGGTGTCGACTATCGTAACGATCTTGTTGCTGTGCTTGCGACAAAGATAGCCGGTCACGAGTGACTTGTCGAGCTGTATGTGCTCGAACAACGACGTCGCTGGCATATTTAGTAGACAAGGGTCTGGTCGAAGGAAATGGTATTACTGGATGACTACCAATTAGCAAATAGAATGGTGAATAACCCACGGTATCATGTCGTGAAAATGTATAAGCAGAAGGGACAAATGGCATCTTTGCGATGAGTGGCAAGTGGCACCTCTTTTTTGTGGGAACTTCTGCACCGTAGGAGGGAGTACTTGATCGATCTTATAGAGTTACGCTTTTACAGCCGACCACCCCGTGACTGTCTCATTGTGCTTAATTTTGTGAAAATGCGCCCACGCTTTTTACGAACTGCCCCTGAGTGTTTTTCTGCATGGCGTTGTACAATCACGTCCATGAAAACTTTGTGCGTGGCGACGGTGAAGAATGACGCGTATATCTTCCTGGTCGTGCTCATAAGGTAAACTTCGTGCAACATCTACCTGCACAAATTTTTTTGAATAGTGCTAGTTTTTTAGGGAAACAGCGACATCTATATGCTATTACAAGAAAACAATAGATTCGCGATTACTATACTTGCCTTGAATTTGTTATCGCTTACCTACCAACAGGAACACATACAATTTCCTGCAAGTACTTTTACTTATCTTGATGTTAAATCATGAAGTCAACTGAACATGCTCATGGCCAATAATGTATTCTGCAAAAATATTTTTGTGCAGATTCAGGCAATGTCGGCACTTCAGAAGGTAAGTAGAGCATTTGAGCATTCATTATCGTTGTCTACGGCCAGCACTAATACTCATAGCTTATATGATTGCATTAGTACTCTGAGATATAAATTATTAGTTTAGCACTTGCAAGTACAACTGAATACAACAGACATTTAACTGAACCATGTATTATAAATCGCTTCGCTGTTATACAATGCACCATCATTTGGTAACTTGCTCTAAGTGTGAACACACAATACGAAAAAAGAAGCTTTTGCGTATACGCCTAATGTGAATATTCTTTATGTGTCATGATTCATGAGAATACTGTGTAGTGTGCGTGGCTTTGGTGTATCTAGGTTTAATCTGTAGACTTGTAAATGCGATAAAGTATTGAAAAAAAAGAGATACTGTCGACAGTAAAAGCTTGTTTCACGAACGAATAGCAGCTTTCCTTGTTAGTCATCTTACCGAGTCGGTTCGGAGGTATGAAATGAAAATGACCAATAAAAGCGTATTTCAAACCCGCTTCCACTTCGCATTGTTTTGCGTGTATTTATTTCATATACTAGAGATATGACAATTAGTTTTCTCGTCTACATCGTCTGGAGTGACAGAGGGACACTACACATTACCTCACCGCAACTAAATGAAATCTTCGAAACCAGTCTCGTTCACAATAGCCAGCACACTACCAGTTACCCCAGCGTCGACTATACTGTTACCGAATTCGGAACTGATTGGTAAGTCAGCATTGGGTAAACTGAAAGTAGTAGCTGACGGACAGGTGGTTCCTGTTCTTTAAAGAAGCGAAAGCCCTCCGCTATTGTCGATGAAATGCAATACTTATTTTGAGGAGGTAACAAAAACACACTGGCATCTGCACGAAGCCAAGAAAAATGAAGTGCGCCGTATAACGATGAAGTAACGACATAATGTCACCACAGGAGGTCAAGCCGACTTAGGTGCAATCTGATTATGCGCCATAACGTAACGAGGGACGACGAATTTTAAACTTTACTCTCTCAATGTCCACACGGTCACAGATGTAGGATGCCCCAGAGTCAGCCGCTTCATTATTAGCACGTCTTTTGCCACCATGATGAGGCGTGTGAGGACTGCATAGGAACCCCCCGTCCCAACTTGAAAGGCTAAACACATTTAATGCCTATTGAAATCTACTTGGAGACAAATTTTTTTTATTCCGCATCTCTTCTGCGTCTTGACTTGTATGAACGATGAAAAATATCCAAATTTAAAAATCGTCATTCTGGGTAACCAGTACCTCCTGCTCAACCAAGACTTTTGCAGCGAATAAGCCATAAGCAAGTTGCTTGAAAAGAAAGTGAAGGTGATCCCGCAAATTTTGCAATGAACACAAGCACACCGCCAAAGGCATGGCAATCGCATACATAAAAAATTGCTTAAGCCGTCCGTCCGTCCGTCCATCCGTCCGTCCGTCCGTCAGTCCGTCCATCCTTCCGTCCATGTATCCATCCATCCATCCATCCATCCATCAATCCATCCATCCATCCATCCATCCATCCATCCATCCATCCATCCATCCATCCATCCATCCATCCATCCATCCGTCCATCCATCCATCCATCCATCCATCCATCCATCCATCCATCCATCCATCCATCCATCCATCCATCCATCCATCCATCCGTCCGTCCGTCCGTCCGCAGTCCGTCCATCCATCCATCCATCCATCCATCCATCCATCCATCCATCCATCCATCCATCCATCCATCCATCCATCCATCCATCCATCCATCCATCTACCTATTGTAAAAAAACTAATATCCACAACGCCTGATGATTGACCAGTTGTTCTATTTTCTCCCACCATCTTCCTCTGCTTGGCAGTCTAGCCTAGCGCGCACCCACGCCATGGTGGCGCTGTCAACCTTAAACTCAGCCATGACTGCGGTGTGGTATGATCAGCTACGAAACATGACTCTGGCGGCCGGCATTGAGTGTGCCGCGGTGGTCTGTCTTGAGTACGCCGCGACTAGCCTTGTCGAGCTGCCGAACATGAGGGGGTGGCATTGGCTGTGTCGGGATGGTCGCTGGATGTCTCGGTCATGCTGTGAGATAACGTCGTGGGCTGCCGCCCACCAGTTATCTTACAATGAAAATGCTACCCGCACGTAAGACTAGCGGCTTGCACTTTCTCTGCGTCTTGAGGGCAAGCTTCTGCCCCACTGCGTCATCAATGGCCACTACTCTAGCACCATACATGCGTGACAGATGTGTCTGCCTCAAAGCTTCATGATCTTTGGGTGCAGAAGGGAAAGTATTAGATCCCAGTGACTTGTCTTTGATGTCTACAGTCGTGTTGTACCTTCCAGCCTCCCTGAGCGTGACGTCGTTAAACTCCCTCAGCGTGACGTCGAAAAACTTGAAGCATCACGCTAATCGCTTGTGCTTAAGTGGTGATTAGAGACGTGAAATTTTTAGCTTTCTGTGGTATTCTGCTGCGTGGACGCTTGAAGTTTCGAACAAGCAAGCCATCACGCAAAAAAATTTTACGCGTGCTCAGTAAGCGCTCTCAAGCCTCGCACGCAGCCTCGAAAAGACGCGCTGAAGCTTTTGACCACGTGTCACCGTTCTTTTCTTGAAATTTCACCACGACCGTTCTTTATTCAGTGCAGTTTAAGCTTGAGGAAAGTGTTATGGTGTTCACAAGAACTCGGGTGGGTATGCGTCATACGTATTGGGCAAGCCCGACTACCTAAAACAACAGGTGTGAGGCAAGGCGAACACCGCAGAAAGAAGGCGCCGAGCGAAGGAGAGTGAGGGACATTAAAGGGGGACGAGGTTGCAGCATGTGGTGGGAGACAGTAAAACCTGTTAGGCGTATTACGCAAGGACACAGAAAAAGAGAGAAAGTGCAAGCTGAAAACTGCCACCTGGCGGGGCAGAACGCCTGCCTACTCTTTCGGGAGGAGGGAAGAAATAAAGAAAGGAAGAGTGGAGCACAAGTAGAGGAAAAAAGTTGCAAATGCGAAGTGAAAAAAATGACAGAGACTTGGACAAAAACAGGTAAAAACCCTAGAAAAAAAAACGTCTACAATGAAGTGGCCAGACTTGCTTGGCCCATTAACGTTAGTGAAGCTGGATGGACTTAGTCGCGTCGAGAAACATAACCTCTCGAAGTGAAGCGATCGATCGTCTGTGGTCTAAGGCCGGTAGAATTTCTGTTCGGTGATCAGGAAAGCCTGCTTCGTAACAAACGCCGTACATATGGAGGGTCAAGCAGGTTACTTGAGCCTCAAAAACTGCGTAGAATCGAGCCGGCCTTGATGGTATAAGCCTTGGCGCACGAACACGTAGCCGACTACTAGGGTAATAGCGCTCCGAAACGACACGACAAGCCACGATCAGGAAACGGGACGGGAACCGTCTTTTTTGCGGTACGCTGATCGGTGTGCTGCTTTAGGAGGTCGCGGTGATTCCCAGACAAGCGTCGCCCATCTTAAACGCACTTTTCAGGCTGTCACAATCATCATGGCAAGATAACTAACTATAGGGGGGCAGAAATAGAGACAAACATAAGGAAAAGAAGAATAAAATGAGAGAGTGTGGCCTTACTGTCACTGTACGATCCATATTTTTTAAAAATTAGTTTACGTAATATTTTTTTGTAATTGAACGTTTATTATCATTTGTCGCATGAGGTTTACAAACACTGGTTGGACCCATAGCCTGAGGCTAGTGTAGGGTCCAATGAGAAAAGTAATGGACAGAAGCGGGAAATATCAATTACACATAATACATATCTAGCTATACAGACACTGTAAATATACACATATACAGAGTAGAGAAGTCTTTCTCTTCTTAAACAATCTGGTCACATTAAACAAAACTGCATGTGCGCATAGAAAAAGTTATGACAGATTACTTCATGGACACACCCAAAAACATCAGTTAAAATACATAAAGAACATCAAACTATCACAAGTTTTAGTTAGAAGGAAAAAAATGCTAGGTTTACAAGATTCACCAGCGTATATTTATACAAATGTAAGTGCTTACCACCAAAGAAAAAAAGAAGTATTTACAGCTTGCTGAAAAATTGATTTTTTAGTTTTACCGCAGCATTGTGTGATGTCTTCAATTCAGTGGGCAAACTATTCCAGATCTTTATCCCTGTGAATTGCATTAATCTACGCTCAGTGGCTACGTCTAGGCTTGAGTGGCCATACTCAGGGTGAACTTGACTGGTAGCTTAAGTAAACCCGACCTGGTTCGCTCTTACTTCAGGCTCAGTACCACCAGTGTGATATGGCCCAAACTTTTAAGCAGTTGAACAAAAAAAACATTATGACCACGCAGATTCAGTAATAAGGACGCTATATCCAATAATCATAAAATAACAGGTATCAGTGTTGTTAAGATTCCTGGTCACCGATAAATTCACTTCGTTTTTGCAAGATTACCGAATAAGCGAGAAAAATAAAGCTGTTAATTGAGTGACAGAAAATTCTGCAGGCATGTGTTAACGCGCCTAGCTCCTCCGCTGTATGAAGTAAAGGGATTATGAACACAAAAGGACATGAAGCGAGAGCGCAGGAAGAGAAAGGCAAAAGTAAAAGAAGAAAATATGGTCACCGTGTCGGAAAGTGATAACGTGAATGTTTCGTAGAAGGTAGGGCTTAAGAATTTCGTGACCGCGCCCATTCCCATCGAGAGTATGTTTTCTATGTGTACAACCTAGATACTTGTATTGTTTTGAACGCTTTTGGACAACTTGCGTTATCTAACATGTGTGAGGAGGTTTATTAGCCGTTAAAGACAGCGACGACACAGTGTGAAGAACCATCCAGCGATCGCCACAGCAACGAACCGAAGCACGAGCCGAGAGAACCGGGCGTTGGCGATGCTGCTTGCTGTAGGCACATCTTCTTCACAATCGCCCCCGCTGAAAAAAAAGAGCCATCCTGGCGACCTAAGAAGTTTCAGGGAGAGGCTCATGATACGGTTTTAGGCGGGAAACATGGGCGATGTCACGTGCACGCCGGCGCATGTCATCCGATCGGGAAACTGGCTCAACTAGGTAATTAACCGGAGAGGTTTTCTCTAAAACGGTGTGAGGCCCCTCGTACCGGGGGACAAGTTTTGATGAGAGTCCCGGAGTTTGGTATGGGATGGCAAGCCACACGAGAGACCCTGGGGCATAGTTGGGATCCGGAAGAGAGGTGCACCGGTTTTCTTTCTGGCGTTGCTGCTCGTCTGAGGTGAACGCACGGGCGAGCTGGCGGCACTCTTCGGCTTGTCGAGCAGCATCGGAGATAGGTGGACATTCGGAAGCATCAGGGCGGTAGGGAAGTAGAGTATCAATTGTATGGGAAAGGTCACGTCCATAAAGAAGAAAGAAAGGTGAAAATCCCGTGGTTGTTTGTATTGCAGTATTGTATGCAAATGTCACGTATGGGAGAACACGGTCCCAGTTGCTATGATTAGATGCCACGTACATTGAGAGCATATAACCCAGCGTGTGGTTAAACCGTTCCGTTAGCCCATTAGTCTGGGGGTGGTATGCTGTCGTTTTCCAATGAATGACGTGGCATTCCGAAAGCAGAGCTTCGACGACCTCGGAGAGAAAAGCGCGGCCTCTGTCACTAAGGAGCTCTCGAGGTGCGCCATGTCCAAGGATAAATTGACGTAAAATGAAAGAGGCGACATCCTGAGCGGTAGCGCTCGGTAAAGCGGCTGTTTCGGCGTATCGTGTTAGATGGTCGACCGCCACTATAATCCACTGATTGCCATCTGATGTCAATGGAAGGGGGCCGTAGAGGTCAACGCCAACGCGATCAAAAGGCTTGGCAGGGCACGGAAGTGGCTGCAATTCGCCAGTAGCACGTAGCGGTGTTGATTTGCGTCACTGGCAGTCAGGACAGCACTGCACAAATTTGCGTACAAAATTGTACATGCCGCGCCAGTAATAGCGAAGGCGAAGGCGTTCACATGTTTTGAACACCCCGGCGTGGCCACATTGTGGATCGTCGTGAAGAGAAGGGCATACCTGCGATCGCAAAGTGCGCGGAATGACCAGTAGCCACCGGCGGCCATCAGGAGAGTAGTTGCGTCGATGGAGAAGTTGATCGCGGATGGCGAAATGGAAGGCTTGAAGTCGGAGGGATCGAGATACCGGAAGGTTGGGCGTACCGGATAGATATTCGAGAAGAGATGCGATCCACGGGTAACGACGTTGCTCGGTGGTAATTGAGTCAAGATTTAACGTTGACAAGTACTGGAGGCATGTGTTTCCGCACGTCGGATCTGGTGGCAAAGGTGAGCGGGACAGGGCGTCAGCGTCAGAGTGTTTGCGTCCACAGCGGTATACCACGCGAATGTCGTACTCCTGGATGCGGAGTGCCCATCGCGCAAGGCGGCCAGAAGGGTCTTTCAGCGTGCAGAGGCAGCAAAGCGCGTGGTGATCAGTTACTAGATCGAACGGGCGGCCGTATAAGTACGGCCGGAACTTTCCAAGCGCCCACACCAGAGCCAAACACTCTTTTTCTGTCACGCTGTAATTAGTTTCGGCTTTCGTCAGAGTGCGGCTAGCGTAGGCTACAACGTATTCTGAATAGCCGGGTTTACGTTGGGCGAGGACAGCACCTAGCTCGACGCCGCTGGTGTCGGTGTGCACTTCGGTAGGAGCCGTCGGGTTGAAGTGGCGAAGAATAGGTTGCGAGGTGAGCAGACGGCGCAGAGTAGTGAAGGCAACGTCACATGCAGGGGACCAGGAGGAGAGGTTCACGTTACCGCGAAGAAGCTGGGTTAATGGTGACATGATGGATGCAAAATTGCGAACAAAGCGCCGGAAATATGAGCATAGGCCTACAAAACTGCGAAGTTCCTTCATGGTCGTCGGCTTGGGAAATTCTGCGACTGCTCGAAGTTTTGCTGGGTCAGGTAATACGCCGTGCTTCGACACGATGTGGCCTAGGATGACGAGCTCGCGTGCAGCGAGGCGGCATTTTTTCAGGTTAAGCTGCAGGCCAGCGTTGGTCAGACAAGTCAAAACCTGCCTGAGGCGAAGGAGGTGCGTAGGAAAGTCGTGCGAGAAAACCACGACATCGTCGAGGTAACAGAGGCACATATTCCATTTGGGACCACGTAGCGTATTATCCATAAGACGTTCAAACGTGGCAGGCGCGTTACAAAGCCCAAAGGGCATGACGTTAAACTCGTATAGTACGTCAGGTGTAATAAATGCAGTTTTTTGGCGATCGACTTCAGCCATTGGAACTTGCCAGTAGCCAGACCGCAAATCCAGCGACGAGAGTAATTCCGCTCCGTGAAGGGTGTCAATGGCGTCGTCAATGCGCGGCAAAGGATATACGTCCTTGCGGGTTATCTTATTCAAACGACGATAGTCTACGCAAAATCAAATAGATCCGCCTTTCTTACGCACCAAGACGACAGGAGACGCCCAGGGACTGTGAGATGGTCGCATGACGTCTCTACGAAGCATATCTTCGACTTGATCGTTGATGACGCGGCGCTCTTCAGTGGAGACACGGTATGGTCTTTGACGCAGTGGCTGGTGTAGGCCGGTGTCAACATGATGCGTGACTTGCGACGTGCGGCCTAGTTGAGGTTGGGACACATCGAAGGAATTCCGGAACTCATGCAGAAGATCAAGCAGGTTGGCATGTTTGGTGGGAGTGAGGGTGTGTGCGATGGCGCTGGAGAACATATCCTTGGACGACTCCTCGAAGGCCGACAGTGATTTTGGGTGGCCGCAGTAGTCATCCGGGACGTCAACCAAAGACGAAGGGTCGAGATCCTGCACGCGGCCGAGACATTCCCCCGCAAGCAAAGTGACAGGTGTGGAAAGCGGGTTGAGTATGAACATATTGCTTCTTCCGGCGGCAAGGTCAATCGTTTCGAAAGGCAGCGGCAGAGCTCGACGACTCGTGAAGATATCGGAAGGCATAAAAAAGACTGTAGCGTCAGTGTAGGCGTTGCATGAATTTGGAACAAGTGCGAAGTTTTCAGGTGGAATATCGGTGTCTTCATGCACGAACAACTTCGGCGGCTGATGAAGAGCGTCAAGTAATGGGACATCACAAAAGAGTGAAAACTCAACTTCAACGCGTGCGCAGTCGATGACGGCATTATGGCGGGATAGGAAGTCCTATCCGAGGATGACATCATGCGAACAGACAGCGAGGACAATAAACTCCACAGTGCAAACAATGCCTTCGATGGACACTCTTGCAGTGCAGGCTGCGAGAGGCGTTACTTGCTGTGCACTTGCGGTGTGGAGTGACAGTCCCGAAAGCGGCGTCGTGACTTTACGTAATACACGGCAGACATTAGCGGCAATAACAGAAACAGCGGCGCCGGTGTCTACAAGGGCGAAAGTAGAATAACCTTCAACAGTTACTGCGACCACGTTAGCAGGAGAGGGGCGAGGGCTTAGACAGTTCGAAAATGGCGCAGTTCTTGCCTCTTGAACTGCGGTGCTTAGTTTTCCTGGTCAGAAGGTCTGGGCCGGCGACGCATGGGGGAGGGCGATCGACGGCGAGGAGAGGGTGCGCGCGGCGTCACGAAGTCGGGGTCGTTAGGAGGAGCATAGCGAGGTTACGAGACCGGCCCGTATTGCGCGAAGGGTTGGCTGCCGGGTTGCGACGATCGGACATAGTCGCCGAACGTCTGAGGTTGACGGCGGCAGTACCGGGCAACGTGTCCGGGAGTAAAGCAGGCGTATCATATCGGTCGGTTATCGGGCGTCCTCCAAGAATTGGCTACTGGTGGTGCCACCCAAGGTGCAGTATAAGCAGCCGGGTGTGCGGGCTGTGAGCGCGAGGTGTAGCGTGGTTGCGGAAGCCTACGCACAGCGTCTGCATATGTGAACGGCGCTGCTACAGGCTGCATCACTTGCGAGCAGGTGACAGGAGGAGCCACAGGCTGCGCTGCATACGTTAGGGGCGCGGCCACAGGTTGCACGGCTGGCGGATAGGCGACAGGAGGGCCTACCGGCTGCGCGGCACGCTGGCAGTGGGCAAGGCTGGATAGAGGCGGTTCGTGGTGCGCAACAGGAACAGCTTGGGCAACCTCTTCCGAAATAGCAGTGCGAAGCGGGGCAGGTAGACGGGTGGTGGTCTCGTGAGTGAAGGGCACTAAGGAAAGTAGACGAAGAGACGAAGAGACAGCGTGAAGAACCGTCCAGCGATCGGCACAGCAACGAACCGAAGCACGAGCCGAGAGAGCCAGGCGTTGGCGATGCTGCTTGCTGCAGGCACATCTTCTTCTTCACACATGTAAAAGAAAATATATTTTATCAGTTTTACTTCTGTGTTTCCCTTTTTTCACCATGTGGTGATTTTAAAGCGCCTTTTCTTGCGCGAGAGTTGGCATGCATAGTTTCAATAATGGCGTCAATATCGCATGTGACCACACCACGAAAACAGCGAGTTCCGGAAGATTCTCACATATCTGGGTTAGAATATTTAAATTACGACAACAGAACAGGCTCGGAAGACGACATCAACACTTTTGATATCAGTGCGGACGACGAGAGTTCGTCAAGCCACCCCGAACATTAGCGATTGTCCACCAGTGAGTTTAGCTTTGTGCTCCGGCTGTGTTATTGCCGGCGCGCGTCGGTGTAAGTTGCTCCGATGTGTTCTGATGGTTAGAGCTTTTATAGGCAGGGCGTCCACTTCAATCGGGCGGTACTACTTGCCGGTGGCAGCGCAGAGAGTGCAGTTTCGTGCACGGAGGCAGCCGGGAGTGAACATTGGAACCACGTTGCGTATAGTGCCGCGCGGCGCTTTGTGAGCGCTGTGGATTTTTTTTTCTGTTTAAGTTATTGGAGAGCTATGAAAAAGCGCAAATAAGTATGCATGGACGCATATTTTTCAGAAGCCGACGCACAGCGAGAGAGACGGTTCCAGGAGGCCCCGCGGTCCATCTTGATGCTCCTACACGAAACGCTCCTCAAAGCTAACGGCGCCAGCCCCCCCCCCCCCCTCCCCCAAAAAATATATATATGAGGAACACTAAATTATGCTGTGAACAAAAAAAGTTGAACAGAAAGCAAGTGTTTTCTGTGAAACATGCGTAGCAAGCCTGTATTTTACCGCATCGCGAAACTGCTTCGCACGGTGGCATGAAAGGCACTAGGTGTAATGTTAGCAGTGCCATTTTTTGGGCGTGTTGGTGAACGGAACTTGATGACATATTGAGCGCTAAGAGACAGGAACATGATAGAGAGGGCAACACGATGCGCATTGTGTAGTCCTCTCTCTCATGTCCCTGTCTCTTAGCACTCAATATGCCGTCAGGGGTAATTTTAATTTATGTACACAAAACCTGTTGTAGTTACAGTGCTTTTATTTACAGGATGAATGTGTGTGCTCTTTGCGCTTAAGATGTGTATTTCGATTTATTTTCATGCTTAGCTAGTTGAGAGCCTTGTTGATGGTTCTATGAAATTTGTGTGTTCATAATTAGAATGTTTTTTGTTTAATATTTTTTTGTACTATTGTTAATAAATTGGTGGTTTCAAACTGACCATGTTTGGAAGATAACTCGTAGTTGTACAATTTGACATTATAATAACTTCAGTAACTTTGGGTGCGATAAAAAAAAGTTTCCACGGCTACACAAGCACAGCCATAGAAACTTCTCGCGGTCACGAAAGTGTTGGAGACAAGCCGGCTTTTTTCGCGTCGTTCTTGTGAATTAAAAAAACATTTTGACCTACCTAAAATGTAGGCATTCCAACTTACTGGTGCGCATATATCGCAGGTTCATAAAACTAAGATTTTTTATAGTGATTCGCTGATCACAGTAATTCCTATACTCGCACAAAAATTGAGCTTTTTTCCTTTTACCTTTTATGGTTTCAGGTGACTATTCAGACTACACTGACGGGTGTCCATTTTTGGTTGCGGAGAACAAAAGTGGATTTCCGGTTAGTATTTATTAATGTACCTCCACTTCAACAATCTGGCTAGTACGCTTTCGCAGCCGTCTACTAAGCTATGCTCGACAACCATGGTAGGTCGTGTCAAATGAAAGGAGCGTGCTTTTCATTGGGACGTATTTTGATCGATCCTCTGAGAAGATCTTCGCTGTCGCCGTCTTGCCACATGCAATGTCGATGTCCACGTCACCGCCTACGATGAGATGAATTACTGCGCGCTACGTAGGCGGCTGAAGCACAGCCTAAAAAGTGCTCACCAAAGGCGCTTACGACATCGCCTCGCCTGCGAGAACTGCCGGCGATGGCTCTTCAAGCAAAGCGTAAACCAGTGTCATCTAGACAAATCATTTCAGGTCTGCTCACCGAGACACCACGCGTCTTGACCGAGCAAGCGCTCACAGGAGGCTTTGAGGCTACTGTCATCACCATCTTGTTTGAAAAAATAAAACATTCGTGGAGAGTTTCAAAACACAGTAATCATATTCCCCTAATCTAGAAAATCTATAGGTATTTACTTGCATTAACCACCGGCTTCTTGGCCAATCCCCCTTAGTGGGTGAGAGCCACAAAAGAAAGGAACAAGCAAGCAAGCAAGAAATACCAAATTTAGTATATGTGGAACTAGCGAAACGGCCGTGAGCGGATCATGAGTGTGGCATGTAGCCATGCCGTTATATGACAAGCATCTCATGATTATCACGTTTGAACCAGCATTCACGTCCCGTAATACCAATATATTTGTGAAGCTAGCAATATAGCGGCCAGCGCCCCATGAAGGGGCTAATATACTCCGACGTAACGTTGACGAGTGCGAAGGCTGGGCGCAGCGACACTACGCTAGAAAAACGCAAGCCCACTATAGCCTGACGCCAAGCACGACTAGCGTGACCGGCGTGACCAGCGTGTGTCAGCGCAGCCCGGTGGCAACCGGCGCGAAATGCGACATGCTGAATTTCTCGCCGATGACGTTAGCCAGACCAACGCGGACAGCAACGCAGGAGACTCTTTCGTGACGGAGGAAAGCCGGGCGCACTCAAACGCGCATGCGTCAAAGTAACGCTGACGTGGCATTGCCGACGTGCCGCGATGAGGCGAACGCCGGTGTGCACGCGCACTGGCTCACGTCGAGGAGTATTGGTGCCTTGAGTGTGGCGTGTAATAATGTTCTTACGTAACACGCATCTCATGATGATCATGTTTGCACCAGTCGCATACCTTCGTCATCAATTCACGTGAGGTAATACCAAATTTCAGCAGATGTGAAGGTAACGAAACGGCCATGAGCGCATCATGAGTGTGGGACGTAATCATGTGGTTGCATCATACGCATGTCATGATCATCAAGCTTGGACGTGTCATTTACCTTTGTCATTCGTTCGCATCACGTAATACCGAATTTGGTACATGTGAAGCTAGCGAACGGCCGCGAGTGCATCGTGAGCATAGCATGTAGTCATGTTACTACATGACGGACACGTGATGATTATTATGTATGCCCCAGCCACATACCTTTGTCCTACAAACACGTACCATATTACCAAGTTTGGTACATGTGAAGCTAGCGAAACGGCCACGAGAACATCACGAGTGTGGCATGTAGTGTTGTTACATGTCACGAATGTCATGATTTTCAAGTTGGCTCCTGTCGCTTGTGTTCACCATGCAGTCATGTCATCCCATACCAGTTTTGCAACATGTCATGTGAATGAAACCACGGCAACAGCAGCAAGACTATGAAATGTAAATCCTCACATTCAGGACACTCATGATACACATGTCCTGATTTTCATGTTATGATTGGTCATTTATGTTTTTCATGCAGTCATGTTATGTCATATCAAGTTTGGTGTCGATACCATCATCCGATTTTAGTATATGTACTTTGGCTTTTTCTTTTTTTGCATAATATTTGAACTGGTTTCAGTGTGCTATTAGGTTGTTTTTTTCTTTTCCGTATTGTTAATTTTTGGGTACCGTTATGTATTATCATTTTATTTTTCGCTGCAGAACTTTGTGATATGGAGTAGCCGAGGCAATAGGCACCTCAACCTCTCCCCAGCAAAACAGTTAAAACAGAACAGAACAGAACCATCATCCAAACAGCCAGGATAGCTAAATGTCGTAGGCGGCATTTGGATAGATAGATAGATAGATAGATAGATAGATAGAGAGATAGATAGATAGATAGATAAATAGATAGATAGATAGATAGATAGATAGATAGATAGATAGATAGATAGATAGATATGCTGAAAGTCACCGAAGTTCACCAAGAAATGCTTCGCATTCAAAAAATGGTAGATTCCAAGCACAGTGGGAATCAATGATATGCGAAGCATGTATGAGGAAGGTCGATATGTCACTTTGAAATCAGTACAACGTTAAGAAGTGGACGTACATTAAGCGGCACATGACTTCCATGTCATGAGTATCATGTCTGCGCTTGGCATTTGTGACCATCTACCACTCACGTCACGCAAGACAAAATTGAGAATGTGTCAAGCTAGTGAAACAACCACGAGCACGCTATCACATTAGCGTGTAGTCATATTCTTACATAATACGCATGTCATGATTATCATGTTTGCACCAGTCATATACTATCGGCATTTATTCAGGTCTCGTAACTCCAAGTTTGGTATATATGAAGCTAGTGAAACGGCCACAAACGCGCTATGAGCGCAGCATGTTGTCATGCCTTATATAACACGCATATCTTGATTATGATGTTTGGACGTGTCATTTATCTACATCGTCCATTCGCGTCACATAATGCCAAATTAGGTACATGGGAAGCTAGCAAAACAACTGCGAAAAGCGCATCATGAGCGTGGCGTGTAGCATGACTTACAGGACATACGTGTCATGATTTCGACGTCAGGACCTGTACGTCAGTTCGTTTCGACGTCAGTTCGTTATGCAGCCATGTCATGCCATACCAGTTTTGCAATATGTAATAAGAACGAAACCACCACAAGAGCAGGAAGACCATGACATGTACACTATAGTCCACTGTTAAAGGGAATATGCGTACGCGTGGACGGCGGTTCGCGGTCCACGCGCTATCGACAAGCTTGCTGTGCTCACTTCATAGACCATCGATTTCCACGTTTTTTATCAAAAGCGGCTGGCTGGTTCAAACATCGTTCGGGAAGCTTACGATTATATTTTGGTGTGCATCAACACCATGCTACGTGAGTGGTGGGCTTCGTTATCCCTTCTACAGTATTCCGCAGCTGGGGGGGTATTTATGCGCTGATCATGTTTTCGGCAGTGCTACTTATTAGCAACGGCATGGCTAGAGTACCTGAGGACGAAAGTCTTCAAATAGTCAAGCTGTACACCAAAGAATACGACCAGCGTGCTGTCACTGCCATCAAGAAAAGAGCACTTTCTCATTACCAGCGTAATGATGAGCATTACAAATGTAACTTTTTCAGTGCCTAGTTCTGTCATGTATAGTCCTATTTTGCTTACACATAGCTGCATTTGATTTTGTGTTTCACAGGGCACAGATGTATTTCATTACAATTGCATTACACTGTTTCGAGGCTACAGATCTGACTTCACTCGACCTGTCTGTCACAAATATTTTAGCGAAGAAGTTTTCTTTGTTTACTCCATAGTTTTCTACGTACACCGTTTTTCAGCGCACGATTTCGTGAAACGTAAGGATTTTCGGAAGAGTGAGCACTATCTCATACTCCAAATAAGGTGCTCTAGCGTGTTCGCTTCGACGAAGAAAACGAAATGTAACGCGAGTTATAACTAACATTTGTTGGGTATTGCAATTCACACTAACTATATAATTTTGTGTCCCGCCGTAGTGGGATACATTTAACTATTTTCAAACACGTGTTTCCCTAACGTTTTTTAAATACTATAGGCACATGTTTTTTTTTTTTTTGCATTTCGCTTGTAATCTGAAATTGGCTGCTGTGGCCATGAATCGAATCGTAACAAAACTCCCGAAAAAGCAAAACAACAAACAAACGACACTTTTTTTCATCGCGCTTATTACCCAGGGAGAAGCAGGCCAACGTTTATAGAACAAGGTCAGTTTTAAAAATCTCTGCCTCCGCCTAACCCACAACACGGTACCCAAGCTTCTTGCTGCGCCAGGTGGCGCCGCCGTCGCAGCCGGCTCCCTGCAGCTGGCGAGGAAGCTCGAACGAAAGCGGCGGTTGCCGCAGCTGCCATGGCCGTTGCGAGGGAAATTGCGATATACCGATCACCATGATTATAAATCCCTATTTACGTTTGTAAGCGGCAAATCTAGACACAGGTTACTGAAGCTACGGCGCTGTATCGGCGACAACGATTGCGAAGTGGCCGCATGCATTTGCAAGGCCAAGAATTTGCTGGGCTAGTTGGTGAATAGTTGCCATGAGCTGAAGCTAACAAAATACACGGACGATGAATACAGAGTAGACAAGACAGGCGCCTGGGATGTATACTCTGTATTTATCGTCCGTGTTTGCGCTCCAAATCATGGCAAATTTGCAAGGCCGCATTTTTGTGTCTGAACCTCCGCATTCGTTTTCTGCATTGTCTGCCGCTTCCTATAATATATTTTACGTTTCTTGCTGAGGCGGCAGCATGTTTAAACCGCTAAACCTAGAAATAAATGCACGCAGCAAACATTTTCAGTTAGAGAACTAAAACAGTGGATGCTTTTCATTGACAAGACACGAACATCAGCAGCTTCGCGCGGTGGATGAGGCAGAGCGGAGAGCAAAGAAGCAGACAATCGCAGGCTGCCACTTAATACCATGACACCTACAAAAAATCTATTTACAACAGCATTTACAAGACTGCAAGAGCTATTTACAGGAGGCGAGCGGCAGCCTTTTTGGTACCAAAAAGGCTACCCTGCAACAATTTTATGGTAACAATGCACAAAAGCAATTTTACAACCGTATTTACGAGCCAGCAAGAGCTATTTACAGGAGGCGAGCATCAGCTTACTTGCCATGAAGGCTACCTCAAAATGATATCACGGCGACAATGCTCAAAAGCTATTTATATCGGTATTTACAAGCACGAGCTATTTACAAAAGGCGAGCCTTATTCCTCGCATTTTTTTACTTTTTCGCTGACCAGGCTCCTCTCCGCAAGAAATCGAGTGTATAGATGCATGCGCATTGTCAAGTAGATCGAAAGGATTCTTGCTGTATGGGTGGCAGGTCGTCGATGACTTCTATGAGGCTGTCCTTTGGGTTCGAAGTGAGCTTTGTTTTAAGCTCTTGTATCTTGCTTAAAAGCCTGGTTCGTCATACAGAAGCCCGTACCCCTCTCTTTTGAAATATGTTTAATTTCTGCTTCTGTTGCTTGCGCCTGAGTCGTTCCTGGCAGAGTTTCTTGCTCAAGTCAAGTTTTAGCTTTAAGCAAGTATCATATCTTCGGCTCTTCGTCATGCGCTCACATTTTGTACTTCGATGTTCGTTCAGTGCGCTGCCAGCCGAACCATTTGAAGAGCCTGCACACACCCTTAGTTGGTAAACGTTCTACAACAGGCTCACCAGCTGAGTAATGGTGTTGACACGGCTGCACGATTTGACAATGCAACCGTGGGTGCTGACACTCACTGCTCCTAATTCACCGATTACTTTACACTTTTCGACGAAAAGCATTTTGCCCTCCACTTTCTGAACAAAGAAAGCGACGTAACTTCCACCTTCATCGCTGTTGACAATCTTTCCCCAGTTCGTTGATGGCAAACAAACTTCTGCCATCTCCGTCAACGTAAGCTCGCTACCTGCTCTCGGCAAGTCTATATCTGCCTCACTTTCTTCAGCAATAGCCCTAGCGCTTGTCTTCGCTTTCTTTGCAGACGAGGTCTGTGCAACAACCTGGTCTCGACATGGCAATTTCCTTTTTGCTGCCGGGGGTTTGGATAGATAAGGAGGTAAGTTCGGAAATAATTTTTGCACCGCTCCTTCGACGAGGCTCCACTTTCCTTGCTCCATTTCCACTTTCTCACCTTTGATGTAATGTGTGTACATTTTCGCTATGTCATCCGGGTAAAAATGAACGTCGCACACGCGCGATTTGGATGAAAGGCTGCGGTCGAGACGGGGAATGGCACGGTTCCTTGCTGCACGGAGGACGGGATCACTTGAAGGCGAGAAGAAGGGCCTTGGGGTTTTGTTTCCTCTGTAGCAGCTCGTGCAACCAGGGACACAACACGTCAGCATGGCGCTTGCCGTACCATCTGCAGGTAGAGCACGCACACACACAAAGAAAATAACATGAGCGAAGTCGAAACGCTAGCCGGACGATGGCGGGTGTATCCGGAGAAACGCACTGACCGCCGCCGTCAGGTGCCTTGAGCGAGAGCCGGGTGCGACTGCAGCGCCATCGATGCAGCTGCGAGCGGTGGCGCCAGGCAACACTTCCAAGTTTTAAAACTGACCTTGGTCTATAAATATTCGAGCAGGCAGAGTGGCGGGGACATGAATCGCACCCTAGAAAAGCAAACGTGGTATCCAGCGCAGTGCAAGCACCGAAGCGAAAAGTAGCAGACGAAAGACGGAAAGCCTCACTGTTTCGCGTCAATACGCATGCGCTGCGTTTACAAACCTCGCCGCCAGTTGGCGCCACGCTGGCAGCCAGCCACGCGTTGCCGTGTTCTTTCCAAGTGTGGACCATACTGTACATCATGACATTCATGATATGCGTGGCATGATTTTTATGTTATGACTAGTCACTTTTGCTTGTCTTAGAGTCATGCTATAGCACACCAGTTTTCGTAAATATGTCATCTTAACGGCCAGGGGAGCTATAGGTCGTAGGGTGATAGATAGATAGACTGATCTGGTAACAGTACCCGAAGCTCACTAAGAAATGCTTCGCATTAAGAGAGAGAGAGAGAGAGATAAAAATGCAAGGAAAGGCAGGGAGGTTAACCAGACGCACATCCGGTTTGCTACCCTGCACTGGGGAAGGGATAAAGGGGAGAAAAGAGGTTGCAGAAAGATGAGAAGGTACACACAATCACGAGCACACTCGGGGAGCACACACAGTCTACAGGCGGTCGCTCAGGTTTGTGGACTTAAGGTAAAGTAGCAGTGCTTTAGTTGCTTTCTGCGCAACTTAGGCAGATGCCCAAGGTTCTGCACACAAAATGGTCCGGGGTCAAGTCGATTCAAAACCATCCGGAGCTGGCATCGCTGTGTGTCGTAGCAAGCGCAGCTGCACAGGACGTGTTCGATGGTCTCTTCAGCTCCGCAGTAGTAGCATGTAGGAGTGTCTGCCATACCAATGCGAAAGGAGTACACCTTTGTAAATGCAACACAAAACCAAAGGCGGCATAACAATGTCGCATCGGAGCGGGAAAGTAGTGATGGTAGCTTTAGCTTGAGCGAAGGATCCAGTTCGTAAAATTGACACCTTTGGAAGCTGGTAGACGACCAGAACATGCGTTTGAGATCTCGAGCCAGCAGGTAAAGTTGTCTTGCTGCATCATTCCTTGATAGAGGAATCAGAACTACACTGGTTTCTTCATGGGCTGAGTGGGCTGCATCATCGGCTAATTGATTTCAGGTAATACCGATATGTCCAGGCAGCCATTGATATATAATATTATGCCTTCATGCTAGAGCTTTATGATGGCAACGTCTTATTTCTTGTACCAGTTGGTCATGACTCCTCCTACGCATGGCAGACTGCAAACTCTGAAGCGCTGCCTTCGAATCACAGAATATGACCCATTTTCCTGGACGTTCTTGAACGAGATATTGTAAAGCAGCCCTTATAGCAGCAAACTCTGATGAAGTAGATGTAGTCATATGCGAGAACTTAAACTTGATTGTCATTTCTGCAGCCGGAATTACAGCGGCACCTGATGAGCTGCTGGATGAGACGGACCCATCAGTGTATATCTGCGTTCGGTCTAAGTACAACTCATGTAATAATAGCAGTGTTGCTTGCTTCAATGCTACTCTGGAGTGACTGCTTTTCTTTTTGATTCCCGGAATTTCTAGACGTACTTGCGGCTGGTCGAGGCACCACAAAGGACATGCCGTTCTCGCAGCTGGCATATATCCTGATGGAATGCTGTTTAGGTGCTTGGCTATGACGTCTGAAAACGTAGCACGTGGTCTTCCGGAAGGTAGAAGGGCCAAGTAGTGGTCGGGGACACGGCTAGCATGTCGAATGTGCGCTCTGAGGCAATCCACAACCATATATGTCCTGACCGGATGGTCTTTGGCAAGCATGATTGTGGCATAAGTAGAAGCGCATCGGGGCCGTCCTAGGCAGATACGCAGTGCCTGACCCTGCAAACTCTCCAATGAATGAGTATTCGATTTGCAAGTGTTAGTCAGTACCGGGATGCTGTAGCGCAATAGACCCAGAAATAGGGCCCTGTACAGCTGTAGCATGGAGGCCACAGAAGTTCCCCATGCTTTACCGCACAAGAATTTCATGATATGCACAATAGATAGCAGTCTCTTCTTCAAGTACGCACAATGTGGGCTCCACGAAAGACTTCTGTCGAATATTATGCACAGGAAACGATGCGTCCGTGCATATTTGACACTCTGCCCATTGATGTAAACAGGGTATGGCATCATTGGTTTGCGTGTAAACGCCATCAACGCGCACTTCACAGTTAATATATTTAGGCCTTGTTTCTGAAGGTAGGCTGTTGTGAAGGTTGCTGCCCGCTGTATTTGTGCACGCACCTGAGGGCGAGTAACTGCAGCACTCCAGAGGCAAATATCATCGGCGTATATGGATAGGCACACCGACTTTGGCAGAACCTTCACCAGACCAGTGAGGGCCACACTGAACAATGTGGGGCTTAAAACACCTCCCTGAGGTACTCCGCAGTAGGTGTAAAGTTGGGCAGTTGTACCCTCATATGTTTGTACAAAAAAACCCCTGTCAGTTATATAATTTTTTATCCATTTAAACATTCGTCCACCAATGCCCATTACTGCGAGAGAAGTGAGGATGGCACCGTGAGCTACATTATCATATGCACCCTTCACGTCAAGAAAGAGTGCCACTGATATGCGCTTGCGACTTTTTTCTTGTTGAACAAATGTCGATAAGTCAAGGACACAGTCAATGGAGGAGCGGTCCCGACGAAAGCCTGCCATGCAAGAAGGCTATTTCGTGTATCGTTCCAAGTACCACTCGAGACGAAATAGAACCATTCTTTCCATCACTTTTCCGAGGCAGCTTGCGAGGGCAATAGGGCGATACGCTGTCAAGTCTAATGGTGATTTTCCCGATTTCAAAAGTGGTATTAATCGACTTATTTTCCATTCTCGGGGAACACTGCCGCTGAGCCAGGAGTTGTTGAAGCATGTTAAAAGTTCTTTTCTGGCTTTTTGTCCAAGGTGTACCAACGCACTATAAGTAATACCATCAGGACCTGGCGATGACTTGCGCTTAGAAGCGACTAACGCACCTTACAGTTCTTCCATGGTGAACGGAATGTCCATTTCTGGTAATCGCGTCTCAGGAACGATCACGGCGTCGATGCTCTCGTTCATAATATTCCCGGCAACTCTCGTGCAAAATTCTTCAGCCACCTCGAGTTCTGTTTTTCCATAATGGAGTGCCAAAGCTTTAAAGGGGTGCCATTGTTGTGGGGAGGAGCGAAGACCACGAACTGTTTCCAGATATATGACAGCGGTTTAGGAGGGTCTAGAGATTCACAGAATGCTTTCCAGCGTTCGCTCTTCAGTTTGTAAATGCGTCGTTGAATATTTTTCTGGAGCCTCCTTGCTTCCCTCAGATCGTAAATTGATCTTGTGCGTCTGTATTGTCGTTCAGCACGCCTTCGTATAGCTCGTAATTTTTCCAGTTCGATGTCAAACTGTGTTACTTTAGACGAAAATGGTAGTTTACATTTGGACGCTTGCATAGCTTCCGCTATGGTATTTTCCAGGCTGCAGGCGAGGCCTTCTTGGCAAGCGTTCTCAACACGCGATGCAAACATCGACCAGTCAGTGCCAATTGCAACACCGGAAGAGAAATTTTTTATGATACCATCGATCGTCACGTAGGTGGGTATGTGATCACTCCCATGAGTCTCAATATCGCAAAACCACTTAACTTTGTGAGAGAAGCACCGTGACACCAATGTCAGGTCAAGGCAACTGCCATACGTGAGACCCCGCAGATATGTGGGGGTACCATCGTTCATGATGGAAAGGTCGTAATCGCAAGCGAATGTAACAATGTTCCGGCCCCTGGCATTCATCCTAGTGCTCCCCCAAAGCATGTGATGGGCGTTGAAGTCACCGGTGATAATCCAAGGCCCATCGGTTCTCATTAGGATGTCTTTTAATCTTTCGCAGTCAAATCGCGACGACTGAGATATATATCCACCAATAAGCGTGAACGAAACTGCATTCTTCTTCACACGAAGACACACGTACTGATTGTCGTCATTTGAACTTATTGGGTGCGAAAGATAAGTCAAGTCTGTGCGAATGTAAACAATTACTTTGCTTCGTTCTTCGCAAGCGGCTGAACAGAAAGCTTCATAACCGGACAATCTATAAGGCGTTGATACATTTGGTTCACATATGACAAGTATATGGAATTGATTGGCCCGAACAAATTGGCGAAAGTCCAATTGGCTTCTCGATGAGATGAGTGATCGCGCACCATCTCCTTAAATATGGCAATTTCCTTCTGAATCCGCGGGCAGTCCTTCGATGTGGCTTCATGGGATCCATTGCAATATAGAGCATTTCTTGACAGTTGCGACGCACTTATCCGCTTCGTGGTGCTCGGCGCAGCGGTGGCATACCACCGAATTCTCGCAGACGCTGCTCACATGTCCAAGTTTCATGCATTTACGGCACTGGAGAGGCTTTGGAATGAAAGGCCGTACAGCATGTCTGAAGTACTTCACCTTCACATGAGAGGGGAGTGATGTGCTCTTAAACGCAATCTTCACACAGCGAGACTTGCCTAGCTGGGTGACATCAACAATTGGAGTATCAGTTGTTGACTTGACAAGAAGTTGTAAGTCTTTATTGGAAATAGCGACATCAATGTCGTAGATCACGCCGGTTACTACATCACATCCCAAGGGAACATGAGAGCGCACCTGGTTGCCGTCCAAGTCAGTTACACTGCGCAGAACGCCCAACGCACTTGCGTGCAAAACATCCACAGCCAGTATATTCTTTCTGTCGTTCACTCTTATGTCCGTGATCTCATTTGGCACGAGCGTTTCCAGAGACCTCGACACAGACTGTCTGTTAAGGCGCTTCATGCTGGTGGTAGGAAGTGCAGGCAGAAACAGGATGGTATAAGTGTTCGATTTTGGCGCTTCACTTACAGTTTGAATAGTTGAGGATGAGGATGTCCTCATGTTTCTTCTCTTCGCCTTGCGGCTCAGCACAGGTTGGAAACCGTCATCTGAGAAGTCCTCACTGCTGAGATAGTAAGCATGAGTATCTTCACTGTCGCTGTCGCTCGCTTGTCCCATCCGCTTCCTGGAGGCGGCCGCCGCTGACGCCGCTGGTGCCGGCAGGCGCCCGGGGTGGTCTACATCCATCCCCTCCAAGCAAGCAGCAAAAACTGATCAACAGACTTAAATTACAACTGAAATACGCCGGAGTCAGCAGAAGTAGCTCCTATTCAAAACACACTTCTTCGTCTTCTCTTCACATTAAGAAAATCACAGCATATCCACGAGGGGAATGATGACGAGTGGGGCGAAGGGGATGGACGGACGGATGGGAGGACGCACGTACAAACGCATGGATGTACGAACGCACTGAAGTACTGATCCACAAACGCACGGACGCACGCAAAAATGTACACACGAACGGATGAGTACACGGACGCACGTACGGACGCATGTATGGACGGACGCACGGACGCATAAAAGGACTGATGCATGAACACACGGACGCACGTCCTGACGAATGGACACACGAGCAGACGCATAGATATACGGACGCACAGAAGCGCAGAAGGACTGATGCACGAATGCATGGACGCATGCACGGACAAATGAAAGGATGAACGCATGAATGGATACACGGACGGACGCACAGACGGACAGGTGGCGGACAGACCCATGGAAGGACGTGCGGACGAACGCTTCGCCCCACTTACCATCATTCCCTCCATGGATATGCTGTGACACCATTTATATTGACATGCAATGCATGGCCACTGGCTACTCTGACTACGACGACTACGACTGATATAATATGTGAGGTTTAATGTACCAAAACCACCATATGACTATGAGAGACGCCGTAGTGGAGGGCTCCAGCAATTTCAACCACCTGAGGTACTACGGGTGGCAACGATTGACGCAGCAAGCACCCCAACACCACCGACGAGACGCGAGCCAGGGAAGTTGAGCGCAAGCGTCTTCAACGCGCCCGCCCTACGACTGATATAATATGTGAGGTTTAATGTACCAAAACCACCATATGATTATGAGAGACGCCGTAGTGGAGGTCGCGAACGCCTTTCAGCCTACTTGGAGGCCAGGAGCACCTTTGCCGACACGATGTTTGGCTTTCGCCCGCATCTGTCGGCGCAGGACTTCCTGCTCCAGCTTCAACACGATATCATAGAGCCGACTACTATGCGCCATAACGATAAAGCCGTGCTCGCTCTCGATCTCCGCGGGGCGTTCGACAACGTCAAACACAGCACTATACTCACTAACCTGTCTACCACAAACTGCGGGCAGAAGACTTTCAACTACATTCGCGCCTTTCTATCACATCGCACCGCCTTCATTCGCCTTAATTCTACCGAACACGGCCCGTACTTATTAGGCACGCGGGGTACACCTCAAGGGGCAGTTCTGTCTCCTCTGCTTTTTAACCTGGCGATGATGAACCTCCCCTCTCTTCTAAGCGAGGTCGAGGGAATACAACACGCACTATATGCGGACGATATCACAATCTGGACCAACACCGGCTCCTTAGCGCAAATCGAAGAACGCCTGCAAAAGGCTGCCCTTCTGGTGGACACCTACGCAGGTTCATGCGGCCTGGAGTGCTCTCCAGCTAAATCGGCTCTTCTTTCAGTCTCTCCGCTACCGCCGCCTCAAATTCTTCTTCCGTCCGGGCCCATCCCGTCAGTGCAAAATATTCGGGTTCTTGGCCTTCACCTCACATCGTCCTTGGATCCAAAGGGCACAATAGCAGGCCTCAGACGCACCAGCGAACAGGTGAGCCGCATGATACGGCGAGTTTCTACCAAGCGCGGCGGCCTCCGCGGGTCTCAGTCCCTCCGATTGGCCCACGCGTTTGTGACCAGTCGCGTCCTCTACGCCTTGCCTTACCTTCACCTGCGTCGTCGACACGAGCACCAGCTGGACGTTCTTCTTCGTTCAGTATACAAACGCGCTCTGGACCTACCTATTGCAACTTCCAACAGCCGATTCACGGCTCTGGGGGTACACAACACCTTTGCAGAGATGCGCGAAGCTCATCGCGTTAACCAAATCAATCGACTGTCGCAGACGCCTTCAGGGCGCCGTCTTCTACACAGACTTGGCCTTAACCCGATATCTGACCAAGACCCTCTGCAGCCGGTACCAGAGCTCTGGCGTCCAAAGCTATGGGTGGAACCTCTACCCCGTATTATGAACCCTGACCTCCATCCTGGCCGTAGACTAGCATGCGCCGCGGCCCTTCATACGCGACACTCCGATCATCCTGGTGTTTTCTACGTGGACGTCTCGGGTCCCTCCCCCTCGGGTCACTTCACGGCTGCCGTGATTACAGAGGGCAAACACGTAGATGGCCTCTCCTTTCGAGCAGACACAGTAACGCACGCTGAAGAGGTTGCCATAGCTTTGGCCGCTTCTAACCCTGCCTCACGCACCATCCTGACGGACTCGCGCTCGGCCTGTTCTCAGTACCTTCAGGGTTCCATTGCTCCGCTGGCGGCTAGCCTACTACAGGCAGCCTCTTGGCGCTTTAACCCTCATCCCATTCGTATAGTGTGGACCCGGCCCAGGCCACTCGGGCCTGCCCAGCAATGAGGCGGCAAATGCCGCTGCCCGCGCTTCTCATGTCCGGGCCGTTGCCCCTCCATGTCCCGAGACGGAATCTGGCAATACCAACCTGACGCGCTTTCGCGAAATTTTGGCTTATTACCGGGCTTCGCGCCGCCTCTACCCGGACCCCGCACGCGGTTTGGAGAAAGCGGACGAACGACTGCTACGCCGCCTGCAGACGAACACCTTTATAAGTCCGGCGGTCGCCAGGCACTTTTTGCCGGAAATCAATGGCACCTGCTCGACCTGTCATGTGCTCGCCGACACATATCACGTCGTAGCATCGTGCCCAGTTAATCCCGTCCCTTTCTCATCCCCTTTTCCTATCCCAACTAGAGAGGCTTGGGAGGAGCACCTGCTCGGCTGCTCTACCTTGGCTGCACAACGCTCCTTGGTGGAGCGCGCACGGGCAGCTTCCAGCTCCACTGGCGTCCCGGAATAGGGTCTTGCCACTCTAGCACGCCGATGGGCCACGTCGGCACTCTCTAGTAAACTTTTTCTGAAATAAATGTTTTTTACCACCACCACCACCACCACCACCGTAGTGGAGGGCTCCAGCAATTTCAACCACCTGAGGTACTACGGGTGGCAACGATTGACGCAGCAAGCACCTCAACACCACCGACGAGACGCGAGCCAGGGAAGTCGAGCGCAAGCGTCTTCAACGCACCCGCCGCTCTGCTTCGCCATTGGGAAAAGTGAAGAAGGCTACTACGACAGACGCGGGACTAATTCACACCCTAAGAAGCTTCGCTCCTAGAATGTGTCTGAAATATTAGATTAATACCACTATTCGCAGCTTCCTCACAATGAATGAAGGGGGATATGCTGCACACGCCGCTGTTGAAGTGTAACACGTCACTGGCGACTGCGCTTGCACTCCTCCTCCTGCGTCGCTAGTATCTAGTAAGGGTGGGTATGACCGTGAAAGAAACCGCTAACATAAAATCGTGGCTCTCTGCCAACCGAAATTACCTTAATCGACGACGAGAAGAAAGGCAAGTACGACATTTTGTCCCCCAGAGCGTTTGGTTGGCAGGATGTATACCGATGTATTGCATGGCATAACATGATCATGCGACAAACCTACAGGACAGGTCATGACCAATATTATGATATGTATGTCATGAACAACCTTGATTTACACGCCTTAGTACTAATTCTTTCGCAGCCCTTGTGTTAACTTGACGTATAACTAAATTATTATGGTATGATACAAGTGCATAACGAAAATAAATGGTAAGTACTAAAGTACAGAGCAACAAAAGCGCGTCATGTACACTATGAACTACATGACATCGCGCCGGGCACTTGCGGACGTTTAATTTTTTAAGGTCACCACAATTTATATGCGTTGTCATAGGGGGCCCCGTCGCGGTGGCCTAGTCGCTAAGGTACTCAGCTGCTGACCCACAGGTCGCGGGTTCAAATCCCGGCTGCGGCGGCTGCATTTCCGGTGGAAGCGGAAATGTTGTAGGCCCGTGTGCTCAGATTTGGTTGCACGTTAAAGAACCCCAGGTGGTCGAAATTTCCGGAGCCATCCACTACGCCGTCTCTCATATTCATATAGTGGTTTTGGGATGTTGAACCCCAGATATCAATCAATTAATTGTCATAGGAGATATGAATGACAGGTGCTATGATGAGAACCATGACATGCATGCAGTGTACAACAGTATGAATACCGTGCCAGCTCATAATGCGCTCGTGGTCATTTCACCAGTTTGTCATACAACAAAAATTGTTATTGCTCGACATGACTGTACGATAACGGAAATGACAGGTGGTAACACGACAATAACGACGTGTGTGTGCAATGAATTTGATGCCACGCTCATGGTCCGCTTACAGCCGTTTTGCTTGATTGATATGTACAACAATTAGTACGGTGCACAGCGACTGTACGTCAGTCTTGTTTGGCAGGTTATTATGACATAAAAATATTTATTAGCACGTCATGCATGACATTCATTGCACGCCACTCTCATGGTGTGGTCTTGGCCATTTCGCTAGCTTTATGTCCACGAAGGATGCTTTAGCATCCTTCGTGAAGCATCCTTCGTGAACATAAAGCTAGCGAAATGATTTCTTTATGAAAACACAAAAAAGATTTCTCAGATAAATACTATGACATGCATATCATGCACGGTACGATGTAAGGCCACATTCATGTTGCCCTCACATTAGTTTCGATATCTTGAAATGCATCAAAGTTGCTACTGCTGGACGGGACTGTATGACGAATATATATGACGCATTAATGTTGAATTTATGACTTGCTTGCCATGTACGCAATGAATTATCTGACACTGCCTTGGTGCCCCTCCAGTAACTTTTTTTACGGATCTAAACTGAAATTTATAGGGCCAAACTTGAGTACCCAGCGAACATAAATCACAGGTGATGCATTGTACATGTTCCTGCAGTATGGTACATACCAGACTGTAAATGAAATCATAATAGGCGCACGATTATTTGTGAACGAGATGTGATGACATGAATGCCTTCATTAACCTCAGGAACAAACAACAGGATGTATGCAGTGCTTTACTCACTGCTTTGTATTAGATTCAATTCGATAGTCCGTGAGATCTGCCTTATTTTATTGTAAAAAGGCATACATTCTCAAAAAAAAAAAACACCAGTGTAAGCATTTCCGCCAATATAACCGAATACATTTCTAGATGCACTAATATTTCTGGTTGATCGCATGCATTGATGTCGAGGATTAGATGGCTTTATGTAACCAAGAATGTTAATATTTGTGGTATAACCACCATCTTTGCATGGTTGCAGGATAACTGCTTGATATGTGGAGTTTAACGTCCCAAAACCACTATATGATTGCAGGATAACTGCATCTGTAGATTCAAGAAATTTTTGCGCAGATTTTTGGCAATGCCGTATTAGCCATTTGATGAAAACATTATGTTCAAATTGTATTACTGGCAGTTCACTCCCAGTTGTGTGGCTACAAAATGGGTAATAATTCTGAACGCCACCATTCATTTTACAGACACTTGTTGCATGTAGCCATGACTGCAATGAAAAAATTGTGACCATAGAAAACAGTACACGCTGCTTTGTAAGTATGGAATGTTTTGGTTTATATTGACTGTAAACAGTTACGAGCAAGTAATGTCAATTATGTGATGATGTGTTAAATGCATACCTGCATGGTGTGATCACCAATAATTTGAGGCAATTTTCAATCGATACCTGCAACAGCATTCGCATGCACTCTTACATGAGTATATTAGCAGTGAATACGTACGCACATTGTTTCTCGCAGTTAAAAATGCTTACTTCCACCAATGTTCATGAAGTACCTACTCATTAGGAAGGGCTCAATAAAACAAGGGGTAAAAAAACTCAGTTTAAGAAAGATTCTTGCAGAATACAATCTTTGTTGTAACACGTGCACGTGTTTTCGGTTCTTTAAACCTGAAAGACAGCTCGTCAGACTTTGATCCCGCGACCTGCGGGCCAACAGCCGAGTACCTTAACCACTAGACCACCGTGGCGAGGCCATAGAAATCAATAAAAAGCTGAATGAACTGCCCGAAATCAAACAGAAGCTGGATGTCCTTTTCCAGGTCAAGGAAACCGTAAAAGGCATGGAAAAGCATGTTCAGCATCTTTCAGATCAGTACAATAAAGTATTAGCAGAAATGAAGCTTCAGTCAACTGAGATTGTTGCTTAAAAAAAAAAAAACAGTTGAAGATATTGAGACCACGCATGCCGACCGTGAAGTCATGGAATTGCGACAACAAATAAACAGCCTGGAACAATATAGTCGAATGAATAATTTGGAAGTGCATGGACTTGAACAGGTTGAAAATGAAGATCTGTTACAAATGATCAATGCAATTGCACAGGACTTACAGCTGCCTCAGTTAACTAAACAAGACGTGGAAGGCCTTCATAGACTGCCAACTAAACGTGGCAAAACTCTAGCAATGCTGGTGCGTTTTTCCTCGCGTTTAATAAAAGATCAGTAGATGGCAAAAAGACAGGGTATGTGGCATTCTAAGGAAATGGTGTACTTTCTTGATAATTTGATGGCGCAGAACGAAAAGCTTATGTGGGTGATGAGGGCAAAGGCTACAGAAAAGCAATATGACTTTGCCTGGCACAGTCATGGGAAGCTGTTTGTGCGCAAGCGCAGCGGTGAACCAGAAATACAGATTTCATGTGATGCCGAGCTAGAAAAGATAATCTAGAGGATCGCCGCTGTTTTTTTGTCAATCTTATTTGTTTTACTTTTTTTTTCTTCATAGCAATACGAAACACGCCGCCTTACTACGATGCTTCATCTTTTAATTTAGCGGTGCGCAGTTCCCTGGTTTGTGAAACTGACAGGAGCTTGATAAGGAGTTTGACATACAGACAGCTTTGCGTTCCTTGAATCACAGATTCGATATACTCGCTTTCACGGAAACTTGGTTCACAAGTGAAACTGATGTGCCGTTTTTTTTTGGATACAAATCTGAGGGGGTATACAGAAAAAGTCGTAAAGGTGGTGGCGTTGCATTGTGCTTGAAAGAAAATCTTCAGTACGAGATATTGTCAGACTTTTCTCTTGTCTGTACTCATTATGAATCTATTGCTGTGAAGTGTTCTCTGGAACTCTAGTTGCTTGTGCTTACCGCCCCCCATCAAGTGACGCTGTCGAATATGTTCAGTTCGTGCGTGACCTCCTTGAATATGCACGCACGCTCAATATGCCTGTTACCTTTGTTGGAGATTTTAATATTGATCTTTCGCAAAACAGCTTGCCACGACGTTTATTCCTTGGGGTCATTGATGCATTTTCCTACTCTAATGTAATCCAGTCGCCAACGAGAATAACTACGGAGAGTGATCTCCATAGATCTTTGTGTCACAAATCATCAGTTGTCTAGTATTTTAGCAGGAGTGCTCACATTTGACTTAAGCGATCACCGATATATATTTTGTTTCTTTCCCAGATTAATGAGCAAACGAAAAAAACACCAACACAACAAATAATATACCGTAGTTATAACCAAGATAATCTCGCTACGTTTCGTGCTATAGTCGAAAGCACCTCATGGAGCGACGTTTACAATGAAAGAAATCCTAGTATTGCGTACGATACTGTCGTTGAGTTAATAAAAGACAAATGTGATAGCGCATTTCCTTTATTGGTGAAAAATCTAACAAAATGTTGCGAAAGCCATGAGTAACAAGGACGTTATACAAACGAATTCAGGCACGTGATAAACTATTTAACAAATTTATTAAAGTGAAGGACCCAGTTTTACTTAACTAGTATGAAAAAATTAGAAACAAGTTAGGCTCCGATATTAAAAGAGTCCAGAAAGAATATTACAAGAATAAATTTGCCGCAGTCTCAAACTGTCCAAAGAAAACCTTGAATTGTGTCCACGAATTATTGGGCAAGGTTATCTGTCATGTACTTAGTGAACTTACACTCGATAATGTCAAATATAGTGGCGGTGCTTTGGCAGACAAATTTAATGAACACTTTCTATCTTTTGGAGAATCGTCACACAATGAAGATAGAAAGCATGAAATTAATGGGTACATGGCTGCTCCAGTTGTCAGTATCATATTTTTAAAGCCGTGCAGTGAGCATGAAGTGTTCACTTTCCTGAGTAATTTAGATAAAGGTACTGCCGCAGGAGCAAATGAAATCAAGGCTGAACCAATTATTGCTGTTGCCGATTTAATCAGTGCCCCCCTACAGCACATATGTAATGATGCTTTAGATCAGGGTGTTTTCCAGACAGCATGAAAATTGCAAGCGTGGTTGTCTTACACAAAGGTGGGCCTTATGACAACATCTGTAATTATAGACCTATATCGGTCCTACCTTTGTTTTATAAATTGTTAGAATACTTGATAAAAGATAGACTATGTAAATTTTTTGACTAGACAGGTCCTTGTGAAAGAGCAGTTCGGGTTTCGTCAAGGGAAGCCAACGAAGATGGCACTACTCAGCGTAAAAAAAAATATATTTTCGAATATAGATAAAAATCGATTCACCCTTTGAATTTTTTTACATTTCAAAAAAGCATTTCGTTCTAACAAACACGATATTTTATTTTATAAGCTACCGTTTTATGGCATTCGAGGAGTAGCCTTAAAATTAATTCGCCGTTATTTTTCGCATAGACTGCAGTACACGTGTTATAACGGCTACCCATCACAGTTGAAGGAATTATTATTTGGCGTACCGCAAGGATTTATTTTAGGTCCAATATTCTTTATTATTTATATCAATGATATTGCTACGGTATGAGCCGGGCTGTAGTATGTGCCGGGTAGGTGGAAGAGAAAGACGACGTTGTCTGGTGCCGCCTGAGGACTCCATCTTTACAGCGACTGCCGAACTTCATCCTCACCCTGTAAATAAATCCACCTATCATTTAATTCAACGGTAACAATATTATAGCAATCCCAAGAACTCCTGCAATCACTCTGTACGCAGATGATACTTGTGTGTTTTTCTCTGGCACGCAACTAGATAAAATAGGCATTCAAGCTAGTGCATGGTTAAAACAATTATCAGTATGGTTACATATAAATAAACTTAACCCGAATGTTAGTAAAACAAAAGGTATTGTATTTAAAGCACGTAACAAACCAGATCATTTCGAACTTCAGCTTGCATTTGAAATTAGTGTAATTGAACTTGTTTCTTCCTACAAGTTTTTAGGTGTGTTTATTGAAGAACACTTGATTGGTCCCATCACATTAATAAAATATATGCCTACATATCAAGGTCCCTCACTGTACTCCACAAGCTTGGAGACCTTGTTCCAAATTCTTTTAAATTGGCAGCTATATTACACCCTAATGCAGTCACATCTTCACTACTGCATAATAATTTGGGGGTGTACATTTAAAACTAATCTTGTTAGGCTAATAAGGTTGCAAGAAGAGCAATACGGTACGTAGAAAACCCATCATACAACGATTACACAGGTTCATACTTTTTAGAACACTGTCTTCTATAGGTGAATCAACTATATGAGTTTCATTTACTCTGTTATGTTTTCAGCGAAATTAAGCGTAATCCTTCTAGCTATATTGAACTGCGATTTTGTAGCTATGTGTCTTATGAATTAAGATACGACCAATATAGAATTCCACTTGTTCGAACCACCTATGGAACGCAAGCAGTCAAATATTTAATTCCCAGTCTTCTCAACAAACATGCTCATGTTGTAGAAATCACGCAGAAATCTTTGTCTCTGAAATCTTTCAAAAAAGATATCAAAGCTTACCTTCTATCCTGTCCTCAAGATTGATAAGTTCTGTATATAGCAGTCATATGTTTCTCTGGTTTCATTATTTGTAGTGTTATGAATCTTTATTATTACTGTACAAGTATGTACTCCATTTACTCTGTACAAAAACAATGTTACGCATGCATTATTAGTGTGTTATATTGTATTTCTTTTTATATTGTATGCTTTGAGTGGTGCTTTCGGGCACTTGGGTCCCGTCAGGCAGAGGACATCTGCCTTTTGCCCTTGTATCCGAGACATACATTTGTCTGAAATAAAGACAACAACAAGAACATCGTCGACCGTCATCCAGGTTCGAAATACACAGTCACCCCTCGACGCCCCCACGTTCTCCGGAACTTCGACCAACCGTCGCGCCGCAGGACGTCTCATCATCAACCGTGTGCTGGTACCACCGCCAATTCGGTGTCTCTGCTCGTAAGTTCACTCGCCCTTGCTCCAGGTCGAAAAATTCGACGACCGGCCACTGACGGCGGCAAGTGGTACTGGTCGAAAATCATGCCGCCTTTTTTATGTTTCTGATAAGATCACTGGTACTTGCTTCCTAGTCGACACAGGAGCCCAGGTTGGCGTCATCCCGGCGACGCGTGCACATCGCCGCCACAACGAACATACCTGCCCACTCCAAGTGATCAACAATTCCGCCATTTGAACATATGACCAATGCTCTATTACACTTGACCTTGGACTACGCCGTACGTTCCGCTGGGTTTTCATCCTCGCTGACGTCTCACAAGTTCTTGGAGCTGACTTCCTCGGTTTTTTTCAACCTTGCTGTGAACATGCATGCTCATCGCGTCATTGATCTCAACACCCACCTCTTCATCAACGGTATACTCTGTACTTCTTCGCCAACGGGACTGCAAGCTCTCACACTTGCTTCACCCTATGCAAAAATACTCACCGACTTTCCCAGCAATACGAAGCCGCACACCAGAGAGTCACCGGTGAAGTATTCAATCACTCACTACATTGTGACCACTGGACCTCCCGTTTTTACACGACCCCGTCGACTATCTGGAGAACGCCTCACCATCTCCCGCCGTGAATTTGAGCACATGCTTGAACTCGGCATTGTGCGGCCTTCCTCCAGAAACTGGGCGTCACCACTCCACATGGTACCGAAGAAAGATCCTGGCGACTAAAGACTATGTGGGGATTACCGTGCTCTCGATTCCCACACCTTACCAGACCGCTTTCCACTTCCTCGCTTACAGGATTTCAAGTCAAGTTTGGCTGGGTGCACACTCTTATCTAAGGTTGACCTAGTGAAGGCTTACATTAGATTACTGTCCTGCCGACATTTCAAAGACGGCCATAACCACCCATTCGGTCTGTTTGAATATGTGAGGGTGCCTTTTGGTTTGTGCAACTCTGCACAGACCTTTCAGCGCAATATCAACGAGGTCACGCAAGCTCTCGATTTCGTATTTGCGTATTTTGATGACCTCCTTGCAGCAAGCTCATCTGGCCTTGAGCATGAAGCCCACCTGTGCACCCTGTTCCCCCGCCTGGATGATTACGGCCTCGTATTTATACCCAATAAGTGCCTCTTCGGCGCCGCTATAATAGAGTTCCTAGGACACCTTGTCACTCCAAAGGGTATCCAACCACTCAGCAGCAAAGCGAAAGCAATTCAAGCCTTTCCACCTCCGACTTCACTGAAGAGACGCCGAGAATTCTCGGGCCCGCAAAACTTCTATCGCCGCTTTCTTCCAAAGTGTGCCAGAACCCTTGGCCGACCTATTGGCTATAAAGAAAGACCCGGCTGCGCAACTGGAGTGAACCGAGGACGCTGCATCTGCCTTAGACACTGCCAAAAAGGCTCTGGCAGACCATGCTCATACATTCCGTCCCTAATGCCCCAATTCGTCTCATCACCGATGCATCAAGCGTGGCAGTTGGCGCCGTTCTCAAGCTGCATGTATCTGGTTGGCAGCCCCTTGGTTTTTTCTCGCAAAAACTAAAGCCACCAGAAGCAAAATACAGTACATTTGCCCGAGAACTATTCACGGTATACCTCGCTATCATACATTTTCGTCATTTATTGGAGGGCCGAGACTTTTACGCCGTTACAGACCACAGGGGCAATCACAGCTTTGATACTGCACGTGGGGTCCGTAGTATGGTTTATTTCCTAGTTCACTGTGGATCTCAAACACGTGCATAGGCAGGAAAATGCTGCTGTTGATGCACTATCCCGCATCGATGCCTCGTCGTCCCAGCCACCACTAGACATGGAAGAGCTAGCAGCTGCCCAAAGCAACGATCCTGAGCTGCATCGTCTTCGTTCGTCATCCACGTCTCTATCGTTCACTGAATGCCCGCTCCCATTTTCTACCTCAATAATAACGTGCTAAATGTCTATAGGCGTTCCTCGGCCCTTCGTGCCTTCAGCTTTTTTCGCACAATTTTTTTATCACTTGCACAATATGAGCCATCCTGGTATTCGTGCGACCCAGAAGCTAGTCACATCTCGTTTCCTTTGGCCAAGCATCGATGCTGACGTCCGACCCCGGGCGCGAACCTGCCTTCAGTGCCAGCGGGTTGAAGTTCATCATCACATAGTCACGGCGACGTCCCTTTTTCGGCCTCCAGACGCAAGGTTCCCCACGTCCATATTGACATCGTCGGCCCTCTTCCGTCATCGCAAGGAGCCTGTTACCTGCTGACATGTGTGGATCGCTTTACCAGGTGGCCAGAAGCGCATCCAATTTCTGACATTACAGCATCAACAGTTACCAACGCTTTCACAAACGGCTGTGTGTCGCGCTTTGGATGCCCTTCTGTCATCACCACTGATAGCGGTCGTCAATTTCAATCAGCTCTTTTCACCGCACTTGCCAATATCCTGGGCATTCGACACATCCACACAACTGCCTACCATCTTTCCGCCAATGGTATGGTCGAACGGCTTCATCGACAACTGAAAGCTGCCATCACTACTGACCAGCTAAGGGAACGTTCGCTCGACCACCTCTTCTTCGTACTTCTGGGCATGCGATCAGCATTGAAATTGGATCTCGGTTACTCATCAGCCGAACTAGACTATGGCGTTTCCCTGCGTCTTCCAGGAGGATTCTTTGAGCCATCATCACCACCTTCCACTCATGATGCCTCCACGTACATTAGAGAGCTGCGCACCACGTTTCGGGACCTTGCTCCTGTGATTCCTGCCGACCGACACCCTCAATCTGTCTTCGTCAGCCAGGATCTGCATGACTGCAGTCACGTCTTCGTTCTGTGTGACCAGATACGGCCACTACTCACACAAGCCTATGATGGCCCATTCCGCGTACTCCATCGTACACCTAAGACGTTCACGCTGGACATCAATAACCGTGGAGACGTCGTGGCTGCCGATCGACTGATACCTGCGTATATCGCCGCCCTCATGGCCGTGGGTTTTCAATCTTCAGTCTGGATGCCCACATCCAAGCATGTCCACTGAGCGACTCCTCTGGTGACTCCTACAGCTCTCTCTCTAAGGAGAAGGGAGCCCTGTAGTCCTCAGAAGGTGGTGCTCGTTAAGGAAGAAGAAGTTGGCATTGGGCGCGCGGCGGGTGCAGCGCGATAATACAAAAAAACAGTCTGGCTGGCTCTTTCTCGTGTTAGCTCCGACACACTGATGGAAGATACTTGGACCTGAATTCCTAACAATTGCTTCAGTACAACAATTGCACATACCCTCAAAAGTGCTGACTGCAAGTGGACAAGACATGAAGGCAGACTACAATGCGACACAATGAACACGTCAACCACCAAGCATGAGCTTATGCTAGAGTGGATGCCGCAAAAATCTTGAACACTGGAAGCGATCAAGGTTCCCAACTGAAATCTCGACCTAACAAACACAATAAGAATGTTCCGATGCCTGCTGCCCATCGCCATGATGTGAAACAGGGGCATATACACTCACACAACTCATCTTTATATGGTTGAAATGCTCTCGCTTCTAGGTTTATAGAAACCCTCTCACCAAATTTCTCTCTAATAAACACACCACCTTCATCGTTGCTGGGAGTGTGTTCAAATTAAAGGAGACAGAGGGCACTGGTGCGGCTGCATGCAGATGGTGTTCTTCAAATAAATGAGCAATGGCCCGCATGGTCATCTTTGACCACCTTTCACGTCTGAGCCATTTGTTATATTCACGTTGACATGTTAGTGTAGTAGTTGTGCCTAATGAAAGGCGAGAAAGACATAAATATCAGTAAGAGAGGCATGTAAACTTTGAGACGTCTTTTATTTTAGCAAATTTTAGAAATAATAAAACGAAATTGTTGCTCAATGGGCACTGTATATATTATAGAAAAATATATTTACTCTGTTTCTGCTATCTTTCTACACGCAATGAGTGGATAAACCCAGCCTTGCTTAAGGTGAATTGAGGCTTGGAAGCTGATCAGATAATGAAAATCAACGTGCTTTCTTGTATAGCCCCTGTCAGACTCGGCTGTCTTGTTTATTATTATTATATTATTATTATTATTATTATTAATATTATTATTATTATTGTATATAGATAGGGTTCGCATGTTCCTCAACCTATATGGCCTTTCCTAAAATCTAAAGATGTGCCTTGTTCCAAACAACTTTTTCAATATGAAAAATGCCATCACTAGCTGTCCTCTTACTTGATTTGCCTTGAATGTGTGTTTGATTCAGTGAACTGCAGGAAAATTTGCTGCATTGACTTACTGTCAGCAACAAATTCCGTTCATTGCATTATAGCGGCCGGGACTCTTAATAGTAGCATTATTTCAGTGTGCTGGAGTTGACTCAAAAAAGTACTCTGGCAGAAGATACACAACAATTATGGCAACAGTGGAGTCGAAAAGAGTTCATAGTAGTAGATTTTGACATAAACAAGTAGGGGAAGAACAGCTGTATGTAATCTTGAGATTCGGTAAGCTTTCTGGTTTTTAGACTGGCACGACGAAGAAGGAAAACAGATTATTGAGTAACGTGCGCGAGCACAAGCTTCCTGAGTTGTCCTGTGATGATGTTTTGGAAAAAAAGTAACTAATGGAGAAGGTACAGTCAAAATGAAAAAAAAATTATGCATCAGCTTTCTTTCAATTATACTGCAGGGTAAACAAATTCTTCACTCATGTGTACAGCTTGTTTTTTTTATTTGATGATACTGCTGGAGAATTTTGCATATTGTCATGTGGGTGTAGTATATATCTTTTCAGATTATGTCAGGGGACTGATTGGCCACCATAAGTACTCCTTTGACGAGTCGGTGATCTAGCACAAATTAAATTCAAGATGTCCTACGATGATGTATAGTGGAACTCTCATTTGATATTCAGGGAGTAGCATATACTGTCGCGCAAGCATCCGTTATTCTCCAAATGTTTGTATGGGAGTTCATGGTATAAGGGAGCTCAATATAGTACAATTTCTGTGTATCAATAGCACGAAGTGGAGGGAATATGCATAAAGACCTGGCACCATGATACAAAATGTTAGTATAGTACGTAGTTCACAAAAAAGACAAAGGAGCTTGCAGGGCTTATCAGCATCTAACATTCGAAAATGGGAAGCTCTCAATACCTATAAATCTACCTGGATAGAGCTGAATACTTGGTGGGGAGAACAAAAGGATAGAACAGATGAGCTTTTGGACATCAAATGCACACCTGCTTATGCTGACAAGTGTGCCTTGTTCAGGTGTTGGATTACAGAATTCAGATGTGAACTGTGCTCATCTGATGAACTCGCGATGAGTAGGTTGTTGAGGCAAGCATGACAGAATTCAAGATTGGGGAAATTGCTGAAATGTATGTCTGGAATGTGTCATGCCGCATCGCATATGTAGAAGATTAGACACAATGAACGGTGTCACTATCAGTATGTCATTTGAAATCTACACATCTTAAATGATTTGATGATTGAACCACATGAGGCCAATTTCGAAGGAAAATGCTGCATCATATATCTGTGACATCATATACGAATGTGAGTTGCTGGGTTGAAACAGCTAGGCTAAGTTGACTGATGGTGCTATGCCATCAGCATATTGATTTAGACTTCAGCCCCAATCACAGAACCCTAACACAAACGCACAGCACATATTAGGCTGAGTGAAGTCGGCAAAATCTGTAAATATACGTGCAATTGGGTATGGATGCCTCGAAAATTTTTTTAAATAGTGCTTCTAATATAATTTATATAGAACATCAATTTCATGGTTGAGTTGACATATGCAGAATTATTTCTTCTTTGTTTCTCTGTCATCAAAGCCCTGACACTAGAGCTCTTTCTCAAAGAACCATCCCATACTGTTGTGGTGGCTACTTGTTTTATTATATGAAAGACGAATAATGTAGTGTGCTATATTATTGTAGTCAACGAAAAGAAGCAGGTACAATTGCTATGCCTTAAAACTCAAGTAATAATTAGACCGATCGCTTCACACTCCTGCAGAGCTTTCCTTAGCGGTTAAGCTGTCCAAAACGTTTAAAATTAGCGCTCGTGTCGTGCACATGCACTCTACCATAGTCCTCGTTATTTTTGCGATGTTTTGCTTATGCGCTCACTGGTAACATAATCTGGTAGTTTTCCAGAGTGTATACATGTAATGTTGTTAGGACTAAGTTCATAGCGGACAGGCGTAGGTGGACTGTTATGGCTTTGCACATCTCTTACTAATAAAGCATGAACGTGTATACGCTAAGTTATTGTACTTTACGACGTCCCATATTGTGTTCATGCGGTCTGGTGTATGTTGCAATCAGACCGAAGTGTATCTGAGATTAAAAGTACACACACACGTGACCATGCTGGGGCACGTATTCAATGGCGTAGCCAATGTTTATTTCTGGGTGAATCATTGAACCCACGGTGTGGCTGAACCGGTATTATTTTATTGACTGGTATAGTTGAACCTAACCTTGTGGCAACGCCTAGCACCTTATACTTCCACTTAAATTAATTTGGACGAAAATTGTGCACTTTTTTGCCTCTTTACGGCCGTCATTTTCACTTGGTATCTACACGTCATACTCGCACGTACGACCGTGGCTTTTCACGCATGTCGACTTCAAGACTACTGCAGCTGCATACCATCCCGAACTCCGGCATGATGAAATAAATATATGCTGCAATCGGGTCAGCTGATGTTGGTTTTCGCGATTTGGCGAAAATCACCTAATTTTTCTGGCTGATTCTTTGTAACGGTGCCTTTTGATCGTGATCAGAACCCTCAGGTTGTGTTTGGCGCAGAATCACGCAAACGTTTGGCCATGACGTCAGCTAAATCATGGCATGAGTCGGCAATTCCGATGCGTAGATCGCAACCGTCTTAATCCCACCACAATGATTGGTGTCCATATGACAAGCTGCGCAAGTTTAGCACAGTCGTACGAAGTGGTACACTTGTTTTTTGGTTATACAGCCAGCTGGTGTGGTGTAATAACTACAGGTTGCATGATACTTTATTAAGAGAAACTCAGTTTCGGAGTTTTTTGCCCCAACCACAACCTCAGTCGCGATACCAACTCGTCAAGCTGAGTGACAGTGAGTTTTGACATCTTCTGGTTGTCTACATCATCGCTGCCTTCCAGAGTGTTAAATATCGCTTTTGTCAAGGAGGCTTGAAATCACTTTAAGTTTTGTTGTGAATAAGTACTTCCCTGGCCACATGTAGAACAATTTTTTCCGATTTCGTCGATGCTCCATTACCAAGACCTGGCAACACTGATTTTATTATCCGGGTTCCGGGCAGAGAAAGAGAAATTCAGCTGCCTGAGCAACGCCAGCGACAAGGCGGATTACATTTGTGAGTATACGTTACTGTTCTTCTGTACGAGCGTTTTCTTGCTCATACCTGTCACGTGCATATTAATCAACCGCTTGCCGTAGAGTGCGAATATTCCGCGAGTAAGTAGGACGAACAGTTGCGCCTAGTCGAGTACGTGCGACCCGAGTGATCGATCTTTTTTTGTTCGATTCTAGGGTACATAGTATAGTACAGGTAATCTTTTAATGTGCAATTTGTGTAAGATTACCGCAACATGACGGGAGCCTATGTCGTCTGCTTATGTCTCAGGTATCTTTGGAAAAGTGCCTGCCTGTCACCAATGCTAATTTTTTGTGACTGGGTGTCAAACTTGTGCAGTGGATCGGCAGTGCGAGCTAAATGGTGCATACATATAGCACATGTCGCACCATTTGACATAACCACGTCTTTACAATGCACCCAAAGCAAGGCCAACTACTGGGCTCTGCCATGGGTTCAGCGTGGCCATTATGTGGAGCGTGGCTCATTGCAACTAGAGGGAGTTCTCTGTGTGGGAGGTTAGTACGCTAGACAAGGCTCGTGTAACTTGCTAGCTACATTAAATATAATGAGCAGCGACGTTTAAAAGCTTTGTGACATCAGTACAAGTAAATAAAAGTGGCGTCAACATTTATGTCAGTTACTTCGCAGCAAAGGAAGTTGTGGTTGTGATTATGTTGCTACTAGTGGGGTTAGCTTGGCAGACAACAAAAGGAGGTCTGAGTTACTTTTTCGGCTTTTCTTGCTTTGCAAGCCCAACAATACCTTTCAGTTCGTTTCGAAAATACACTCGAGGTGAGTCGGAAACAAAATATGAGATTTCAAGTAATACTTAATCAGAATTTCTATGTTTGTTTGTCTGTTAGCTTCGTGTGGTCTTAATAATGTAAACGCTTCCCATTCCTTATCGAGTGATGGTGCCTGTGTGCAAAAAGGTGCAAAACTATGTTTCCTGCACCATCCCAAGAAAACCAATGTAGATTATGCCATGCTGCACCAGAGTCCCACGTTTGACAGTATGCATCAGTGGAAATAGCATTGCTGGTCTAAACATTTGCCGCTTGATTTCGAGGCCACCAATCTCACAGCCATACACCAAGGAATATTTGAATACCTGAACAGTGCTGGCACGCAATATGTGCTTAACTGCATGCAGCCAGAAACCAGATGCAATATTTAACCACCCAGAGGTGCAAATTCAGTTGTCGTGAAGAAGTTCTGTGCAAGTGCACAACAACCATAAAGTCGTTAAAATTTATTGAAACAGTGGTGTAATAGCGCAGTTAAATGCGTTTGATTGTCTAAGCAGAGTAATCACTCCTTTCATTCTTTTGACTACCCTCCGTCAGTACACCTCCCGAAGCCACTTTGCCCTTTTGCCGAGCACCTCTTCCATTCTTGCGCGGCATACCTCATCGATAACATATTTCTTCAAACACTGCCTTGTTACGGTTGCCGCGACTCCGCCCTCTGTCAACTGTGTGCTTGTTGGCGAATCACTGTTGTTTTGCCAGTCGGTGCTTCTACGAATAGTGATGTATGAACTCTGTCTTACGGACCACAGCACGTGCATGCATGCGGGCATCACGACAAACGACGAGTGGCGTGGACAGCTTCTTGCAGGCTAACAGGAAGTCATAGGTGCTTGCTTGACCAAGTGCAGCATATTTATTTACACGCCAGATACAACTTCTTGATGTCACGTACTAGCACGAAAGGCATGGAGGGGGTGGGGTTGCTTCTTGGAATTTGTGGAGCACTGGCCGCTTGTTGCGCTGCCACGTGGAGAATCATTGATCATGCAGAATTTTGCATAGGATGCACGTGTTTACTTCAAACGTTTGAAAAAAACTGTAGGATGTAGTTCAGGGGCCTTTTAAATGAACTGGAGCAGTTGCCAAATTTTAATATGAGGATATCTTCAGTTATTTGCTAATCATGAGGAACAATGTAGGGCGGCTGAGAAGAGGCTGTAGCGAGACACAGCTTTATTTATTTTTTAAGCTTTATTCACAAACTGTATGATATTTCACGGCAGCTCTTGAAAGATGAATGAGTTTTCGAAGGTTACCAAGTTTTTGCCTGTAGATCAAAGTAGCGTTGAGAGGAAGTGACAGTGGCTATGGAGCCATCCTACAGACGTAATCTTTAAGCGAAAACCCCGTGATTTGAGGTCGCAGATGGCAGAGGCGTCGCCAGAAATTTTTTTCGAGTGGGGCGCGACCTCGATTAGATTATGTCTCAGCTAGACAAGTAGATAAGGTAGACCGTTATTTTCTGCGGCCCTATATAGCATAGGAAAATATTGGGAGGGCAGAGGCACGGGCCTGGTGTACCACCCTCTGGCTACGCTACTGGTGGATGGAAACCACTGTGGTCGAGTACACATATAGAGAAGGAGAGCCGGGGAGGAGGATGGGAGTGGCACAGGCTACTGTTAGGTTACCTTGGCGAGAAAAGTAGCTCTAACTGTAGCGGCACATGTATGATGTAAGAAAGAAGGTTTCGTCCAACGTGCTGGCCGAACACACAGAAGCAACTGACAACGAAGTAGACTGGAATAATGTTAAACTACCGAAATAGAGGGAGAAGAATTCGACTTCCTGGCTATATCTAGACTCTCTGACAATTCTGAAACAACGGGGCACATTCTTGAGTGTAATCACAATGACAGCAACTTTCCCCAGATATACACACCTACATCCCATTTTGAAATATACATAATTGGAAAGTTCCCACATTCATTTTTAGTTGTGAGCGAGGCTCCCGTACAGAAACCTAAATGTTTTGATTTTGTGCGAGCATTCATGGTCGGTGCTCATGTTAACCCGATAGTTTAATAACAACCACAACACAAAAAGAAAGACGTGACTGTGGCACTGCAAGCCGCCGTGAGAGTATCCTCACGTATGTAACGCACTGTGGCATGCCGCCGGTAACATTTGCTGTCTTTCTGGATTGTTTAGTCGGCAGAAGTCTGCGCACATGAAGCCAGAGCAAAACAACACTGTTCGAAAATGAAGACACTGCAAAGTCACGGTAAAATCACACATGCAACTGCCAGCTTTCTTTAGCCAGGGCGAGGCAAGATCACGTGACCCAACCCACGAACCAGTGATTCGAGCATTCGCGTCGCCGGTGGTGGGCCTCACGCCCAATATGTTAGGGAAACTACATGACTGACCATTCGTACACCGGACGGTGGAGCAAGCAATAGAAGAAGACAAGAGGGGTCGGTGCAGGGTGAATCAGTGGTCGAAAAGAACATGACAAGAGACTTTTGGAAAACAGTCAACCATGGATTCTTGGCTCTTTAACGCATTTGTAAGTAGTGTAAGGAAACATCTTGTATTCTATAGAAACCAAATGTCAGTGAATCACTGAAATAAACACTTTACACTTTAATAACACACTCTGTCCTCTCATGCAAGTTTTGGTTCATGTCAAGCATCAGTAGGGAAAAAATTAGAGCTTACTCGAACTCACTTATACATACTTCGCGTCTGGTGCTCATTCTGACCCACCAAAATGTTCTTCAACCAGACTCGCTCGGCCTGAAGCTCGCTGAAAGATTACTCATCCTTACTTACTCAAGCACATGGCTTAATTTGAGTATGAGCGAGTCTCCATAAAGTCAGCTCATAGTGAATTGCTGAGCAAAGGTGTCAAGTTAGGGAGACGATCACAGAGCGCCCAAACTTAATAGGCTAGATTTAATCGATTGATCAGATAGATACTACACAGACCGACTGACAGACACATATGGTTGAAGTGCTTTTAGTTCACTAATAAATGCTCTGCTTTCAAGAGCAAGTGACTAATAGGAGCTAAGCTCTTAAGGGAAGCGTCCATTTGAGATTTCAGCTTTTCTGGTTTCTATGAATAGAAAGCACTGACGAGACATTTTCAAACTTGCCACTCTGTACTAGCACTGGTGTCCAAGCAATAGCCGACACACTGCCCGAAACAAGCCTTGGAATGCAAACCGCAGATCAACACCACGAGAAAAAATGAATTCCTTCTTATCATGGCAGGACAACATCACTTGCTAGGCTAAAATAAGTGGGAAAATTGATGTGTTTTTGAAACACCCGACAGCGTTGTACAGACCTTGTGTATATTCTGTTGCCATCTAGCAGACACCGAGCGCATTTCCGCAATTGTAAGGCTGGGCGCCCTCCATCTATGCTGGCATAAAATGTCAATATAAACGTGTAAAGAGGTTTATTGGGCGAACCAAACGGGCAGGTGGGACATTGGAGATAGCGCCAGGACGAGGAAGATGGAGGAGCTCGAGCCCGATCTCGTGGTGCCTTACTCTGCGATGATGCTTGCTGTTCCCTTTTGTTGTCATCATTCCTTCATTATAATTGCCCCCGTCGAGATAGATCAAGCCATCTTGGCGATCTAACAAGTGGGAACGAGCGGGTCGAAGTACGGCTTCAAGCGGTCCACGTGAAAAATATCGTGTCCACGCCGAGGACGGTCACCGGGTGGCGTAAGCGGTTCAATGGCGTAATTGACGGGCGATGTGCGCTCTACCACGCAGTATGGGCCATGGTAATTTGAAAGTAGCTTGGTAGACAAACCAGGTGCACAGGGTGGTACATACAGCCATACAAGGGTTCCAGGGGCGAACTTGGCGGCAGGAGGGTGGTCGTCATCGCGGGCCTTTTTCTAGCGTTGCTGGTCAGCCGTAGTAAACTGCTTCGCTAGTTGGCGGCATTCTTCGGCGTGACGGGCGGCTTCAGACACGGTCGTGCACTCAGATACATCTGGTGCGTATGGCAGCAAAGTGCCAATTGTGTGCGATGGTTGACGTCCGTATAGATGGTAGAATGGAGAAAAGCCGGTGGTGACTTGGGTAGCGGTGTTGTACGCGTAGGTCGCAAACGGAAGGACCAGGTCCCAGTTCGTTTGGTCAGATGCCACATGCGTCGCGAGCATGTCACCCAGGGTCCGATTAAACCACTCAGTCAGGCCATTCGTCTGAGGGTGGTAAGCAGTACTCATCCGGTGTACAATATGGCACTGACGGAGAAGTGCTTGGATTACGTCGAATAGAAATACACGGCCCCGGTCACCGAGAAGCTCGCGAGGAGGGCCGTGACGAAACACAAAACGATGGAGGATGAAAGATGCGACGTCATGAGCGGTCGCCGTACGAAGAGCAGCCGTTTTGGCGTACCATGTCAGGTGATCTACAGCAACGATAGCCCACCGGTTACCTGCTGTGGTCAATGGCAGTGGTACATAAAGGTCGATTCCGACGCGATCGAATGGGCGGTCAGGGCACGCAAGCGGCTGTAGTGGAGCTGCTCCTGCATTCGGTGGCTGTTTTCGTCGCTAACACTCGTGGCAGCCGCGAATAAACTGTCGAACAAAAGTAAACATCCCACGCCAGTGGTACCGCTTCCTTAAACGCTCGTAGGTCTTGAAGACACCGGCGTGAGCGCATTGCGGGTCGGAGTGAAATGATGCACAGATTGTAGAGCGCAGCTTTACCGGGGCAAGTAGTGACCGGGGCAAGTAGCGGCCGCGAGAGGTATTGTTTGTGTGGCAGCGTCAACTTGCATGGTCGACGGCAGGGTGCGGGATCGGAGTTCCAGGTTGTAGGCGATGTGGTTACCCAGCACCTCCCCCAAATGTAGAGAGGTTTATTGGGCGAACCAAACGGGCAGGTGGGAGATTGGAGATAGCGACAGCACGAGGAAGATGGAGGAGCTCGAGCCCGATCTCGTGGTGCCTTACTCTGCGATGATGCTTGCTGTTCCCTTTTGTTGTTATCATTCTTTCATTATAAACGTAACAATACTGATTGTTGACCTAGTTGGTACTTGCTTACTGTCGTTGAGTGTATCTTTACTTTGTGTGTGTATTATTTGGGGCCAAATCATGTCGGTAAGCCATATAAGCGTGTGGTGGAAGATGGGCGCGGTAGTGCCAACAAATTGTCTTGTGCCTTCTTTCTCAGACTAGGCAAACTGATATGCTAAAAATATATTTGCAGGAAGTTGACCTCTATGTTATTTGACTTTGTCGTGGCTCACGCGAAATGCCAGATATGTTACTCATTTGGCTGCTTACAATTAAATGCCTGTTTATATTCTCCGTTCTATCCAGATGTGTGACAGCATAGGCACTCATCACAGCACGCTCTTTCATGCCATGCCAGAATGAAACAGTTTTTGCACCGTCTGAATGCAGGCATAGCCAACTGGCTTTGTGCACGAGCTCCAAAGCAGCATCACGCCTACTCATGCTTGACTCTGCTGCTGTTTACAGCATTACTTTGTCGATTACATTGCGATAACAATTACATATTAGCCACGAAGTTTCTGCATGTCATCGATTCTCTTCTAATAGACCGGTAGTACTCGAACATGTTGCTTATTGTTACTTGTTTATTGTGGAGTTTAGTAAGGTAACATTTGATGGTGTGGTTCGCACACATATCGCTTCACCATGTGTACCTTTCAAGCATTCTTGTGCTCTTTCAGATGGGGCGGTATATTTCATATGGGCAAACCAAATGCTGTGACTATCCCCCTGTTCTTATTAATTTTTATACCCCAAGAAGAGAAAATATGTTATTCCAAAAGGTGATCCTCCTTCATAAAAATCTTGTATCCACCTTTGTGTGCCGTAAAATGTTAATAGATGTCCCAAGTGTGTCAACGCTGTTCAAAACAGAAAATGATGTGCTGGCTAATTGGTTACCATTACCTGTAGGTGCGCTCCCGCTGTTTACGCACAAAGGTGGTTTCGCAAATGTTCAGTAGGTGATACACAACATCCCTGCTACAAACGGCGTGAAATTGTAAGGTGCAAATAAGCCCCGAAAGTGATGACGTGAACACAAATATTGTACACCTATTGTGCTGTTTACGAGCACATGCTCCCCCAAAGGGTATTGAATGAAATACCAGCTAATCAACACCAACTTTAAGGATACGCTTTTCATTTTTTCTTTTTCACGCACAGAAGAATAAAGATTAAAAGACTTACTTGTGTTTTAGTGCTATATATAGCATACCTTGATGACTACAGCAGCAAAGCATTATTTATCTTAAATATAAAGAAATAGTAAAAGTTTCAAGTTAGATGTGCGATAATTCAAAGGGGCTATTTTGTAAGTATTCTATCTAGAAGAGGGCAGATATGAAACAAAAGAATCAAATGAAGACACAATAGATTGGTCAAGGCTATTTTTATGGTCAGGACATGAGCAATGCCATGGAAGTTGCAAAGAACGGGTGGAGGCCGCATTTCGTCAACAAAATGGGGACAAAATGGCCTCCGAACAACATGAATTCGATTGAAATGAAGAGCTTCAGCCCAAATAATTGAATAAGCCTGATTCGCACCTCCCTTACCATAACCCTGCTGTGAAAATCACAAAATGACTCCTCCGAATCGCAACACCACCTAGCATCTACTCAAGACAAAAATAAACGACTTAAGTAATCGCAGTCTATAATCTCAAGCTTTGAGAAACAACAAGTGGCAATATTTATGAGGTGCTGTATTCATTTTATATTTTTACTTGTGTTGAAAGGATTTCCCCATTCTCTTAGCTTGCCTACAAGCTTTTTGATCACTCTTGTTCTTTCATTCTATCTCCTCCAATTATAAATAAAGCGCTTACAAATTAACCCCCACGTCGACATAGGCCGTTTCTAGTAAATTACGCTTTGCAATGGTGTAACAGAGCTTCCTTAGCCCCCAGCTGTGTCTCGCTATTGCCTGTTCTCAGCTACCCTGCACCTCAGGAATAGCAAATAACTAAAGCAATCCTTATCTTAGAATCTGGCAGCCGCTCCGGTCCGTTTAAAGTGGCCCTAAACTACCTCCTATAATTTTTTTTGAAACGTTTCAAGTAAACAGGTGCATCATATGCAAAATGCTGAATGATCAATGATTCTCCACGTGGCAGCGCAACAAGCCGCTAGCGCTCCACAAATTCCAAGAAACAATCCCCCCATGCCTTTCGGGCTGGAACGTGACATCAAGTAGTTAAATCTGACGTGCAGAATACTTATGCGGCAATCGTTGAAGCAAGCACCTATGACTTCCTGTTAGCCTAAAAGAAGCTGTCCACGCTACTTGTCGTTTGTCGAGATGCCCGCATGCATGCACGTGCTTGCAAATCAGGTACTATGGTCCGTAGGACAGGGTTCATACCGACACCATTCGTATAAGAATGGGCTGGCAAAGCAACAGCGATTCGCCAACAAGCACACAGTTGACGGAAGGTGGAGTTGCGGCACCGTAACAAGACAGTGTTTGGAGCTCACCGATGATGTATACCACGCAAGATTGGGAGAAGTGCTAGGCAAGAGGGCAAAGCGACTTCGGAAGAGGTACCAACGGGGGGTGGTGAAAAAGAAGAATGAAAGGAGGGATTGCTGTGCTTAGATAATCAAACACATTTAGCTCCACTATTACAGCACCGTTTCAAAAATTTTAACAGTTTTATGGCTGTTGTGTACTTGCGCACAACTTCTTTACCACAACTGAATTTTCACCTCTGGGTGGTTAAATATTGCATCTGGTTTCTGGCTGCATGCAGTATAGCACATATTGCGTTCCAGCACTGTTCAGGTATTAAAATATTCCTTGGTGTATGGCTGTGAGATTGGTGGTCTCGAAATCAAGCGGCAAATATTTAGACCAGCAATGCTATTTCCACTCATACACACTGTCAAATGTGGGACTCTGGTGCAGCATGGCATAATCTACATTAATTTTATTAGGACGGTGCACAAAACTTAGTTTGGCACAGTTGTGCGTAGAAGCAGCATCTCTCGATAAGGAATAGAGGAAGTTTACATTATTAAAACCACACGAAGCTAATAGACAAGGCAAACATAAGAATTCAGAGGAATTATTACTTGAAATTTATTATTTTTTCACTGACTCGCCACGAGTGAATTTTCAAAACAAACTGAAAGGTATTGCTGGGCTTGCAAAACAAGAAAAAAGCGAAAAAGTAACTCGGACCTCCTTTTGTTGTCTGCCAAGCTAACCACGCTAGTAGAAACATAATCACCACCACAAATTTCTTTGCAGTGAAGTAAGTGACACAAATGTTGATGCTACTTTTATTTACTCGCATTGATGTCACGAAGCTTTTAAACGTCGCTGCTCATTATATCTAATGCAGCTAGCAAGTTACACAAGCCATGTCTAGCGTACTAACCTCCCACACAGAGAACTCCCTCTAGTTGCAATGGGCCACGCTCCATATAATGGCCACGCTGAACCCATGGCAGAGCCTAGTAGTTGGCCTTGTTTTGGGTGCATCGTAAAGACGCGGTTATGCCAAATGGTGTGACATGTGCTACATGTATGCACCATTTAGCTCGCACTGCCGATCCACTGCACAAGTTTGACACCCAGGCACATAAAATTAGCATTGGTGACAGGCAGGCACTTTTGTAAAAGATACCTGAGACATAGGCAGACGACATAGGCTCCCGTCATGTTGCGGTAAGCTTACACAAATCGGAAATTAAAGGTTACCTGTACTCTACTATGTACCCTTGAATCGAAAGAAAGAAGATCGGTCACTCGGGTCGCACGTACGCGACTAGCCGCAACTGTTCGTCCTACTTACTCGCCGCATACTCGCACACTACAGCGAGCTGTTGATTAAGGTGCACGTGCAGGTATTTAAAAGAAGGCACTCGTACAGAAGAACAGAAACTTAAACTCACACATGTATTCTGGCTCGTCGCTGAGGCAGCAGAAATTATTTTTTCCCTGCCCAAAAAGCGGTTGACAAAATCAGTGATGCCAAGTCTTAGTAAGAAAGCGTCGACAAAATCGGACAAAATCGCCCGAAATGTAACCAGAGAAACATTTATTCACAACAAAACTAAATATGATTTCATGCCTCCTTAGCAAAAGGGATATTTAGCTCTCAGAAAGGCAGCGATGGTGTAGTCAACCAGTAAATGTCAAAGTCTAGTGTCGCTCAGCTTAGCGAGTTGGTATCACGACCGAGGTCTTGGTTGGCACAAAAGACTGTGAAACAATTTTTTTTCAATGAAGTAGCATGCAATCGATAGCTTTTATACAGCACCAGCTGTCCGTATATCCAATAAAGCAAGCGTACTGCTTATTACGACTGTGCTAAGCTTGCGTTGCGTGTTACACGGACCCCTATCATAGCGGAGGGAATAAGACGGTTGCGATCTGCACAACGCTATTTCCGACTCTCAGGCCGTGATTTAGCTAACGTCGTCGCCAAAAGTATGCGTGATTCTGAGCCAAACACAACCTGATAGGTCTGATCACGATCAAAAGACACCTAACAAATCATCAGCAAGAAAAATCAGGCGATCCTCGCAAAATCGCGAAAACCAGCATCAGCTGTTAGAATTGCATCATATCTTTCATTTCATCATGCTAGACTTCCAGATGGTATGCAGCTGCAGTAGTCTTGATTTCGACATACGTGGAAAGCCACGGTTGTACGTGCGAGAATGACACGTAAATACCAAGCGAGAATTACGACCGTAAAAAGGTGAAGAAGCGCACAATTTTCGTCCTAATTAAAATAAGTGGTAGTATAAGGTGCTAAGCGTTGCCACAATCTTGGGTTCAAACTATACAGTTGAATACAATATTACCGGTTCAGCCACACCGTGGGTTCGATGCTTAACCCAGAAATAAACACTGGCTACGCCCTTGAAAACGTGATCTAACATCGTCACATGTTTGTGTACTTTTAATCTGAGATACACCTCGCTCTAATAGCGACATACACCAGACCGCGTGAACACAATACCGCAGCACGTAAAGTACAATAACTAAGCGTATACACGTGCATGCTTTATCAGTAATAAATGTGCAAAGCCATAACAGTCCACCTACGCCTGTCCGCTGTTAACTTAGTCCTAACAACAATACATGTATACACTCTTGGAATGTACCTAATTATGCTACCAGCGAGCATATAAGCAAAACGTCGCAAAACTAACGAGGACGATGGTAGTGTGTGAACAACACGAGCGCTAACTTTCAACATTTTTGACAGCTTAACCGCTAAGGAAAGCTCTGCATCGGTGCGAAGCGATGGGTCAAGTTATTACTTCTGTTTTAAGGCATAGCAATCGTACCTGCTTCTTTACGTTGCAACTATATTCGAGCACACTACATTATCACTGTTTCATATATTAAACCGCGGAGCCTTCACAGTGGTATGGGATGGTTCTTTGAGAAATGGCTCTAGTCTCAGGGCTCTTATAACAGAGGAACAAAGAAGAAATAATTCTGCATATGGCAACTCAACCATTAAATTGGTGTACTACATAAATTATATTAGAAGCACTATCTCAATTGGGCTGCAATTGAAAAGAATTTTCGAAGCAGCCTTACCAAATTACGCATATATCTACAGATTTTGCCGACTTTACTGAGCCCAATGTGTGCTGTGTGTTGGTGGTACTGTGTTCTGCGAATGGTGCTGAAGTCTAAATCAGGATGCTGACGGCATAGCACCAACAGTCAACTGAGCCTAGCTGCTTCAACCAAGCACATCACATTCGTATATCATGTCAGATATATGATGCAGATTTTTTCTGAAATTGGCCTATATGTGGTCCGACCAACAAATACTTTAAGAAGATGCGTAGATTTCAAATAACATACTGATAGTGACACCATTCATCCTGTCTGATCTTCTACATATGCCATGCGGCATGACAAGTTCCAGACATACATTTCAGCATGTTCCCAAGCCTTGAATTCCATCATGCTTGCCTCGACAACCTACTCATCGCGAGTTCATCAGACGAGCACAGTTCACATCTGAATTCTGTAATCCAACATCTGAACAAGGCACATTTGTCAGCGTAAGCAGGTGTGCATTTGATGTCCAAAAGCTAGCCTAGTCCTATCCTCGTGTTCTCCCCATCCGGTATTCAGCTCTACCCAGGCAGATTTATGGGTGTTGAGAGCTTCCCATCTCCGAATACTAGATGCTGATAAGCCCTACAAGCTCCTTCGTCTTATTTTTGTGAACTACGTACTATACTAACATTTTGTCCTATGGTGCCAGGCCATTATACATATTCCCTCTACTTTGTGCTATTGATACATAGAAATGCTAGTATTTTGAGCTTCCTTAGACTAAGAACTCGCATATAAACTTTTGGCGATCAACAGATCCTTGCGCGACAGTATATGCTATTGCCCGAATATCAAATGAGAGTTCCACTATACATCATCGTATGACATCTTGAATGCAATAAGTGCTAGACCACCGACTCGTTAAAGGAGTACATATGGTGGCCAATCAGTTCCTTGACATGTATTAAAAACCTATGCCCACTACCTGAGCGGCACCACAACAATTGTTTTGGAAACACAAGCCAATATATTCTCAAAAATGTCACTGTATCATGTAGTTGGCCCTGTACATATCCTGCAATGTGACAATGTGACTGAATCTTGAAGTGCCACAAAGCAATCTACTCAGGTGGGTCGAACACCCACCTGATGCTATACTACACCTCATGTTATTTGCCTGGGAAAGTCTTTGTGTTTCTCGTGTACTTGGGTGTGTGTGAAAGACTCTCTAATTGTGATATACCTAGTGTGCTTACAAGTGGGCATAAATGGTAAGTGCTTATGTCATTACATCATTACATGGAATAAATTACGTGATTTCTTTGTCATAGAATACGTGAGTACATCTCTTATCGGTACATGTTACACTCTCTCAGTTACAATTGTTGCATTCATAATCCCATGAACTGCAGCAGATGTCAAACTTACCCGAAACATATCTTAGGAGCTGTTAACATAATCACTGATGCCCTGTCCCATAGCCCAAACAATATGTTCACGTGTCGCAGAGAAATATAAACCTTAAAAAGTGGCGACTGGTTGACATGACAACAAATTCTGCCATCTGCAAGAAATATAAGCTTCGACGCTGCTAGACTTTCAGTGGTGCAGGGTCGTTTGCCAGTAACAGGAGACATATTAGATTCAACACACGCTGTCACTCAAGAACTGACCATTTATGCCCACTTGCAAGCACAATTAGGCATATTACTAGACTGTCTTTCATGCCCAAATATACAAAAAAAATCGAAGGCTTCCCCTGGCAGATAGCGTAAGGTGTATGGCACCACGTGGGTTTACGTACCACCTGTGTCGAATGCTTTGCAGCACTTCAATATTCAATCACAATTTCACATTGCTGGATATCTTTGCAGGCCCAAACACTTGATTCAGCGACGTTTCTGAGCATGTTATTGTGCCATTGGCTATGCTGCTGTCTTGCAAAAGACAAACTTATAGGCTTGTGTTGATTGCATGGTTGAGCGTTGGGTGGAATATATTCTTCAGACATTTCTATAACACGCACTGTTGCTCCTGCTTTTGCGGCTGCTGGCTGCATCACTCATGTCATACTTGGTCCCAAGAGATACAGAAAGCCAATATGGACCGACAGTATTCCACCAAGCCCTACCTACGAATGAGCAATGGAATTAACGAAACGTATACGCATGACATTGAAGGCAGACATTGGTTGCAACACTGTAAAACTTCCTTTAGGCGTGACTGTAGGTCTACCCAGTGGCCGTGTTCTTTTACTCTGATTGACACGAAGCCCACCTTCCTGCCAGTGACTACACATCTCGTCTATGTTACGTCATAAAAAAAGCTTCTACCTATAGCTGTGTGACAGCACATTGGAAGGCATATATGGTAGCAGTTAAGTAGACTTTTGTACACACATGCATAATAAAATGATATGGGTGAACCATCCCTCATTGGTGTCATGCTGCCAACATTAAAAAAAAACCTTTCTCCAGCGTGCAACATTTCTAGACATTTACAGCGTGCAACAAACATAATCGGGCATAAAATCCAACACAAAAAAAAATTTGCAGAACAGTGGCAAGTCTATTGTGAGAAGAGAGTAAGCAGCAACTGACGGAAAGAATTATTGTCTGATACAGATGCGATGTTATCTGGAAGACCATTCCATAAACGTATGGCGCGAGGAAGAGCAGATGAGTTGAATGAATCAGTTGCCCCGTATAATCGCTTGAAACTGAAGTGATTATGCAACCTCCGTGAAGTAATGGAAGGAACATCGAGGTGGAGTGGAAGGGGTCTGTTGGTGTACACGTATTTGTGAAAGAGGCAAAGAAGGGAAATGTCGCGACGAGTGCTCAGGGGTTGAAGAGAAAGATTTTTTTTAATTTGAGTTATGCTGCTGTGATAGTCATGATTGCGTGAAATGAAACGGGCCGCCCTATTCTGAATAGCTTCAAGCATGTTAATTAAGTAGTTGTGATAAGGGGACCAGATAGGAGCGGCAAATTCAAGCTGGGGACGGACAAAGGTTTGATAGGCTAGTAGACGGACGTGAGCGGGACAGCTATGTAAATTACGGCGTAGATATCCTAAGGACTTGGAGGCTTTCGCGCTAATGGTGGTGATGTGGTGAGACCAGGAGAGATTGGGTGTGAAATGAACACCAAGATACTTATAGGATGATGCCTGTGATAGTGCAGAATTATTGATAGTGTAGTGGAAAGTGCAAACGTTTTGTTTGCGCGTAAAGGAGATTATTTGACATTTTTCCGTGTTCAGGGACATTAACCATTTGTTACACCAGTCACTAATGCGGTGAAGGTCGCTTTGTAGAGTTAAGTGGTCGTCGGGGGATGATATAGCACGGTAAATTATGCAATCATCTGCGAAAATACGCATGCAGGAAGGTATGTTATTTGGCAGATCATATATATAGATTAAGAACAGTAGGGGGCCGAGGACGCACCCTTGTGGAACGCCAGAAGGTACGTGGGAAAGAAGGGGAAGGGGAATTGTTAATTATAGTAAACTGCTGACGAAGTGAAAGAAAGTTGCGAAGCCAAGACAGGGTAAGAGAGTCTAATCGGAGGGCAGATAATTTAGAAATCAGACGGCAATGGGCTACGCGATCGAAGGCTTTAGAAAAATCGAGGAAGATACAATCAGTCTGAAGGTTACTGTTCTTATTGGAATGCAGCTCGGTTGTTAGTTCTAGCAGCTGTGTTTCGCAAGAAAAACCCTTTCTGAATCCGTGTTGGTTCATAAAGAAGAAATTATTTGATTCTAAGTGTCGGAAAACATGGGAAGCGATTATGTGTTCAAGAAGTTTGCAGCATATACATGTAAAAGAAATTGGACGGTAACTTTCGGGTAAATGCTTATTACCGGCTTTAAACACAGGCACTATTTTACCGATTTTCCAGTCAGAAGGGAGTTGACCTGTCGCTAAAGATTGCCTGAAAAGGTGATACAAAAATGTTAACAGAAACGGAGGCGGTGTTTTTGAGAATTTTAGAATTAATGTCGTCGATGCCGGCTGAAGTGGAAAGCTTGAGGTTATTAACTAGAAGAGCAATACCCTCGGCAGTTATTTCTATAGGTTCCATGTATGCAATGTCAAGTTCAGGAACGTATGGTACGTCGGAATGGTCTTCCACGGTGAAAACGGATGAAAAAAATGCGTTAAATGCTGATGTGCAATGACTATCTGAAAGAGGGACATGGTCGTCATCTAGCAAAGATATTTGTTGGCCATGTTGTTGAGGAGAAACAAGTGACCAGAACTTCTTGGAATTTGATTTCAAGAGGGAAGGTAGATCGACAGAATACTATTTAAGTTTAGCAGATTGTACTGTCGCGCAGTAGCTTTCATAAAATTCTTGTATGTCTGCCACGCAGAGGGCGTGTCATGGCGTTTAGCTGTGCGGTATAAACGTTTCTTTTTATTTCTGAGTTGCCTGAGAGATTTCGTAAACCATGGGTTTGTTTTATCGTTTTTCACTTTTACGAGGGGGACATACTGATTAGTTAGTGTACATAGTTTATCTCGGTACAGCCCCCAGTTATCATTTACTGAATGACGGTCAAAAAGGGGTAGGAATGTGTCGTAAAAATTTCGAGTTCGGCGTTAAATTGGCTGTAGTTGGCCTTACTATAGTCGCGAATATTTTTGTGGTCGGTGCCGGAGAAAGGTAGTGGAATGTTAAGAGTTACTTGGAGGAGGCTGTGGTCGCTAAAACCATCTATGTTAAGAACGGTACCTACTGTTTCAGGAACTGTCGTAAGAATTAGATCAAGGATGTTAGAGCCACGCGTAGGTTGGTTTACTATTTGAGATAGGTTAAAATCTAACGCAAGGTTTATAAATTCCGTGGAATTGCGGCAAGAGGAAGACAATTGGATCCAATCAATTTCGGGAAAGTTAAAGTCGCCGAAAATGTAGATGGCGTCGGTGCGATATAAATTAGTGGCGTGGGCTATGCTACTGCGAAAGTCGTCTACAAATGAATGGGAACAATCAGGGGGCCGGTAGCAATTGCCGATAAGTAGTGTGGTGAACTTTGTAACACAGACAACCCAGATCATTTCTAAATCAGAGTGAACATCGATAGCATATGATTGCACAGTCTTTCTTACTGCAAGAAGTACACCTCCGCCACGCTTATTTTTACGGTCATTTCGATATATGTGGAAGTTGTTACGATCGGGAAAAATTTCGATATCGGTGATATCTGGGTTTAGCCACGTTTCAGTAAGGGCAAGTATGTCGCAGTCGCTGTCATCTAGAAATGAGCAGACTGAATCCCGTTTCGGCACCAGGCTGCGGACATCAGTTGATGACAGCGATAATGTAGGAATAGTATGAAGTGAAGTCACATTGGGATCTTGCAAGGACTTGTTCGACTTTAGCTATCTGCTTGATAGCACAATTGCGTCCGTGTTGATGTCATAGACGTATGTTTTTTCATCAATGTGCAACCTGTCAACTGACACTCTGAAAGCCTTATTTTGGGCTTTGGCAAAGCTCACTAATTTGCGCCTGGCCTGTCGCGTCGCCGGCGAAAAATCTTCGCCGATTGAAAACGTTGAACCTTTTAGTTTCCGTGCAGAGGACAAAATCTGCTGTTTATCTTTGAAGAAGGTTAGTTTTGCAATTATTGGTCTGTTTTTTCCCTCGGTGAACCTGCCAAGCCTGTGAACCCGTTCAAACTGTGCACTAGTTGTTGTTATGTCGAGTCGTTCGGAACAAAAGTTAATTATTTTTTCCTTGGACTGGGCCCAATCCTCTGGTTCGCTATCCTCAATTCCAAAGAAGAGAAGGTTTGACCGCCGCTGCCTATTTTCAGCATTGTCGCATCTAGACGTGATTTCCGTCAGCCGATGCGAAACGTGCAGCAGAGCATTGTCAGTGGGTCCTCCTGCGTTATTTTGCAAAGCAAGGGTTGTCTCGAGGGCAGCGATTTTAGCATGGAGGAATTTGACCTCATTTTTAGTAGTCTCGTGCTCGCCACTTAGTCGTTTCAGGTCAGCGGACCTCGCGGTCTGATCAGCTTCAAGTTTTTTTATTGTTTCTAATGCCGAAGCAAACGAATCAGCTTCAGTTTTGCTCATTGGTCCTGGATTCGACTCGACATCACCGGAAAGCATAAGCAATGTCCTCAAGGCATCAGAGCACAACCTTTACGGCAAACACAACACTCGCTTCAGCACATCGCAAAACTCTGGTGGGCACGACACCGCAATGAGACAGAAATGACTACACTTGGTACAGGCAGCACCCCTCATATAACTAACCTGTAACAGCAGGGGTTGTGAGTCACCCATCCCAGATGCGGCGTCGTACCCAAAGTAGGTGGCTCAAGGATGGCACTTATATACTCCCCAGTTGACGTCATGAGGCGATACGGAAGTTCCGCGTTGCCAGATTGAGGCGCCGAGTTCATCCAAGTTAGGCCTCAGAAGGGTTTCGGTAGGCCAAGGAAGAGGCAGGCGGTCGGTGCCAGCCAGCTCGCAGGATCCGGGGACCCAGGAGCAAGCAGCCCAGATGACCGCAACCTGTAACAGCAGTGGTTGTGAGTCACTCATCCCAGATGCGGCGTCGTACCCAAAGTTGGTGGCTGAAGGATGGCGCTTATATACTCCCCAGTTGACGTCATGAGGCGATACGGAAGTTCCGCGTTGCCAGATTGAGGCGCCGATTTCATCCAAGTTAGGCCTCAGAAGGGTTTCGGTAGGCCAAGGAAGAGGCAGGCGGTCGGTGCCAGCCAGCTCGCAGGATCCGGGGACCCAGGAGCAAGCAGCCCAGATGACCGGAACCTGTAACAGCAGTGGTTGTGAGTCACCCATCTCAGATGCGGCGTCGTACCCAAAGTTGGTGGCTGAAGTATGGCGCTTATATACTCCCCAGTTGACGTCATGAGGCGATACGGAAGTTCCGCGTTGCCAGATTGAGGCGCCGATTTCATCCAAGTTAGGCCTCAGAAGGGTTTCGGTAGGCCAAGGAAGAGGCAGGCGGTCGGTGCCAGCCAGCTCGCAGGATCCGGGGACCCAGGAGCAAGCAGCCCAGATGACCGCAACCTGTAACAGCAGTGGTTGTGAGTCACCCATCTCAGATGTGGCGTCGTACCCAAAGTAGGTGGCTGAAGGATGGCGCTTATATACTCCCCAGTTGACGTCGTGAGGCGATACGGAAGTTCCGCGTTGCCAGATTGAGGCGCCGATTTCATCCAAGTTAGGCCTCAGAAGGGTTTCGGTAGGCCAAGGAAGAGGCAGGCGGTTGGTGCCAGCCAGCTCGCAGGATCCGGGGACCCAGGAGCAAGCAGCCCAGATGACCGCAACCTGTAACAGCAGTGGTTGTGAGTCACCCATCTCAGATGTGGCGTCGTACCCAAAGTAGGTGGCTGAAGGATGGCGCTTATATACTCCCCAGTTGACGTCGTGAGGCGATACGGAAGTTCCGCGTTGCCAGATTGAGGCGCCGATTTCATCCAAGTTAGGCCTCAGAAGGGTTTCGGTAGGCCAAGGAAGAGGCAGGCGGTCGGTGCCAGCCAGCTCGCAGGATCCGGGGACCCAGGAGCAAGCAGCCCAGATGACCACAACCTGTAACAGCAGTGGTTGTGAGTCACACATCCCAGATGCGGCGTCGTACCGTAATCTAAAAAAGTTTAGATTCTGATATATAATATATATATATATATATATTATATATATATATATATATATATATATATATATATATATATATATATGTATATATATATTATATGTTTATTTATTTAAATATATATATATATATATATAAATATATATATATATATATATATATATATATATATCTATATATGAAAATCTAAACCTTTTTCTCCAACTGCTCGAAATTCTGTCTTATGTGGTAAAAAATGAATGTTTTTTCGCTTGTAAATCTCTCCAAATTTGAGTTCACAGCTCCGAAAGTAACATTTTGCTGCTCCGAAAATTGCTCCAAATTCTGTGGCACTCCTGGCAAATGTTTAAGCACGGAACTTAACATTGAACTTCAGACCTTGATTTTTATTCATTAATAACGGAATGATGACAGTGAAACTTATAGCATTAGAGTTCTCAGACCACAGTTTGATAATATAAGTCACGTCATTGTTTCTCTTTTTTGTCCCGAGTATATCTACCTGCGGCCGGTCTGGAGGGGCACGCTCGCTTTCTTTACGGCCTGAGTACAGGAAGGAGGCTGTGCTTCTACCTATCGTCGCAATCTCATTCCAAACTAACTCGCCGCCGTCCTTGGGAAAAATAGGCTTGCGTACTCAAAAAATGCTGAGGTTCATTTCTACTGTTGCACTTTCTGGTGGTACCATTGCAATCGAAACATGGTAGGAAGCATATATGACAACTCTTTCTGATACTTCAAGGAAGGAGTAAATTGATAGATATTCCATTCTGCACGCATGTACCATTGTGCGTCGCGTTCAGAAAGCTCGGGCACATGATCCGTCACTAACTAGCAGACGAAATGACAAACAACGTAATCTTAATTTTTCTGAAAAAAAAAGTTTTGGGAACGTTTACTTCGAATCCACATGCCGACGCCTAGTGCCCATGAAAATCATAAATTTTGCAAATTTTTGTTCAAAGTATGACATCTCGTGCTTATTGAAATAAGTACTTCATAAAGGTGAAAGTAAAAGCATAATAGGGATGTTCACAAGTGGGTGTGAATAGCAACGCAATAGCAGGAGTAATAGCAATTGTATAAGAATGTCAATGAAAATATTTGTTCAAAATGAAAACACAAAAGTTAGAAACATGAAAGAGCTTGTAGTGATACAGTCTTCGGAAGTCGTTGTAGTAAAGAAAAAAACAAGAACCCCGAACCCAAACAACCCCAGATGGAATTATCAGTGCCGATGAAAAATTGCGAAACATTTTCATAAGCAATAAGGCTCACCAGAGACGCAGGGGAACAATACAAATTTAGAGAATCAAAAAATGTTCTCATCAGTACTTATATATTTTTATTGCGCCTGAAAAAAAGCACTCTTGGCAAAACTTTGTCGTGATGCTTTTAGCTGAAATAGCGATATTCTTTCTAACCAGAAAGTCTTTTGTGTTGGCTTGTAAACAAAGCCAGACAGCATGCCACTTTGATACGTCAACATTTTATACAATTAACTAGAAGAATCTGGAGAAATTTTTCAGAAGCAATTAGCGCCGACGCTTCTGTGTGACTCTTGTCCACACTTACTGGACAGGCCAGTAACAGGGAATCTTCAATGTATGACTCAAGAATCAACTGTGATTATCAAGAATTTTTTTCGAGGAAGTTATTTCACTGATTTGTTTATGAAGGACGCCATAGTGGAAGGCTTTGGGAATTTTCACCATGTGGAGCTTTTTAACGTGCACCTGAATGATAAATACAACCACACAAGCCTCAAACGTTTTCGAATTCAGCGAATAGTTTGTGTTCCAGCCTTAAAAAAAGTTTTGTGCCCTTGTATATGTGTATTCATTGCCCATTGCATGAGTGCCAAAAATGCAGGCTGTGCCCACACACACCTCTACTATTCACACTGCTTTCTACAAATGGAAAAGTAATTGGCACGAGAAAGTGGCCGAGGACAGCTGATTTGCAATGCAATGCGTGTGCGGCAAAATGCGTTTTGAAGTGTTGGCTCTCAATGCCGTCATGCAGAGTGCGCTGTCACTGTAAAAAAAACAACTATACTTTACGCGCGGTGGCTGCTTAGGCCATAAAAGCAGGGAGCGAGCGAGCGCGTATAGACGACCCGTAATCTACCATCTATTTGTTGTATTGTTCCCTTCACAAATGATCAGGCGATCGTGCATGTACCGAAATACATACTACCAAACCATCTAATATTACTGTCCCGATTCATCTTGTTGGCATCAATTAAAGGAGTAATGAGACGAATTTTCAATATTTAGCAATTGTTGTTTTATAGAAGACGATTGGTTTCAAGAAGCGTGTTTGTGTTGCGTGGGAAAGCATCGCATATGTTTTTAATACCTCTACCTTTAAAAGACGCTTTCAGTTTCGATATCAAGTGGATGGCTTCTCCATGACATGACAAGGTAGTGTGACGTTGCAGGAACTTGCCGATTAGCTACGTACTAATGGCAGATAAGTGATCTGCTCGTGGTACATATAAACCATGAGTGCATTGTCCCTACTGACCATGACAGTGATTTCTGTGATTCAGGCTGCATGGAAACTCCATTTGCAAACTCGGAAGAACTTTGTTCACTCGTCACGATATGGTCCACTCCATTGCTTGCCAACACTCTGCAACGAAAACTTAGAAATCACAGTCACTACGTTATGCATGCTGGCTGACTGTTCTGTGGTAAGTGGTAATACTATGTGCATACCGATAAAGCAAAAATGTCCTTTTTCGATGTCTCAATATTGTCTCGGCGCTCCTTTGAAAGACACTAAAACCGAAAACAATTTTCACGTATTAGTAAAGCACAATTTTTGAATCCAGGAACTGCCACTTGTAATGCGAAACGACGCTTGGGAAGTGAGACAACGCGCGAAAAGTAATTGTGGGTGGAGATGCCGCCTTGATCTTTTTGCACGAAACCGCGTGACATTATAAAATTTAAACGCGTGTATTGGTCTTTCGTAAACATTAATTAATCAAAATTAGGTACACTGTCATCTGTTGGTATGATGGACCTAAGATAAGATGTTTCAGAAATATTCATCAAGTCAATGTTGCGAAAATACAATATTTTTCGAAATTTGAGCTTCACGAAATTAAAAAAAAATAAACTTCAACCCTCGTTTTCTCCGCTTGTAATAAACTTGTGGCGTGAGGGGTCTCTGTGTGCAGCGTGTCTGTATAAACAGAGACATAGGTTCTCTTTAATGTACCTTCAAGAAAGTATTGCCAACTGCTGGTGCAACACCGGTCACTGCAAACACTGATTCGAAGCAATATTTGATTTTATTCAAGTTAAACATCAGAGGTTCACTGACATGTTAGTCCTATCACTTCGTTGAACTTGGCCTTGTCGTTGACCTCGTGTTGTAGCGCCTTAACAGCAGTCACGAGTTCTTTTTGAGGCATGGTGTAGCGTTATTATGATCCATTTCTAGTGCCCGATTCAGGGGCTATCGTGATTATTCTGCGGCAGAATGATCCGAGACATGCAGTGAATTTAGCTTAGATGTTGAAGGCCTGTACTACCGTGAAATGGGGTTACTTTGTGACAGCTTTTTCATGTTTTTTTCCTTGTTGGAGAATGGTCAATATAAAGACAAATGAATATTGGCAGAACGTTTATAAAACCTTCACTCGCACTACGAAGTCTTCTATTGATCCACATTTTTAATACAAATGACTCTATTTAGGTGGGAGGGTGACGTGGGGCAAATGAATCTTCGTCGTGTGGGGCACCTTTGTTACAAAGTTGTTTTTGGCTGAATATGATTGGAAAAAAAGGCTTGCACAAAGTTACACAACCCAAAGTTCATTCCAGTTACCTACAACTGGTTTCTGTTCTAGCAACCTCACAGTTGTGTGAAAACCTATTCATACATGTATCTCCTCAATCAAGATGTTTTACCTCAAAAATACCTTGTCTGCCTTGTGGACTCGATTGAGTACAAAATTGCGTCTTCACAGTCCGGCCATCTCCAGTTCTTTAGGGTCCTCCCCATAGTGCGGATGACGTGTTTATCAGGTTTGACTTTTGTCACTCATCCCAGGTAAAAGGGTCGTTCAAAGTTTGCTATATCGAAGTTATCCTTCTCGAAGTTTTTTTCTCCGGAACTTACACCATGGAATCCTAAACGTTGGTTGTATAACGAACCAGCGCTTCAGCTTCCTCGGCCACCATGGCGATGAAAGCGCGCACTTCTCAGCTGCTCCCACAGAGGAGAGTTGCGGCTGGTAGAGATGGTCCATGCGCGCATCTTTGTAACAAAACCAAAGGAGTGGTTACTTTGGCTGGTTGGTATTGCATTTTTTGAGAGAAATATACTTCCTTAGTGCACAGAGATTGTTACAGAGGGAAGATATAGCAGAGAGATAGGATAGAGAGCACACTTACAACCATTTTTGTTTCACAGATGGCGGAAAATATATACAGCGAAGAGACGACGAGATCACACACAGAAGAAAGGACAAGGTATCTTTTCAGTTAAGTTGTCAATTGAAGACTAGAATAAGGTGGTCTGGCGCGTGCACCATCATTTGTCCTTTCTTTTGTGCTTGATTTCCTCGCCCTCTTCACCATATATATATTGCTGCCATCTCTGCAATGAATTTGGCTGTAAATGTGCGCTCTGTCCTTTATCTCTGCTTAGTCTTCCTGCTGAAACGTTCCCTGCGCATTAAGGACATATATTTCTCTCTCAAAAAAAAAAAAACAAAGGGCACTGGTGGCACTGCTGTGTAGTCAAGTGCAACAGTATGTAAAAAGGAAAACTTATAGAGGAAAGGGAGAACGTAGAAAGAGGAGGCAGCGTTGCATTCAGGCAGTCAGACCCGCTAAATTTTGCTCTCGCTCTCCTTTCTAGTGCTGTCGGGCTTGTTTCTAAACGGAATGGCACGTGTCTGCTATATTTATTCGATAGGCGAGACAGCTACCAGTGGAAACCAGGGCCAAACAGTCGAGTTGAAACGGTGTGTTGCCAGAAATAAAACGAGCACATTATGCAACAAGAGAATTTTAATTTTTTTTTATCTGGCCCGATGAGTGTTGAGCAGTGAACTTCAAGACTAACGAAGTCTCCTTGCGTCCGTCCATTTGACCATTACCACCAAACTTTGTCTGATGCCACTGCGTGTAGTGAACGAAACGATAAGCAGGTAGTCTTTTTTTTTTGTAAACAGTTGCATGTAAAGTAAAGCTGCGTTTCCCACAACACTTGTGCAGGGCCGCGTTCAAATGCCTCTGGGCTGTTATAAAAGATAGTCTCGCGGTGAAAACTCGATGCCAAAGTGCCTCTGTTTAACCTAATTTGTGCAAAGGTAGGTTTTTGTTACGAACAAAGGAGCAGACAACTCAAAGCTTAGCTTTATGGAGCCAGGCAATTCAGTAAGCGCTTTTCTCATTTACTGCCGTGGCTAAGTAACATAGGAATTAATGCGTCGCTAGAGAGGTATGAAATGTCTTCGACGTTTACTTGTTCTTTAGTTCACCCATTACACCGTTTCACTTTTATCCGCTTGCCTGTGTCAGCCTAAATGAACATGTCTGTTGAACATCTATAATTGCTAGGCTTTAATGTGCCAACAAGATATCATTCTAAGGTACGCTGTAGTGTGCGTAGCAAGATTGTGACCGCTTGGGGTTCTCCAATGCTGACATATCTTTCGGTTCACGGGTGTTCTTTTTATACTTCGTCCTCATTCCATTGCAGCCATTGTGGTCGGAAATCCATCCCGCCCTATCAAGCATAAGACGGCGACACCACCCGTGTTATGCTGTCACAGCGGTTTGCGTGATCAACGTGCACGTAGATATATACCGCAGACAGGGTGTACATATGCCCCTAGAAAAAAGAAAAAGTGATGCTGCTGCCACAACTTATTCGTTTTTTTACTACGGAAGTGGGCAGTGTAGTATCGCCGCCGCACGGGCATATAAGCCACTACTACCACTGCACAAAATCCCAACCACAAGATGATCACAATGGAGTTGCCATTACTGCACAACACTGTCTCTTCGATGCCACATGCATACATGCAGTCCGCTTTGCAGAGCTTCCCTCCGTTTTCAAGTGTTATTCACGTGAGAGTAGCCTTCAGACAGTTTTTTAAACCACAGTGCAGTATTACTGGCGCATTAGGTTTTAGAGCTGCTGGTTCCAAAATGAAGAACGGCAGCGCCACACGTGCGCCCTCTCCCTGCAGTCCGTCGTCTGGGCGCGAATGGCTGAGTGTGTGTCGCGACTCTCTGCCAAGGGCTATTTTTGGTGAGCAACCTATCCAGTCCTGGTCTCCTATGAACCATCACTTCGGATCAATGCAAGTCTCAAAAAGCACGTTAAATTTCGGAGGTTTTTTGATGTGAAAATAGCAACAGAGGAAATCACATCAGCACATCTTTCATAGCATTTTAAGATACCGTTTTAAAGTTAATACAGGAGCCTTGTGATAATCCAGAAGTGTCAGTGCTAAAATTACGTTTGCATAGATTCTTTCATCTTGTGTTGTCTATCTGGTAGTCAGTCATTCTCTTGTGCAGTATTAGCTTATGTGCGCCCAAGAATAATCCAGAGTTGAAAGTTCGTGCGGTTGTGTGTCTTGTTGTCCGGTGATAACCTTATACAGCCATAGACTATTGCTGCAGGCTAGTTCACCTGGCTTGCAACCCTGTAAATCATGTTTTGAAATCATGAAAAATCTTGTGTTTATTTGTAAATTACCCAAACAAGCATGTTTTAATCAACTTTCGTAGAAACCTATTCCTAAATACTTTGGTCTGTGGCAGACTTTTTTTGCACAATTACTGTTGAAGTATATGTTCCTTTCTTTTTATAATCGCCACATGGCATTTGATCTGGATAGTTCATTATAACGTCTGCTGTCATTGTTTTCCATTGCTTTTTCATTGTTTCAGCCTGCATATATGTTATACTGCAGTGCTTAGAACTTATTTTGAGGTGTTTATTTCTATAACGTATGCAGGTGTTTGAAAAAGCTGAACGTTTCATCAAGACATGGCTGTTGAAGTTTGTTGGCCTTGATTGAAGTTAAGAAAGACACTTCACACATGAATTCATAGATTTGCAGCCCGATCGCTGCTGCCCCTCAGGCCAGGGATCTGCGACAGCCTGTGACGGTTAGTTTCCTGCCGAATCGCTGCTTGCAGGACCCTGGGCAGCCTGCCATCCTTGCCTCATCACCTGCTGCAGCCTCTAAATCATCGCCCCACCTCTTCTGCCCTGCGAGTCCTATGCCCATAGAGCCTTGCGGAACTCGCCTCCTAGTTTTGGCTACATTACTGAACAGCTGTAACTTGAAAAGCTGAACTGAAAAATAAATGATGTGACTTGGTATATTTAGAAATAAAGTTACAAAAATTATGTTCTGGTATTCTTATTTATACATTGCTTGTGAGCGGAATATTTGCACCGAGCAGGTATTTTAGTTAATGTTTTTTAGCTAATACTTGGTGGAACAGCCTATGTTACAAAATCTCGAAAAACCAAGGAGTAATGTGTGGAGAAAACTAGACAGTACCTAGACTTGTGCAGTCTTATGCTCTACATGTAAGGAGGGTAATTGGCAATGAAAGAAGACAGGCGAAAATGGACCATTTAGTGGAATCGTGTAGTGTTTCTACACTAGTCATCCAGTGGTCAGTCGCCTTGAAGTATACTACACCGCGAAGCTCGTATGGGGCTGCTATAAGCTGCTAGGGGAAGTTCTGGGGTCGTAATATAAAGTTTACTGTCTAAGGAATGCATTTAGTAAAAAGCTCATAATAATAACAATAGAATATTGGCATGCCAATGGTAGCCAATATTCATCGTAAAGCGAATGCTGGCGTAATAGTCGCATTTCATTGGCAGCGAAGTGGCCCGAGAATGGTTCTATGTATGTTGTATGTTGGCAACTATGTCGGTGAAAGCACGGGCCTTTATTGACATGTGTAGAGTGGGCCGGCGTCGGCTGGATATTGGCAAATGCAACGGCAGAAAGTAGGCGCCAGGTCGGCTTGAACATTTAAGTTGCACTTGGCCGAGTTGCCAAACTTGGGTCAATATTGCAGCCGACGTTAGCCGATGCGGGTTCAAGATAGGTTCAACGCCGGTGTTCTGCCTGGGCTAGAACGTGCTTTGTCAATGTCTTTCTTTCACGAGCAGTAGTTGTGTATGACCCTGTTATATTGAAGGAAAAGCAATTTTTTTTCTCCGGCTAAGCAGTGAGTGATTTTAGGCATGCGCCTAACTACAATTACAGATCGTCTGTTTTTTGTTTTTTTAATTCTACCACTTCATTTCTTTCGTTGCCCGCGGAGCATTATCGACCATATACAATTCAAAATGCTGGCACACTAAGAAGTTCTACTTGCTTCATTTTGTGTTGGCAAACCGTACCGGTGAAAAATTTTCATAGCTGCGTCCAGTAGCACTGTGGAGTCGACGAGAAGCAGCTGTAGCAGACGACACTCGGGCGCCGTCGGAGGCCGCAGGCGCCGTGGGCACGCGCGCTCTCCTCCCGCGGCGGAAAACGAATAGTTCTGTGCATCGTCGCACGGATCGCTGCACACACGTTCGCCAATAGTTCAGGATGATGGCGCAGAGTTTTTCAAAGCACAGGGGTTTAGGGACCGGGAGGGCAAAATAAACTTTAAGCGGGTAGACTTCACTAGAATGAGGTTGTCTGATTGGTGGCTAAAGTCAAGGCGCGAGTGAAAATTAAACTATTCACTGCAAAGTACGAATCCTCAAACTCTTTTTTAAGGAAAAAAAATAAATATAGTTTTTGGTTCATTATATATTACGGCTTGGTGGCGCTAGCCACCGCTCGATCTAAAGGGTACAGCCATATCCATCCATCCATCCATCCATCCATCCATCCATCCATCCATCCATCCATCCATCCATCCATCCATCCATCCATCCATCCATCCATCCATCCATCCATCCAACCTCCTCTCCCAGGGGGACATTATCGTGGCGCACGCTCGCACTGTCGCCGGCCCAGAGTTTCCCCTCCTGTTTTCTTGCCCCGTGGTTATAGGAGTATCTAATGGTCGAGTGTCATGTACGCCTGAAGGAAAGTAAGCATTTACAACTGACGAAACCTGCTCAGTGGGCAGAGTCAAGCCTAGAAGTAATATTTAGTATGCCATTGAGAGGAGCCTAAACATGGGTTTGGCTTTCTGGTAATGTTTGTTCGAAATAATTGTGAAATCATTGTGATTTCTCGTAGGGCGGTCTAGTTTGAACAAATGGCAATGCGTAAATAAAGATTGCTATTGGGAGCGATCCAAGATTCTTGAAGTGAGATTACATGAGCATTTAGTTTATCGCACAGGAAATGACAGAGTAGAAAATAGTGAGCGACAATTCTACTGCAAAACTCTCAGGGATACTATTTTGGTGTAATAATCATTGCGGAGCCAACTTACTCCAAAATACTTTGTTCGAATACTTTACTAGGTGGAGTTCTTTTTGGTTTAGACGAAAAGGAACTAGAAACATCATGGTTCAACAGGGATTTGTTGCGTTTCTTAGGCCAAACATCAACCTCGACATCAGTAGACATATTTAGGTCCAACACTTCTTCTTGGTAAACGTTCGACAGGCCTGCATGTTATCTGTGATATTCACCTGATATTTACATACTGCATTAGCATCACTGGCAGTCGTCATTTTCTTCGGAACCAGATTACCCAGAGCAGTTGGAATCAACACTTTTGCAATTTGAGTACAGACCACTTGTGCTATGCATTGAGAGATGGTAACTATCAATTGGACCATTACTGTATCCATGACTCTTGTTACCACTACCTCAACTGTCTGCGCGATATTATTCTCCTGAGGTGAATAACGTGCTGTAATGCCAGCATAGCCATGGGCTCTCTCTTTAACAGCTGCAAAGGCTTTCTTTCTAGAGCATCTTCTGTTGTCTAGAATTTCTAAAATTTGTTGTACGTGGTCATTGCGCGTCGGGCACTCTGCGAAGTCAGCTACGTGATGTCCACCGCACAAGCAACACAAGTCATCTTGGGCAGTACAATCGCGATCTGAGTGGCATTCACCATATCTACCACATCGCCCCTCTAATTTTCAGCTACGAGAGCTATGCCGAAACCTGCAGCAGTTCTGACATTGCAATGGCGTGACGCTAAGCGATGAACTCTAAATACTAATGGTCATGCTTTATTTCTGAAGAGCACGACATACCTACCAAAGTTGAAATTACTGACTCTGTGGGAACTCGTTTGTTGTCAACCAGGTGGCTACACTTGTACACTGCCACCACACCTGCCATAGAAAGCTTCTCGAGCGTCTCCGCAGGGCTTAATTGCGCATCTACCGTAGGTAGAACGCCTTGAGTGCATGTGAGATGTCGCGGTAATATGCGCACTCACCGGGATCGAAGTGAAGGAAGAACACTTAAGGAGATCCTTTACACATTTCTGATCTGGTGATCGGCACACAATACCACCACGACTGAACTGCTGCACGTCGGTCATGCTCTGGTAGTTTGGGGTCATGACATGAACATGTTCTTGTGTCTCCTGAGGGTTATTCAGCTTAATGAAGTGCTCACTCAAAGGTACCAGAGCGGCGGGAATACTACTCATGCCACTGCAAAGAAACAAGTCAAGAGGTAAATTATCATTTTGTAGATGCCGTCCAGTGGGAACAATCCCGAACCAGAGAATTCTGAGACATCAGGGCAGCCTCAAGTCTACATAAAAAAAATTTATTCTGAATGAAATAAAGAAAAGCAGAGAAAATACTAGTCGAAAGATAAAAACTGTCCGGTACTTAGCCACACAACTAGCACAGAGAACCGCCTAACCAGCAGAGAACAGCAACCGAACAGCAACAGCATGGCAGCAGCTTCCAAGGAGCAGAGTAGGTCACTGGGAGAAGTGAGGATGATGGCGACATCAGATGAATGGCGCTCACCCACAAAGAGGGATTGGTCAAGAACCGGGAGGCAGAATACTTGAATGAAGCTAAAACAAGTCAGAAAAATTAGTTTAGAAATAAAACTAAATATAATCGAAAAAGATTGCTGAACAAGCTGTCAAATCATATCATGTTCCTGATAAACATAACTACGACTGATAAAAAAGAATCTGAAAAAGTTAGCTAAAATGACTAGCGAGATAATAACTTTGTTGTCTTAATGTAGTCAACCATAGTAGAGCGTAGATCTTTGGGGCGGTAACCCAATGACGTGCCGCCAAGTGATAAAGGTGTCGTAACGTTCACATCTATTCCTAACTTCTGCAATGGGAATTCTGATAATATTTTTCTCTGATAAGATTAACCACAACAAAATAAAAAGAAATGATAAATTGTTTTGATTTCGTTGCAAAAATGCACAATGCTGATGCCTTGAGCACAGCCTTCTTCAAGTTATAATTTAGTTGTGGAACTGCACAGCACAACCTGGTATAGTAACTTGAAACTGGCGACATACCCACCACTGTTCGTTCCAGCAATGCCTTAAATGCTCGAACTGTTTAGGTTCATTCAATTTACCTATTTTTCATTGCAAACGAGCATTTGTGAACTTTACGCGTTCGCGTAGGAGAAGTGGCCTGTCTTATAAACCATGTTTATTCCATTCTCTCGTCTTCTTGAGGGGCCCCTACCAAGCATTTCTACCTTTCTACGTCTTATCTACCTTCTTACGTCACATTCCATTCATGAAACTTCCTGAAATCTACCTAGGCTTGTTGTGCGTAGAATGCAATCACAAAGCATACAAGCAAATCGACGGCATATGCATAGGATCTTGCTTGGCCCCCATACTCTCAGACTTGTTCCTGGTGGTGGGAGACAAAACACTATAAGAGCAGTTTTAAGGATCTAACACGGTCAAGCGCTTCAGATACGTAGACGACCACCTCGTACGCCTAGACCAGCCGCAAGACAAAATCAGCGTGACATTAGTCAAGATGTTTGAGGAGGCACACGATAGTTTGCAGTTCATGTAAGAAGTCCCCGCCGAAAACGCTCTGAAATATTTGGATCCGAAAATAAAAAAATGAAAGGAGCCACATGTGCTACATGTACTGAACGAGAAAAAAAAGGGGCATGCTTCGCTTCAATTAGGCGCACACGAAACTAGTGAAGAGGGCCATTGCTCACGCTAGCATGACGCAATGAGTGAGGAGATCCTGCACACACAGATGTGATGAGTGCTTTACGGGCAGATACAGCGCCTACGAGAAAGCAGCTGCCCTGACGGCGTGCTGGTATCAGTTGGAGAAAGCAATGTAAAAGACATGACACGAAGGAAAAGTAAGGAACCAAACAAGCATGACAAAAAACTGTAGTGATCACAGACGTTCACAAAACATCCCATAAATTGAACCAGATGGGAGCCAGGCATAAAGTAAATGTTGTGTTCTCAGCAGCAGTCAAAATTAAAGGAATGTGCCAAAAAGTGAATGATCCCGACGTGAATAAAGAAAATAGGACGTCGTCGACATATGTGGAGTAAGAGATCTTTAGAGGGATGGACAAGCGCAAAAAATTAATTTTGGTTATTGAAAGTGTGCAACTAAAAACACCGCCTTGCGGCACGCTTGTTTCTTGAACAAATGTTTGGGAAAGAACGCTACCTACTCGAACTCAGAATGTCCGGTTTGCAGGTAACTTTCCATTATATTGAGCATTCTGTCACGCACGCCAAGGTGGGACAGGTCTTTTAGTATTCCAAAGCGCCATGCTGTATCGTAAGCATTTTCGATATCGACGAACACAGAGAGAAAATATTGTTTATGGATGAAAGCGTCTCTGATCTGTGCCTCGATACAAACAAGGTGGTGTGTGGTGGATCTATATCCTCTCAAAACCCGAACTGAAATGGGTCGAGTAACTTGTTTGTTTCAAAAAAATGTACAAGTTGGCAGTTTATCATTTTTTCGAAGACCTTGCACAAGCAGCTTGTAAGTGCAATAGACCTATAACTTGAGACAGAAGAAGGGTCCTTGCCCTCTTTCAAAATGAGAATAATAATAGCCTCTTTCTAGGAAGTAAGGATAGCACCAGAAAACCATATAGCATTGTACAACAAAGAAAGGCTTTTTGTGTTTCGATTGGTAGGTTTTTTAACATTTCATTCACCATGCGGTCAGAACCTGGGGCAGAATCGGTGCAGGACTTTAGAGATGTTTGGAGCTCAGCTAAACAAAAATCTTGGTTATATGCCTCGTATCTAGTACATCTGTGTTCGCGTTCCTGCTTTTCTATTTTTGTTCGGTATATTGGAAAGCGTCAGTGTGGTGTGACGAGCTATACACTCGTTAGATGTGTGCGCCGAGGGTGTTCACCTGATCTTCCAAGGTATCACCCTGTATATTAACAAGTGGGAGTGTGTGTACTTGTCTTCCTGCTACGCTACCAACCATGTTCCGGACTTTAGCCTCCTGTGTGTATGAATTGACCCCTGACAAAAACTTTGGCCAGCTTTCTCTTCTGGCCTGCTGACGCGTTGTGCTGCATTGAGACTTTATTTTATTAAAGCTGTCAAAATTTTCGGCTGTCGGTAAATTCTGAAGCAACCTTCATGCCCTGTTCTGCTGTTTGCACGCGTTTTGGCATTCAGAGTTCCACCACGACACACACCGTTTTCTAGGGTGCCCATTTGTTTGTGGGATGCATTTTGTTGCAGCCTCAATCAAAAATGCTGTGAAGTAGTTGACAGCCACATCAACGCTCAAAGTACATATGTCACTCCGACCTAACCGAGCGACGGTATAAAACCGTTCCCAGTCAGCTCTGTTTATGAGCCATTTGGGAACACGTGGTGGACACTCAGTTGTAGTTGTGCTCAATACTACGGGAAAGTGGTCACTTCCGTACAGATTACTGATGAGTTTCCACTTGAGGAGAGGCACAACAGATGTCGATACTATGCTTAGGTCTATGGAAGAGGAGGTATTATTAGCGAGATTATAATAGGCTGCTTCTTTTCGATTTAGAAGAGACGCGCTCGACGAGAGAAGAAACTGTTCAATCAGTCGACCTCTTTCGTCGCCACAAGAGTCACCCCATAGACAGCTATGCTCAATAAAGTCTCATAGGAGAACATAAGGCTCCGGAAGTTCATCAATTAAAGAGTATAAATCACGTTTTCGCAGTTGATAGCTAGGAGGAATGTAAATAGTGCAAATTCTGATCAGTTCGTCAAAAAGAGCAGCTCGAACAGCCACTGCCTCAGGGGATGTTTGGAGTTGTGTGTGCATGCAATCCTTTGAATCTATATAATGGCAATAGCTCCGGATGATGTAATGGCATCATCACGGTCATTTTGGAAAGTAACGTAATTACGAAGAAGGTTGCTGTGTTTTGAATTTAGGTGTGTTTCTTGTACACAGAGCACTTTTTGTGAGTGTTCGTGTAAAAGTTCTTGGATGTCGTCAAGGTTTCTAAAAGGTCCTGAAACTGCATCGTATAATTTAAGTGTTCAGTATGAATGTAAAGTTCTGCTTTGTGTACCAAAAGCCAGTGGCTGTTTAGGCAGGGAGTTTGAGTTCACGTAACAGGACCGTAACCAGACCCAGTTATCTGCTTTTTTGTTTTCTGGGCGCTGGAAGGAGCCACGCCGCTCTTCCGGCAGCAAGGGTACCGACGTATTCATTTCCTCCTTGGAGGCGCTAAATGCAATGTAAAAGCAATGTAAAAGAGATGACACGAAGGAAAAGTAAGGAACCAAACAAGCATGACAAAAAACTGTAGTGATCACAGACGTTCACAAAACATCCCATAAATTGAACCAGATGGGAGCCAGGCATAAAGTGAATGTTGTGTTCTCAGCAGCAGTCAAAATTAAAGGAATGTGCCAAAAAGTGAATGATCCCGAGGTGAATAAAGAAGATTACCGAGCAATTCATGCTAAAATATACGTTGAATGTTAAATAGACATCGTATATTCTATTCCACTGACATGTGGCAAAGAATACCATGAGTGACCGGAAAGATGCATCAACGAGCGCCTTAAAAGAGCATCGCCATGCTTCCAGCAGACAACCATCACACGTAAGCATTCTATGCACTGCAGAGAGTTTTAGTGCAGCCCACTGTTTGAAAAAAAAAACTACAATTCTGGCCAAACAAAAAATAAGAGCGCATGCGAAATTCAGGAAGCCTTTCACATATCAGACAAAGAAAGCGCATGCGTCAGTTCCAGCTTCATTGCACTGCCCCCCCCCCCCCTCCCCAGAAAACCGAATTCATCAAAAGCGAAAAATAGCATTTTAATCGGTATACACGGAAAAGCACTTTGAAGCAGCACCACATCTGGTAATCGTAATCACCCCATATGTCTCATCTGAAGACCCTGGAGCAAAATCACCGAGCCCCACCCTTTTCGTACACCGACTATTCTCTTTCCGAGAAGCCTTCATTCTTCGAAGTTCTCTCAATGAAGTTCTGTTGAAAGTTTGTGCTTGTACTGTCGACTTCTTTTTCTGCCTCCTCCCTAACTTCGTTTTCTGCAGCAATCCTAGCGCACTTTTTTCCAATCACGACCTAGTTTGGCCACCGTAATACTTTGTAGTGTCCAAAGTACTTTCTCAGGAGTTTCCCGCTGAGACCTCGCCGTTTAACATAAGTCCAAACCCAAACTTGGTCGCCAGGTTGGAAGGTAAGTTTTATATAGTGGATATTGTACCTTCGGGCATCTGCACATTGCTGCGATCGTATGTGCACGTGAGCTAATTGAAGCGTTTCCTCTGCCCGCTGAATATAATCCTCGACGTCAGAAGTTAACTATTGGTGCTGGTCGATGTCACAAGGAATCATGGCGTGTAGCATTGTTTGCACATCTAGATCGTGAACGAGGCGCAAGGGTGCTGTTGTGACCGGTGTTTGCGGCACCGGAGATCCGGCATCAAGATGTCGAGGCAGGAGTAAGTGGAACTTCGTAGAGAGGGGTTATTTACAATATTTACATAGCACGGGCCCTCTGACCTGAAGCTTTACATAGAAAAAGGCTATCAAACAAGCTTCGTGAACCACACTAAGCAGCCCGCGAGGGCTGATTAGGTACAGTCTCATCTCCCCAGATCATTAAATTGGAGAATAGGTCCATAGGGAACTGCCCAATAACATGTGCGGCAGCACACATGAGTGCCATTATGCCGGCACCGCCCCCAACAAACACACATGCACAAATCAAACGCGTGTATGGTCCCGGCCAAGCTGCCTCATCTGGCGAATCTCGTTTCCAGCGAGCGTGCTGAAACGTGTTTGTCATCTCGCCACTCGCGCCAACCACCCAAGCTTTGTTGAACGGCGATCGCGGTTTAGATGTCTCCGAGGAACCATACCTGGAAATCTGCTACTCATTTGAGCGCCGGCGGCTCATCAGGCGCACAGCGTGCTGGTCCGATGTCTGTAATCGCCGGAAGCTCGGCATTGAGGGTTTTACCGGGGCATGAAGACGCCACGTGTCACATCTCTGAGCGAACCCGAAGGGCAGCGATGCTCCGTGGAGTAATTTCCGCCACTCAGCGCCCAGTACATGAAAACAGCAGGGCGTCCTGGCGCCGCTGATCATCTCCACTAAATGAGGCGGCTGCCTTTCTTCCATTCTGGCGGCCGTGGCAAAAGGGTGGCCCGCCAAACACAACAGTGCCAACTTTGTCGTTTCCTTGGTTGCGGCGTTATACGCAAGCGTTACATACGGCAGGATCTCATCGCAGGTGTTATGCTGCACTACCACGTACATAGAAATCATGTCCGCCAGCGTTTTGTCCAGCCTTTATATTAAGCCGTTACTGGAGGGGGCAGGGTTTGTGGCAAGCACACGCCCAGGCTATGAAGAGATAGTGCCACGTGTTGCGCAGTATCGGTGCACGCGGCCCACTAAAGCTCTTCAAAAGGGTCAGCCTGTACGTGGACCGTAGTGGAAGAGCCTAGGCTGCCAGGACGAACGGATCCTAACAGCCAAGCTGGGTCATTTACGCTGCCCGAGGATCATGGCCATCATGCCACTGTCTTGTCCTTGCGCTAACACTGCCATACGAGGCAAGGATTCCAGCTAACGAGGGCCTAGTTCTTAAAACGACCACCACGTGCCACAAGAAGTTCAATCCTCCCCATCGTTCCCTCATTTCTTCTCCCACCACGACGCTGACGAGTTCCGTACGGAAATGGCTTCGCTCTTCACCGGGTCTCGCCCACATCACTCCCCATAATGAGAACCAGAGAATAGCGCCCCGCAGCCAGCGCATTCTAACTCATGGAGTTTCAGAGCCGGCCGGTGCGGAGCACGCAAGAATGTTTCGGCGCGGCAATAACGGTTTTTCAACTCAAGGACTTATGAATTTCAATTGCCTTAAAGATGGCGGGCGCGTGGCAGATTTCTCTCCGGCTGTTCCAGTCGCACGGAGAGTGCATGTTTCTAGAGGTGGGTGTAGCCCGCTCTTTTCTCGGCCCCGCGGCGCTCTTTTTCTCGGTTGAAAAGGCAGCCGCGCTGTTAGTGAAGCTTTATGTGTCGAGAAAAGTTTCGCGCTTATTTGTAACTTTCTATTAATTTGAAAATTTCGAGGAGTACGAGAGGCCAAATCCACGCGGCGGCGTTTTATTTTAAGTGAAGTTTTAAATGCTAACATTTCTTCGCGAACTTCGGTGACTTTGAGCGTATCTATCTATCTATCTATCTATCTATCTATCTATCTATCTATCTATCTATCTATCTATCTATCTATCTATCTATCTATCTATCTATCTATCTATCTATCTATCTATCTATCTATCTATCTATCTATCTATCTATCTATCTATCTATCTATCTATCTATCTATCTATCTATCTATCTATCTATCTATCTATCTATCTATCTATCTATCTATCTATCTATCTATCTAGCCGCCTACGAAATTTAGCTCTCCTGGCCGTTTCCACAATGGTATCAATAGCAAACTTGGTATGGCATAACATGACTGTACTAATAACGTATTTGACTAGCCATAACGTGATAATCAAGACATATATGTCATGAATGTCACGATTTACATTTCATGGTCCTGCAGCTCTTGCGGTGGTTTCGTGCACATGGCAAGTGGCGAAACTGGTATGGTATGGCATGATTCCATGGGAAAAAAAAGCGACAGATCCTTACATGAGAATCACGACATGCGTGTCATGTAACAACATGACTAGATGCCACGCTCATGATGTGCTCGCGGCCGTTTCGCTAGCATCACATATACCGAATTTGGTATTACAGTACGTGAGGGAATGACGAAGCTTTGTGACTGGTTAATGATGATGTATGGTGTTTTTCGCGCAAGGGCCATTTCATAGCCAAAGAGCGCCAGTTCATCTTACTAGAGATATGAACAATGATTATGATAAGCGGCTCTATAAGGGCCGTAAAATTCCTCGCGCTAAGGCGGGTAAAAACGTAGAACTAAGAAAATTATGATCATACCATGAAAGGTGTGTGGTTTTAATGAATGACAAAAGTTTGTGATAATAAAAACGATGGTGGACATGTTTGGCATTAGCACAAGTATCCCACTTGTTCACACCCTTGTGTCCAAGGGCCGTGAGGCAAGTGCTTTGTAGAGTGTAGCCCCCGCAGCGGAGACCTTTTTGGTGAGGTCGTGCTACGGAATGCCCGGGTATATGATTTGAAAAGTGTGAACCTCTCTTTGAAAAGCTAACAATGATATATGTTTTAAAAGTGGTCCCCTACTGACGAACATTGCAGGGTCAAGTGATATCTTCTGTCGGTAGTGTAAGAGAGAGTGCTGTCTTCTTAGCTTGTCTAAATCTTTACACTGGATCATAATGTGAAGTACCGTGTGCACTTCTCCATATCTTTCATACCAAGGTGGATCGCCACCAGACAAAATAAATGAATGTGTAGTGTATTCATGTCCTGTTCTTAACCTTGTAAGTATTACTTCTGTGTGGCGTGACATCGATACTGGTGGCCAATGACCAAGTTGCGGCTTGATGACATGCAATTCATTACCTGTGTGTGTGTGTCCCATGTGCTCTGCCGATAACCCCTGAGCTCTCGTTTTAAAAAAGCTTTAAAGTCGAGGGCAGGAACTGGTGTCGATGTATTGCTAGCCGTATTGTTGGCGGATCCAGCTAGCTGGTCCACCAGAATGTTGCCTTGTATTCCGCGGTGTCTTGGCACCCAGCAGACTACAACATGCTGCCTGGGTAAGTACGCTGTGCATAGGAGTGAATAAAGCCAGACAACGACAGGGTTTCAAATGCGAAGAATTTCTTAGCGAACTTCGGCGACTTAGAGCACATCTATCTATCTATCTATCTATCTATCTATCTATCTATCTATCTATCTATCTATCTATCTATCTATCTATCTATCTATCTATCTATCTATCTATCTATCTACCTACCTATCTATCTATCTATCTATCTATCTATCTATCTATCTATCTATCTATCTATCTATCTATCTATCTATCTATCTATCTATCTATCTATCTATCTATCTATCTATCTAGCCGCTTACGAAATTTAGCCCTCCTGGCCGTTTATATATTAGTATCAATACCAAACTTGGTATGACATAACATGACTGTATGAAAATTATATTTGGCTAGTCATAACACGAAAATCATGACAAGGATGTCATGAATGTCATGAATTACATTTCATAGTTCTGCAGCTCTTGCGGTGGTTTCGTTCACATGGCATGTCGCAAAATTGGTATGGTATGGCATGATTGCATGGCGAACACGAGCAACAGACCCTAACATAAAAATTTTGATAAGCATGTCATGTAACAACACGGCGACATGCCCCACTCATGATGCGCTCGAGGCCATTTTGCTAGTTTCACATATACCAAACTTGGTATTACGGTACATGAATGGATGACGAAGCATGTGACTGGTGCAAACATGATAAACATAAGATGCGTGTGATGTAACAACATGACTACATGCTACGCTCATGATGAGCTCGTGGCTGTTTCGCTAGCTCCACATGGACCAAACTCGGTATTACGCGACGCGAACGGACGTCATAGGTAAATGACACATCCAAACATGATGATAATTCCGATTACGTGTCATGTAACATGACTCCATGCAACACTCATGATGCACCCGTGGCCGTTTCGCTATCTTCACATATGCCCGATTCGGTATTACGTGACGCCAATGGTTGACGAAGGTATGTGACTGGTGCAAACACGATAATCATGTTAGGCGTGTCACCTGAGACCATGAGTACATGTCACAGTCAAATCATTAATACAATTCGACGCTTCGCGGTGCGCGTGCTCACCGGTGGTCATTTCGTCGCGTCAGCCGGCGTTGCCACACCAGGCGCCGCTCCTGCTGTATACTTGCAGGCACGCGCCACGCTGCTTTGACGCATGCGCGTTTTGCAGTGTCCGACGTGCCTCCGTGATGAAAAGAGGGACACGCAGTGTTTTCTGAGTAACGCATCGGCGTGAAATACTGCATGTGGCATTTCGCGCCGGTTGCCATCGGGCCGCGCCGACGGACGCTGGTAGCGCCTGACGTCAGAATATAGAGTGCTCGCGTTTGGCTCAGGTTGCGTCGCTGGGCCCACCGTGCACGCGTGTCAACGCTACATTGGACTGTATTAGGCCCTTTATGATGCGCTAGTGGCTGTTTTGCTAGCTGTATTGTACCAAATTTGTTGTTTCGTGACATCAATGGATGAAAAAATAGATGACTGACTAAACATAAAAATCCTGACACGCGTGCCATGTAAGAACATGACAACATACCACGCTCATAGCGTGCTCGCGGCCGTTTCGCTAGCTCCCCGTATAATAAATTTGGTATCACGTGACGTGAATAGAGGACGAATGTAAGCGACACATCCAAACATGATCATCATTACACGGAAGTCATGTGCGGCATCTTTTACCTCCACCTCGTAAAGTTGTGCTGATTTGATAGTGACTTATCAACATTTCTCATTCGTGCCTAACATATCAACAATTCCCGCTGTACGCGGGATCTGCCAATTTTTTGTTTACTTTTTAAGTGTTTTCGGAGCTTTTACAATGCTTAGGTAATCTGTATATAATATTGCTTTCTGTAGTTTTGTTTGTTTATTGTGTTTACCAGCCACAAGTACGGCATAAGCTTCGCCGGTGAAAATGCTTGTATCAGAGTGCAGAACGTGGGCTTCCGAAAAGGATAGGCTGACTGCTGCGTACGAGAAAGAAGTGTAAGACTTTGAAGCGTTCGTGAAGAATTCAGGACATGTGTATTTCTGTTGTAGTTGAATAAAGTATGTCTGAATATGTGCAATTGGTACACGCTTCGTAACCTCCAAGAAAGACACGTCGCAATCTATCGCCTGCCACTGCCACGGTGGCAGGCATACTGCGGGAGCCATAAAGCGGTGTACGAGTGGCACACCGGTTTCCTTCGCTAGGCACCTCACACGGAGTGAGTAGGGCTGTCTCATAGAGGGCCGTTTTTCAAACACAGGTGGGCTTGACATGTCATTAATTGTGGAATGTAAATGGTGATTCTTGTCTGCATTTACATCAAGATAATATTTAAAAGACTTGTAACACCTGTGTAGGTGGAGCAATCATTTGTTCGATTCCACGTACAGGCTTTCCACGGGGATAGTGCGAAAAGCACCCTTAGAGAGACGGATGCCTAGATGATGAACAGGATCAAGTGTTTCAAGAGGAGTAGGTGTCACTGACTGATATGCTATTGCCCCATAGTTTAGGCGGGTACTTATGAGGTTTTATATAAATTTGTTAAACACTTGTAACTTCCCCATGTAGTCCGTGACACTTTTAGAATAATTATGGCTTTTTTGCAATTGTTTTTCAAATACTTGATGTGTGGAATGAAGCTTAGCTTCGTTTTCAATAATAGGCCTAAGAATTTATGTTCAGTATTAACAACAAGATTTGGCCATGCAGTTGAATAAGAGGTGCGGAACGAAGGCCTCTTTTCCTGGAAAACAAGATACACGTGTTTTCTGTGCATTCAGATAGAACCCGTTTTATTCTGCCCAATTGGAGACCTTGTTCAGACAGAGCTGAACCTGCCGCTGACACATGGCCAGAGAACAAGACTTAAAACCGAACTGGACGTCGTCGACATATGTGGAGAAGGAGATCTTTAGAGGGATGGACAAGCGCAAAAAATTAATTTTGGTTATTGAAAGTGTGCAACTAAAAACACCGCCTTGCGGCACGCTTGTTTCTTGAACAAATGTTTGGGAAAGAACGCTACCTACTCGAACTCAGAATGTCCGGTTTGCAGGTAACTTTCCATTATATTGAGCATTCTGTCACGCACGCCAAGGTGGGACAGGTCTTTTAGTATTCCAAAGCGCCATGCTGTATCGTAAGCATTTTCGATATCGACGAACACAGAGAGAAAATATTGTTTATGGATGAAAGCGTCTCTGATCTGTGCCTCGATACAAACAAGGTGGTGTGTGGTGGATCTATACCCTCTCAAAACCCGAACTGAAATGGGTCGAGTAACTTGTTTGTTTCAAAAAAATGTACAAGTTGGCAGTTTATCATTTTTTCGAAGACCTTGCACAAGCAGCTTGTAAGTGCAATAGACCTATAACTTGAGACAGAAGAAGGGTCCTTGCCCTCTTTCAAAATGAGAATAATAATAGCCTCTTTCTAGGAAGTAAGGATTGCACCAGAAAACCATATAGCATTGTACAACAAAGAAAGGCTTTTTGTGTTTCGATTGGTAGGTTTTTTAACCTTTCATTCACCATGCGGTCAGAACCTGGGGCAGAATCGGTGCAGGACTTTAGAGATGTTTGGAGCTCAGCTAAACAAAAATCTTGGTTATATGCCTCGTATCTAGTACATCTGTGTTCGCGTTCCTGCTTTTCTATTTTTGTTCGGTATATTGGAAAGCGTCAGTGTAGTGTGACGAGCTATACATTCGTTCGATGTGTGCGCCGAGGGTGTTCACCTGATCTTCCAAGGTATCACCTTGTATATTAACAAGTGGGAGTGTGTGTACTTGTCTTCCTGCTACGCTACCAACCATGTTCCGGACTTTAGCCTCCTGTGTGTATGAATTGACCCCTGACAAAAACTTTGGCCAGCTTTCTCTTCTGGCCTGCCGACGCGTTGTGCTGCATTGAGACTTTATTTTATTAAAGCTGTCAAAATTTTCGGCTGTCGGTAAATTCTGAAGCAACCTTCATGCCCTGTTCTGCTGTTTGCACGCGTTTTGGCATTCAGAGTTCCACCACGACACACACCGTTTTCTAGGGTGCCCATTTGTTTGTGGGATGCATTTTGTTGCAGCCTCAATCAAAAATGCTGTGAAGTAGTTGACAGCCACATCAATGCTCAAAGTACATATGTCACTCCGACCTAACCGAGCGACGGTATAAAACCGTTCCCAGTCAGCTCTGTTTATGAGCCATTTGGGAACACGTGGTGGACACTCAGTTGTAGTTGTGCTCAATACTACGGGAAAGTGGTCACTTCCGTACAGATTACTGATGAGTTTCCACTTGAGGAGAGGCACAACAGATGTCGATACTATGCTTAGGTCTATGGAAGAGGAGGTATTATTAGCGAGATTATAATAGGCTGCTTCTTTTCGATTTAGAAGAGACGCGCTCGACGAGAGAAGAAACTGTTCAATCAGTCGACCTCTTTCGTCGCCACAAGAGTCACCCCATAGACAGCTATGCTCAATAAAGTCTCATAGGAGAACATAAGGCTCCGGAAGTTCATCAATTAAAGAGTATAAATCACGTTTTTGCAGTTGATAGCTAGGAGGAATGTAAATAGTGCAAATTCTGATCAGTTCGTCAAAAAGAGCAGCTCGAACAGCCACTGCCTCAGGGGATGTTTGGAGTTGTGTGTGCATGCAATCCTTTGAATCTATATAATGGCAATAGCTCCGGATGATGTAATGGCATCATCACGGTCATTTTGGAAAGTAACGTAATTACGAAGAAGGTTGCTGTGTTTTGAATTTAGGTGTGTTTCTTGTACACAGAGCACTTTTTGTGAGTGTTCGTGTAAAAGTTCTTGGATGTCGTCAAGGTTTCTAAAAAGGTCCTGAAACTGCATCGTATAATTTAAGTGTTCAGTATGAATGTAAAGTTCTGCTTTGTGTACCAAAAGCCAGTGGCTGTTTAGGCAGGGAGTTTGAGTTCACGTAACAGGACCGTAACCAGACCCAGTTATCTGCTTTTTTGTTTTCTGGGCGCTGGAAGGAGCCACGCCGCTCTTCCGGCAGCAAGGGTACCGACGTATTCATTTCCTCCTTGGAGGCGCTAAATGCCCGCACGTGCAAGCTGTTTGTTCGAATTTCGGGCCTCACCTGATGAGGTGAGGCCTTGAGACCCGAGGACTCTGGAGTCTCCGGTCTCTGTTCGGGAGTAGGTGGTGTAGTCTGGACTACAGCCGCCTTGGGGGCAGGTGTCACAACCGCCGGCTCTGTATGCGCGGGCCGAAGGAGTGGCGACGGCTGGTACGGCGGTGCCGCCTGATGTGCCGCATCAGTATACGTTGGGCCATAAAATGGCGAAACTCTTCGCCGTGCTTTCTTAAATGAATCGTTCTCCTTCACCTTCAACTTAAATGTGTATTTTTCTTTATTCTAGTATGCGCAGAGGCGTGATTATACAGAGGGTGTCCTTCACAGTTTACACAGTATGGCAGTTGTTTGCAGTTCTCAGACACGTTGTCTAGGACTCCACATTGTGCACAAGTCTGGCGACCATGACAGCTTTTAGAGCCATGGCCATACCTCGGGCATTGGAAGCAACGACGAGGGTTCAGTATATAGTGTCTGAGAGAGGTCTTCCTGTACTCTGAATATTTTCTGGCAGATTACTGGAAGCGAACGTAAGTATTAGGTGTTTTGTTGGCGTTACCTTGTTGTCTCTTCTATGGTGATCCTTTGTACATTGGTCACATTCTGACTCTTACACCCCTCCAGAAGTTCCTCTTCGGTCAGCCCAAGCAAATCAGCATCAGATAGCACTACACAGGTTGTGTTCATTGATATGTGTGGTGTTACAGTGATCGGAGTGTCCCTAAAAGTTGAAAGATTGTGTAGCTTCTCAAACTGTTCTTTTTCTCGAATTTCGAGGAGGTACGCTGGCCATTTTGGTAACTTTTTACCCGGCCCCAAGAGTTTCTGTAAGACACCTGGCTACTCCAAAGGGGGATAAAGTTCTGGCTTGCTTGCACTCTTCTCACTATGTATGACATAAAAATGGGGGTAGTTTTCTTTTGAACTGTTGCAAAAACCAGTCTTCGGTGCATACCCACTTTAAGGCGTTACTATCAATTACCAGAGGAAAAGTTATATGCATGGCTGTTTCATGTATAGCTTCACCTATACCAAATTTGATAATACGGGACGTGAATAAATGACGAAGATATGATACTGGTGCAAACATGATAAACATGAAATGCGCGTCATGTAACAACATGACTACACGCTACGCTCATGATGCGCTCGCGGCCTTTTCACTAGATTCACATGTACCAAACTCGGTATTGTACCACATGTACAAACTCGACGCGAATGGACGACATAGGTAAATGACACATTCAAACTTGATAATCACGTCATGCGTGTCATGTAAAAACATGACTACATGCCACAGTCAAGGTGCCAATACATTTCGACGTGACGTGGTGCGCGTGCATGCTGGCTTTCATTTCATCGCGTCACGCCGGCGTTGCCAAGTCAGGTGCCGGTCCTGCCACATACTCGCAGGCACGCGCCGCGCTGCTTTGCTTTGACGCATGCGCGTTTCAGCGCGTCCGGCGTCCCTCGTCAAAAAAAGAGGGAGATGGAGTGCTGTCTAGGTAACGCATTGGCGTGAAATGCAGCATGTCACAATTCGCGCCGGTAGCCGTCGGGCCACGCCGACAGACGGTGGTCGCCCCTGGCGTCGGACTACAAAGGGCTCACGATTTGCTAACGTAGCGTCGCTGTGGCCAGCATGCACGCGCGTCAACGCTTATCGGAATATATTGGACCCTTCATGATGCGCTCGCGGCTGTTTTGCTAGCTCCACTTATACCAAACTTGGTGTCACGTGACGTCAGTGGATGACGAAACATATGACTGGTGCAAACATGATAATCCTGACACGCGTGTCATTTAAAAACATGACAACATACCACACTCATAGCATGCTCGCGGTCGTTTCGTTAGCTCCACATATACTAAATTTTGTATCACGTGACGTGAATAGATGAGGAAGGTAAGCGACGCATCCAAACATTTTAACCTGGACACGGAAGTCATGTACGGCATCATTCACCTCAACCTCGTAACGTTCTGCTAATTTTAAAGTAACATATCAACATTTCTCATTCGTGCTTCGCATATCATCGATTACCACATTACGTGGGATCTGCCATTTTTTTAATTTGCTGTACATTGGCGCCACCCAAATAGAGCAGTTCAAATTGCAATGCCTCCACAATAGATCCGCCGTCCAGCCGTGCTCGCTACAACTGGTCTTCCCTACAGATGAGACACGTTCAGTGCGCCTTCTCACGAGGAGCAAAACGCTGCTCGGCGCATGAGGAATAAATAAACAATACCACGGCATATGCACGGAGTGAAAGATTAGTGAGGCGAAGCGTTCATTCATCCATTCATCCGTCGTGCATATTTCGTTCATGCATCCGTCGACTGATATCACCTTATCACACTAAAGCACCCATCGGACGGATGGACAGTCCGTCTCACACATCACATTATTCACTCCGCGGATATACAGGCTACATTAGAAGGACGACCGACCAAGTACTGCTATAACGACCCAGGCAGCACAATACGTCGGCCCAATGTTGGGAATAGATTGGCAGTTCATAGCCCAAGAATGGCCCAGAATTGACAGTGTACGGACAATAAGGGCTGAGCCAGCCGAATAGAACGGCGGAGTTGGACTAGCATTGATAACGTACTACCAATAATGGCTGTGTCAGCCTAATAGAACGGTGATGTTGGAGCAGCATTCAGAAGTTCCCGCCATTATTGGCCGTGCCAGCTTATTAGAACGGCCACATTGGACCGAGTTGCACAACCAGCAGCCAATATGGGCGGAGCCATGCAATTATGCTGGCATTATTGGCCCGTCGTTCAAACGTTATTGCCATTGTCGGCTAATGAGTCAACTTCGTTGGCAAAAAATTGGACTGGTATGAGCTTATTTCTACGTCTTCTGCTTTTGGCGCTGTTTTGGTCCCACTCACATGTCGATTTTTCAAGTTCGAGAAAGCAATATGCCGGGAGCCTGAGTAATATATTTTTGTCATTAAATCATGCACACCTAGTTGATATGCATGATTATTGATTGAAGTTGCGCAAGGTAGACTATTTTACTGATAAACATTTATCGAGTTTGTCGCCACTCTGACGTCCGATACGGTGCTTTCCCAGATGAAGTCGTGCGGATAATTGCGATGAAGCAACCGCGGATGCCACTGCCGTACGTGACCCACTTCGACGTGACCCGGTGAGCGCGTGCGCCGGCATTCGTTTTGTCGCATCACGCCGGCGATGCCACGCCAAGCGCTTTGATTTTCGCGGATATCAGACGCAAAGTGTATCGTATCGTGTGTCCTGCTATGCTATCGCCACAACCGATTTGATTTTATTGCATTCATAGCGCTGTACCAGTTAACGGCACACAAGTGCTTGACGTGTGGGAACTGGAGTTATCAGTAGCGTTACGGGGAATGAATCGTACAACACACGCATTTGCCGTAATCTGACACGCGCACTGACGCTCGCAACCTGTATCGCAATGAACGCGTGATTTACCTACAACATTGCAGCGAGTGGTTGGTAAAGTGTGGTTGAGGGCGAGGTCACCGGACACCTTGTCTTCGTGGGTCGTCGCGAGTTACAATTTTGTTGTGCAACGTTTATTTGTAGATTATTTTGATATTCATACATTACCCTACTGTAGCGAAAACATCAGCTAGCTTACGGATTACGTAGACGTTATTGAACCTGCAGTACGACGCGCAAAAAAAAAAAAAAACGTTTCTGTGAGTTCATATGTGCTGGTGCATAGAACACATAACACGTAGGCTAGATCGTTTATAAACAAAAAACACACACGCTTACGGCGTTGTGTTGTTTTCTAAAATACAGAACCACAGACCCCTCTTTACCGCCCTCCCTCCTGCTTTTTTTAAGTCTGTGGAAAGGAGGAAGTGCTCTGCACAGATCTGACAAGCTGATTCCTGTAAAGTAGGAATTTTATTTCACACTCGCTGTCTTTTATTATTTACCGTTAAGTGGGGTGGCTAAGGCCAACTAGCTGTGTTTCGAGAAATCAATGGACGTAAGGTTCCAAACCGAAAAATGTGTCAAAAATTGCTGTAATCTCCAAAACATGAGCAGTATCATTTGACAGCTGGTGTCAGGACCGGTCTTCACAACTGAAAGGCAATATCTATGAATGAATCTCAAGCTACGAGTGAGTGACTGTTTGTATTACTGAAGACTCTTGCTTGTGTTTTTCAGCAGCTGTGCATTTTTTGTATATTTGGCATTTGAGATCTTGCAGTTTCTTTCTCAAAGTGTTTCTCAATCTATCTCAGTCATATTTTTATAGTTTCCTTTCTTTAGACTCAGTGCAGCAGAGCAAACAGAATTGTTGTGATCGGTGAATAACTAGTTCATTTGTCCTAATTATCACATACTCTGTGTGCAATTTTATGGTGTTTGTGCCTTCAGGACGTCCTATAATCAGTAGGAGAATGAAACAGAAATAAAAGCAAGGAACGGCTCAGTTCGCCAAAGTAGCTGGTGCATACCACTCTCCCCATAATTTATACCTTTCTGACTTATACTGCTCTACGCACATGAAGTTCTCATTGCTTTTCATATTTATGTGGTATAAGAACTTGTTTTCTCAATGCTTTTCAAACTGAAACGACGTTTTTCTCTTTTAGTTTGACATGCAGATCAAGATATTTAGCTTATCTGTATTAGCAACGGCTGAAATACGCACGTCCACCAGAGAGGCAGTTTAATTGATGAGCCACTAACGGCACAAAAGTGCGAGATGGTTGCTTCATAGTTAATGCAGTGGTGTATTTAAGGAACGGGACACTGGTCAAATGGCCCACCCTTGAAATTTTCAGCAATGCGATACCGAGAACCAAATAGCTTATACTCGACTTGCCTGCACTGACGACCAAGGACGTCATCCACCTATCCCTTCACCACACAAAGTTCCGCCTATATCACAGGTTATAAATCCATGGCCCATGTTCAAGCATTTTGTCAAGGTTTATGCGACCTTAAGCTTTCAAATGAAAACATTTTTCTAAAAGAAACAAATATAACCTTTTAGCATCAGTGGCGACATTTGTGTATGCAATTTGTTTATGCTAGCCGTGTCACCTTGAGGCCAGAATAGAGTAAAAAACATAGTTCGTTTGATGAAATGAACCTTCTCACTAGTCAGTATGTATTGACTTGACCTCTGTCTGCTGCGCACAACCGTAGCTGATCACTCTAGTGAAGGAACTGTTATCTTTGATGGGTCATTCAAATCGTGTTCTAAAACCAACGTCAAGAGTGGCTTTTTTCTCCCGAAATTATGCGATGAAAAACTAATTGCACACACATCAGGAACTTATGATTTCATTCTTTTTATATCGAAACTAAATATAACACACAGCAGAATGATGAAGTATTGAATTTCATATACATATAATGGTTTGCTGAAGTTCACACAGAAGAACACATCATTTTCTTCCTTGGAATGCAATATTGAGTGCCTTGTGATTGTGCTATATGAATTTGCCACATTTGTTGACAGTGCTCCCCATTCACCCCTGAAGTGGCTATAATCTTAGCAAGTGTTAATAGTAATTTAGCGCGTGATTTGCAGCGAACTAAACGAAGAGGCTTTGCCTGTCGAACTAGTAAAACATTCTCAGGACATCACCACTGCAAAGATACACCAGCCGCGACCAAGAAAGGGCACACTTGGAGTGCTTAGTCCACACTTTTCATGTTTTCTGCTGTGCAAATGAGGCTGGCTGAGTGAGCACTGCATCCACTACCAGGAGGCTGCAGCTACAAAGTCCTACTTACAAAACACTCACCAGCTGACAGGAGAAGTACTGATGTGCCAACCATCCAAAACGGAATGCCAGAGAAAAGAGCGTCGATTTCTTTTACAGTGTATACAAATATAAAAACACGCTAAGAGTTCAAGGTTGTAACGTTGCTGATCTTCCCTCCAAGTAAAATAAGAGTACACTAAAAAAGTTACTGAGAATTATCCATCAGGAAATGACAAAACAAGAACCGACGGAGGTTCGTCTTCATCACATGAACTGCCTTCAACTGATAAGGCGAGTTAGTAACTGACGAACAATAAGTGCACGAGGGAGAGCTGTCACACGAGGTCGTCAGCAGTCAAATGACACAGGCTGGAATTAAGAGTGGCACGAGGGTAGGGACTGAGAAGCTAAACTGGAGCCCCTCCTCTCTTCCCCTATTTCGCCTGACCCCTGTTTTGTGTGATGACTATGTGTTACGACTATGTGCCCAAGAAGAAACATAGTCGTAACACAATGGAAAGCTCCCCACCTCTCTGCTCGTCCTGAAGAACCTCGCTTATCGTAAGTGCACCCCCTGTATAGAGCAATCCTGCCATCAACCTTGACAAAAATATAAGAACAAGAGAAAACTCAAAGCAAATGTTGCCACCATTCTTCGACTTCTTGCTTCGTGTGCAAATGAATTTCGCGAAAAGTATGTGGAGCACCAAATAAAAGCACCGCAGTCTACACCTGCCATTACCTGCTTTCAAAATAGTGCAAAGTACTAAAGAAGCATGCAAAGAGCAATCCTAGGAAGCGAAATATTATGAAGCAGGAGGCTGTGTGGTCGTGACTGAGACAACACCACAACAAAAAGAAAAACCTTTCAGGCACGTCAGCTGTTCATGCACAGTACTGAAAAGTCATGAACACCCACCTTTAATGCCTTTCTTGCACACGAACATAAAAGGAATACACACTGATGGAGAAGACAGAGAGATTATAGAGAGGAAAGGCAGGGAGGTTAACGAAGCTTGGCTCAGTTGGCTACCCTACACTTGGGGTGGAGGAAAAGGAGAATAATAGAACGGAAAGAGATAGAAAAGAAGAGCAGTAAGAAAGAGAAGCATAAATAGTCAGATCGAGACTACACAGCACGGTCTCGCACAGTTCTTGCACAAGTGGTCGTGAAGTCTGGTAGTCCTTAAAAAGTACAAGAGGGCTTTCGTGGCTTGGCACGTATGGGAAGCCGTAGGCCACGGTCCCAAGATCTTCTCTTCTGTAAGTGGCCGTGAATACAGCTGACAGAGCTTGGCTTCCATAATGCGTCGTTCGGTCTGGTATGCTGGGCAATGACATAGAATGTGCTCAAGCGTTTCCTCGCAGGCGCCGATGTTGCATGCCGAAGTGCTCGCCGTTCCAAGGAGACGAGAGTATGAATTCGTAAACGCCACGCCCAACCTCATGCGACACAGTAAAGTTTCAGCGCATCGTGGGAGCCCGGATGGCAAACGAAGTTGCAAGTTTGGGTCGATCGAATACAGGTGCGTGTTGGAGAAACCCTGCGTATTCCATTGTAGGAGAGATATACGGCGAGTAAGTGATTGTAGTAGCCTTGCAGCGTTCGTTCTCAAGAGTGGTATGGGCGTGCACTGGTCTTGGTCATGAGCCGATAGAGCAGCTTCATCCGCGCGGTCATTGCCGACGATTCCGCAATGACTCGGCAACCACTGAAATACAATATCGTGACCTTCCGTGAGCGCTTCGTGGTAGTCGTGCCTTATCTGATATACTGATTGTTCATGTAACCCGTGCTGCATAACAAACCGTAGTGACTGTAAAGCTGACCTGGAGTCGCAAAAGATGGCCCATTGGTTAGGTTGCTGGCGAAGAATGTACTTTACTGCACCTCGAAGTGATGCGAGCTCTGCTGCTGTCGACGTCGTGGTGTGAAAAAACTTGTACTGAAGCAACACATTTTCAGATAGAACAACCACTGCTCCTGTAGAGCTGTTGGAATTAGTGGAGCCATCGGTGTAAACATGTATGCGGTCAAAGTACCTTTCGTCCAACAGACGCAAAGCCAATTGCTTCAGGGCTAGCGTTGACATGCGTGCCTTCTTAAAGATTCCAGGAACTGATAAGCGCACGTCAGGTTGACGAAGGCACCATGGCGCAGTTGCTGGATGCATCGCAAGTTTGAAGCCAGGCGGTAGTATGTCCTGATGTTTTGTCACGATACCGCAGTACTAAGAATGGGGCCTCCGAGCTGTCAAACACGCTTAATGATGTGACGGTAGCCGTGATAAATGCCGAATGTGCGCTCCCAGCGTCTCGACAATGATGTGCGTTGTGACCGGTTGTTTTTGAGAAGAAAGCCATTGCTCATATCCGGCTCTTATGCACTGATGGAAGATACTTGGACGTTGCTTTTTAACACTGGCTTCTGTACAAATCTTGAACATACGCTCAAAAGTGCTGACTGCAAGTGAACGAGGCATGAAGGCAGACTACAATGTGACACAATGAACAAGCTAACCATCTACCATGAACTTATGCTAGAGTGGATGCTGCGAGAAATCTTGAACACTCGGAACACTGCTCACCACCTTCATCGTTTCTGGGAGTGTGTTCAAATTATAGGAGACAGAGGGCACTGGTGGGGCTGCATGCCGATGGTGTTCTTCAAATAAATGAGCAATGGCCGCTTGGTCATCTTTGACCACCTTTCACGTCTTAGCCATTTGTTATATACACGTTGACATGTCAGTGTAGTAGTTGTGCCTCATGAAAGGCATGAAAGACATAAATATCAGTGAGAGCAGCATGTAAACTTTGAGACGTCTTTTATTTATTGCAAATTTTAACTGTGTTAGAAATAAAAAAACCAAATTGTCGCTCTAATGACACTGTGTATAATATAGAGATATATTTGAACTTTGTTTTTACTATTTTTCTACATTCAATGAGTGGATAAAGCCAGGTTTGCTTACGCAAAAGTGAGGCTTGGAAGCTGATCAGAGAATGACAATCAACGTGCTTCCTTGTATTGCCCCTGCCAGACTCTGCTCTCATGTTATTCATTATTATTATTATTATTAATAATATAATTATTGACGCTATTAATATTATTATTATTACATTATTAATATATATATATATATATATATATATATATATATATATATATATATATATATATATATATATATATATATATATATATATATATTGGGATCAAGTGTTCCTGAATTTATGTAGCCTTCCTTAAAATCTAATGCTGTGCCTTGCTCCAAACAACTTTTTCAATATGAAAACTACCATCACTAGCTGTCCCCTTACTTGATTTGCTTGAATGTGTGTTTGATTTAGTAAACTGCAGGAAAATTTGCGGCATTAACTTACTGTCAGTGACAAATTCAGTTCATTGCACTAAAGCTGCAGGAATTCTTAGTTGTAGTGAAACGGGGTTTATTGGCGCAAGTAGTATTGCACAGCAGGTCGATTGATGCGCAAAGTGGGCGGCAGGAACCGACGCAGGAAACACAACGCTCGGGGGAACAGCTCGCGCTCGGCTCCTCTTGCTAAAGGCGTGACCCACTGCGGCACATATTCTTCTTCCTCTCTACAATACCCCGGCGACGAAGACGAGCCATCCTGGCAAGTCAAGGTGACGAGATTAGGAGTAGGTCCTGATGTGGCTTGAGACGACTCACGTGGAAAGTCTCACGATCAAGGCATCGCCTGTCTGTAGATGGCGTGACCAGCTCGATCACGTATGTGACAGGAGATCGACGTTCGACGACGCGATACGGACCGTGAAACTTGGGGGCAAACTTAGCGGACAGACCTGGGGACAGACCTGGGGAGCCAGACAAGCGAGCCCACGGAACAAGTCTGGACTTTCTGGTTGCTGTCGTGGCGGTCTTTTTCGAATGCTGGCTTGTCCGAGGTGAATGATCGGGCCAACTGACGACACTCTTCAGCGTGGTGCGAAATTTCAGAAATAGGGCTGAACTCTGAGACGTCGGGACGATACGGCAAAATGGTGTCAAGGGTGGAGCATGGCTCACGCCCATATAGAAGAAAGAAAGGCGAGAAGCCTGTGGTTGACTGCGTCGTGGTGTTGTACGCATAGGTCACAAATGGGAGAATGACATCCCAGTTTGATTGGTCGGAATCGACATACATGGCGAGCATGTCTCTTAGCGTTCAGTTGAAGCGTTCAATTAGACCGTTGGTCTGTGGGTGGTAGGCTGTAGAGGGGCGGTGCACCGTGCGGCATGCCTGAAGGAGTTGTACAAATTCGAGTAAAAAGACACGCCCTCGATCATTTAGTAGTTCACGTGGTGCCCCGTGACGCAGTACGAAGCGTCGCAAAGCGAAATTGGCTACGTCACGTGCAACAGCCGTAGGTAGTGGAGCTGTTTCAGCATACCTTGTCAGAGGGTCGACGGCGACAATGATCCATCGATTTCCAGTGGCAGTGTAAGGAAGGGGACCATATAGATCGATACCAACGCGGTCGAAAGAGTGTGCCGGACACGGTAGAGGCTGTAATAATCCGGGTGAATGGGCAGCTGTCTTTCGTCGTTGGCATAATGAACAAGACCGAATGTATTTTCGTACAAAAGCGTACATACCACGCCAGTAGTAACGCTGGCAAATCTGCTGATATGTTTTTAACACACCAGCGTGAGCATGTTGTGGGTCGGCATGAAAATACGCACAAAAATCAGATCGCATGTGGCGTGGTATAACCAAGACCCATTTATGACCATCCGAGTGGTACTTTCTGCGGTATAGTTGCGTGTTCCGTATCGCGAAATAGGTGGCTTGGCGCGAAGAGCGTCTAGGTACGAAGACGTTGAAGAGTCGGAAAGAATTGATTTGATTGATTGATTTGTGGGGTTTAACGTCCCAAAACTACCCTATGATTATGAGAGACGCCGTAGTGAAGGGCTCCGGAAATTTTGACCACCTGGGGTTCTTTAACGTGCACCCAAATCTGAGCACACGGGTCTACGACATTTCCGCCTCCATCGGAAATGCAGCCACCGCAGCCGGGATTTGAACCCGCCACCTGCGGGTCAGCAGCCGAGTACCTTAGCCACTAGACCACCGTGGCGGGGCTAGAGTCGGAAAGAATGTTAAGGAGAGATGTTATCCATAGGTCTTTCCGCTGTTCAGACGGCATGCTTGTGACGGAAATGGGAGCGATAGAGAAGTTGGTGTCGGAATGCAGGTCTGCGGTAGATCTCACTGGTGATCGTGAGAGGGCGTCCGCATTAGAGTGTTTTCGTCCTGAGCGGTAGACGACACGAATGTCGAATTCTTGTAGTCGAAGAGCCCAACGTCCAAGGCGACCTGAAGGATCTTTTAGCGACGCCAACTAACAAAGTGCGTGGTGATCGGTCACAACGTCGTAACTCTGTCCGTACAAGTAAGGACGAAACTTGCTTAACAGCCAAACGATTGCGAGGCATTCTTTTTCAGTTACGGAGTAGTTCATCTCCGCTTTCGTGAGTGCGCAGCTTGCGTATGCGACGACGTACTCTGAAATACCGAGCTTTCGTTGCGCGAGTACTGCTCCCAGACCAACGCCACTGGCATCTGTATGCACTTCAGTGAGGGCACTTGGGTCGTAGTGGCGTAGAATTGGTGGGGACGTAAGTAGGCGGCGCAGTGTAAGGAAAGCTTCGTCGCATGTCGGGGTCCAGTTAGAAAGATTAGCTGGACCGTTCAGTAGTTGTGTAAGTGGGGCTATTATTGTGGCTAAGTTGTGGACGAAACGACGAAAATACGAGCACAAGCTGATGAAGCTCCTAAGTTCTTTGAGTGAAGTCGGCTTCGGAAAGTCGGCTACGGCTCGAAGTTCGTCTGGGTCGGGGCAAATTCCATCCTTTGACACAAGGTGACCTAGTATAGTAAGTTGGCGAGCCCCAAAGCGGCCCTTCTTCAGGTTAAGCTGGAGGTTTGCCTTGGTAAGACACTGAAGAATGGTGCGCAGATGGTCGACGTGGGTAGGGAAATCAGGAAAAAATACGATAACATCATCGAGGTAACATAAGCATATCTGCCATTTAAGGCCGCGTAAAATGCTGTCCATCATTCGCTCAAACGTTGCAGGTGCATTGCACAGACCGAATGGCATAACCATGAATTCGTATAGGCCATCCGGCGTAACGAACGCTGTTTTGGGACGGTCACACTCTGCCATCGGAACCTGCCAGTAACCTGAATGTAAGTCCAGCGAAGAAAAGAATTCGGCACCTTGTAGGCAATTGATAGCGTCGTCGATGCGGGGAAGAGGGTATACATCTTTCCGCGTAATTTTGTTCAGTCGCCGGTAGTCGACACAAAATCTTATCGAACCGTCTTTTTTCTTCACAAGCACCACAAGTGAAGACCGGGGGCTAGGAGATGGTTTGATGACACCGCGCTGAAGCATATCATCCACCTGTTCTGAAATTACACTTCGTTCCTTGGGTGATACGCGGTAGGGGCGTTGCCGCAAAGGAGGGTGCGTTCCAGTGTAGATTGTGTGAGCGACGGTGTTAGTTTTGACTCAGTGCCTTTTGAGGAAGGTCAAATGAATCTCGGAAATTACGCAGAAGGGTTATTAGCTGGTTCCTTTGATCCAGAGGAAGCTTGCTGTCGATGGAACGATTGAAGATATCCGAGGATTAGTCATCCCGCGTAAAAAGAGGAGTAACGGCGTTCAGTTGAAGTTGCTGGCCAGGGTCGTGGGACTCAATAGGCACAATAACGCTGTCATCAACAGGATGAACATAGCCCAGTGTTTCGTGAGCTCTTAAGGTGAGAGGGCATGAGCTAGGATTGCAAATGACAATTCCGGAAGTATCCTGGTGAGGTGGCAGAATGGCGTATGGCAGAGACGTACCGAGGCGGCGACTGAAAACGTCAGATGGGAAGAACACAACGGTAGAGCCGGGTAATTCAGTGCGATTGACGGGGACAACGATGGCACTAAGAGGAGGAACATGAACGTCGGAAGCAACAAGAAGCTTGCCCAGGTGAGTGCGCTCATTGTCGGTAGATGGCGCATCTGAAAACGCAGATGATTCCATCTGCGTGCGAGCGCAGTCAATTACGGTGTGGTGGCGTGACAAAAAATTCCATCCAAGTATCACGTCGTGGGCCCAAGTGGTCAGCACGAGAAACTCGATGTGGTACAGGGCGTCCTGAATGTTTACTCTCGCCGTACATGCTACGACTGGTCGATTTGGTTGCGCACTCGCGGTATTCAGCAAAACGTCGGAAGGCGGCGTCGTTACTTTTTGTATCGAACGGCAGAGTTTCTGACTCATCACAGATACGGCGGCACCCGTATCAACTAGCGCAAGAGTTCATAGACCTTCAACAAACACTTCCAGAACGTTTGTGGGGGACGGGCGAGGACTTGTACAATGCGACAATTTCGCAGCTCGTTCCTCCGGAGCTGTGGCAGTAAGTTTTACTCTCTACAGGGTTCGGTCGGCGATGCAGAGGGGACGGAGAACGGTAGCGGAATGGTGAGGATGAGCGACGGAGACCGAATGATCTGTAGTCGGCAGCAGGGCGGTGGTCTAGTTCGGTTGGTGACGGGTCGCGTTCCACTGATTGTCGGTCGCATTGACGTGGCAGTTCTCGTTGCGTGTTGTACGGGGCCGGTAAAGGGTAGTCAGGGTACCTCGGAGGTGCAGCCGGGCCCGTTGTGAAGCGCCGGCGACAGAAGTGCGCCACGTGACCTCATTATCCGCATGCGTAACAGATCGGGCGATTGTCAACTGTGCGCCAAGGGTTTCCGTTATAGCGCTGTAGTGTTGCTGGAAATGGCGTCGTTAATACTCGTACAGGCTGGGGAGTCGGCCCAAGCGGAGGTCGTGGCGGAGTAGCAGCAACAGCAGCATAAGTCAATGGCGCGGTGACAGGTGCTGTCTGAGAGACGGACGGGAATGCCTCAGAGTCCTGCGCCTGTATTACCTGCCTGATGGCGGGCGCGAGACGCTCAGAAGAGGGTTCCGTTGCCACTAGATACGACACGCACGAAAGTTGTCAGGCCACCTCCTCGCGCACATATCGTTTGATTTCGGACTTGATTGCGCGGTGGTCTCCACCCAGGCTCAATGCCGCGAGAGTTTCATCGGTAGCCGCTGGACGCCGTGTCATGACCCGTTGTTTGCGCAACTCTTCGAAGCTCTGGTAAAGAGTGGCGAGTTCGGACATGGTACGTGGGCCCTTGGCCAGCAGCATCTGGAAGGCGTCGTCGTCTATCCCCTTCAAAATATGTTTGATCTTGTCTGCCTCGATCATTGAAGGGTCAAGGCGCTTGCACAAGTCTAGCACATCCTCGATGTAGCTTGTGAAGCCTTCTCCTTGAAGCTGTGTGCGTCCCCGTAGGCGTTGTTCGGCACGGAGCTTGCGTACCTCGGGGCGACCGAACACATCGGCAATGCGTAGCTTAAAGGCACCCCAAGTGGCGAATTCCGACTGGTGGTTGTTAAACCAGAGACTCGCTACCTTTTTCAGGTAGAAGGGTACATATTGCAGCTTCGAACTGTCGTCCCACTTGTTGCTTGCACCTACCTTTTCAAATGTCGACAGCCAATCTTCTACGTCTTGCTCATCAGTACCGTCGAAAAAAGGTGGATCGCGCACGCGTAGCGCAGTGGGCACCATGAACATCGGAGGCTGTGTCGTACCTTGCTGGGTGTTTTCTTCAGCCATGTCTGGGATGGCAGGTAGTTTCCTGTTGCGGAGTTCCAGGTTGAGTTCCCCAGCACCTCCACCACTCTGAAACGAGGTTTATTGGCGCAAGTAGTACTTGCACAGCAGGTCTATTGATGCGGAAAGCAGGCGGCAGGAACCGACGCAGGAAACACAACGCTCGGGGGAACAGCTCGCGCTCGGCTCCTCTTGCTAAAGGCGTGACCCACTGCGGCACATATTCTTCTTCCTCTCTACAGTAGCATTATTTCAGTGTGCTAGATTTGATAAAAAAACAACTCAGGCAGAAGATACACAACCATTATGGCAACAGCGGAGTCGAAATGAGCTCATACTAGTGAATTTTCACATAAACAGGTAGGGGAAGAACAACTATAACTAATCTTGAGATCCAGTAAGCTTTCTGCTTTTTACATTGGCACGACAAAGAAGGAAACAAGACTTTTGAGTAACGTGCGCGGGCACAGGCTTCCTGAGTTGTCCTGTGATAATGTTTTGAAAAAAGAAAAACAAGGAACCAATCGAGAAAGTACAGTCAAAATGAAAATCATTCATGCACCAGCTTTCTTTCAATTAAACTGCAGGGTAAACAAATCCTTCACTCTTGTGCACTACTTGTTTTTTTATTTTTTGTTATTGCTGATCACTTTTGCGTATTGCCATGTGGATGTAGTATATATCTGTTTTGTAATTTTGAATCGGCACTTGTGTTCCTGTGGCTCATTTGTTTTTAATCTTCTTCGTTGTACTGTTCTAATATTATGAATCCATGCCAACTTAATCTGTCAGTACTATTCAAGCTTTCGGGCTCCTATAGAGTCATTACTAATCCATGTCAGAGTTTTTACCGAGCATACTTCACAAAATGTTTGGAGGACCGTTTGATGTACGACAGGGTTCACAGCATTCATCACATTGGTTACGTGAATATTGCTTTTTGCTGTTCAGGGGACATGCATGGTCTTACTGTTTATTTTTATATTGTGACTTTTCAATCTTCAGTGCTTTTAAGATGTGAATGAGTAAAGAAAGACAACCAGGCTAGACTCACCACCATGAACTTGTTGATCTAAAAATGAAGCGAAGCTCAAGATGCAAGACCACGCGGTCCTTTATTCTAACTGATTGAAAATTCAGGTATTAAGAGTAGTGCTGTTACCTTCCTTAAGCGAGGTCTGGGTGCAGGGGTCAAGTTCACAGCAAAGATGAAGTTACACTTCATTTTTTCATAGCACTTGAGCGTAAGTACCAGGCAATAAAAAATTGAAATTACATTCTCACTTTTAATTTGTGGCACTTGAGAACAAGCACATTTCAAAACCATGGAAAACATAGATATACTGAATTATATGATAACAATACAGCTGTTATTCAATAATTTGTGTAGCAATCATAACTCAGGTGTCACAAAGTCAATGGAGCCTTTTTGTCGCACATAAATAGCAATTTCAGATATAACAAATGCATAAAACACAGAAAAATATAATCACTTTGCCTGAGGAATTGATGCTGATAAAGGCTTTATTAGCTAGATTGACTTGACAACCAGTTAACGTGCAATTTTATTCATGGCACTGTGGGGAATGTTTTTGATTATATAGGTGGGATATTTTTGCTGTTTTAGGCCATTTGCGCCCTGATGATGACTTCCGCAAAGGAAGTGAATCATCTGTTTTGCTTTCATAGAACGTCAGTAAAAGTTCCTTGAGAGAAAGGTTTTTTTTAATTTTGGCAGCATGACACCAATGAGGGATGGTTCACCCATGTCCCTTATTATGCATGTGTGTACAAAAGTCTAGTTAACTGCTACCATATGTGCCTTCCAATGTGCTGTCACACAGCTATAGGTAGAAGCTTTTTTATGATGTAACATAGACGAGATGTGGTCACTGGAAGAAAGGTGGGCTTCATGTCGATCAGAATGAAAGAACATGGTTACTGGGAAGACCTACAGTCACGCCTAAAGGAAGTTTCACAGTGTTGCAAACAATGTCTGCCTTCAATGTCATGCATATAAATTTGATTTATTCCACTGCTCATTGGGAGGTAGGGCTTGGTGGAGTACTGTCGGTCTATATTGGTTTTCTGTATCTGTTGGGACCAAGGCTGACATGAGTGATGCAGCCAGCAGCTGCAAAAGCAGGAGCAACAGTGCGTGACCTAGAAATGTCTGGAGTAAGAATATATTTCACCCAACGCCGAACCATGCAATCAACACAAGCCTACAAGTTTGTCTTTTGCAAGGCAGCAGTATAGTCAATGGCACAATAAGATCCTCAGAAACGTCACTGAATCAAGTGGTCGGGCCTACAAACATATTCAGCAATGTCGATATGTGATTGAATCTTGAAGCGCTGCAAAGCATTCGGCATAGGTGGTACGTAAACCTAAGTGATTCCATACACCTTACTTTATCTGCCAGGGGAATCCTTTGGATTTCTTGCATATTTGGGCATGAAAGACAGTCCAGTAATATACCTAATCCTGCTTGCAAGTAGACATAAATGGTCAGTTGGTTGGTCACAGAGTGTGTTGAAGCTAATATGTTTCCTGTTACTGGAAAACAACCGTGCGCCACTGAAAGTCTAGCAGCGTCAAAGCTTATATTTCTTGCAAATGGCAGAATTTGTTGACATGTCAACCAATCGCCACTTTTTTGAGGTGTATATTTCTCTTAGACAGATGAACATGTTGTTTGGGCCATGTGACAGGGAATCAATGACAATGTTGACAGCTCCTATGATAGGTTTCGGATATGTTTGACATCTGCTGCAGTTCATGGGAATATGGATGCAACGATTGTAACTGATGGAGTGTAACATGTACCAGTAAGAGATGTACTCACGTATTCTATGAAAAAGAAATCACCTAATTTCTTCTATGTAATATTGTAATGACATAGGTACCTAAAATTTATGCTCAATTGTAAGCACAATTAGGTATATGACGTTTAGAGAGTCTTTCACATACACCCAAGTACACGGGAAATCGAAAGATTTTCCCAGGCAAATAACGTAAGGTACGGGTGTACGTGGGTGTACGTACCAACGGAGTAGATTGATTTGCGGCACTTCAAGATTCAGTCGCATTGTCACATTGCAGGATATGTTTACAGGGCCAACTACTTGATACAGTGAAAGTTTTGAGGATATTTGGCTTGTGTTTCCAAAGAAATGTTGTGATGCTGCTCAGGTTGTGGGCATAAGTTTTCAAGACATGTCAGGGAACTGATTGGCAGCCATATGTACTCCTTTGACGAGTCGGTGATCTAGCACATATTGCATTCAAGATGTCGTACGATGATGTATAGTGGAACTCTCATTTGATATTCGGGCAATAGGATATACTGTCGCGCAAGGGTCTGTTGATCGCCAAAAGTTTGTATGCGAGTTCTTAGTCTAAGGGAGCTCAATATACTAGCATTTCTATGTATCAATAGCACGAAGTGGAGGGAATATGTATAATAGCCTGGCACCATAGGACAAAATGTTAGTATAGCACGTAGTCCACAAAAATAAGACGAAGGAGCTTGTAGGGCTTATGAGCATCTAGTATTCGGAGATGGGAAGCTCTCAACACCTATAAATTTGCCTGGGTAGAGCTGAATACCGGATGGGGAGAACACGAGGATAGGACTAGGGTAGCTTTTGGACATCAAATGCACACCTGCTTACGCTGACAAATGTGCCTTGTTCAGATGTTGGATTACAGAATTGAGATGTGAACTTTGCTCATCTGATGAACTCACGATGAGTAGGTTGTTGGGCTCGAACTTCAAGCATTCACCGAATACCTTATTGTTACCCACCCCGCGGCCGGCGACCCCTCGCCAACAAGGAAGCAGGGCGACCGGAATGCGGGACAATGACTGTCTGCTGGCCACAAAGGAAGCGACAACTCCCGTGCCCCAAGGGGTTCAATTATGGCGCCTTACAGGAGACCAAGCCAGGCTGCAGGTGGCCGGGCCAGGCTGCAAGGATGGAAGGTACACGCGCGCGTCCGCCGGACAACCAGAATCAGCGGAGGCGACGGCATTGGTGCACGGGCCAATTGTATTGATGGCCTGTCAGCCCGGCATCGCGGGAACTTACTCGGAGGCGCTTTTACACGACGCGGACGCCCGTCGTCGATCATTCCGGGAACCGGGGTGAAAGAAACCTGAGCGACGGCGGAGAACCGATGAGTGGGCAAGGGGCGGTGTGTCTTCGAGGTTGTGGCGAGGAGAGACACATCCGTGCGTTCCGATTGGACTGTGGGTGGTGCGTTACGATTGGACTGTAAGAGTGGTTGAATGGGGAGACAGGGGATAAAACCAGGGGTGCAGGGACAGTGAAAAAAAGGAAAGAAACGAATAAACGTCTCTATATCCAGATGATGTCGGAGCGGTCGTTTCCTCAAAGTGCCAGCAGATGAAAAGTTTTCATCTTCGGCTTCCTTGGTGGCAGCAGCAAACGTCGCGCAACAAGCGAGAGGCGAGTAAAAAAAACCAAAACGGAACGTAACTGGCACAGTCGAGCAGGATCTGCATGGCTGAACTGAGAAGGACAGCGAGGAGCGACATCGGTCGAGACTGACGACAACCACCTTCAACTGACTACCACGCTGCGGCATCAACGAAGCAAGGCTAGTCCACCGGGTTCCAAGGAGGAAGAGCGCACCGCAAGGCCACTTCAGGCGGGTACCTCTTAATTTTCTGTTGGGCGCAGGCGATGACAAAGCATTACAACTTGCGAGACAGAGAAAGGGACAACTCGGAAATGAACGGGGACGGGGCAGGAAACTTGCAGGCGTTGGTAGTCGCCGACAGCGGCATGGGGGGTCATGGTAGTGGCACGTCAGATACGGCGTCGGAACAGCAGCTATCGCTGCTCCAGCTTCAATTAAAAATGGCTTAGGTGGAAACGGAGAAGCAGCGCTTGATGCTGGAAAGCCAGCAGCTACGAGCCCGTAATGGGGCAGAGTCCAACGAGAGCATTGACAGCGTAGCGCTTGGCGGAAGGTCGGAAGGTCGAAATTCTGGCAAGACAGGTGACTGAAATTCGCAAGCTTGTTAAAGGGTGTACTGGCACCAATGCCGAACCGAGAGGCGCTTGCGCCAATGCGGTTCGAGGATGTTGAGGCAATGCTCGAGTCGTATGAAGTTCTGAGCGAATGGTGGGCCGGGCTAGTTTTGCCACAGTTGAGTGAAAGGGCATGCGGGCTGCTGTGCAGGCTTACAGCAGAGGAGCGCAAAGCTTATGTTAAGCTTAAGTGAAGCATTTTGGAGGGTCTCAGGCTTTCGGCGGCGGAGTACAAGAGGCTGTTTGCAGGATTGAAAAAAGGAGAAGGGGAGTCCTGGGATCAGTTTGCCGTGCGCCTTGAGAATTATTTCGACTATTATGTCCAGAGTTCAAACGTAGGCACGTTCGAGGAACTCAAGCAGCTAGTCGTCGCGGATCGCTTGAAAGAATGTTTGAGCCCGGAAGCGAGAGCGCATGTCATTTGTAATCAACAGGAGTCCTTTTTGCTGCCCAGTGGCATGACTAGGCTCGCGGAGAGATTCGAGGAGAGCGAAAAGTGCAAGGCAGCCCAAAAGAAGGCAAATGTAGAGGAGTGGCAAAAGAAAGCTAAAACAGCGGTAGATACACCCACGGACGGAAACGGGAAAAGGCGATGTTTGGAGTGTAAGGGTACCAACCACATTGCTAGGAATTGCCCCAATAAGGGCTCAGGTGCAAGGCAAGGGACTAGGCCAGCAGGACAACAAAACAGTCCAGTGGTCGCGAGGGTAACGGCTTCTGCATTTGGGTCAGAAATAGCAATGAAAGACAGGTTGTGACAGCGTAAAGAGCAGAAACAACCCTCACTTGAAACTGTAACGCTTAAGAGCTCAGGTCGATCATTAAACGCCGTGGTAGACTCAGGATCGGAAGTGAGCGTCATCAGAAAGGCAGTGGTACCTCAGTATGATGGTACGGGTTCGCAGATAAAGTTGATGGGAGCGTTCGGGCAACAGGCAACCACTAGTTGGCTTACGTGCCACTCATAGCTACTGAAGGAAGTCCTTACGTGGCGTCTGAGGTGGTGCAGTAGGCCGTGCTTTGTGCAATCACAGATAAGCTGCTAGACGGCACCGACGCGCTGATCACGCCCAACGATTAAGCACAGCTTCTCGAAAAAAGGGCTAAACGTGACATAGATTCAGACGAGTGTTCAGCAGTCGAGGAGACCGAAGCCATAGTAGAGCTGTCAGATGAGGCATGCGAGGAGCAACGGGCGATGGCAGGCGTCATAACCGCGGAGAGCAACAGCGAATGTTCCGAGCCGGTCAGAAGCAAACGACAGGAGTTTCGTGAGGCTCAGGAAGCAGACCCGTCTTTGCGAGATGCTTGGGCGCAGGCAAAGGCCGGAACGCATGGTATGCTCGTTCAAGACGAGCTATTGTTTCATCAAGAACACCTCGCGGGTCGCATCTGCAAACAGCTAGTGCTACCATCGCACAGGCACAAAGAAGTGTTGAAAATGGCTCACGATTCACCATGGGCAGGTTTTTAGGAGAGCGGAAAACACTACAACGAGGGAAAAGCTCATTTTACTGGCCGCAGATGTCGCGAGATGTAAAGGAGTACTGTAGGTCATGCCATGGATGCCCGGTGAAATCGCCGATGAGGCAGATAGATAGAGTTCCGATAAAGCTCCTGGCCAGGCCCAGCACGCCGTTTCAGACAGTAAACAGGGACTGCGTCGGTCCTATGGTACCCCCTTCGGTTAGAGGTCACCGCTATGTTCTTTGTGTCGTAGACTTACATACCAGATCGCCAGAGGTGGTATGCCTCAATTCACTAACGGCAAAGGCTACATGTGACGCGTTACTGCAGATATTTTCTCAACATTGGGTGCCGGAGACAATTTGCTCAGATCAGGGCACCAACTTTACGTCAAGGTTGACACAGGAGATGTTGCAAACACTGGGGACAACTCCGAGATTTTCCACGCCCGATCACCCGCAAGGCAACGGCTTAGTCGAGCGCTGGAATGGCACTCTCAAAAGAATGTTTTCTCACATAGTCAGCGAACATGGACGCGAGTGGGATAGGATGATTCCGTTTTTGTTATGGGCATATCGTGAGGTCCCAGATGCGACTACAAGGTGGTCACCGTTCGAGCTCATGTACGGGTGGGTGCCGAATGGGCCCCTGTTCAATCTCAAAAAGACTTGGTCAGGAGACTGGGAAGTTCCGGAATCATTGGGTATGCCAGCAGCGGAATATCTTGCAAAGCTGCGAAGTAGTTTGGAAGAAGCTAGGGAAGAAGCCGCCCGACAGAGTGAAGTCACTTAGAAGGAGTACGTAGGACGCTATAACTTGAGGGTCACAGACAAACAGTTTGTCACAAGGGACCAACTACTACGGCTGGAGAAGGAAGGAGAGGGGAAGCTAGTGGCGAAGTGGAAGGGACCGATCACAGTCGTCGAAAAACGGCGACCGTACAGTTATTTAGTTGAGCTCGAGAACGGTTCACGCAGAACCATTCTCGCTAACAAGCTTCGCGCATATCACGCCCGAGTAACTGCAGTAGAAGTGATATTCGAAGGCGACCAGGAATTTGGAGAGGTTCCGGTCCCACCAGGCGGGCTAGAGGCGAAGGCGATGCTGCATCTTGATGAGGTAGCACACCTGCAGCCCACACAGAGAGAACAGCTGCGAGACTTAATCGCGAGGCACCCGAGGGTATTCGCAAACAAACGCGGCACCTGCAAAGTGGAAATCCATAAAATACGAATCAAAGCAGGAGAGCAACCGAGGCGCGCATACCCATACAGAGTGCCGGTGGCGCTGGTGAACGAAGTAGAGAGGCAGGTAAATGAGCTCCAGCGGTGGGGATTGATATACCCCGTTGAAAGTCCGCACGCGTATCCACTGGTCTGCGTATCAAAGAAGGACGGTGGCACCCGCATCTGTTGCGATTACAAGAGACTCAACGAAATAACAGAGACAGGCGCATTTCCCATGAGCGTGGCGACTGATCTGTCATACCAAGTAGCGAAAGCTAAGTACATAACTCTGCTAGAGATGTTCAGGGGTTACTGGCAAATACCTCTCGACGAGGACGCACAGGTTTGTACTGCTTTTGCCACTCCCTCAGGCCAGTACGCATGGATAGTGATGCCCTTTGGGTTAAAGAATGCCGCCAGTACCTATCAGAGACTCATCAGTAGTGTACTGGCTCCGCATAGGTATTATGCTTGCGCTTACATTGACGATGTAGCGATATACTCTGAGAACTGGAACGAGCACCTGGAACATTTAGACAAGGTGCTTGCGTTCCTAGCGAAGGCAGGGTTGACGCTCAACGTAAGCAAATGTCGGTTTGTACAAGAAGAAGTAAAATTCTTGGGGCATATTGTGGGATCAGGCAAGCACGGGGCCGATCCAGAGAAGGTCAGGGCGATAAAGGAGATCTCGGCTTCCGAAACAAAGGGACAGCTTCGTAGTTCCTTAGGGCTAGCCAACTATTTGTCATGATATGCGCGGTAGGTTCATCTGGTGCGCGATGTTTGTGAGTTTGTGCTGTGCCGTACGCCGACGAAGATGACGATGAGACAAGGAAAAGGCGGAATCGTGTCGTCAAAGTCAAGCCAAGCCATGGGGAGAGAGAGGAGGAAGACGACGACGGGGCGTTCGAGAAGAAGGATCGGAACGAAACAGTGGCAGGCTGAAGCGCTCGTCGGGTGGTGGTCCCGAAGCCTACCTGTGCCTGTGGTCCGCACGAGCCTGGCTCCCTTCTACCGTGTGATCCAGCAGCCGGCGCCGGTCCGTTGTACTCGGATCCGGGCGTTTTCCAGACCTGGGCCTACTACTGGCTGTCCGGGACGTGCTTGCCACACATCGACTCTGCCTCACGCTCCGCTCCGACCGTGCCTGAGGCATCGCTGATGTCGGCGTAAGACGCAACGCAACGCATCGACTCATCTGCCTTCGACGTCACACGGTGAAGTGTTTCAAACCTTGTGTAGTGCAGTGGGGGACTACGCTAAGCATCAGACCTTGTCTTTCGAGAACGTTTGTCGTGCTCGTACTTAAGGCAGTTCTTCGCTGTTGCCATGTAACACGCTAAGCTTATTTATCGTTGCTTTCTTTTTTTTCGTGGCATTAAAGCCTTATAACTCAAGTTGCAAATGTCTTCGTCAGTCTCGACAACGATTATTTAAGTTGCCGTGATTGCCCGAACCTTATCCCTCACAATTGGCGTCCGCGCGACAGGACGAAGCCGTTTGCACTGGGTTGAAATCTATAGGGAAGATGAGTGAGCAAGAGCTTATAACGCTAGCGGAACGCATGGGGCTTCAAGGAGCCGAGCTAAAGACGTGGGTAGACGCGCGGTTAGAGCGGGCTCATGAGGAATCTGTGCAAGCGCGTGAAGAGCGTTCCGCGGAAAGGCAGGCGGCGAAGGAACGTTTGGAGATAGAAGAGAGAACTCTTCAACTGCGAATTCGACTAGCTGAGGTTGAAGGTAGCCGAGAGCCAACAGCGCGGGACCGCGAACCTGAGAGGAGTCAAAGCCGCCCGTGCTTGATCAATCCTCACAACCTGATCCCAGTGTTTGACGAGGGGCGTGACGATCTCGATGCGTATCTCAAGAGGTTCGAACGCGTAGCAGTTGGTCAAGAGTGGCCTGAGGAGAAGTGGGCGACAGCGCTTTGTTTATGCCTCAGTGGGGAAACATTGAAAGTCTTCGGTCGTCTGTCGCCAGAAGACTCAATGGATTACCAGAGTACGAAAGTGGCCTTGCTCCAGAGGTTTCGTTTCACAGCCGAAGGCTATCGCGAAAAGTTTCGGCAAAGCAAGCCTGAAGACGGCGAAACTGGTAAACAGTACGCCACGAGATTACAGAGTTACTTCGATAGATGGCTGGAAATGTCGGAAACGGACGAGGACTTTGCATCCGTGCGCAACCTCATTGTAGCTGAGCAGTTTCTGAATAACTGCCACGATCGCCTGGCACTTTTTCTAAGGGAGAAGAAATGCAGGACGGTAAAAGAAATGGCAGAAGCAGCTGATACCTTCTTGGAAGACCAGCGGCAAACAAACTTGTTGGTATTTCGTACCAAGTCTGCAAACAACATTCCCAAGGAGCAAGAAGGATTTACTTATACCCAGCCTCCTCTTAGATGTTTCGTCTGTGATCGACCCGGCCACAGAGCATCTGATTGCCGCACGAAACCCCAACGAGTCTTCTGTGGGCACTGTCGGAAGCCCGGCCACGGTGCAAGAGCATGGCCAAGCAACGGCGGGTCAAAGAAAATGACATCTTGCATCGTGTCTACTGACCAGAAGTCCGAGACGCCCCGATGTGCCGATGATTCATCACAAGATGAATATGTTGCTAGTGCACTCCGAACGCGCACCGCAACAGCTACACGAAACTTGCCGGTGTTACAGGGAGAAGTGTTTGGACATACTGTATCAGTCTTGAGGGATACTGGAAGCAACACCCTGGTCGTGCGACGTTCCCTCGTTCCCGATGATGCGCTGACGGGTACTACCGCCACTATTTTATTGGCCGATGGTAGTTGCATCGAGGTACCGGAAGCAGAAGTACGGATTCTATCGCCCTATTTCACCGGAAATGCGATAGTCAAATGCATGACGTCGCCACTTTACGATGTCATCGTAGGAAATGTTCCCGGCGCCCGTGACGCTAATGACCCCGACTCAACGTGGAAGGAGTCAGCGAGCCTGAAGTCGGAAACTAATCAGGCATTGAATTCTGAAGAGAAATCCAAGGATGGATGCGGGACGAAGAGCACAGTCATGGTTGGTGTTTCAAGCAAAGGACGTCGCCGGAAGCTCACGACTGCTAAATTTGGAAACTTAGAGGTGACACAGGAGTCATTTCGCCAAAAACAAGAGGAAGACCGGTCGCTGGATGTTTGTAGGGCGAAAGTCGACACCCTCATCCGCGGTAAAGGAGCCACATACCACTCATTTATGTTCGAGAAAGGGATCTTGTACCGCGTTTACCACTTGACTCCGGGTAAATCAGTTCAACAAGCGGTGGTTCCAAAGGCGTTGCGTGTCCATGTGTTGCACTTGGCACATGAATCACCGATATCTGGTCACCAGGGTATCAAGACGACGAAGGACCGAGTTTTGGAGTCGTTTTATTGGCCCGGTGTACAGGAGGAGGTACGAAGATTCGTAAAATCATGCGACGCATGCCAAAGGACATATCCCAAAGGCAAAGTAGGCAAGGCGCCTCTTGGACGAATGCCTTTGATTGACACGCCATTCGAACGTGTGGCCGTTGATATCATTGGACCTCTAACGCCGATTTCAAAGAAGGGTAATCGGTACATTCTTACCCTTGTGGATTTCGCCACTCGGTACCCGGACGCGGTGGCTTTGCCCGCAATTGATTCGGCAACAGTAGCAGATGGACTACTGGAGATGTTCTCTCGAATAGGATTTCCACGGGAGATCCTCTGTGATCAAGCATCTTGCTTCACGTCAGGCCTGATGGAAGAGGTGAATGCTCTGCTTGCTATTCGACATTTGAGCTCGACGCCTTACCACCCGATATGCAATGGCTTGGTCGAAAGGTTCAACGGCACTTTGAAACAGATGTTGCGCAGGTTGTGCCAAGAGAAGCCGAAGTCATGGGACCGATTTCTTGCGCCTCTGTTATTCGCCTATCGAGAAGTACCTCAGGCCAGTATGGGCTTCTCGCCGTTTGAACTGATCTACGGCCGGCACGTCCGAGGACCCCTGGATATATTGAAGGAACTCTGGACAAGGGAAGACCTAGAGGAAGATATCAAGACTACTTACGGATACGTGCTTGATCTGAGAGAACGTCTTGAACGCACCTTGAAGCTGGCTCAAGAGAATCTCTCCCGAGCTCAACACTCGCAAAAGAAGTATTATGACCGAACCTCCAAAACCCGACAGCTCACAGTTGGTGACCGGGCTCTTATATTGCTACCAACCAGGGAAAACAAGCTTCTTATGCACTGGAAGGGGCCATTTCCGGTTACAGGAAAAAAGAATGACCACGACTATTGGTTGGACCTTGGGCACACCACGAAAATGTTTCACATAAACATGCTCAAGCGCTACGAAGAACGTCAACCAGAAGTCACTAGCCAAGCATTTGAACAGCCGGATCTTGCGCTGGAGTCTCGCATTGCAAGAGTACACCTTTCGCGTTGAGCATATCAAAGGATCAGAGAACGTAGGTGCTGATTATATGAGCAGGCTACAGGTGTCGGTGCTAGCTATACAACATTAATGTAATAATATACCATATGCCTAGGGACTCTCACATACAGACTATTCTCGTGGTGCAACAGTTCTGTACATTTGTTTGTCGTAAGTCCTGTCTCCCGCGCACTTTGGACAGTTTTTTTTAAAAAAAAAGGAAAAAAAAAACTTTTGAAAGGGGGGACTTTTGTCATGATATGCGCGGTAGGTTCATCTGGTGCGCGATGTTTGTGAGTTTGTGCTGTGCCGTACGCCGACGAAGATGACGATGAGACAAGGAAAAGGCGGAATCGTGTCGTCAAAGTCAAGCCAAGCCATGGGGAGAGAGAGGAGGAAGACCACGACGGGGCGTTCGAGAAGAAGGATCGGAACGAAACAGTGGCAGGCTGAAGCGCTCGTCGGGTCGTGGTCCCGAAGCCTACCTGTGCCTGTGGTCCGCACGAGCCTGGCTCTCTTCTACCGTGTGATCCAGCAGCCGGCGCCGGTCCGTTGTATTCGGATCCGGGCGTTTTCCAGACCTGGGCCTACTACTGGCTGTCCGGGACGTGCTTGCCACACATCGACTCTGCCTCACGCTCCGCTCCGACCGTGCCTGAGGCATCGCTGATGTCGGCGTAAGACGCAACGCAACGCATCGACTCATCTGCCTTCGACGTCACACGGTGAAGTGTTTCAAACCTTGTGTAGTGCAGTGGGGGACTACGCTAAGCATCAGACCTTGTCTTTCGAGAACGTTTGTCGTGCTCGTACTTAAGGCAGTTCTTCGCTGTTGCCATGTAACACGCTAAGCTTATTTATCGTTGCTTTCTTTTTTTCGAGGCATTAAAACCTTATAACTCAAGTTGCAAATGTCTTCGTCAGTCTCGACAACGATTATTTAAGTTGCCGTGATTGCCCGAACCTTATCCCTCACACTATTAGAGGGACTACGTGCCCGAGTGCTCCAAAGTCGTTATGCCTCTGACTAACCTAACTGGCCGACGTATTCCGCAGAAATTACCTTGGAAAACAGAGGCGCAGGAAGCTTTTGACAAGGTGAAAAACTGTCTAGTGCAGGCGTCGGCGTTGCAGGCATCAGATCCGAGGAAAGAATTTATTTTCGCCACAAATGCATCCGATTACGCCGTTGGTGCGTGCCTGGCACAGCAGGATCTGGTGGGCAAGGAGCGCCCTATCGCTTTTCTGAGCAAGAAGCTTAGCCCGGCTCAGACCCGATGGGCCACAATAGAAAAGGAAGCTTATGCAATCATTTGGGCACTGGGGAAGTTGGGTGTTTGGCTGTTTGGCGCTAAAATCAAGGTAATTACCGATCATAACCCACTCAAATTTCTGACTCTAACCACTCCGCCGAGTGCTAGGCTGACACGCTGGGCGTTGGCAATACAGAAGTATAACCTGGAAATTGAACACAAAAAGGGGTGTCTAAACGCTAATGCCGACGCAATGTCGCGGTTAGTGACTCCTAACGATGACGCATAAAAGGGATGGTGAGTTAAGGGGGGTGTATGCTTTGTTAGCGCGTGCGCGCGACGGAGTCAACGAGGTACAAGTGACAGTTGGTGCCTCACGTGTCGAGCCAGTGAACATGTGTGCATATGCGGTTGTGTTTGTGTCTCATGTCATAGATACAGTGCAACACAGTTGGAGGGAAGGTGTTGGGCTCGAACTTCGTGCGTTCCCCGGATACCTTATTGTTACCCACCCCGCGGCCGGCAACCCCTCGCCAACAAGGAAGCAGGGCCACCGGAATGCGGGACGATGACTGTCTGCTGGCCACAAAGGACGCAAAAACTCCCGTGCCCCAAGGGGTTCAATTATGGCTCCTTATAGAAGACCAAGCCAGGCTGCAGGTGGCCGGGCCAGGCTGCAAAGATGGAAGGTACACGTGCGCGTTCGCCGGACAACCAAAATCAGCAGAGGCGACGGCATTGGTGCACGGGCCAATCGTATTGATGGCCTGTCAGCCCGGCATCGCGGGAACTTACTCGGAGGCGCTTTTTCACGACCAGGCAACGCCGGTCGTTGATCATTCCGGGAACCGGGGTGAAAGAAACCTGAGCGACTGCGGAGAACCGACGAGTGGGCAAGAGGCGGTGGGTCTTCGAGGTTGTGGCGAGGAGAGACACATCCGTGCGTTCCGATTGGACTGTAAGGGTGGGGCGTTACGATTGGACTGTAAGAGTGGTAGAATGGGGAGACAGGGGATAAAACCAGGGGTGCAGGGACAGTGAAAAAAAGAAAAGAAACGAATAAACGTCTCTATATCCAGATGATGTCGGAGCGGTCGTTTCCTCAAAGTGCCAGAAGATGAAAAGTTCTCGTCTTCGGCTTCCTTGGCGGCAGCAGCAAATGTCGCGCAACAAGCGAGAGGCGAGTAAAAAGAACCAAAACGGAACGTAACTTAGGTTGTCGAGGCAAGCATGATGGAATTCAAGGCTTGGGAAAATGCTGAAATGTATGTCTGGAACTTGTCACGCTGCATGGCATATGTAGAAGATCAGACACGATGAACGCTGTCACTATCAGTATGTTATTTAATACCTACACATCTTCCTAAATGATTTGATGGTTGAACCACATGAGGCCAATTTCGGAGGAAATTGCTGCATCATATATCTGTGACATCATATACGAATGTGAGGTGCTGGGTTGAAACAGCTAGGCTAAGTTGACTGTTGGTGCCTTGCCATCAGCATACTGATTTAGACTTCAGCACCACTCGCTAAACACTAACATAAACGCAGCACACATTGGCTGAGTGAAGTCGGCAAAATCTGTAAATATATGTGTAATTTGGTAGGGCTGCCTCGAAAATTCTTTTTAATGGCGCTTCTAATAGTATATGTAGTACATCAATTTCATGGCTGAGTTGCCATATGCAGAGTGATTTATTCTTTGTTTCTCTGTCATCAAAGCGCTGAGACTATAGCTCTGTCTCAAAGAACCATCCCATACTGTTGTGGTGGCTCCGCGGTTTAATATGTGAAACAGCAATAATGTAGTGTGCTATAATATCGTCGTCAGCGACGTACAATTGCTACGCCTTAAAACACAAGTAATTATTTGACCGATCGCTTCGCACCGATGTAGAGCATTCTTTAGTGGTTAAGCTGTCTAAAATGTCTAAATAAGTGCTCGTGTTGTGCATGCTTTACCATAGTCCTCATTATTTTTGCGATGTTTTGCTTATACGCTCACTGGTAGCATAATCTGGTAGCTTTCCGGAGTATACACGTAATGTCGTTAAGACTAAGTTAATAGCGGACAGGCGTAGGTGGACTGTTATGGCTTTGCACATCTCTTGCTAATAAAGCTTGCACGTGTATACGCTTAGTTATTGTACTTCACGAGTTGCCATATTGTGCTCACGCGGTGTGGTTTATGCTGCAATCATGCCGATTTGTATCTGAGAATAAAAGTACACACACATGTGACCATGCTGGGTCACATATTCAAGGGCATAGCCAGTGTTTATTTCTGGGTGAAGCATCGAACCCACGGTGTGGCTGAACCAGTATTATTGTATTGAGCTGTATTGTTTGAACTCAACCTTGTGGCAAGGATTACCACTTTATACTACCACCTAATTTAATTAGGACAAAAATTGTGCGCTTTTTCACCTCTTTACGGTCATCATTCCCGCTTGGTATTTACGCGTCATTCTCGCACGTACATCCATGGCTTTGCACGCATGTCGAGTTCAAGACTACTGGAGCTGCATACCATCCGGAACTCCGGCAAGATGAAATAAATATATGCTGCAATCGAATCAGCTGATGCTGGTTTTCGCGATTTTTCGAAAATCACCTGATCTTCTGGCCGATTCTTTGTAACGATGTCTTTTGAACATGATCAGAACCCTCAGATTGTGTTGGGCGCAGAATTAAGCAAACGTTTCGCGATGACGTCAGCTAAATCATAGCATGAGTCGGCAATTGCAATGCGCAGATCGCGACCATCTTTTGCCCGCCGCAATTTTTGGTGTCCGTATGACAAGCAACGCAACTTTAGCACAGTCGTACGAAGTAGTACACTTGTTTTGTTGGTTATACAGCCAGCTGGTGCGGTATAATAACTACAGGTTGCATGATACTTTATTAAAAGAAATTTAGTTTCAGAGTTTTTTGCACCAACCACAACCTCAGTCGTGATACCAACTCGCCAATCTGAGCGACAGTGAGTTTTGACATCTGCTGGTTGCCTACACCGTCGCTGCCTTTCAGAGTGTTAAATATCGCTTTTGTCAAGGAGGCTTGGAAGTATATTTAGTGTTTTTTGTGAATAAATACTTCCCTGGCCTCATTTCGAACAATTTTGTACGATTTCGACGATGCTCCTTTACCGAGACCTGGAAACACTGATTTTATCATCCGGGTTACGGGCAGAGAAAGAAAATTTCAGCTGCCTGAGCAACGCCAGCGACAAGGTCGATTACATTTGTGAGTATAAGTTACTGTTCTTCTGTACGAGTGTTTTCTTGCTCATACCTGTCACGTGCATCTTAATCAACCAGTCGCTGTAGCGTGCGAGTATTCCGCGAGTAAGTAGAACGAACAGTTGCGGCTAGTCGCGTACGTGCGACCTAAGTGATCGATCAATTTCTTTCGATTCTAGGGTACATAGTTGAGTACAGGTAATCTTTTAATGTGCAAATTGTGTGAGCTCACCGCAACATGATGGGGGCCTATGTTGTCTGCCTATATCCCGGGTATCTTTAAGAAAAGTGCCGGCCTTCAACTAATGCTAATTTTATGTGCCTGGGTGTCAAACTTGTGCAGTGGATCGGTAGTGGGAGGTAAATGGTGCATACATGTGGCACATGTCGCACAATTTGGCATAACCGCGTCTTTACGATGCACCCAAAACAAGGCCAACTACTGGCATCTGCCGTGGGTTCAGCGTGGCCATTATGTGGAGCGTGGCTCATTGCAACTAGAGGGAGTTCTCTGTGTGGGAGGTTAGTACGCTAGACAAGGCTCGTGTAACTTGCTAGCTACAATAATTATAATGAGCAGCGACGTTTAAAAGCTTTGTGACATCAATAAGAGTAAATAAAAGTAGCATTAACATTTATGTCAGTTACTTCGCTGCAAAGAAAGTTGTGGGGGTGATTATGTAGCTACCAGCGGGGTTAGCCTGGCAGACAACAAAAGCAGGTCTGAGTTTCTTTTTCGTTTTTTTCTTACTTTGCAATTCATTTTGAAAATTCACTCGTGGCGAGTCAGAATCAAATTAAGACATTTCAAGTAATAATTCATCTGAATTCTTTTGTTTGCCTTGTCTATTAGCTTCTTTTGGTTTTAATAATGTAAATTCCCCCTATTTCTCATCGAGTGATGCTGCTTCTGCGCCCAACTGTGCCAAACTAAGTTTCCTGCACCATCCTAATAAAATCAATGTAGATTATGCCATGCTGCACCAGAGTACCACATATCGATATGTGTATCAGTGGAAATAGCCTTGCTGTTCTAATCATTTGCTGCTTGATTTCGAGGCCACCAATCTGACAGCCATTCACCAAGGATTATTTTAATACCTGAACTGTGCTGGCACGCAATGTGTGCTATACTGCATGCAGCCAGAAACCAGATGCAATATTTAACATCCTAGAGGTGCAAATTCAGTTGTGGTGAAGAAGTTGTACGCAAGTGCACAACAACCATAAATTCGTTAAAATGTATTGAAACGGTGGTGTAATAGCGGAGTTAAATGCGTTTGCCTGTCTAAGCACTGTAATCACTCTTTTCATTCTTTTGACTACCCCCCGTCGGTACCCCTCCCGAAGCCGCTTTGCCCTTTTGCCGAGCACCTCTTCCATTCTTGCGCGGCATACCTCATCGATGACATATTGCTTCAAACACTGCCTTGTTACGGTTGCCGCGACTCCACCCTCTGTCAACTGTGTGCTTGTTGGCGAATCACTGTTGTTGTGCCAGTCGGTGCTTCTACGAATAGTGATGTATAAACTCTGTCTTACGGACCACAGCACGTGCATGCATGCGGGCATCACGACAAACGATGAGTGGCGTGGACAGCTTCTTGCAGGCTAACAGGAAGTCATAGGTGCTTGCTTGACCAAGTGTAGCATATTTGTTTTACACGTCAGATTCAACTTCTTGATGTCACGTACTAGCACGAAGGGCATGGGGGGTTGTTTCTTGGAATTTGTGGAGCACTGGCAGCTTGTTGCGCTGCCACGTGAAGAATAATTGATCATTCAGCATTTTGCATATGGTGCACGTGTTTACTTCAAACGTTGGAAAAAAATTATAGGAAGTAGTTTAGGGGCCCTTTAAATGTACCGGAGTGGTCGTCGGATTTTAAGATAAGGATTGCTTTAGTTATTTGCTATTCCTGAGGTGCACGGTGGCTGAGAACAGGCTATAGCGAGACAGAGCTGGGGGCTAAGGAAGCTCTGTTACGCCATTGCAATGCGTAATTTACTAGAAACGGCCTATGTCGACGTGGGGGTTAATTTGTAAGCGTTTTATTTAGAATTGAAGGAGATAGAATGAAAGAACAAGAGGGATCAAAAAGCTTGTAGGCAAGCTAAGAAAATGCGGAAATGCTTTCAGCACATGTAAAAATATAAAATGAATACAGCACCTCATAATTATTGCCAAGTGTTGTTTTTGAAAGCTTGAGATTACAGACTGGGATGACTTCAACCATTTATTTTTGTTTTGAGTAGATGCTAGGTGGTGTTGCGATTCGGAGGAGTCATTTTGTGATTTTCACAGCAGGATTATGGTAAGTGAGGTGCGAATCAGGCTTATTCAATTATTTGGGCTGAAGCTCTTCATTTCAATCGAATTCATGTTGTTCGGAGGCCATTTTGTCCCCATTTTGTTGACGAAATGCGGCCTCCACCCGTTCTTTGCAACTTCCATGGCATTGCTCATGTCCTGACCATAAAAATAGCCTTGACCAATCTAGTGTGTCTTCATTTGATTCTTTTGTTTCATATCTGCCCTCTTCTAGATAGAATACTTACAAAATAGCCCCTTTGAATTATCGCACATCTAACTTGAAACTTTTACTATTTCTTTATATTTAAGATAAATAATGCTTTGCTGCTGTAGTCATCAAGGTATGCTATATATAGCACTAAAACACAAGTAAGTCTTTTAATCTTTATTCTTCTGTGCGTGAAAAAGAAAAAATGAAAAGCGTATCCTTAAAGTTGGTGTTGATTAGCTGGTATTTCATTCAATACCCTTTGGGGGAGCATGTGCTCGTAAACAGCACAGTAGGTGTACAATATTTGTGTTCACGTCATCACTTTCGGGGCTTATTTGCACCTTACAATTTCACGCTGTTTGTAGCAGGGATGTTGTGTATCGCCTACTGAACATTTGCGAAACCACCTTTGTGCGTAAACAGCGGGAGCGCACCCACAGTTAATGGTAACCAATTAGCGAGCACATCATTTTCTCAGTTTTGAACAGCGTTGACACACTTGAGACATCTATTAACATTTTACGGCACACAAAGGTGGATACAAGATTTTTATGAAGGAGGTTCACCATTTGGAATAACATATTTTTTTCTCTTGGGGTATAAAAAATAATAATAACAGGGGGCTAGTCACAGCATTTGCTTTGCCCATAAGAAATATATCGCCCCATCTGAAAAAGCACATGGAATGCTTGAAAAGTACACATGGTGAAGCAAATGTGTGCAAACCACACCACCAAATGTTACCTTACTAAACTCCACAATAAACAAGTAACAATAAGCAACATGTTCGAGTACTACCGGTCTATTAGATGAGAATCGCTGACATGCAGAAGCTTCGTGGCTAATATGTAATTGTTATCTCAATGTAATCAACAAAGTAATGCTGTAAACAGCAACAGAGTCAAGCATGAGTAGGCGTGATGCAGCTTTAGAGCTCGTGCACAAGGCCAGTTTGCTATGCCTGCATTCACACGCTGCAAAAACTGTTTCATTCTGGCATGGCATGAAAGAGCGTGCTTTTATGAGTGTCTATGTTGTCACACACGTGTATAGAACGGAGAATATAAACAGGCATTTAATTGTAAGCAGCAAAATGAGCAACTGATCTGGCCCTTGGCGTCAGCCACGAGGAAGTCAATAACATAGAGGTTAATTTCCTGCAAATATATTTTAGCATCTCAGTTTGCCTAGTCTGAGAGAGATGGCACACGAAAAGTTGTTGGCACTACCGCCCCTATCTTCTACCACACGTTTATATGGACATTCCATGCCTGCATAGATGGAAGGTGCCCAGCCTTCAACATTGCAGTAATGCGCTCGGTGTCTGCTAGATGGCAGCAGATTTACACAAGGTCTGTACAACGCTGTCGGGTGTTTCAAAAACACATCACTTTTAAATTTATTTTAGCCTAGCAAGTGCTCTTGTCCTGCCATGATGAGGAGGAATTCATTTTTCTCGTGCTGTTGATGTGTGGTTTGTATATTCCAAGGCTTGTTTCGGGCAGTGTTTTGACTATCGCTTGGACACCAGTGCTAGTACACAGTGGCAAGTTTCAAAATGTCTTAATGTCTTGTAAGTGCGTTCTATTCATAGAAACGAGAAAAGTTGAAGTCTCAAAGTGACACTTCCTTTAAGGGCTTAGCTCCCATTAGTCACTTGCTCTTTCAAGCAGAGCATTTTGTGACGAACTAAAAGCACCTTAAGCATATCTGTCTGTCAGTCGGACTGTGTAGTATCTATCTGATCGATCGATTAAATCTAGCCTATTAAGTTTGGGTACTCTGTGATCGTCTCCTGTATTCACACCTTTGCTAAGCAACTCACTATGAGCTGACTTAGTCGAGACTCGCTCATACTCAAATTAAGCCATGTGCTTGAGTAAGTAAGGATTAGTAATCTTTTAGTGAGCTTTCAGCCGAGTGAGTCTGGTTTAAGAAAATTTTGGAGGGTCAGAATTAGCCCCAGGCGCGAAGGTTGTATAAGTGTGTTTGAGTGAGCTCAAGTTTTTTCCCAACTAATGCTTGACATGAACCAAAACTTGCATGACAGGACAGAGTATGTTATTAAAGGGTTTGATTCAAAAATGCACTGGCATCTGGTTTCTATAAATTCAAGATGTTTATTTACACTACTTACAAATGTGTTAGAGAGCCAAGAATCCATGGTTGACTGTTTCCCAAAAGTCTCTTGTCAATGTATTTTCAACCACTCATTCACCCTGCACCGACCACTGATGTCTTCCTCTATTGCTTGCTGCACCGTCCAGTACACCAAGGGTCGGTCATGCAGTTTCTCTAACATATTGGGCGTAAGGCCTACCACCGGAGGCGCGAGTGCTGCAATCACTGTGACGTGCAGGGTTGGATCACGTGATCTGGCCTTGCACTGGCAAAGAAAACTGGCAGTTGCATGGTTGATTTTACAGTGACTTTGCAGTGTCTTCATTTTCGAACCGCGTTGTTTTGCTCTGGCTTCATGTGTGCGGACTTCTGCCGACTAAACAATCCAGAAAGACAGCAAATGTTACCGGCGGCATGCCACAGTGCGCTACATACGTGAGGGTACTCTTAGGGCGGCTTGCTGTGCCACTGTCTCCTCTCTCTTTTTGTGTTGTGGTTGTTATTCAACTATTAGGTTAACACGAACACCGACCATGAATGATCACATAAAAGCGGAACATTCAGGTTTCCGCACGGGAGCAACGTTAACATCTAAAATTATAGTGTGATCAGTTCAATTATGTATATTTCAAAATAAGATGTAGGTGAGTATATCTGGGGGAAGTTGCTGTCATTGTCATTACACTCAAGAATGTGCCCCGTTGTTGTCCGAATTCTCAGAGAGTCTAGATATAGCCCGGAAGTCCGATGCTTTTTTCTTTATTTTGGTAATTTCACCTTATTCCAGTCTATTTTGTTGTCAGTTGCTTCTGTGTGTTCGGCCAGCACGTTGGACGAAACGTTCTTTCTTACATCCTACATGTGCCGCTCCAGTTAGAGCTACTTCTCTCGCTAAGGTAGCCTAACAGTAGCCTGTGCCACTCCCATCCTCCTCCCCGGCTCTCCCTCTCTATATGTGTACTCGACCACAGTGGTTTCCATCCACCAGTAGCGTAGTCAGAGGGTGGCACACCAGGCCCGTGCCTCTGCCCTCCCAATATTTTCCTATGGTATATAGGGGAGCAGAAAATAATGGTCTACCTTATCTACTTGTCTAGCTGGGACCCACTCTAATCAAGGTGGTGCCCCCCTTGAAAAAAAATTTCTGGCAATGCCTCTGCCATCTGTGACCTCAGCTCACAGGGTTCGTTGCTTATAGATTACGTCTGTAGGATGGGCCCATAGCCACTGTCACTTCCTCTCAATGCTGTTTTGATCTACAGGCGAAAATTTGGTAAGCTTCGAAAACTCATTGATCTTTCAAGAGCTGCCGTGAAATATCACACAGTTTGTGAATAAAGCTTAAAAAATAAAAACTGGGCACACGCTAATTCATTGAAAGCTCTGAGCCCCCTCCCTCCCCTTTTTTGTCTTGAAGTTGCATCGTCCCGGCCACGGTCCTGGCGATGGACATCTGCGGTACTGTCGCTAGGTCAATGGGTGCACGCCATTGTTAATTTATCTGGTCGAACGCACCTTCAAGGGAGAGGCGAAGCGATACCTAACCCCACGGTGAAAAAAAAAATTGACGGCAGATCCACGAGGTGAATGATGATTAGATTGGGCAAGGTTCTTGGAATTAATACCGTGAAATTTTCTTCCGTTAATTCGTCCGATAAAATGTTTGCTTTAGAAAACACCTGGCCTCTTTCGTTAAGCACTGGCGTCTTCTTTTTGGTTTGCTTTAGAAACATCTGGCGTGTTTTTGTTTTGCTTTCAGAAAACATGGGGCGTCTTTTGTTGGTTTATTACATCAATCAACGGTGTTTTGAACGAAATTTTTCGTTCTTTGATCACGCGCAGGAGAAATTTCACGAGGCACTACCTTGAAGGTAAACAACGGCTGCTACTGGGATGGAGAGACAGCGGAAGTGGGCTTTTAACACTTTTATTTATACTAACGTATCCTACTGGAACATGCTAATGGCTGCTAATGGGTAATGAGACACAGGAGCATATGGCGTTTAGTTAACACGCACGCCGCGAACTTTTTTTGTTCAAAGCACTGGAGAAATTTCCTACCGGCAGTACCTTGCAGGTCAAAATGTAACACTAGTTACACACTACGACTGCGACTACGAGGGACGAACGGGTGCCGCTTTGAAGACTTTGCCCCTCAAAAAAAAAAAAAAAAAAACTAGGCGGGAAGTTGGGGAAGGGAGGGGTAGTGATTAGAAACTTTCTTGGCTTGGGATTCTAACCCGTTCAGGGAATCCTGAAAAGGCATCCTTTGCCGTTTCACACTAATGCTAAGCAAAAAAGCATATTGAGATTTGGAAGGGGCTGTTATCCTAGTCACGGGGCACTGTGTATAATGTTCACTTACTCATGCGTTTGTGCGCTGTCTAACTATGAGTATCACTGTAAACCTTGATGTCTTAATATGCTACTGGAAATATTTTGGAGCAGTGTATGACATTTCTTCCCTAAAAAAAACAAACCAAATTGTGCACCAGTTTTTTTTTCACCACCTGTGCTCTTCGGTGTCAGGAATCTCCCAAAATTCATGATCGCAAGCTTGGCAGATTCATATTTAAATTCACAGCGTTTGTCGGACTATTTTACAGAAACAGCAAATGCTAATATGGACAATATCATTGTTGGCTCAGGGGGGTAGTTCAAAATACCACTTCATTGAAATAGCAGTGCTCTTGTTTACACTGTACAATTTAGATGACGTCGAATGGTTTATACATATTTTGTTTCTAAATGTAAACCTTTTTTTTATACTGCTCAAAATTCGGTATGTAGTGATGAAAATTGCATATTGTTTTTCTGTACCCGCTCGAAATTTACATTTTATTGCTCCAAAATTTATATTTTGCTGCTCCTAAAATTGCCCCAAGTTGTATTTAGGCTGTTGCACCACTGATGTTGTTAGACAGTGAATTTCAGTGACGCTGTGTTCAATGAGCAAACAAGTGTGATATTCGGACATTCTGTTTGAATTTCTTCTGGTGCCCCCGTAATCTAACATGCACCTACCAGTCTGACCAATATAACTGTTGGTGCTTGACTGAAGAATCTTGTACACTACTTTTGTAACAGAAGGAATGGAGGAGCTTCGGTGTTTCTGACCACATTCACTTTTATTTTTGGCTTTGTCCTTGGCCCTGAGCTCAACAAGTGTGCAAGTGCTGCCCAGATTCTTGAGAGTCGTACATAACACTGCTGCATGATATCTGGATGCGACACTCTTAATTGTGCGCCATCTTGTGAACAAGTCTAAGAAGTGTTGTGTATTTTCATGTACTAATAAGGGCTTGTATCAATAAAGAACTAGAACGTAAAGCAGCAGGCTAAAGCGCTTTTCATGATTTTTCTCACAGATTTTGCATGCGCTGAAATGTTTGGTCCATCTCGCACACTTTTTCGCAGAATCTAGCACCGTGTAATCTGGACACCTTGCTGTTGGAAACCTCTAGATATGAGCATAAACACTGCTCAATACCTTGTGCACACATAATTAGCACACAGCCTCCTGTGCCAAAGATGCAGCCAGTCCATCTTTGATAACTTTGGAATAAGCTATTGTGTAAAGCAAAGGTGGCTGTTGCGACTTGAGTCTTTACTGCCAACACACATGCTTTGGTAAGGAGTGAGACAGGTGCTCACTTGCACATTTTTGATACATTTCATTTTTTTTTGCGCCAAGGTGCTCTAAAAGCATAGTAATCAAAAAAATTGCACCGAACTGCTCCGAAACAGCCTCGAAAGCTAGAATTTTGATGCCAACCTCAGCTTCAGTTGGGAGAAAATGGCGAGTTTGACTAATAGACGCATCCAATTATGTTTTTTTTCGCTTTCTATCTTTCTGGTGACAAAGATATCCATGGCGCCGCCATAATCATTACACTTTAGCCCACAGAAATGTGCTGCCGTGCATCTTGCGTGGTGCTTTTACTAGCAAGGCAGTGTGTTCTAGCACCACTGTCGGCTAGCGAGAATCACCGAGTTGGGTGGAGAGCACAGCGGCGTTGACTCGGCGGTTCTCGGTCGTGCATAGCGCGTTCCTCGAGGCATTGTGACTTTCATGTTGACGCTGCTGCATGCTGTCACGTACGAGTACGTTTTTGCTGTGAGCGAGTAACTGTAAACGTGGTGTCATTTTTTTCCCTGCATCCGACGCGTATCCCGCATGTTCTGGCACGTGCACATCGTTTCTCAAAATGGGTTCCGTGAGCGGCAGAATGTGTGCAACCTATTCCTGGTTTGCGCCCATTAGCGACTAATTTATTTAGACAGGCGAGTTCTCATTGCATTTTGCATTTAAAAAAGCCATCGCAAGTGCAATCCGCACATCAATGTCTGCAGGTAGAGAGGAACACTTGGTTACATGTGAAGCTGCGGTGACAAAACGAGTGTTCAAACCATTGTAAACAATACTAACGGGCCCCTTGGTGCTTTATTCGTGACCTATTATGCATTGGCAATCACTTGGCACAGTTTTTATTAATGTAGATTTGCCACTGCTTCGTTTTGTGATCGAAACTCGCAACAAGTGCTTAAGGAGGTGTCGCTGCATGCGTGCCAGCCCTGATCTACAGAGCTTTTGCCTTATCTCAATGAGTGTTTCGGTTGGTGGCAGTGTGACTTCGTATTCTTTCTTTTCTTCTTTTTTTTTGCAATAAACCTGCCCCTCTATAATCAGCGGTTTGTTTGCGTGGACAGGGACTTGTTCAGCTGTGGTGCGCAAGCACTTTACGCGAGTCACGGAGCAGCGCGTACAGCAATCGCAAGTCGATGTATTATTGGGAGTTCTTCATCGACGGTGATGACCTATAGATATTGAAAAAAATATAGAACGGGCCAACTTGTGCTATATTAATAGCGCGTGGTTGCTCATGTGGAGAGGCTTTATCAGTATCACTCGCTTATCACTTAGTGCCTTATGCACGTGCTTTATGAGATAGTCTATGCGGCGAGATTTCTTGGCTCTCGCGTTGCACTCTTCGAGGTGGTCCTGCATGAGTTTGCCGCGATGCAGTGCAGCATGCGTTTGTTTGTTAAAAGCTCTTGACGGTATCATGTCAGGCTTTTTAATCGAACGACCACTGTTACGTCGATAAGATTCTTGTGCATTCACAATTTTTAATTTATTTTTGAGTGTGATGTGTTTTTTAAAAGTTTCTACGAAACCTAGCTTTCAACAAAGCCTTTTTTAGATTTTATTTTTCGTTTTACGAGGGTTAGATAGGCCACGTTTGTGGTATGTAATAAAGTAGTTCTGTTCACCCCTAGCAATATTGTGTTCAAAAACTTCCTTCAAAATCTGTTTCAGTGGAATGCGTATTATAATCCAATTAAAATATGCACTGGTGCCCCCCCCCCCCTCTGTAGCTAAACATTGGTATTTTTAAGTTCGAAGGACAACTTAGTAAAGGCTGCTAACTGCCATAAAATTGAAATTTGGCTGCTCCAAAAACTGCTCCCAATTTAGTTTCAGCCGTCTCAACCCAGTTTGAGTAAAGCGTTACCCTTAGGTCTAAAAACTGAAGGTTTAATTCTTGTGGCAAATCTGTCGTAAAGTGAAGTACGCTTCCATTCTCTTTAAAGATACACTAAAGAAAAAAAACAATTTTTTGCGTTTTAGGAACTGTAACTTCACTATCCCAAAAACACCTCTCTTGCCACGACATGATGCTCGGCAACGGAGAAAACACAAGAAGGAAATTCGGGTGGAGATTTCACATAGATTATTGTACCAAACACAGTGACGTACGAAATATTGAAGGTGTCTAAAGAGGGGTCCCACATAGCTTCTACACAATAAAAATATAGAACATTGTGTTCAGTGGGTGCTAGATATAGCATATAATGGTTGAAAAACTTCACAGGCCAATTTCGTGAAAATACGAAAAAGACATTTTGAAATTGGCTACGTGTGTCTCAAATGCAGGGGTGGAACAGCTGCGCTGATTGCGCCACTTTGATAAAATTGATTGATTCATATGTGGGGTTTAACGTCCCAAAACCACTATATGATTATGAGAGACGCCGTAGTGGAGGGCTCCGGAAATTTAGACCACCTGGGGTTCTTTAACGTGCACCCAAATCTGAGCACACGGGCCTACAACATTTCCGCCTCCATCGGAAATGCAGCCGCCGCAGCCGGGATTTGAACCCGCGCCCTGCGGGTCAGCAGCCGAGTACCTTAGCCACTAGACCACCGCGACGGGGCCTTTGATAAAATTCTTCATTTGTGCACCAATCTGTGCGAAAACCATGAAATTTGCTGGAATCGCGCCATGTTCGCCAAAATGCCGAACCAGCCTCAAAATTTTCCCATTTGCCCAAATTCGAGCGAGAAGTGGACACCATTTTATCCACTTGTAGTTTGCATCATCTATCTATGCGGGCCGGCCCTAACCTGAAACCACAGAGTAAGATAGCTGCTTGTTAGGTCAAGACACCGACGAAACTCAATCGACCAGATGAAGTACCAACGCTGCGTGCCTGTCGGTCTGCTAACCGCAGCAGATATTTACCGGTGGGATGATGCAACCTCAACACAAAAGATGTGTTGCCATAGCCAGCAATACTTCGTTGGAATTATGAATTTTCTTGTCAGCAAGTGCGGCCATGCCATGTTAGGAACCATTACAAACTGAGGATGGAAGTGTACAAACTCTCAGCATAACGAGCTTGTACACTACCAGCTTTAGTTCATGCCGTGACCACGTCAGTTGCCATAGCAACGCCACATGCGATAGATATCCAGTGACAATGCGAGGCAAACTGGCGCATGCCATTATTAATTTATCTGGTCAAGCGCGCCTTGCAAGCAAGACAAAAAGTTGTGCCTTAGACCTAACCCCTTCATGAAAAAAATGGAGGGGGGGGGGGAGGTTGTGGGTCGAAAATTATTTTGTCTTGGTCTGACCTGTGCAGAAATACCGCTTAAGCCACCTTCGCTGTAGCCCATCAGTGGTTTGCGGAAAAGCGTTTTATTATTTAGAAGGGGCTTATAGTTGTAGTCTCTAGACAGTGCGCAGTTTGTTCAATGACTGATGTATGTATATGGCACATATTTCTGAGAACTATCATGCTTGCTGATGTCTAAAAAAGTTACTGGCAAAATTATTTGGAGTACAATATCACATCTCTGCAGCTGTAAAAAGTCAGTTTTTTTCCTAGTTTTACGAACCTCATGTTCACCATCTTGGGAAGTTCACAATTGAATTCTCAAACGATTTGACAGGCCTGATGACTTACAATGTGGACCTCATCAATGTTTGCCAAGTGGGATGATTAAAGAAAACGCTACTTTGTTGAAGTAGCAGTGCTCATATAAACTGTGCATGATTTAGGGAATGTTAATGGCTTGCGCGCGCACACACACACACACACACACACACACACACACACACGCACACACACACACACACACACACACACACACACACACACACACACACACACACACACACACACACACACACACACACACACACACACATATATATATATATATATATATATATTTACATCTAAGCCTCCTTTCTCAAGCTACTCGAAATTTGTTCTCTCGTGGTAAAATAGTGAATGTTTTTTTTTCGCTTGTAACCTGCCCGAATTTGAGTTTTATTGCTTCAAAAGTAACATTTTGCTGCTCCGAAAATTGCTTCAAATTCTAGTTCGGTTGTGTCACCTCTGGCAAATGTTTATGCACGAAATTCAACATTGAAATTTAAACCTAAATTTTTATTCAATAACAATAATGAAATGAAGACAGTGTAACTTGTAGCATTAGAGTTCTCAAACCACAGTTTGTTCATCTAAGTCAAGTCATTGTTTCTCTTTATTGTCCGGAGTATATCTACCTGCGGCCGGTCTAGAGGCACACGCTGGCTTTCTTTACGGCCTGTGTACAGGAAGGAGGCTGCGCTTCTACCTATCGCCACAATCTCGTTCCAAACTATCTCGCCGACGTCCACTGAAAAAAAGGCTAGCGCACTCAATTAACGCTCAGGTTCATTTCTACTGTCGCACTTCCTGGTGGTACCAATGCAATAGAAACATGGTAGGAAGTATATATGACAACTCTTTCTGATACTTCAATGCAGGAGTAAATTGATAAATATTCCATTCTGCACGCATGTACCATTGTGCGTCGCGTTCAGAAGGCTTGGTCACATGATCCGTGACTAACTGGCAGACGAAATGACAGACAACGTAATCTTTTTTCTGAGAAAAATAGTTTTGGAAACGTTTACATCGAATCCATATGCCGCAGCAAGTGACCACAAAAATTATAAACTTTGCACATTTTGTTCAAGGTATCACATTTCGTGTTTATTGAAATAAGCATTTAAAAAGGTGAAAGTTAAAGCATAATAGGGATGGCCACTACTTTTCACAAGTAGATGTGAATAGCACTCGCAATAGCAGGAGTAATAGGAATAGCAATAATAATGTCAATGAAAAAAATAATTCTTCAAATTGAAAGCACAAAAGTTAAAAACATGTAAGAGCACGTAGTGATACAGCTTTGGAAAGTCGTAGTAGTAAAGAAAAAAAAAACCCAAGCCCACTAAATCTCAGATGCAATCTTCAGTGCCGATGAAAAAATGTGAAACATTTTATTATGCAATGAGGCTCACCACAAACGCAGCGGAACAATACGATTTCAGAGAATCAGAAAATATTGTCATTAATACTTATATATTTTCATTGCGCCTTAAGAAAAAAAAAACACTGTAGGCAAAACTTTGTCGTGATGCTTGTAGCTGAAGTAGTGACAATAATTCTAACCAGAAATGCTTTTGTGTGGGCTTGTAAACAAAGCGAGACGACATGTCAATTTGATCCGTTAACATTTACATGCAATTAACTAGTAGACAACGTAGAAACGTTTCGGAAGTAATCAGTGCCGACGCATCTGCGTGACTCTTCTCCACACTTTCCGGACAGTCCAGTAGCAGTGAATTTTTAATGTATGGCTCACGAATCAACTGTGATTATCAAGAATTTTTTTGAGGAACTTATTTCACTGATATATTTATGAAGGACACCATAGTGGAAAGCTTTGGGAATTTTCACCATGTGGAGTTCTTTAGCGTGCACTAGAATGATAACTATAACCACACGAGCCTCAAACATTTCGGAATTCATTGAATAGAGTGTGTTCGAGCCTTAAAAAAAGATTTTGTGCCCTTTCGTGTGTGTAGTCATTGGCCAATGCATGAGTGCCAAAAAATGCAGGCTGTGCCCACACACACCTCTACTATTCTCACTGCTTCCTACAAATGGAAAAGTAATTGGCACGAGAAAGTGGCTGGGGAAAGCTGATTTACAATGCAATGCGTTTGCGGCAAAATGCGTTTTGAAGAATTGGCACTTGACGCCCTAATGCAGACAGCGCTGTCACTGTGAAAAAACAACTACATTTTACTCGCGGCGGCTGCTTAGTCCATAAAAGCAGGGAGTGAGCGAGCGCTTATAGACCGGCCGTAATCTACCATCCATTTGTTATTATTGTTCCCTTTACGATTGATCAGGTAATCGTGCATGTACTGAAATACATGCTGCCAAACCATCCAATATTACTCTCCAGATTCAACTTGTTGGCATCAGTTAAAAGAGTATTTAAACGAATTTTTAATAGTTAGGAATTGTTGTTCTATAGAGGACGATTTGTTTCAAGAAGAGAGTTTGTGTTGCGCGGGAAAGCATCGCATACGTTTTTAATACCTCTACCTTTAAACGTTACTTTCAGTTTCGATATCAAGTGGGTGGCTTTTTCATGAGATGACAAGGCAGTGTGACGTTGCAGGAACTTAGCAATTCACTACGTACTAATGGCAGATAAGTGATCTGCTCGTGGTACATATAAACCATGAGTGCATTGTCCCTACTGACCATGACAGTGATTTCTGTGATTCAGGCTGCATGGAAACTCTGTTTGCAAACTCGAAGAATCCTTGTTTACTCGTCACAATTATGTCCACTCCAGTGCTCCCCAGTACTCTGGAATGAAAACTTTAAAATCAAAGTAACTATCCTATGCATGCTGGATGACTAGTGTGCGGTAAGTTGTAATACTACTTGCATACAGAGGAAGCAAAAATGTCCCTTTTGGGATGTTTCAAAATTGTCTTGGTACACTTTTAAAAGATGCTAAAACCAAAAAAATTTTTTGTGTATTAGTAAAGTACAATTTCCCAATCCAGGAAAAACCACTTGTACCGCGAAACGACGCTTGGAAAGTGTGAAAACGCGCGAAAACAAAGTATGGGCGGAGACGCCGCCTTCATCTTCTCGCACAAAACTACGTGACATCATAAAATTCAAACGCGTGTACTGGGTGTTTCGTAAATAATAATTCATAAAAATTAAGTACAGTGTCATCTGTCGGTATGATAGGTCTAAGATACTGTTTCGGAATATTAATCAAGCCAATGTTGCGAAAATAAAATAGATCTTGAATATTTGAGCATCACGCAAATTAAAATAAACTTCAACCCTAATTTTCTTCGCTGATAATGAAGTAGTGGCATGAAATATCTTCGTGTGCAGCATGCCAGTCTAAACTGAGAGCAGGGTTTTCTTTAGTGTACCTTTAAGAAAATATTGCGAACTGCTGGTGCAACACCAGTCGCTGCAAACAGTGCTTTCAAGCAATATTTCATTTTATTTAAGTAAAACATCAGAGGTTCACTGACATTTTAGTCCTATCACTTCGTTGAACTTGGCCTTGTCGTTGACCTCGTGTTGTAGCGCCTTAACAGCAGTCATGAGTTCTTTCTGGGGCATGGCTTAGCGCTACTATGATCCTTTTTTTGTGCCCAATTCACGGGATATCATGGTATTTCTGCAGCAGAATGATCCGAAGACATTCAGTGAATTTTGCTTAGTGTCGAAGACCTCTATTATCGTGAAATGGGGTTACTTTGGGACAGATTTTTCATGTTTTTTTCTCTTGCTGGAGAATGGTCAATATAAAGGCAAATGAATATTGGCAGAACGTTTATAAAACCTTCCCTCACACTATTGAGTGTTCAACAGATCCGCATTTTTAATACAAATGGCTCTATTGAGGTCGAAAGGTGAGGTGGGGCAAATGCACTCTAGAAAAGTATCGAGTAAAAAGAGTGTCTTTTTGTCCCGCAACAATAATTGTCATCAGGCTTGCGTGCGCTTCCTTTTTTGAAAACTCGGCGCTGGCCACTTTCCTACCGAGAATGCGATGTAACACTGATAATGGGCATGTCGATCGTGACCGGAATGTACAGGGCGCGGAGCGATAGTGCAAGGATGGAACGCAATATAGATGACGATTATTGTTGGGGGACAAAAAGACACCCTTTTACTCGCTCTTTTTTTAGAGATTGACTCTATATCGTGTGGGGCAGCTTTGTGACAAAGTTGTCTTTGGCTTAACATTATTGGGAAAATAAGGCTAGCACAAAGTTACACAATCAAAAGTTCATTTGAGTTATCTACAAGTGGTTTATGTTCTAGCAACCTCACAGTTGTATGAAAATTTATTCATACATGTACCTCCTCAATCAAGATGTTTTACTTCAAGGATACCTTGTTTGCTTAGTGGATTTAATTGAGTAGAAAATTGCGTCTTCACAGTCCGGCCATCTCCAGTTCTTTAGGGTCCTCCCCATAGTGCTGATGACGTGTTTATCAGGTTTGACTTTTGTCACTCATTCCAGGTAAAGGGGTTGTTCAAAGTTTGCTTTGACGAAGCTATCCTTCTCGAAGGTTTTTTATCCGGAACCCGCGCCATCGAATTCTGAACGTTGATAGTATAGGAAACGAGCGCTGGAGCTTCCACGGCCACCCAGGAGGTGAGAGCGCGCACTTCTCAGCTGCTCCCGCAGACGAGAGTGGCGACTAGTAGAGATGGTGCGTGCGCGCATCGCAGTAACAAAACCAAAGGAGTGGCTACTTGGGCTGGTTGGTATTGCAGAGATACCTGGTAATCTATCGAATAATGAATACAGGTACCTTTTCAGTTAAGTTGTCATTTGAAGATTGGAATAAGCTGGTTTGGCGCATGCGCCATGATTTTTCCTTTCTTCTGTGCTTGATCTCCTCGCCCTCTTGACCATATATATATATTCTCGCCATCTGTGCAATACAATTGGCTGTAAGTGTGCGCTCTGTCCTATCTTTCTGCTATATCTTCCTTTTTCGACGGAGGCGGAAATAGTGTAGGCCCGTGTGCTCAGATTTGGGCGCACGTTAAAGAACCCCAAGTGGTCGAAATTTCCGGAGCTTTCCACTACGGCGTCTCTCATGATCATATGGTGGTTTTGGGACGTTAAACCCCACATATTAATCAATGCTATATTTTCCTTGTGAAACGTTCCCTGTGCACCAAGGAAATATATTTCTCTAAAAAAAACAAAAGAAAAGACCAAAGGGCGCTGGCGGTACTGCTGCTTATTTAAGTGCAGCAGTATGTAGAAAGGGAGACATATAGAGGAAAGGGAGAACGTAGAAAGAGGAGGCGGCGTTGCATCAAGTGGTCAGCCGAGCAAAATTCTGCTCTCGCTCTTTTTCTAGTGCTGTCGGGCTCGTTTCTAAACCGGATTGCACGTGTCTGCTATATTTATTTGATAGCGAAGACAGCCACCAATGGAAACCAGGGCCAAACAGTCGAGTTTACTTGGTGTTTTGCCGGAAATGAAACGAGCATACTATGCAACAAACGGCGTTGTAAACTTTTTTATGTGGTTCGCTGAGCGTTGAGTAGTGAACTTCAAGACTAACAAAGTTTCCATGCGTCCGTCCATTTGGCCATCACCACCAAACTCTATCTGATGCCACTGCGTGTAGTGAATGAAACGATAGTCCAGTAGTCTTTTTTTTTGTAAACAGTAGCGTGTAAAGGAAAGCTGCGTTGCCCACAACACTTGTGCAGGGCCTCGTTCATACGCAATTGAACTGTTATAAAAGATAATCTCGCAGTAAAAACTCGATGCCGAATTGCCTCTGTGTAACTTAATTTGTGCAAAGATAGAGTTCTTGTTTCGAACAATGGGGCGGCCGGACTACTCAAAACTTAGTTTTATGGAGCCAGCCAATTCGGTAATGTTTTTCTCACTTGCTGCTGTGGCTAAGTAACATCAGAATTGACGCGTTGCTAGAGAAGTATCAAATGTCTTCGATGTTTACGTGTTGTTTAGTTCACCTAACACACTGTTTTTTTCCGCTTGCCTGTGTCGGCCTAAAATGAACATGTCTGTTCAACATCAATAATTGCTAGGCTCTAATGGGCCAACAAGATATCATTCTGAGGAACGCTGTGGAGTACGTGCCAAGATTGTGACCGCTTGGGGTTGTCCAATAAGCACATATCTTTTGGTTGACGGGTGTTCTTTTTATATTTCTTCCCCATATAAATGCAGCCATTGTGGTCGGAGATCCATCCCGCGCTGTCAAGAATAAGACCGCGACACCACCCGTGCTATGCTGTCACAGTGGTTAGCTTGATCAATGTCTACGTACATACATACCGCAGACAGGGTGTACATATGTCGCCACAAAAAAAAAAAAGTGATGCCGCAGCCACTACTTATTCGTTTTTTTTTTCACTACAGATGTGCGCAGTGTAGTATCGTCGCCGCACGGGCATATAGGCCGGTACTACCATAGCACAAAATCCCAACCAGAAAATGATCACGAGGGAGTTGCCGTCACTGGACAACACTGTCTCTTTAATGCCACATGCACAGGCCCCGGCAACTCTCAAGTTCAAGTGATCACTTGTAAAGGGCAAAAACATCAACCGTGGTGCGTTTCTGCTTCAAACACCCAGAGTGGATCTACTAGCCTCTCTCGCCCCTCGCGCTATTGCACTTTTTTGTAGGGGCATGCTCGTCAGGGCCAAGTTTGAATTTTTAAATGACCGAATACTACATTTTTTTGTACCGCTACACATAAAAACAACTTGTTTTTCTAGCAAGTAGTTTTTCTTAATCATGTGCTGCGTCATCAATTTTTTGTAATTGTTTTTGCTCCAGCTGATTCGAGGTCAGCAGCAGCCTATTGGCATCATTATCCTCATTTCAAATTTTGCGGCGGCCAACGGTTGTGACTGTTGGTAATGGCTTGCGGTACGTTCGGATGAGTCTTGAACTGTTTCTTTTCTCTGTAAATATTTCGAGCCTCTGCCGACCGACGCACTTTTCTCGTTCTGTTTATTTTGACTCGCTCAAATGCTTTCGCGAAGGGAATTGAAGCGACTTTCGGGGAACGAAGCGATCATTGAAGCTTTCATCGGATGAACACCCGTTGCAAGCCCGGGCCGGTGAGTAGAAACCACTTCAGTTTTTTTTTAAGGACAGTCGCTTGCAGGGCTAGTTGGTTCATTTCAACATATGTAGTTTTTTTTTGTCAATGACTGCGTAGGCGTCACACGGTGGCAGCGCATTGCAATATTAAATTTTAAAACTGTTTAACGTCTTAATCTGTAACCGGAAAAACGTGCGTTACTTGTGGCGTGGCTTCACGTGGGAACGAGTCGCTGACTCAATAGTTAATTCTGAAATCCTATCACCAGGTAACACCAACCAGGCCGTCGCGATGAAAGAAGGCAAATAAATTAAATCACTGTCGCCTCGCATGTGTCTTCGTAGCTAGCCAATATATTATTGCAAAAAACCTACTGGTTATTGTTTACTGCAGTCGCGTTTGAGAAAGATCACATAATTATGGGTCTGGTTTTGCTATAGTGTAACCAAGAAAGTGTCACATAAACGAGAAATACTTCTTTCACTGCCACAGCCTCCTGGCCCACCTGACATGGAAGCAGCTGTGTACAATAGGCAAGGAACCTGCTACATGACATGCCTTGTGAAGAAGCAGCCCTGAGTGATACACGTGTTTTGAGGTACCATTACATATATGTATAAAATACTGCTGTTTAATAGTCAGCTGAGTTTATTTGTTTACTTTGGGAAATTTCATGCATTGTTATCTAGTGATGTTACTTGTTTTTCCAGACTGCCATGCAACGACAGGATGACTACTCTCGAATGTTCACTACGCAAGCCCGTTGGAACTTCTGAATGTCCACTACAACAGGTCATCTCGAACCTCACACGTTTACTGCTGTATTTGTGAATGTTTTACCGCGCATATCGTGGAGGAGTGCTTTAGATTGGCCACAAGCATTGGCTGTATACCATGGCATAGAATCTACACATCAATAATGTTGAAACTGTAACACTATTAGTTAGATTGTGTGGCACTGCTGAGATCAACAACACACTGTTTGATCCCGGCCACAGTGGCCACATTTTGATGGGAGTGAAACACGAAGACGCTTGTGGGTTTAAGGGTTTGTTCGATTTGCCTGCACCACATGATCCATTTTACAAAGTGCTGCACCTCGCCATTCATTTCAGTGATGCAGCAATGGTATCTTTTAAATCGTGCCATTCATTTCAAAAAGCACAGGAGAGTTGCAGCACCAAAACTAGTTCATGAGTTTCCTGTACCTTCTGCTCTGACGGCGCTGGTTTGGTGATGAAGCCGCACGCACAGCTTAACAAACAACATAGCATTAGACGTAGGTACTGTACCCACCTCTACTAATGTGGCGTGTTTTGCCAAGATGTTTGCACCTCAATAAATTTAGCAAACAAAAATAAGGATTGCACCTTGTCGGCACCTTGTCATTCACTTGTGATGCCGCACTGCTAAACTCGTGCTGCACAAGTTCTGAACTTCTCGTGCACAACTGTCAACCAGTTCCCATTGGTGCAAGTGAACTAAACTGACCCTTAAAAGATGGAAGCTTAAAAATTAGAAAAATCTGATAACATAAGGTGTCAGGGCAAATGTTTCGACAAGCACTCGTGCCTCCGGTGAGGCTACAGTGTCATTTGTCTGAACCCCTGGAACCCAGAATCAATCTAAATTTGCCCACTACTGTATGACTCACGATCACCTCATAGTTGGCATGTGAACCGTCAAAAATCATTAATTGCAAAATAAACACCCCAGCAATGAGGGGCATTAACAGTCTTTCCGACATTTAGTTGCGCCTTGTGACAGTTTACGAACAACACCCAGAACTGTTTTGTCTTAACTGTGTTTAGCTCTTACAAGCTTACAAAAAGATGCGCCAAAGCTCATGAGGCTGCACTCAATTGCTTTAGCTTAGCATATATGCTCAATGGGCTCCTAAAGTAATAAATGATATTTGTGATGAGCACTTGCTACACAGCTTCCTCAAAGACGTGGATGCTGTCGTGAAGAGCAAGCTCGTGTTCATTGCATGTGGTACTGTTTTTTTTTTTCATATAGCAGAGAAACGTCTCAGATTTCTTTGAGCGCATCTGCTTCTGTTTAAATTAAGTTGTCATAACTGTAGTGTCTACCACTACGTAGTGAAGTTATGTGCACTACGATTATGACAAAGATCTAGAAAATCGCACTGGCAGTTTAAACATACATGATCTTGACTCATTCACAGCCACACTGAAAGATAGTACGTATTTCAAGTCCTAATGTCTAAAAGTAGCTGGGAGAAAAGAACTTCAGCTTTCAAATACAATTATACTAAAAAGTAAACAATAACAAGTGTGGTAATAAATGTGACCCTTATAGATCCAGTATTCGGACAGATTCACATCATGTACCACCAACTGATTTGATGAGTGCTTGCTTGCAAGAGAGTACTCAAGTTCTATCAATATTTCTATGCAAAAAAAAGGTTGTGCTCAGAGCTGAGCAGATAGTGTACTGTAAGAGCACCAACAAAGATGTAAAAACAATAAAAGTGTACAATACATGCCTTAAGCTTAGTTTCTTAGAATTGGGTCTTTTCGATCTGTAGGCACACACCTCATAAGTGTTCCTTTAGCATACATAATCGCTGCATACTCAGCAGACCGGTCATAACTTGCGATGAAAAATTATAGCTGTAGTAACTGTGTACCTCAACTCTAACAATAAATGCAGCAAGCCTGAAATACGTTTAGGCCCATCACCTAAATACATGTTACCTATGTTATGGGCTAACGGCTGAGAGTTAAAACTAGTGCCTACCCTGTCGACACGACGCGATATTGCACAATTTGAAGTACTCAATGTATTATTGCAGAGCAAAAAAAAAAAATTTGAACTGCGCGCATCCGCAATTGCTTATTTAACAAATTTAGCAAAACTACATTGCTCTCACTGCGCGAGCTATCTATCGGCAATGTGCAAGTTTCCTTCCCAATTTTACATCATGCATTCACTTTACTTCAAAATCAACACTACAGCACTATCAACACTATCTGACGGCTGAATCGGATCCTTGTCCTGAAGCCACGCTATTAAACTCGAGCGCCGCAACAAAGAGCGATGTTCATTCAGCGATATCGATGTTTAGTTATACGCATATTCTCGTTAGCTTTCAAGAGTCTTTACACATGGGTTGAAAGCTTTCGATATGTATGAGTGACTTGTTTTGATTGAACTCGACCGTATACATTGATTGTACCAGCTTGGACACTCAAAGTAAACGATGCAAACCTTACTTGATTGACGTTATTCTTGCCAGTCGAGGCCAGCTAGGTCACCTGGCGATAAAAACAGACGGGAAACGCGATTTAGCAATGAAAAAAAGCAGAAAAAGCGAGCAGTGCGAACCAGCCGCCCCCCCCCCCCCCCTACTTGCAGCAAAAGAAAAAAAAAACATGCATTTGTTTATTGATAGCGCTAGTACTATAGTACTAGCGCTATCAATAAACAAATTCATGTGGCGCTGGTATACCAGCGCCATCTGGCCTCGTGGTATTACAGTTCAGTTTGCCGCCGCTACGCATTTGCATGTTATTTTGATACGACAGCCCAAAGGTACAGTATCCGTTCTTTAAACTGGTAGGTGTTCGGTGACATGCATAGATGTAGTCCGCTTTTCAGAGTTTCTGTCCGTTTTCAAGTGATCGTTACGTGAGAGTAGCCTTCAGACAGTTTTTTAAACCACAGTGCAGTATTACTGGCGCAATAGGTTTTAGAGCTGTTCGTCCCAAAATGAAGCACAGTAGCGCCACACGTGCGTCCTCTTCCAGCAGTCGGTCGTCTGGGCGCGAATGGCTGAGTGTGTGTCGTGACTCTCTGCCAAGTGCTGTTTTTTGGTGAGCCACCTACCCAGTCCTGGTCTCCTATGAACCATGACTTCGGATAAATGCAAGTCTCAAAAAGCACGCTAAATTTCGGAGGTTTTTAATGCAAAAATAACCACATAAGAAACCACATCAGCACATCTTTCATAGCTTTTTCAGATACCAATTTAAAATTAATACAGGAGCCTTGCAATAGTCCAGAAGTGTCAGTGCTGAAATTACGTTTGCATAGATTCTTTCATCTTGTGTTGTCTATCTGGTAGTCCGTCATTCTCTTGTGCAGTATTAGATTATGTGTGCCCAAGAATAATCCAGAGTTGAAAATTCGTGCGGTCGTGTGTCTTGTTGTCCGGTAATAAATTTATACAGCCATAGGCTATTGCTGCAGACTAGTTCACCTGGCTTGCAACCCTGTAAATCATGTTTTAAAATTATGAAAAACCTTGTGTTTATTTGTAAATTACCCAAACAAGCATTTTTCAATGAACTTTCATTGAAACCTATTCCTAAATATTTTGGTCTGTGGCAGATTATTTTGCACAATGACTGTTGAAGTATTTGTTCTTTTCTTTTCATAATGACCACTTGGCATTTGATCTGGATAGTTCATTATCACGTCTGCTGTCATTGTTTTTCATTGCTTCTTCATTGTTTTAGCTTGAATATTATTATACTGCAGTGCTTAGAACTTATTTTTAGGTCTTCATTTTTATTAACGTATGCAGGTGCTTGAAAAAGCTGAACGTTTCATCAAGACATGGCTGTTGAAGTTTGTTGGCCTTGATTGAAGTTAAGAAAGACACTTCACAGAGGAATTCATAGACTTGCAGCCCGATCGCTGCTGCCCCTCATAGCAGAGATCCGCAACAGCCGGTGATGGTTGGTTCCCTGCCCAATCGTTGCTTTCAGGACCCTGGGCAGCCCACCATCATTGCCTCATCTCCTGCTGCAGCCTTTAAATCATCGCCCCACCTCTGCTGTCCTTGGCAGGCCTATGCCCATAGAGCCTTGCTGAACTCGCCTCCTATTTTGGGCTGCATTACTGAACAGCAGTAACTTGAAAAGCTGAACTGAAAAATAAATGGTTTGACTTGGTATATTTAGAAATAAAGGTACAAAAATTGTGTTCTGGTATTCCTATTTATAGATTGCTTGTGTGCCGAATAGTTGCACCGAGCCTTTATGTTAGTTATTTTTTAGCTAATACGTGATAGAACAGCCTACATTACAATTTCTCGCAAAACCGAGGAGGAATGTGTGGAGAAAACTAGACAGTAACTAGATGCTGCGTTGCTTTGGCTCTACATGTGGGGAGGGTAATAGGCAACGCAAGAAAAGAGGCATAATTTGAAGGTTTAGTAGAATCGTTTAGTGTTTCTACACTAGTCATCCAGTGGTCAGTCGCCTTGAAGTATACTACACCGTGAAGCTCATACGGGGCTGCTATAAGGTGTAATCGGAAGTTCTGGGAGAGTAATGTAAAGTTTACCTACTAAGGTACGCCAGTAGTAAAAAGCCCATATAAATAACGTTAAATATTGCCAAGCCAATGGTAGCCGATATTCGTCGTAAATCCTGGGGTATTATTGGCATTTCATTGGCAGCAAAGATTCCCAATATTGGTCCTATGCTGGATGTATGTAGGCAAGTATGCGGGTGAAAGGACGGACCTTTATTGGCATGTGTAGAGTGGGCTGGCGTTGGATGAACATTGGCAAATGCAACGGAAGAACGTTGGCCCCTGGTCTGCTTGAACATCGTTCCTACATCTGAAGAAGTTGCACTTGGCCGAGATGCCTTCTTGGGCCAATATTGTGGCCGACGTTAGCCGATACGGGTCCAAGATGAGTCCATTGCCGGTGTGCTGCCTGGGGAGCTTCGTCACTAAAGGAACAAAAACCAAGTCGCGCTATGCGTCGCAGCAGTGATTTCGTCAATGTGCCTGTAATAATTTACTAAACAGCATTACGATTTAAATCAGGGGTAGTTCCACGAAAGGAACAAGAAATTAAGCAATCTATTTTTTTGTGCAACCCGTGAGCGCCGAATGCGGCATTCTAAGTTAGCATGTGGAAATTTAGCATGTGAAAAGCAAGTTTGGAACAAAATCTTTAAACATAAATTAAAATCATAGCACTGTGAAAATGTGGCGCTGTGTTCATCTCATGAACACCTTGTGGAGATCGGCGAAATGCTGCTTGAGGTTCCGGCACCACTGTAGATTTGGGAGGTCACTGCCATAGAACTTATGTGTCCTTCATAGGCACCTGAAAATGTAAATAATTGGCGCAAATATTGTCAGAGACACATGTTAGCACCTTAGTTCACATGCACAAGAAATACAACACGCAGAATGAAACTGAAAATGTAAGGCACACAATCCTTCATGTTATGCATATGTGAATAATAGAAGTGTATAAATTAGTTCTGCCACATTAAAGAAAACAGCATGATTATCGTAGTGAAAATACCTAGATTGTTGTCACGATTTTCAATGGTAGAGATAATCTATTAATATGTCCTTACAAAATTATGATTTAAAAGCCTCCTGCACAATAAAACTTTAGGAACTGCCAGTGAAAGCTCTCAATGTACATTTAATAGTGCGTACATGTACATTTGTGTCTTTACACTATACAGTTTGTGCACAAAATTGGCATCTTGAACAATTTTGAGACGTAAAACTATGCAACTTATGAAGGTTAAAATCACCATGGAAGCAAGCAGAATCAGGCAGGTGCCATTAAAAATCTACGCAAGCCAGGCTACTATAACCGAACTGCACAGAAAGAGGGGAGCAAGAGTAACAAAAATTCGGCTGCTGACCCGCAGGTCGCGGTAACAAATCTCGGCTGCAGTGGCTACAATTCCGATGGAGGCAGAAATGTTGTAGGCACGTGTGCTCAGATTTGGGTGCACGTTAAAGAAATCCAAGTGGTCGAAATTTCCAGAGCCCTCCACTACGCCGTCTCTCATAATCCTATAGTGGTTTTGGGACGTGAAACCGCACATATCAATCAGGAATAACATAAATAAACTGCTAACAGAAAAGTTGGGTGCATGTGCTATCTGTACGTGCTTACAACTTATTACATACAGCATGGTTATTCCATTTTAAATACCAATATTGAATATAACTGCTCTATTAGGAATGTAAAAGGTGAGATAGAACTGAACGACTCCATAAAAAGTGACCCTATTAACAGATCACATTTTCTTATAACAACATTGACTAAGACTCTGAAATATTATTATGCAAGAAAAAATCTTTAAAATAACAATAAAGTTCGAAGTCATAATTTTTAATATGGCTACTATGACTATAACCAAGAAATCGAGCTGAACAAGGCTAATGTTAGTCTTTAACGCCCATGTTCACTAGACACTGAACTATACCACAAAAAGCACAGCGTTCAGAAAAAGCACCACACAAAAAAATAATGAAGACCTTTTTGTTATTACACACAATGCCTTCGAACTAGCCAGAAACTGCGTAAGTAGCCAGAAACTGCGTAGTGAAGTAGCCAGAAACTGCGTAATGTCTTCTATGCACATGAACCAGATTGACAACGTAATGCACAACATGCTTAAGAATATTGCGAGAAACATGATAACGCCAAAACGCCTAGCCACCCAAATTTTTTGCTGTACATGTTTAAAATGTTCATGTTCACCCAAACGAAGTACTTATGATAACAAGCCAAACAAACCTACAAGTAGGGCCTTGGGGCCTTCTGTAAGTAGACGGGTAGCATTTTTTCTGTGGAGGACTTTATACCCAAAAGTGAGGAACCAAACTTCTGTACAATGAACAATGTTGGAAGCTATCAGTTATAGAAAAAACTAATACAGCTAATCTTCCCTGACACATCTGTACATTTACAGAGGTGACGAAGCTTCTGTCATTTGTGGCAGTAACTCCAACAGGACCAGTGCGAAAATTGGCACTACTTGGCTAGAAAAATGTCCAAACATGCCTGCCCGACTCACTCTAGCCATTCCGACTGAATCTGACATAATTTCTTGACTGCTGGCTGGACAAAACCAAAACCACTGAATCACTCACAATACACAGCGTGATGTTCGTCTGGAGTGGTCAACTTCGTCTTCCGCGATGAAAGAGCAGCACAGTGTGTTGATAAAGCACTCCTTGCAATGGCTTTCAATGCCACTTAGTGGCTTTGCTGTTCCTGTCGAAGAGAGCTTAGGGAGCTTGGAGGGTGCTTGCTCTTTTCTGGGGGCTGCTACCGCTCCTTGATTTCTGCTCAAGGTCAGCCTGCACAAAGTTGTAGACGAGGCTTCAGGAGTTGTATATAATGATATAAAAATTTTTGCAGAACACACACTTTCTCGTAGCATACTGAGGAGAGAGAGAAATAATTGAAAGAAAGAGACAGGGAGGTTAACCTAGACGGACTGGTTTACTACCTTGTACGGGGGCGGAAAAAAGGGTAGGAAAGAGGATAGATATAGAGAGATATAAAATAAATTATAAAAAAAAACCACATGCGCACGCATTCAGGGAGTTCCAATCACAGTCGTTTGGAGAGGCCGGTTGAACGCAAAAAGCGCAGGAGCGCCTTCACAGCCTTCTTCTGCGACATAAAGTCCTGTCGGCAGCGCAGGAGTCTTCTTTCCGAAAGAGGCTGGTTGTCCAGTTGATGTGGTGCATTGCAGAGTGACTGTCTCTGTGAGCAGTATTGTGGGCATTCACACAGATTGTGCCAAGTTGTTTCATCACTGCCACAATAGTCGCATGCAGCAGTGTCAGCCATTCCTATGCGGAACGCGTACGCATTGGTAAATGCGACGCCCAACCATAATCTGCACAGCATAGTAGCGTCTCGTCGGCGTAATTCCGGAGGAATTCGAAGACTGAGAGTTGGGTCTAAAGTACCTAACCGTGCATGGATGAAATGTACTTGTTCCATTGTGACGTGGTGCGCTTGCTAGCAAGCATGCGGAGTTTCCGTGCAGCGTCAGTTCTGGAAAGCGGAATCGATATTTCATCGCTTTCAGTATGGGCAGAACGGGCAGCTCGATCGGCCCGTTCATTGGCAATTATTCCACAATGACTTGGAATCCATTGAGAGGCTATTTCATGTCCTTTCTCAATGAATTGGTGAGTCTTTTTTGCAATCTCATATACCAGCTGTTCGTACGGGCCGTGGCGTAAAGGTAACAGAAAGGATTGCAATGCCGCCTTCGAGTCACTGAAAATTCTACATTATTGTGGCTGTTGATCACTGATGAATTGCAATGCAGCACGAAGAGCTGTGAGCTCTGCTCCCGTTGATGTCGTAAGGTGGGAGGTCTTGAATTTTCTTGTAGTGTCTTTTATCGGTATAACAAATGATGCCGTTGAACTCTTCTGTAAAACAGAGCCGTCAGTGTATACGTGTATACAGCCTTGATACATCCCGTATAACAAGAGCAGAGCAAGCTGTCTAAGAGCAGGTGACGACATATCTGCTTTTTTGTTGATGACAGGTAGAGTTAGCCTGATACTAGCCTGAGTGAGGCACCAGGGAGGAGTCGAAGGCCTGGCGGCGGGTGTGAAGTAGTTGGCAAAGAATTGCGGTATCTGGTGACCCTTTGGCGAAATGACGAACGTGGTCTGTCTGCTGGTAAAGAGGCTAGGTGGTGGCAGGGTGTCCGAGCAATATGCCTTATATGTGTCCTGAGTGCCTCAACGTCGATATCTGTCGTGATGAGGTGGTCACCGGCGATAGCTATAGTATCCATTGTTGACGCACTACGAAGCAATCCGAGGCAAATCCGGAGTGCCTGGTAAAGAACACTCTGTAGTGTTCGAAGGCTTGTTTTGCTTGCATTGGTCAATGCCGGTAAACTGTACCACAGGAAACCGAGAAAAAGTACTCTGTACAGCTGTAGCATTGCACTGGGAGACATTCCCCAAGTCTTCCCTGCAAAGAACTTCAGTATATTACAGATGTCCATTAACCGTTTCTGCATGTACGAAACGTGATCGCTCCATGACAGATTCCTATCAATTATGACGCCCAAAAACTTGTGCGATCGACCGTATGGTACAGTTTGACCATTGATGCTTATAGTGTACTTATACATAGGCTTTCGTGTAAAAGCTACGAGGGCGCATTTCTCGGAAGAAATTTCCAAGCCTCGATTTCGGAGGTAGCGTAACGTTTCAGTGGGAGCTTTTTGAATTCTCTCTCATAACTGCAGGCGTGTTACAGTCGATGCCCAAATGCAGATATCATCTGCGTACATTGATAGCCTGACCATGCTTGGCAGATGCTCATTGAGAGCAATTAACGTAAGATTGAACAGCACAGGGCTGAGTACGCCAACCTGGGGGACGCCACGGTGGTTGTACTGTGGAGAGGTTGCACCGTCTTCAGTGCTCACAAAGAAGGATAGCATTGACAAATAACTACGTATCCAGCGATACATCCGACCACCTGCTCCTATATCTTCGAGAGCGGTGAGAACAGCTTCATGCGTAACGCTGTCATACGCCCCTTTGACGTCTAGGCACAAAGATGCGCCGAGACGCTTACGGCCTTTCTCGTGTTGGACATAAGTGACCAGGTCGACTACATTGTGAATCAATGCTAGACCACGCCGAAATTCTGCCATGGCATCTGGGTAGATGTTGTTACACTCCAAGAACCACTCCAGGCGTCCCAGGATCATCCTCTCCATAACTTTGCCTACACTACTGGCCAATGCAGTCGGACGATAAGATGAAAGGTCCAACGGTGACTTGACTGGCTTCAGAAGTGGAACTAGGCGACTTGTCTTCCAGCTTGTCGGGAGCGTTCCATCTTGCCAGGATTTGTTGTACAACTCTAAAAGGAGGATTCTCGCGCGTTCACCCAGATGACACAAAGTCCTATAAAATTTCTATCGGGCCCTGGTGCCGACGTGTGTTCACACAAGGCTAGTGCTGCTCTGAGGTCCACAATAGAAAAAGGCATATTCATGCGGGAATCCAGTGTTTGTGGACAGTTAGTAGAGGGCAATAGGCTATTGGGCACTGCGAGTGGCCCAGATAATCTGGCACAGAAGTCTTCTGCCACGTCAATGCCGCGTCTCTGTTCAAAAAGTGCGAGAGCCCTGAATAATGACCACTGAGTGGGTTTTGTGCGGAGACCTCGTACCGTCTTCCACAATTGGGATAAAGGTTTTCGTGGGTCCAGTGACTAACAAAGAGCAGTCCAACGTTGTGACTCGAGTTTATTTATCCGGCGCTGAATCGCCTTTTGTATACGTCGAGCAATCCGTAAGTCTTCTATTGCCTCCGTGCGTCGGTATCTTCATTCAGCAGGCCGTCGGATCGCTCGAAGTCGTTCTAGCTCGATGTCAAATTTCGTTACTTTGGGAAAGCTGGTGAGAGTACACGTTGTATCGCGTATTGTGCTTTCAATTATCTACTCTATGTCGAGGGATATGTTCGCTTCACATTGCTCTTCCATGCGAAACTGGAATTTCAGCCAGTCCACTCTCTGAACACTATCGCGTATCGTAACGTGGGACAATCCTTGAATTTTGACGTAAGTGGGAATGTGGTCACTTCCATGTGTTTTTATATTCTCGAAACCACTCAGCATGCCTGACGAGGCCTCGTGGGAGCAAGGCCAGGTCAAAGCAGCTGCTATACCATGAACCACGTAGGAACGTTGGACTGCCATCATTTAGCAAGAAAAGTTGGTTGTCGGAGGCGAAGGACACCAACTTTCTCCCTTTAATATTGGTCTTCGAACTTCCCCAGATTGTATGATGGGCGTTGAAGTCACCAATTATAATGCATAGTTGAGGAGTTGCTGACAGGATACCTTGTAGTCCTGTATGGTCGAAACGGCTTGACGGAGAGAGGTAGGCACCCACAACCGTGATGGTAAGTCTCCTTTCCGCTGTTATACTTATATATTGATTGTCGTCGTGGGGTGACGCCGGATGATGAATGTAAGTGAGGTCACGGCGAATAAACATTAGAGCTTCGCTATTGTCCGCAGTTGTGGACGACATGAATGACTCATAACCAGAAAGTCTGATTTCTTTCTGCAAATTTGGCTTGCAGATGACAATAATGAGAACTTATTAGTGTACACCAACCGACGGAAATCGGCGATGCGTGACCTCAGTCCCCGGGAATTCCATTGAATAATCGCTGCTTTTCGGACTTCTTCTCTGAAAGACAGTGGCTGGTGAGCCATTATTTACTCAAGCGCTGCGAGTACTGTACTCAAAGCATCCAGTAATTGCAATGCACTTCTTGCTGACGGTGTGTGCATGTTGCCTCACAACAAGTGGATGGCGTTAATTAAGAGTCGCAAAAGAGATATCACTTGCTGATCTGTGTTCCGCAAGTCCTCCATTGCAGCAGCTTTCTCTGAAGAAGACGGCTTCTGCTGCGGCTCTTCTGAGCATTGTGTACGCTTAAGTGGAGGCCACTCTTCTGTAAAGACTGGTCTGCCCCTTTGCTTTTTTCCAACGTCTGTGTTTGCCGTGATGTAAACTGCAGCTGGCGATCTTTCCTGATGCGCCGACTTATCGCCTGAAGTTGGCGCTCTCCGACGTGAAGACCTTCGACGGTGACGTCGTCTTCGCCGGATTTTCTCGGCAGCTTCTTTGTGGGTTGAGCTGTCTCGTACCTTTTGCTTCAGAATAGAAAATTCTCTATTTATGTGTGGACATTCTTTCGAAGAAGCCTTGTGAGCACCCTGACAGTTAGGACACTTCATTGTGGTAGCGCTACAGTTGTCTTCCGCGTGTGGTTCGGCGCACTGGAGGCACGCTGCGGAGCTCCTGCAAACACCCTTTACATGGCCGATCTTCTGACAATTAAAGCATTGCACGGGTTTAGGAATGGACGGTCGAACTTGTTGACGAAAGTGGCCAACCTTCACGTATGCGGGAAGACAGTCCCCTTTGAACGTTACTCTCACACAGCGTGTGTTACCAAGCCGTCCAACGCTGACAATGATGTTGTATTGACTCACTGGTTTTATAAGTATTGGAAGGTCTGCGTTTGGGATTTCCGTGTTAATGTCGTAAATGACTCCTGATGTGGTCACTCCATCGGCTGGTATGATGGACCTAACTGCAATGTTTCCCAGTTGTGTTACTTGTTGCAGCGTGCTCAGCGCACTCGGGTGCCGCACATCGACAGCCAGGATGTTTCTTCTTGTAATAAGCCGTACGTCTTTAATATCGTTCGGCACAGTGTTCTCAAAATAGAGCGAAAGCGCTTGCCTGTTCAGAACACGCAGACTTTCGGTAGCGTTCTTTGGCACAAACAGGATGGATTGGGGTTATTGCTGGGGTGCCGTTTTCACGGTCGCTGTACTTGACACCGGCAATGAATTGATGACCCGTCGCTTGGCCTTGCAGTGCAGGACAGGTTGAAAGCCGTCGTCTGAGGACTCGTCGCAAGATACGGAGTACAGCTCAGTGTCATCGCTCTCACTGGATGTGTTTCCTCGCTTCCTCAAGGTAGTGGCCGCGGTCGAACCGGAGCCTGACGTCTCCTCGTGAGGTTGTACATCCATTACCGCAACCTACGGGGCAATACACCCCCCAACTGCGGAGAAAAGTCCAGAAAAGCACTGAGACGAGCGAGATGTCAGCATACTGAGAAATTTCTTATAAAACTTAAGGCCTCGCATATGCAAACACTTACAATTGATCCGAAGATGCACTTGACTCTAAAGGAGCAAGTTTGTTATGTAGTGTATATAAAGAAAGGTCATTCAGCACAACCACACCTACAGCTGCACATGGAATCAACATTAGCTGGACGCTGTGGGCCACTTTCATGGCATAGCTTTCATGGCAGCATTAAGCATCTGTTAGTTCTCAGAAAATCTGCTAGTCACAGGAGGTGGCAATGGTTCGCCCTGCCACCTAAATGCACGTACACAAACACACGCACAACGAAAAAAAAAAAACAAGTCACACACCGCTAAGATTACTGAGATTCACTGTTTCAGATTCATGAGTAAAGGAAAGAACTATAAATTGAAGGGTTCGTTGTCTTTGCTGAACACATTATAATGAGAACTAACAGACAATGATGCCAAACAAACTATAGAGGATGTTATCAAAAATAACTTTAGCAAAATTGTGAAAAGAAAAGTGAACGAAAACGTAACTTGGCGACAAGTTACTCATGGGTTCACGTTTTTGGACAATTGAATTGACAATAATTTTTATAACATTCCTATATTTTCCTGGGTAATGTTGTCGGGTAATTCTGATTTTTAGAGTAGTGAGTAGGCCGACAAAGGAAGGATATGGCATTGATACTTCTTTTGAACACCAAATAGTTTAAGTACCTTAATAGAGCGGAAGCTGCTTTGAGTAGACCAGAATATTAAGTTGGAGCGAAAAAAAAGTACACAGATTTTTACCAGGCTTTCTAACACATTTTGAGACATAAAAGTGTATGCTGCCAGTAATGTTAAGTACCATTATTTTTGTCACACTATGCACTGTAGCAGGTGTAGTTAGAGTGATGATAGTGAAGCATTAATCAGGCACGCCACCAACTGCGTTCATACCTATGGTCGCGTACGTATTTTAAAAATAAACCTGTTGTATATTAAAAATTTTGTGAAGCATTTGAGATTTTATCCAAATCAAGTTATACCGACTGGGTAAGCAAAGCATTTGCATAAAATTAAAAGGCATGAAGTCATTCATGTATTATAACAATTGAACAATTTCAGCAACACAGGGCAAAGTAACAACAGTTCTATTCAAAACCCCTCTCATTATAACATGCATGAAAATCACCACACCAGAATATTTTATAGTGCATGTATTATCGAGACTATTAGACTGTCTATTGACCTCTTAGAAGAAGGTTATCTCCTTCACGTTCAAGGGGCAACCACCTTGTCTTTTCCTGAGCTTTTCTGTGAATATTTCCTGAATTTCAGATATCGTTAGAATTGAATTAAAGTGAACAAATTTTGCTTACACAATGAAACCTAGTTCTGTATGTAACTGCAATTAAGGGTGCCAAACCACCTTCTAATATTTTTTAACATTTAAAGCAAATGTGTGCAACGACCTCAGAATAGTGTGCGGATCAACAATGACAACTGCAGCAGCACAACTAGCTATAGGTGCCCAAAAATAGCTAGAAACAATACCTTTTCCTCTTTGAGCCTTTTGGGAGTTTTCAGCTCCTCAGTGCTCACTTTACAAAAACATTTTTTAAATACGTGTTTGTGTGCGCACTGCTCTTGCTCCTTGCGCAGTGAGGAGGAGCACATGGCAAGAAGAGACAAGAAAGAAGCATAGCGGAAAAAAAGCGAAATAAACGAGGACCCCTTTTGTATCGTCCAATGTGTGTAACATCACTTTTGCGACCACATATAAAAATTATCACGGTTATGCATTCATTGTAGAGTCATACACTGCTGTAACACCACGACTGAATTTCAACCTTGTGTTGGTTTAGGATCTCTTTATAGTGGCAAGCTAAAGATATCTTAATTCGTTCGACACATATTAAGATGCAGTGAAATGTATAATGGTAATTTCATTTAGAATGCCGTCATATATGTATATGTTGCCACAAGTAACTTTGGATGCAAAACAATATGGCACAACCTAAACAGACGTCACCGACAACTCCAATCTGAACTTGCCTTTGCTACTTTCCCATCATCATCACAGCAAAAAATGAACAATTGAATCTGCTATAGATATGTGAAAGCATATGCTAAGGACCAAGTATGAAGGGTGTTTTGTTATTATAGAGATCAGCTATTTGTTCAAGAACACTTGCTGTCAAACACAATTACATTGCTGTCGAAGAATCAAGACTCAAATATAAAGCAAAATGAAGAGTTCCTTTAAAACTTACAGGCCACAAGGTGCCAGATAAAGATTTGATATACTTGGGATGTAAGGCACGCACAAGAGGTGCTGCCATAATATATTTTTTTCCTGTGTTGAAACCTGCTTGCTTTATTCACACACCACATCTGTAAAGATGCCGTGAAAACACCAAGCAGCTGATGTGCCATCGATGAACACATGTCCAGGTATTCCACCATTCATATTGGCTAAGCAGTCCTGCAGCCTCCGCAGTCCTGCAACCATTTTTAAGACAAATATAGTTCTACCCGAAGTTCTTGGTTTACAGACACACATGTAACACACATAACCACTCTATAGGAAGTTTGCATGATAATGTTCTGGGTAGCAAAACGAATGCCAATGTCAAGTAAGTATCCCAGCCTGCCGTTTCTTTCTTTTCGTTCCTAAAAATTAATCAATCTATGGTTAATAAATGTTCCCCCATGTGAAGTGTTACTGGCAGTCCGGTAAAGAATTGCAATGTATTTCAAACACAATCCAAATCATGGCATGTAAGCATGCAATAGCTTTTTGTCAGCTGTTCAAGAAAACAGCATAAAGTTTAGCTGAAACCCATGTCTTTTTATAAACACCATTCAATTTGATATTTAAAGTTGTGAGCATTATGTGAATGAACACGGCTTCATGTTTAATCAATGATAACTTCTAATGTACTGATATGAATGCAACTAACTGAATAATAAATCATAATTTTTGCTTGAGCATATAGAATTATGAACACTATCGCACTTGCCAGCTGCATCTTGTTCAAAACTGCGGCAAGCTAGGCTAGTTTCTGTTGGTGAGCAGTATAGAACAGTGCAAAGTAACAACAAGAAACACCAGTAACAACAGTAAGGGGCAAGCAAAGACTGCCAGCTGTATAATTTGTTGCACAAAAGTTCGCTCTAATATCAGTCAGACAGCTCGTGTATATGAAGGTCCAGTTGGAAATGAACAAGTTACGAAATGAACAATGCCTGCTTTCTCTGACAAGAACCTTATTCACATGAAGTATGCAGCGTTAGGCTCCTTCCGAGGTACGTCACAGCATGATGTCACTGGCACAGGTCAAAGGTGTGGCTGGAAAAACACTCCCGCTAGTGGCTCAGCCTGGTAAAGTCGTGTGGGGTTTGGGGAAAGTTTTAATTTTTAAAAGCTTACACTTCAGGTTACAATGTCGACATTAGCTGTATTATGTGTCAGCAAACATCTAGCTGTGTGGTAAACTGTGTGGTGAACTATTTGCCACGCTGTCTGTTTATCTGGAAGAAGTGAACACACGTGGTCGCCTGTGCGATGAGCAATGGCATAGTCTTCAAAAATGTGCACTGTAATTGCAGCATGTAGTGTGCGTTGAAAGGTATTGAGAATATCGGTTAAACTGAGAATACTGTGTGTGGTCTGTGCAGTCTGAATAACAATGTGTCTTGTTTGCGAAGAAGTTAGCACTCGTGGCAGCGTCCGGTTGATGAAAAAACTTGATTCAACATTTTAGTCAAGGTAAATATGCACTTGAAGTGATTATCTGCGAGCGGGTACATCTCGGTGTTTGCGCTGTGTGCAGAAAAAAATTGCATGGTCACCGGGCTGGAAGATACCATTTGCTGAAGCTGCATGTATGCATCGCCCCGACGAATACGCGAGCCCAATAAAGGTATAACTCGTTTTATCGAAGGCCTCATATGTCTTCATGTAATAAGCAGAGATTCTTGTTTCACATATACTCAGTACCTTTACCGCTCGAAATTCATGAAGTGACAATTCACACTACAAGTTTGTGTGTTAGGTCCTAAGGGAAGAATGTAAATATGGAAATAAGTTGTAGGTGTCAGATGCAGCGATGTAACTGCACAAAAGAATACGTATATATTAGGCTACAGGTTTAGAATCGCATACATCTCAGTGGGCTATCAGGAACGTCGCCAACAACTTCCTTTCGAACCAGACCTTGCAGCGAGGAAGAGAATGGCTGGAACAGTGCTCGAAGTGACGTCACACTGTTTGCAAACATAGAGAGGTTTATTACTTAGGCAACATTTTGCACAATACATTTTTCAGATGACAGACTTTACTCCCCTACTGGAACGTTCCGTATGAAATCTTGCAGAAAACATATGGAATCCGTAATATTTCCTTATGAGCTATACGGAAAAGATATGGTTGTTTATGGAAGCATACGTATGTTGTATGGCATATACGGAAAATATTTTAGGAAAAATACGGAAGGATACGGAAAAGTATGGAACATACGGAAAAGTTCTTGTGGAATATATGGAAAGATACGTCAGTCATTTCGTATATACGGAAGACTACTTACGGAAAATATGGAAAGATGTGGAAGTATGGAATGGTTTACGCAGTATACGAAAACTTCATTAAGGAAGTTATACGGAGCATACGGAAAACTTCTTACGAAAATGTAGAAAAATAAAGAGTGCGAGCAGACTAATAAGACTGAAGATGTTAATGTCACTAGATACAAATGGCAGTCTGAGCTACGAATACCATTCGATCCGTGGTGGTGCTACACCGCGGCCAGAAAAAGTATTGTCGTTGTGATTGTGCGTGTTGTCAATGTCAATAATTCGGAAAAAATGGCCGCGAAAATGAAGAAGGAAATCGTAGAGTGATTAAAAGTGAAGATATACAGAAATAATTAGTCCCGTGCCAAAATAACGAGCACATAAACAAAAAAGTCGACAGGATGAGTGCTCACTTGCAACGTTTATTCCTTCAGTTATTCCTCATAGAAAAGATGCTGATTTGCTAAATAAATACGCATAGATATTTTATATGGCATATTAAATGGTCACCATGAGCCAAGACGACCCGCTTAACCAGTATACACACAGCCGATAAAATAACCACAAGCAACATGGCGGGCGCGGCTTGACAAAAAAAAAACTAAATGGCAAAAGGAACGTCTTTGGTCTATTCAGGTTTTCTAGAACGCGAAGTGACAGATGAACACCTGGTATCTTGTGGTGCAACCGCACACGTGTCGAGCTACTTGGTTATTAGCTTTCGTGCAAGTTATCAAGAGAGCCAACTTAAAATACAGATGCATGAAGCAAAATTGCTTGTCTGCTTTACTTTACGATAGGCAGTGAATGTTCTTGCACATAAATAATGCCTCTGTGAAGTACACAGGAAAATGAAGTAGAACAGAAAAAAAGAGAGGAAGAAGACAGAAGACAGGCAGGTAGCTCAACCAGGTTTATGACTTGCTGCCCTACAGCATAGGTAGGGGTAGAGGGAGTAGTCAGAAAAATAATTAAGTATGAGAGCACAACTGATATGTACGGACACATACTCGTGCTTATCATTGATGCACGGATGGTCGTGTATAGAGCTGTGTCATTTTGAGATTTTCAAAAGCATTGTTTCAGCCCACCGTGCCAATTATGCTTTAATTGTAGTGCTATATAAGGCGCAACTTATGGGCCAGCTTTAATGAATAAGAAAATTATAGATGAAACAAATGCTTTAAAATATATCATGGCTGCATGGATGCATACAAGCAATGTAAAGCACAATAAAGTGAGGACGCATGAGCTTCTCTTGACGCTTCAGTTCTACATGGATGCTTCAACTGTGCTGCAAAGAAATTTAATCAATGTCTGTGTGTGCAACAATGTCCATTTTGAACTATCTATACGTATACCTAGAATTCCTACTGCGAGTGAAGCTACTTAGCGCGTAAAACTCTTTCTTTTATTAAGGGCAGTTTTTTAAACAATAAACATTGTTAATTTTCTGTCTCTTGACTTTGTGTCCGCAATTCTTGGTTTGGCTCGATCACAATTGTGCAGCCCTTATTTTGGAGGAATCAAAAAACGTACACCAAAATATATTTTAGAACTGCGTCTTGGTGATATTGCCTTCCCTCAACTGCCAAAGCTCGCGATGAGTTATAGCAAGTCTCGCACATACCTAGGGCCTACCCTTGAAGAAGAAGCTGGTCTGGCTGTGAAATGCTCAGTTTTTTCTCAAATAAAGTTTTGGTTAGAGTTTTCTCACTTCTCGAGTCCCTTTACAATTAAGCAGACCCAATTTTCCCCTTAGTCCTTAATTTTGTTATATTACGAAATAAATAAAAAATGTAATACTCAAAATAAAAATACTAATAACTGTTGTGCAAAAAACACAGTCCCACATACATACTTGAACGCAATATTGCTTTAATTTTGTTTTAGTACCTAACGCATTAGAAAATATAGCACTACATACAAAACATTGAAAAAAAACAAAAATTTAAGACTTAGCGGGATTTGAACCTGCACCACAGAGTCGTGCTCGCGTACGTAAACTTAGTGCGTTGGCTTGCTAAGCTACGCGCGCCGCTTATTTTCATGGTATTTAATAAAGTAATTGCGCAATAAAGACAAAATGAAGCGAACAAAAGTACAATCAAATCGCCAAAGTAAGCCCTCAAGCGTTACTCATAAACATTAAATGGCTAACACAGCCTGAGTTCCTGACATGAAGAGTTCTTCACATCGTGTTATACAAACAAAAAAGGGGTGAGGTCAAACAGCTGTCTAAGACGGAGTACCAGTCCGGACTAAAGTCTAGCTCGTCGTAAATGTTTTTTAGGTGGATTGGCTTGGCTGGTTCGCTAAGCCACGTGCGCTGTACAGCACGAGCTTATTTAAGATATATACACAAATTTGCTGTTTACACGCTATGTGTTGGCATATTTGTGTACGATATGCGATCGTATTTATTATTGTGTTAATGTGTACATATGTTTTGTGACTGTATCTACGCCCCGTGCTTTTCGCATGTCTTTCAACATTAGATTGCCGCCCCCTCGCGGATGAAAACAAGTATTTTTACGCCCACACACAAGCTTGAGCAGTTGAAGGTTGTTTCCCGGGGCTCTCTCGCGAAGGGGTCGGCCACCAGAGGAATTTAGAGTGATACGTCATTAATCCCTGAATCTAGCTGTGTTCCACTTAGTAGTTCTCTCGCTAGATGACAAATCGAGCGCGGGGCGCCACGCTAATGCGCACGACCAAGCCTCGGGTAGCGGCGACATGAGCTGATTGCGCCAGCCAGCTTGCTTCAATTTGCTTCAGAGCAAAGAAATGTCATGCCTTGAAAGATCGCGTACTGCACTATGTCAAAATGTTACTGCTTTGTAGTCATCCTATGATTCATTGAGAATTGATAACTCTGATACGACTACTATAGAGCTTTGTGTCGGCGACACGCACCGAACGTAAAACCGCACTACGTCTGCCATAGAAGTAGTAGGAGGTTTGGTCTGCTAGAACAAAAAACAAAACAAAAGAAAGACCTCCCAAAATAATCATAATTTAGAACTTGTTTCTTGAATAATCGTTTATCGCTTTCTCTTTATTAACCGTTTATCACTTTTATTTTACCAGATAACGTACTTTTTTCAGTTTATTGCAGCGAGAGATGTTTTTTTATTTTCCTCACACATATATTCAAGTCAAATCCATCCACAGCTAGAGCCACATGTTGCTTGTCTTCTTTATTTCCGTGGGCATGCCGTTTCGGTGCGTCTCTCACGTGTTCGCGCTGCTACACACGAGAGCACGAAATATTAAATTTACGCAAGGAAGCGCCATTCCTCGTTTGTGCGATGTGTAAAGATTGCGCGCTATTGCCGCGGTTTTTTGAGCGCGGATCAAGTGTGAGTCGTCGAAGGAATCGGCTGGTTGTGCGGGTGCTCGAAGGACTCCTAGGAGACGGCTGACGCCTGTGGTCGCTTCCCTCAGAACAGTGTGAAAGAAGCTAAAGGTAAAGGGGACACTTTCTTATGTAGACTAAGTATGCCACTCAGTGCAAGTGTGTAATGCCACATTCGAACAAGGCGTCATGAAACGGCAGCCTTACACGCCTTTGCAAGTGCGGTTACCGATTCGCTTTGACAACGCTCTCGCCAGCAGAGCCATGGTACATCGGCGAGGCCTTTTTGGAGCTACTTCGCGACAACTGCGGCAACATGCATGTGTATGGCAATCGATTTTTCGTTATGTGCAATGTAGTGAGGAGGACGCACACGGCACATGCTACGTTGTTGATTAAACGAAGGCTGCAGTGCCATTTGATGCAAAGCAGCATTTTGTTCCCGTTTGCGGGCGATACAATTTGTAACTTTGCTCGATTCACCTAGCCAACCGCCTAAGTGGGTTGATAAGCACGCGTTCACGGAAGAGCATTATTGTGCCCCTAAACTATGGCGTGTGCTTGTTATAAGATATAATGTATGTGCCTAGTGTAAAGAGAGAGAGGTGTTCGTGCAATCTGTATGTGTATCTGGAGACGCCTTTGCTTGTAACTAATAATTTACCGGCCAGCACCTACATTGTACGCCTGACTTTGAAGAAAACTTGCATGCACAATGTGAGATTTTATAAACTGCCAGAGTTGCTTTTCATAAAAATGTACACTGCCAGCATGCTCAAAATATGTTTCGCTGCTATGTGGCAGGGGTGCGATTATGACGCTGTTGTGTAGTTGCTGATACAAGCACGTATAGTTTTGATGCATTATTATTTATCATCTAACTCATCAGGTGTTTGGCTGTTTCAGCACAAACAAGGCAAAGAGAGAAGAAAGACGGGTAAAGACAGGACAAGTGTCGACTTTTGTTTGCAGGAGAATATCCATGTTGGTGTATTTATTGTGACAGCCTTTCTGCGTTGCTTTTTTGCCCAACTTATGCAACGATACAGTTGTCAGCAATATGAGAGAGAACACTTAAAACAGCCTTTAATTATCATGGTGACTAAATGCCTAGTAATTCACAGCACAAAGTAAGAACAAAATACATCAGTATGATCAATGTGGGACTAGTACAGTCTTGCATCTAAAATGTATTGCTATCTATCACTTTGGTCACATGGAAGCTTAGCACTGAGCATGGTTCGCACATTGCATCCGTAAACAAGTCTGAAAAGCGGAAATCGAGTTGTTTCTTGCGTTGCCGTATTGTATGCGAACATGAAGTATCAAAGAATCTCGTCCCAGGTTTTGTGTTGTTTGCACGTCCGCGTACATCGACAGCTTGTCTGCTATGGGCTTGTTAAGCCTCTCTGTCAGTTCATTGAATTGCGGGTGATAAGCCGACGTTTTTCAATGACTTGCGCAGCTCAATTTTAAAATGTCCTCCATTATTCGTACTGCAAACGACGTCCCTCTGTCTGTAATCACGCATGACGGGGCACCATGCCGTAAGACGATTTGGTGCACGAAGAACTGCGTGACTACAGAGGGTGTTCTACGGGGTAACGCTTTTGTTTTAGCGTAACGAGTAAGGTAATCTGTCGCAACCATAATCCATTTGTTCCCAGAGGACGACAAAGCAATCGGTCCGAGAAGGCCCATTCCCACGAGTTCATACGGTGTACGTGGTGGTGGGATCGGCTGGAGCAGGCCCGCGGGTCTCACAGGCGGAGTCTTGCGGCGCTGGCACTCACCGCAGCTTCTCACATATCGATGTACACTAATTGATAGTCGTGGCCAGTAATACTGTTGGCGTATTCTGCCGAGAGCTTGCGAATAGCCCGAATGTCCTGACGTGGGCTTGTCTTGGCACGCAAGAAGGATCTTATCACGGATGTCGGTAGGAACAACGAGTACGAAGGCTTTGTTGCTACCATGGGCCTTTTTTTGTAAAAAATGCCTCCTCTTAGACAGAAAAAGGACAGCTCAGGAGCAATTTGTTGAGGGACCTGAGAGTTCCGGCCTTCCAGGGAATCGATAGCTGAACGTAATTCTTCGTCTCCTCGTTGTTTTGACATAAATTCGGAATCACTAACTGTTTCGTGAAAGCCATTTTCATCCTTGGAACCCCTGAAAACGTGTCCCACAGGCGCTCGAGAAAGCGCGTCGGCATCTTCGTGTTTGTGCCAGGACCTGTACACAATCGTATTGTCAAACTTCTGCAATTGCAAACTCCAACGAACGAGATGGCTGGATGGATCTCTGAGATTGGCAAGCCAGCAGAGCGAGCGGTGGTCAGTCACCACTTTGAAGGTATGACCGTAGAGGTAAGGCCGAAATTTGGTCGTCGTCCACACGACTGCCAGGCTATCTTTTTCTGATGAAGAATAGTAGGTCTTGGCTCGAGAAAGACTACGACGGGCGTGAGCTATTACATGCTCAACTATGCCGTGTCGTTGTACAAGGACAGCGCCAAGAGCGACGTTGCTGGCATCTGTATGAATTTCTGTAGCAGCGTCCTCATCGAAATGGGCAAGAACAGGGGCTGTTTGCATTATCTCTCGTAGCTCTGTGAACGCTGTATCTTGTTTGCGTTCCATGTCAAGGGCACGTCATTTCGGGTGAGTCGCGTAAGAGGTTCAGTTATCTTCGAGAAGTTGGTGATAATTCGGTGATAATACGTGCGCAAGCCGAGGAAATGGCGCACTGCTCTTTTATCTGATGGAACAGGGAAGGTGGTGACGGCAGCAGTTTTGTCTGGATCAGGTTGCACTGCATCCGCACTAATGACATGTCCCAGAAATATCAGCCCTTCATAGCTGAAATGGCAATTTTGGGGCTTCAGCGCGAGTTCAGCTGTGCGAGTGGTTTCCAGAACCTTTCTCAGACGGTTCAGATGTTCTTCGAACCTCTCGAAAAAGATGACCACATCATTGCGGTAGACAAGGCAGCTTTGCCACTTGAAGCCACCGAGAACAGTGTCCATCATCCTCTCAAAAGTGGCTGGGGCAGAAAAGAGGCCGAACGGAAAATCTCGCAATTCGTAAAGTCCGTCTGGAGTCAAAGACGCGGTCTTTTCCCGGTCTCGTTCATGTACTTCAATTTGCCATTAGCCACTCTTTAGATCGATGGATGAAAAATACTTCGCGCGACGTAACCTGCCGAAAGAGTCATCGTCCCGTGGAAGCGGGTAGACGTCTTTTTTCGTGACGCAATTTATCTTCTTGTAGTCAATACGGAATCGCAGAGTTCCATCTTTTTTCTTCACTACAATGACTGACCAAGGGCTGCTGGATTGTTGAATAATCCCGTCATCGAGCATCTCTATTACTTGTGTCTGATGAGCCTCGCGCTCTTTTGCAGAAACGCGATAAGGCTGCTAGCGAATGGGGCGGGCGTCAATGTCGGTAATAATTCAATGCTTCGTGAGGTGTCTTTGACGGAATTTAGAAGAAGAGGCGAAGCAAGGTTGAAACTGCCTTAAAGGTCATGAAGTGCGGCCTTTCTCTTGTCTGACAGCGTCGAAATAATGACGACATGGTCTAAAAATTTCTCATCCTTATGCGTATTTTGGGACGCGAAGCACTCCGTGACGTCGGCAACAGGGTCTCAATAAACTATGGTGGTTCCGGGGCAAAGATGCCGGTGCTCGTAGTTGAAGTTCGTAACTAGTATCTGTGACTGTCCGTCACAGACACGCACAACACTTCGAGCGCCGCATACACCTTGGAGGAGCAGAAGTGATAGGTTGCTTTTAGCCACCACGTCACCGTCTCGGCGGACTTCACGAGTGACTTCGATGGGAACAGTCACTCGAGGCGGCAGTGTCACGCTGTCATCAGCAACACGCAGCGCTGGTCTACCGCAGTTAGCAGCGTCTCGATTTGTCGCCTTGACTCGAGACGGTCACGATGCGCTCACGGAGATTTATGATGGCACCGTATTCCAGAAAGAAGTCCATGTCAATAATCAGCTGACGTGAACAGTCCCGAAGAGCGAGGCAGCTGAGTACAAACGTTGACGCATGGATTTTCACTCTTTTCGTACAGTGGCCCAGCGATGTTGCGTGTCGTCCAGCTGCTCGAATTCACGTTCCGTTCCACAGTGCGCTTTCCTGAGATCTTTTGCTAGCCTCCCGCTGATAACTGAGTAGTCTGCACCAGTGTCTACCCAGGCATTAACCTGAAAACTGTTAATCAGCACAGGCATGTCGAATGACACGCGGTCCCTGTGTTGAAATGTGGATGCCCTACTAAAAATTTCCGTATGTGTGGCTCCGCACATACACCATTATTGGACTACAGAAAGCCGTATGATACGGAAAGTTCCGCAGATAAGGAAAGCCCAGGATGCGGAAAGGTCCACATATGAGGAAAGCCGCATGATGCGGAAAGGTCCGCAGATAAGAAAGGCCGCATGAGGCGGAAAGCTCCGCAGATAAGGAAAGCTGTATTAATTATGCAGAAATGAAATGACCTTCCGAATCTAGTGCGAAGCAAAATAATGTGTAAATTGAATAGACGTCCACATCTTTAGTACATGCAATACTGTGTACAAATCACAATATTTCTTAAAGATGCATGATGAGGGATTGCATCGTCGGCATCTTTCCAATTGTCGTGATGCGGAAGCAAAATTAGCTTCTAAATAAAATACATTACAAAGCTACTAAATTTACATGCTAGCGATCATAAATGGCGGTTACTTTGCAACACAATAATGCAGCGTTCTATGCAAGACTTAAAAACTTTTAACGTTATTATTTGCAATAAAGAAGCATCAATATACACATCAGCCCTGCTACAATCAATATATTTTTATTGTCTGTATGCTCCAGCTCTGAATATCGACATTGCAGTGTTGATGGTACGCAAATGAGGTGGCTGCACCGTAATTTCATGAGCTCCACCTAAGCTACAGGATGGTGGCACAAAACACAATGTAACGTGGAACGAAATTTTACACATAAATATTAATCATAGCACTGTGAAAGTGTGGCACTGTATTTATCTCATGAACGCCTTGTGGAGATCGACGAAATGCTCCTTGAGGCTCCGGCACCACTGTAGATTTAGGAGGTCGCTGCCATAGAACTTATGTGTCCTTCATAGGCACCTGAAAATGTAAATATTTGGCACAAATAATGTCAGACACACAAGTTAGCACATTAGTTCACATGCACAAGAAATATAACACACAGAATGAAACTGAAAGTGTAAGGCAGACAATCCTTCATGTTATGCATATGTGAGTAATAGAAGAAAGAAATGTATAAATTAGTTCTGCCACGTGAAAGAAAACAGCATGCTTATCACAGTGGAAATAACTAGGTTGTTGCCACGATTTTCAATAGTAGGGATAATCTATAAATATGTTTTTATAAAATTATGATTTAAATGCTTCCTGCAAACTAAAACTTTAGGAAATGCCAGTGAAAGTTCTCAATGTACATTTAGTAGTGCGTACATGTACATTTGCTGCCTTTAAACTATACAGTTTGTGCACAAAATTGCCATCTTGAACAATTTTGAGACGTAAAACTATGCAACCTATGAAGGTTAAAATTACCATGAAAGCAAGCAGGATCAGGCAGGCGCCGTTAAAAATCTGTGGAAGCCAGAGTCCTATAACCAAAATGCACAAAAATAGGGGAGCAAGTGTAATGAAAATTCGGCTGCTGACCCGCAGGTCACGGTATGATATCCCGGCTGCAGCGGCTGCATTTACGATGGAGGCAGAAATGCTGTAGGCACGCGTGCTCAGATATGGGTGCACGTTAAAGAACCCCAAGTGGTCGAAATTTCCAGAGCTCTTCACTACGGGGTTTCTCATAATCATATAGTGATTTTGGGACGTTAAACCCCACATATCAATCAAGAATAACAGAAATAAACTGCCAACAGAAAAGTTGGGTGCATGTGCTATCTGTAAGTGCTTACACCTTACTACATAGAGCATGCTCATTCGATATAAAATACCGATATTGGAAATAACTGCTCTATTAGGAAAGTAAAAGGTGAGGTAGAACTGAACGACTCTATAAAAAGTGCCCTTATTGTGACATCACGTTTTCTTATAACAAAATTGACTGAGACTCTGAAATATCATTATGCAAAAAAAATCTTTAAAAGAACAATCAAGTTTGAAGTCATAATTTTCAATATGGCTACTATAACTATAACCATAAAATTGAGCTCAACAAGGCTAATGTTAGTTTTTAAGGCCTATGTTCACTAGACAATAAACTATACCACAAAAAGCACAGCGTTCAGGCAAAGCACCACACAAAAAAAGAAAGCAGACCTGTTTGTTATTACCTACAATGCCCTTAAATTGGTATTTTTATCTCTACTTGCTGCTTTTTATCTAAGACACAGGTGTGAAACAATTTAGCTGAAAATGCACTGTGCCTCCAAAACCTGTTGGCTGAATCTGAATATTCAAAAATGGTGAAGCTTGCAATAAATGAGGCTCCACAAGCCTTGGAACAGCGAGACTGCATGACTCTTTGGACTACTTTGGTTACTTGTGTTTTGTTTCTGGGCCTAAGCATAAAGACAAGGGCTTAATTGAATTGCTGCTAACGAAAATGCTTTCGAAATTGCCCGAGCGTCAAAGGATGCACAGACATTTGTTGTTTTTCTCACTGGGTCATTCTACACCAAACATCCATACCATACTGCCTGGCGACCATCACAAATATATAGTTTAGAAAAAGGTGGTAATTTACTGTTTTGAAAACGGTTATTTGCTGAAATATTTTGAAGAGAAAAAAGTAGTGGTCACTCAGGTACCTTCAAAATTTCGCAGAGTGTCATGGGGGTGTTGTTTGTGAGAAAAATTTTAAAGTACCGCTTTTTCTTGCAATATCGAATTTGATATTGAAGGGAGATGCAAAGTAGGAGCAGTGTAGCACACTACTTTTACTTTGAATCCCCCTTTTCTTTCTTGTTTTCCATCTTCTTTCTTTTACCCTTTTTTGCTTCCCTTACTCCCAACCTGCGGCAGGAAAACACTTTGTGTCATCGCAATATAACTTGAAAAAAAGCGAGGGCTGCACTCTTCTGCGTTATAGGTTTTTTTCAGACAAACATTTCCAACAGGCACACAAACCTACACCAAAAGACGTCATTACTAACCCCACTTAAACTAACACGCCAAGTATGACAAGGTGACTTCTAAAAAATAGGCCCTCCTATCGCAATATCGGCCAGCCTATCACAGGCACTTCCACTGTTCACCCTGGATACCCCACTAGTTGTTTCCATCTGTCGACTCGCATCTTCATTTTGGATAACACTAAGACGAGCTTACATTGAATATTACGCACGAAAGTTTAGTGATGTATCATGCATCAGATTAAGCAACTATGTTAAAAAATTATTGATAGGTTGCTTCCAGGATTTTTGAACTACAATACGGTGCGTGAAGCAGCCTGAAACTGCGTAATGTCTTTTATGCACACGAACCAGATTGACAACGTAATACACAACATGCTTAAGATTATTGCGAGAAACATGGTAACGACAAAACGACCAGCCACCCAAATTTTCAGCTGTACATGTTTAAAATGTTCATGTTCACAATTACAATACTTCTGTTTTTCTTGCAGATTTTCTGGTGTTTGCTAAAAAAGGTACCTTACAATCTGAAGAGGCAAAAAATGATTACAAGCCAAAAAAAACCTACAAGTAGGGCCTTGGGGCCTTCTGTAAGTAGACGGGCAGCATTCTTTCTGTGGAGGGCTTTACACCCAAAAGTGAGGAACAAAACTTCTGTACAATGAACAATGTTGGCAGCTATCAGTTATAGAAAAAACTAATGCAGCTAATCTTCCCTGACACATCTGTACATTTACAGAGGTGACGAAGCTTCTGTCATTTGCGGCAGTAACTCCAACAGGACCAGTGCGAAAATTGGCACTACTTGGCAAGAAAAATGTCCAAACATGCCTGCCCGACTCCCTCTAGCTATTCCAACTGAATCTGACATGATTTCTTGACTGCTGGCTGGACAAAACCAAAACCACTGAATCACTCACAATACACAGCGTGATGTTCGTCTGGAGTGGTCAACTTCATCTTCCGCGATGAAAGAGCAGCACAGTGTGTTGATAAGGCACTTCTTGCAATGGCTTTCAATGCCACTTAGTGACATTGCTGTTCCTGTCGAAGAGAGCTTGGGGAGCTTGAAGGGTGCTTGCTCTTTTCTGGGGGCTGCGGCCGCTCCTCGTTTTCTGCTCAAGGTCAACCTTCACTAAATTGTAGACGAGGCTTTAGGAGTTGTATATATTTATATACAAATTTTTGCAGAACACACATTTCCTCATGGCATTTTGAAGAATTTCTTATGAAACTTAAGGCCTCGCATATGCAAACATTTACAAACGATCCGAAGATGCACTTGACTTTAAAGGAGCAAGTTTGTTATGTAGTGTATGTAAGGAAAGGTCATTCAGCACAACCACAACTACAGTTGCACACGGAAACAACATTAGCTGGACACTGTGGGCCGCTTTTATGGCATAGTTTAAGCTGACATTGATTGTGCAACGATAAGAAAACTATGCAAAGATAGCCTGATCGATTTCAGGTAGTACTGACGGGTAGGGCACGAATCTATCGTTCTACTCATGAGCAATGCACAAAATTCAACATCAGTACCATTTCATTCAGCTAAAGCTTTCGATTAGAATTTCTTCAATAAAGAGACAGTCGCCAGAACGTGTGATTGGAGGTGGACATCAAAATCCGTGAATTGAACTACATTCTTTTTGCAACCTGAGTGGCATTTCCTTTTAAAATTGCACTTAAAAAGCCTAAAAATCAGTATGTCATGCCACCTGTATGTTTGATGCAAATAGGTTAATGCTTTTAAATGGAAAAATAATAGTGGTCAAAGTTACATCATATATCCATATTATCTGTGCCAACCTTATTCTGTGCTGGCTGTGCCAACATTATTCTGTGCTGCCTACGTAGAAGAGTCAACCCTCAAAAAGCGGCACTGCCATCGTGGCAAACAGTGAGAAATATGTGCTTTTCATACGCATGTGAAATGCATGCTTTCGCTGCAAACTGCAATGCACAAACATATAAAGCTGTTATGCTTACCTCCCACTGTTTGCAGCCTGTGTTGTGTGAAACTTCATAGCAGTCAGACACCCGGAAATTCTTAAAATGTTTCCAGCACATTCTGTGTTACCATTAAATGTACTCATGAAAGCCATGTCAAACAAAAAGAAACAAGCCCCGAAAACTCTCTTCTTTCACTGCATGATTAAACGCCCAGACCAGTAAGCTTTCTATTGCAGAAAAAAACAGCTACTATAAAAATTGATATTCGGTCTAATTAACTACTTAATGCTTTAAGCCATGTTATTATGTTAAACATGTGTTCTGTTTTACACGATCTGGTCTGCATGAACTCTTGAATCGGGTACCATATAGGTTGAAATACACACACAGAGTTTGAGACAAACCTAGTTTCCCGTGAAGCATCCTTATGCACTATAACAACACAGTTCATTCTAGTTAGTTGATCAGAACGAGGTGAAAACAGCACGCACTTGAAAAGGACGGGCAGAAGGAATGACGCCTGCACCCTGTGCTCTCTGTACATTCTCTTTGAGGGTGCAGTTTTCACCTTATCCTTATGCATTTTCGCATTTAAAACATTGCTTGCTGCATATACTTTGTGGCATTGAAGTGTGTGATACCGTCATGTGTAGCCCATGTAATTTATAAAAATAGAATTCAAGATAGCTCGATTCACAAATAACAAAGTGCATCCAGCACCATGTCCTATACGCATTCTTTAGGCAAGTGGCAGAATGATTTATTCTTCAAAACATATCTTACTTGTAATCCCTACAAGAGCTAGCCCGTACACTGGCACATTGTGTTTGCCTCTTCAGATTATAAGGTACCTTTTTTAGCAAACACCAGAAAATCTGCAAGAAGAATAGAAGTGTTGTAATTGTGAAGAAAGAAAAGTAGAAGGAAAGAAGATAACCTGCCCTGGACAGGGACCGAGCCAGCGACCTTCGAATACCGTGTCCGATACTTTATCAACTGAGCTACCATGGCGGCTATCCCCCTTCCCCTTTGTACGGTATATATGTGGATTTATTCATGGAAGAGTCAGTCAGCACTGCCTGTTAACATTATGGCGAGTGTGGGACACCTTTTTTTGCCTACTAGCGGCACGCACCACGCGCTATTATTACATGAGCTAACAGCAGATCAATTATCCTTCATATACAACCTCATGGCACCAAGCCTGCCATAACAAGTTACTCACTACGAATGAAGGAAAAAAGGGCTGGTTTTTCTTTGTTAGAAACGATATTATTGAGAACTGACAATGCTGCCAGAAAAAGTACTAGGGATATTATTGGAAGTATTTGTAGTGTATTTGACAAGAAAGTAACGGGGAAGAAAAGGTAACTAGTCGTGCGGAATAACCGAATCTGGAAACCTTTGTATAATGCATCTGATGCCCTATTACTAACTATGACAATTATCCACCCGTCCACTTATGGGGTGTATATGTGCATTAAGCACAGGGGCGTTAGTCTGGCTGCCAGCTTGTAATAACATCACAAGCTTCGTGATGCCAATAGAAAAGCAAAAGTGTCCCAAACTAGCCATGATGGCAACAAGCGGGGCTGACTGTCTCTATGACGATTAGGTACACATATATACATTGCCAAGCAGAAGGGGCAATAGCTGTTGTGGAACGTAACACAGTTGGTAGACCACCGCACGCTTTCTTCGCTTTATTCGTAGGTGGCAGGTTCTGTCCCTCACCATGGCAAATTATCTTTTCTTCCACTTTTCTTTCTTGACAATTACATTACGATTACTTCCAATATCACTATACTTCTGTGGCAGCATTATGCATCTGTTGGTTCTCAGAAAATCTGCTAGTCATAGGAGGTGGCAATGGTTCGCCCTGTCACCTAAATGCACGTACACGAACACACGCACAACTGATAAAAAAACAAGTCACAATTGCTAAGATTACTGAGATTCACTGTTTCAGATTCATGGGTAAAAGAAAGAACTATAAGTTTGAGGGTTCGTTGTCTTTGCTGAACACATTATAATGAGAACAGACAATGATGCCAAAGAAACTGTAGGGGATGTTATCAAAAATTGCTTTAACGAAATTGTGAAAACAAAAGTGAACGGAAACGTAACTAGGCGACAAGTTGCTAATGGGTTCAAGTTTTTTGGCAATTCAATTGACATTACTTTTTATAACATCCCCATATATATTCCTGGGTAATGTTGTCGGGTAATTCTCATTATTGGAGTGGTGAGTAGGCCGACAAATCGAGGATATGGCATTGATACTTCTTTTGAACACCAAATAGTTTGAGGACCTTAAAAGAGCGGAAGCTGCTTTGAGTAGACCGGAATATTTAGTTGGAGAAAAAAAAAGTACACACATTTTTAACAGGCTTTTTAACACATTTTGAGCCATAAAAGTGTATGCTGCCAGTAATGTTAAGTACCATTATTTTTGTCACACTATGCACTGTAGCCGGGGTAGTTAGAGTGGTGATAGTGAAGCATTCATCAAGCACGCCACCAACAGCGTGCACATCTATGGTCGCATATTTTAAAAATAAACCTGCTGTATAGTAAAAAAAATTGAGAGCATTTATGATTTTATCCAAATCAAGTTATACCGACTTGGTAAGCAAACTATTTGCATATTATCAAAAGGCATAAAGTGATTCATGTATTATAACTATGTGAACAATTTAAGTAACACAGAGCAAAGTGACAACTGTTCTATTAAACATCCCTCTCATTATAACATGCATGAAAAGCACCACACCAGAATGTCTTATAGTACATGTACTATCGAGACTACTAGACTGTCTATTGACCTTTTAGAAGGAAGATATGTTCTTCACGTTCAAGGGGCAACCACTTAGCCTTTTCCTGAGCTTTTCTGTGAATATATCTTGAATTTCAGATATAATTAGGATTGAAATATAGTGAACAGATTTTGCTTACACATTGAAAACTAGTTCTGTATGTAATTGCAATAAAGGGTGCCAAACCACCCTCAATTATTTATTAACATTTAAAGCAAATGTGTGCAACCACTTCAGAATAGTGTCCTGATCAACAATGATAACTGCAGCAGCAGAACTAGCTATGGGTGCCCAAAAGTAGCTAGAAACAATACATTTTCTTCTTTGAGCCTTTTGCACGTGTTCAGCCCCTCAGTGCTCACCTTAGAACAGCATTTTTTTAATACGTGTTTGTACGCCCACTGCTCTAGCTCCTTGCACAGTGAGGAGGAGCACATGGCAAGAAAAGACAACAAAGAAGCACAGCGAAAAAAAGCGAAATAAGCGAGGACCCATTTTGTATCATCCATTGCGTCTAACATTACTATATCGTCAACATATAGAAAAATTATCACGGCTATGCTTTCATTGTATAGTCATACACAGCTGCAACACCACGACTAACTTTCAACCTTGTGTTGGTTTAGGATCCCTTTATAGTGGCAAGCCAAAGATATCTCCATTTCTTCGACAATGATTAAGATGCAGTGAAATGTGATATGTTAATGTCATTTAGAATGCACATCATATGGCTTCATTGTATATGTGGCCACAAGTAATTCTGGTTGCAAAGCAATATGGCACAGCCTAAACAGACATCGCCGACAACTCCGGTCTGAACTTGCCTTTGCTACTTTCCCATTATCATCACAGCAAAAAATGAACAATTGAATCTGCTATAGATATGTGCAAGCTTATGCTAAGGACCAAGTATGAAGGGTGTTTTGTCATTATTGAGATCAAATATTTGTTGAAGAACACTTGCTGTCAAACACAAATACATTGCTGTCGAAGCATCAAGCCGGAAATATAAAGCAAAAAGAAGTGCCTCTTTAAGTTACAAAATCAACCATGCCAAGTTACGAAATCAACAATGCCTGCTTTCTCTAACAAGACCCTAATTCACATAAAGCATGCAGCGATAGGCCCCTACCGAGGTACGTCACAGTATGATGTCACTGGCACACGTAAAAGGTGTGGTTGGAAAAACACTCCCGCTAGTGACGCAGCCGGTACAGTCATGCAGTGTTTGGGGCAAGTTTTATTTTTGCAAAGCTTACACTTCACGTTACAATGTCGACATTAGCTGTAGTATGTGTCAGCAAACATCTAGCTGTGCGTAAACTGTGTGGTGAACTATTTGCCACGCTGTCTATTTATCTGGAAGAAGTGAACACACGTGGTCGCCTGCGCGATGAACAGCGGCATAGTCTTCAAAAATGTGCACTGTAATTGCAGCATCTAGTGTGCGTTGAAAGGTATTGAGAATATCGGTTAAACTGAGAATATTGTGTGTGGTGTGTGCAGTGTGAATAACAATGTATCTTGTTGGCGAAGACGTTAGCACTCGTGGCAGTGACCGGATGTTGAAAAAACTTGATTCGAAATTTTAGTCAAGGTAAATATGCACTTAAAGTGATTATCTGCGAGTGGGTACATCTCGGTGTTTGCGCTGTGTGCAGAAAAAAATTGCATGGTCACCGGGCTGGAAGATACCATTTGCTGAAGCTGCATGTATGCTTCGCCCCGACGAATACGCAAGCCCAATAAAGGTATAACTCGTTTTATCGAAGACCTCATATGTCTTCATGTAATAAGCAGAGATTCTTGATTCAGATATACTCAGACCTTTACCGCTCGATATTCATGAAGTGATATTGCACACTACAAGTTTGTGTGTTAGGTCCTAAGGGAGCAATGTGAATATGCAAATAAGTTGTAGGTGTCAGATGCAGCGATGTAACTGCACAAAAGATTACTTATATATTAGGCTACAGGTTTGGAATCGCATACATATCAGTGGGCTATCAGGAAGGTCCCCAACAACTTCCTTTCCAACCAGTCCTTGTACTGAGGAAGGGCTTGACTGGCCCCGTGCTCGAAGTGACGTCACACAGTTTGCAAACGTAGAGAGGTTTCTTACTTAGGCACCATTTTGCACAATACATTTTTTAGATGACAGACTGTACCTGTCCCACATTGATCATACTGATGTCTTTTGTTCTTACTTTGTGCTGTGAATTACTAGGCATTTAGTCATCATGATCTTTAAAAGCTAATTTCAGTGTTCTTTCTCATATTGCTGACAACTGTGTCGTTGCATAAATTGTGCAAAAAAAGCAACACAGAAAGGCTGTCACAATGAGTACACCAACATTGGTACTCTCCTTCAAAAAAAAGTCGGCACTGGTCCTGTAATTACCCGTCTTCCTTTCTTTTTGGCTTGTTTGTGCTGAAACAGCCAAACACCTGATGAGTTAGATGAGAAATATTAACACATAAAAACTATAATTGCTTGCATCAGCAACTAAACAACAGCGTGATAACCGCACCCCTGCCACACAGCAGCGAAACATATTTTGAACATGCTGGCAATGTATTATTTTATAAAAATGAACTTTGGCAGATTACAAATTCTCACATTGTGCATGCAAGTTTTCTTCAAAGTCAGGCGTACAATGTAGGTGCTGGCCAGTACATTTTTATTTACAATCAAAGGCGTCTTGCAGGTACACATACAGATTGCACGAACACCTCTCTCTCTCTACACTAGGCACACACATATCTTTTAACAAGCATACGCCACTGTTTAGGGGCATAATAACGCGCTACTATGAACGTATGCTTATAAACCCACTTAGGCGTTTGGCTGGGTGAATGAGCCAAGTTACAGGTTGCATCGCCCGTGGATGTGAAAAAACTGCTGCTTTACATCAAATGGCACCCCAGCCTTTATTTAATCAACAACGTAGCAAGCGCTGTAGGCGTCCTCCTCACTAAATTGCACTTATGAAAAAATTGATCACCATACACATGCATGTTGCCGCAGTTGTCGCGAATTAGCTCCAGTATGGCGGCGCCCATGCGCCATGGCTCATCTGGCGTTAGCGTTGTCAAAGCAAATCGGCAACCGCACTCGCAATGGCGCGTAAGGCTGCTGTTTCACGATGCCTCGTTCGAGTGCGGCAACACACACTTGCACTGAGGGGCATACTTAGTCTACATAAAAAAGTGTCCCCCTTACCTTTAGTTTATTTCACACTGTCTTGAGGGAAGCTATCACAGGCGTCAGCCGTCACCTCGGAGTTCTTCGAGCGTCCGCACAACCCACCGATTCCTTGGTCGACTCGAGCTTGATGCGCACTCGAACAACCGCGGGAACAGGGCGCAATCTTTGCACATCACCCGAACGAGGAACGGCGCTTCCTTGCGTAAATTTAACATTTCGTGCTCTCATGTGTAGCAGGTGAACACATGAGAGACGCACCGAAACGGCATGCCCACGGAAACAAAGAAGAAAAACAACATGTGGCTTTAGCTGTGAATGGATTTGACTTAAATATGTGTGTGAGGAAAACAAAAAACATCAGTCGCTGCTATAAACTGAAAAAAAGTATTTTATCTGGCAAAATAACTTTAAAAGTGATAAACGGTTATTCAAAAAACAAGTTACAAATTATGAATATTTTCGCAGGTCTTTGTTTTGTTTTTTGTTTCAGCAGGCGACAGCCTTTTACTGCTTCTACGACAGCCGTAGTGCGGTTTTACGTTCGGTGCATGTCACCGATGCAAAGCTCTATAGTAGTCATATCAGAGTTATCAATTCTCAATAAATCATAGGATGACTACAAAGCAGTAACATTTTTACATAGTGCAGTACACGATCTTACAAGGCATGTCATTTGTTAGCTCTGAAGCAAATCGAAGCAATGCGGCCGGCGCAATCAGCTGATGTCGCCGCTACGCGAGGCATGGTCGTGCGCATTAGTGTCGCGCCCCGCGCTCGATTTGTCATCAAGCGAGAGAGCTACTAAGTGGAATACAGCTAGATGCAGGGATTAATGGCGTATTACTCTAATTTCCTGTGGTGGCCGACTCAATTGCAAGGAGCCCCGGGTAACAACATTCAAGCATGTGTGTGGGTGTAAAAATACTTGTTTTCATCCGCGACGGGACCGCAATCTATAGTTGAAAGACATGCGAAAAGCATGTGACGTATATGCCATCACAAAACATGTGCACACAACAATAGATACGATCGCATATCGTACATAAATATGCCAACACATAGCGTGTAAACAGCAAATTTATGTATATAATTTAAACGCGCGCGCACCGTGCATTGCGAATAGCTTGGGAAGTCAACGCACACAGTTCACGTGCGCGAGCACAACTGAGTGGCGCAGGTTCGAATCCCACCAGTATCAATGTTTATTGGTTTTTTTCAATGTTTTTTATGTACTGCTATTTTTTGTAATGCGTTAGGTACTAAAACAAAATAAAAGCAATATTGCGTTCAAGTACGTATGTGGGACTGTGTTTTTTGCGCAAGTTATTAGTATTTTTATTTTCATTAATACAGTTTTTATTTATTTATATTATAACAAAATTAAGGACTAAGGGGAACATTGAGCCTGCTTGATTGTGAAAGGACTCGAGAAGTGAGAAAACTCAAACCAAAAAAATTATTGAAAAAAAAAACTGAGCGTTTCACAGCCGGACCAGCTTCTTCAAGCCTAGGCACTAGGCCTGCGCAAGACTTGCTGTGACTCATCTCAAGCTGTGGCAGTTGAGGGAAGGCAATATCACCGAGAAGCAATTCCAAATTATGTTTTGGTTGATGTTTTTTGATTCCTCCAAAATAAGGGCTGCACAATTGTGATCGAGCCAAACCGAAAATTGCGGGCACGAAGTCATGAGACAGAAAATGAATAATGTTGATTGTTTGAAAATTGCCCTTAATAAAAGAAAGAGTTATGGAGTGCTACATAGCTTAACTCGCAGTAGGAATTTTAAATATACATATAGATAGCTTAAAATGGACAATGTTGCACACACAGACATGGTTTAAATTTTTTTGCAGCACAGTTGAAGCATCCATGTAGAACTGAAGCGTCAAGAGAAGCTTATGCGTCCTCACCTTATTGCGCTTTACATTGCTTGTATGCGTCCGTGCAGCCATGATATATTTTAAAGCTTTTGTTTCACCTTTATTCTTATTATTCATCAAACCTGGCCCATAAGTTTTGTCTTAAGTAGCACTACACTTGAAGCGTAATCTGCATGGTGGTCTGAAACAAAGCTTTCGAAAATCTCAAAAGGACCCAGCTCTATACACGACCATCCGAGCATCAATGATAAGCACCATTATGTGTCCGTACATTTCAGTTGTGCTCTCATACTTAATTATTGTTCTGACTACTCCCTCTACCCCTACCTATGCTGTAGGGCAGCAAGTCATAAACCTGGTTGAGCTACCGGCCTGTCTTCTGTCTTCTTCCTCTCTTTTTTTTTTCTGTTCTACTTCATTTTCCTGTGTACTTCACAGAGGCATTATTTATGTGCAAGAACATTCACTGCCTATCGTAAAGTAAAGCAGACAGGAAATTTTGCTTCATGCATCTGTATTTTAAGTTTGCTCTCTTGATAACTTGCATGAAAGCTGATAACCAAGTAGCTCGACATGTGTGCGTGCGATTGCACCACAAGATACCAGGTGTTCATATGTTACTTCACGTTCTTTAAAACCTGAATAGACTTGAGACGTTCATTTTGCCGTATAGTTTTTTTGTCACGCCACGCATGCCGTATGTGTTGCTTGTGGTTAGTTCATTTGCTGCGTGTATAGTGGTTCAGCGAGTCGTCTTGGCTCATGGTCTACATTTATTCTGCGATATAAAATTTCCATGCATATTATTTAGTGAATTAGCTTGTTTTAAATTTAAGAGGAATAACTCAAGGAATAAACTTTGCTAGTGAGCGCTCGTCCTGTAGACGTTTTTTTTTCGTTCTTGCGCTCGTCATTTTGGCACGGGACTAATTATTTCTGTATATATTCACTTTTTTATCATTCTAAACTTTCCTTCTTCAATTTTTGCGGCCATTTATTTCTGAATTGTCGACATTGACATCACTTACAATCACAATGACATTACTTTTTCTGGACGTGGCGTAGCACCACCACGGATCGAATAGTATTCGTATCTCCGACTGCCATTTGAATCTAGTGACATGAACATCTCAAGTCGTATTTGTCTGCTCACACCTTATTTTCTATATTTCTGTAAGAAAATTTCCGTATGCTCCGTGGAACTTCCTTAAGGAAGTTTCCGTATACTCTGTAAAGCTTTCCATATTTCCACATCTTTCCATGTGTTTCGTAATTTTCCGTATATACCACTTGACTTCTGTATATTTCCATACCTTATATAAGAAATTTTCCGTATGTTCCATATAATTTTCGTATCCTTCCATAATTTTCTTAAAAAGTTTTTCTGTATACGCCATACAACTTCCGTATGTTTCCATAAAAATCCGTATGTTTTCCGTATAGCTTGTAAGGAAATCGTACGGAGTCCATATGTTTTCCCCAAGATTTCATACGGAATTTTTCAGTAGGGTGTCGGCGTTTCTTCGGTACTGTGATCAATCTCTCACAAACTGCCTTCGATGTTGCCTACAAGCGTCGATGGGAGGTCTTCCGCACATTGAGTCCCAGTGACCTTGCCTCCGAAGGCCGCTGCCTTCAGTTTTCCCGACGAGGGCTTGGGGAGCAATCCCGTGCCGTCACTTCGAAACGCGACCTAGTGGCTTGTGGGTCTCCTCAGAGATAGTGACCAATATTGCCGTCGTGCAAAGGGTGTACGCTGCTGTGCGAGATACTCTTTGATATCCTTTGGCCTTTGATCAATTTGGAGACGAGGGGAATTGACGGAAATCCCGCGCCGTCAAAGTTGCCGGTACGGGCATTCGCGGTAAATGTACCAGCGTGCCCGCAAGGATAGCAGAGGGATCGTCTGTCCGGCGTACACCATATATCGAACTTGTGCGTCGGTGCACGGCGACCATCGATATCCAAACCAGCGTGCGCTGACTGAATCGCAACTGGCCGCATCATTGTCTGGATCGGGACGTATGGCATTGTCTGGATCAGGACGTGCGGCACTGGCTGGATCGGGACGTGTGGCATTGTCTGGGTCGGGACTCCTTAACCAGAAAGAGGCATGGCAGATTGCAAGGCTTCTGCGTACGTACGACGGCGACTGTCAGTAGACACAGGAGCCGTTTCCGGATCAGCCGACATCGGCGGAAAACGATGGGCGTGCAGCACCTGCTGGACCTCATCACGGATGACACTGGTGAGAAACAACATCAATTGGCATTGTCCCGTACATCTTTTCCATTTCTTCGTGGAGGACTCAGCGGATGACCTCGCGAATACATTCAGGGCTCTTGCTCCCAGGGGTAGCAAAAATTTTGCGAGTTGAGGCAGCATTCACCTAACGGTCAAACAGGGCAGACCGTTGGTGCAGTACTCGCTCCATTGTTACGGCTTCAGTAGGAAACTCAGCAACACTCTTGGGGGGGGGGGCTACACACTAAACCAGCAAAATATTGTTCCTTCGCACCACGCATGAAGTGGCGCAACTTTTTTTCTTCTGCCACAGCAGCATCCGGCCGCTTAAATAGCAGTATCTTGTCCTCGACGTACATCGAGATGATCTCGTTTGGCACCTGAATGCGTGATTATAGTGCACGCTCTGCCCGTTCGCAGCTGTTGGGACTCCTGTAGGTCTGCAGAAGGCGACGTCTGTACTCGTGCCAAGGTGTCTGAACATCATCCCTGTTCAAAAACCATGTCTTGGCACCGCCCTTTAGGCAAGTGTACACGTTCCGGAGCTTCGCAGCATCATCCCAGTAATTGATCGCTGCGACACGTTAAAACTCACTGAGCCTGTCGTCAACCTCTTCATACTGCTCTCCATGAAAGGGGCTAGGCATGAGCGGGTTCTGAACGGTGCAGTATATCGGTGTGAAATGTGTCGGAGCTTGCACGGGATCTTGTGTCTAAGTCATAGTCGCTGCGTAGTAGTTGGTGTCTCAGGCGGTAGTCCTCGGCGGCTTACTCTGTGAACAGGAGTGTTCACGGGCGCAGGGCTTGTGTTCCGGCTGCTGGGCGGGCTCTTGGGCATTGGGTGGATCGTAAGACGTTGTACCCAGCACTTCCACCAGTCTCGTCACGTTTCTTACAACGAACTTTATATAATGGGCCCGTTGAGTCGACTAGCCAAAAAGCCTTGCTTGTTTGGTTGTTCGTTTCTTTTGTGGCTCTCACCCACTAAGGGGGATTGGCCAAGAAGCCGGTGGTTAATGCAAGTAAATACCTATAGATTTTCTAGATTAGGGGAATATGAATACTGTGTTTTGACTGTGAAATTAATTTGGCGCAATGTTAAAAAAAAGAAAAAAAGAAAAAAAGGGGGGGGAGAAATAATAGAATTTGTTAAATATCTGTGGTGGAATCGTTATAAGAAATTCTCCTGAAAGTTGAATCATTGCAGTGTATCAGCTAAATAGTAAGTGGCAGTGTGACTAGTAAAATTCGAGAGCTGATGGCTGACTCAGCAAGGTAATCTTCTTGTGTTATATATGAAATCGCAGAGAGCCCCGCAGATGTTCCTGTCGCTATGTCCCAATGAAATGCCATAAAAGACAAAATATTGGGAATATTACGTGATATTTCTAATTTTCTGAATAAAATTTCGAAGCAGTTTTTTCTTTGATTTTTGAATTGGTGACATGTGATAAGAAAATGGTCGATATGTTCAGGTTCGTTACAGCTTGAGCACAGAGGGGATGGCACCAGACCAGACCTGTTTAAGTAGAAATTAAGAGGTGGTACACGGCAACGTAATTTTGTTACCAAGACTTCCAATTTACGCGTGGGACACCATTTATTATTCCATGTGAAGTGCAGGTGCGAGAAATCTGGATTCTGTATCATGGTTTTTGATGAGTCTTCAAGAAGGGAAAGTTTTCTAAACCTCGCTGCTGTTACATAAGCTGTAGGAGGCATGATTGGCACAATCGGAAGATCAAGAGATGTTCGCGCAAGTTTGTCAGCCATCTCGTTTATAAATATACTACGATGGCCTGGCACCCATATCATTCGCACTAGACGGATGTTTGCTGGGATTATTGATTTGAAAGTCTCTAGTACTGCTGATGTCGACGACGATGATAAGAATGAACACACAGAATACGAGTCAGTCACTATCACGGCTGTCGAATGAGTCACAGGAAGTTTACGAATAGCTAGTATAACGGCCGTTAATTCCGCTTCAAATATTGGTGTATAATCTGGGAGGCGTAATGAAAATGACCAAAATAATTAGAGAGAAAAAATACCCACACCTGCCTTCTCGCCCCTCATAGATGCATCCGTTGCAATTACTGTATTAGTACCTAACTGAGACAGGTGTTGTTCTAATAAACCAATCAAATATTTAGTGGGCAAGTGTTTAGCGTTCATGGGAAAGATATCGTCAAATTCTATTTGCACTTGGCCGATTGGTTTGACAGATGGTGTGATCTCGAATATATTAACATTTAAAGCATCTAGAAGTGTTTGAACAAATAGCACTTGGGGTTTATATACATGGGACCAATGCTCATTGAAAAAGACACCAAGCCGCTTAAGATAGATCGTCTTTGTCCTCTTTCACTCATGGATCTCAGTCAAGCAGACCATGTGGCAATATGACTGGTGCAAACATGATAATCCTGACACGCGTGTCATGTAAGAACATGACAACATACCCCGCTCATGGCGTGCTCGCGGCAGTTTCGCAAGGTCCACGTATGCTAAATTTGGTATCAAGTGACGTTATTAGATGACGAAGGTAAACGACACGTCTAAACATAATAATCATGACACGGAAGTAATTTACGGCATCATTTACTTCGACGTCGTAACGTTGTGCTAATTTTAAAGTGACATACCAACATTCCTCATTCGTGCTTCGCATATCATCTATTCCTACAGTACGTGGGATCTGCCAATTTTTTTCTTGCATATTTAGCACAAGATGCACCACTTACATCTTGGTGTGCAGTGTACTAGACATAAATAACTTCTCTAGTGCTAGCAAACTGTTCATTGCAAAAACTGCTTTTTTAAGAAAAAAAAGGTATCAAGAAAAAAATAACAGAACTTGCACCATTTAAATATTTTATTCGTGCAAAGATATCTCATAAAACAAGTTTGTATATTTGGTCGAATCGCGCGCACATGCGCATTTTGCGTAGATGACACCATTACTTTTCATTCCCACATAATAAGGTGGGGCTGAAGAAAGAACTACGCTTAAAACATGTTGCTCGACTCTTGCAGAAGCACCCAAGGTGATTTAGGTTCTGATTGAAGTTCTGCTTATCTTCCTGCATCCCTTTTTTCGTCATGTTCAATACACTGGGCCTGGGGTCGGAAAGGTATTTGCTTGGCAAACGCATAATAAACGGTTTGAAATTGTACTACCCAGTTATTTCATGTGGAAGCTCTTTCGCTTTCATGTTTCTTCTTAGCACTTATTTTTCGCTTCGTTGTACATACAGATCTAAGTATAGTTCCTTAGTTCTATAAAAAATGAACACCAGGTGCTCGGACTGGGCAGCATAGTCCTAGTGCAAACTGGAGGAGATGCTTTCATAAAGCTTGTTGTAATATACTGTTAGCGTCTCATTTGCTTGCATCTCATTGAAGGCGTCTTATTTTATATGTTACCCAGCATAGTTTTGTTAACTATTCTTCAAACAATGGCTGCTCGAAGGAACAGGGTGCCTCTAATTGTTTTTTCACTATTACCTGGCAGCATTTAGTTAACAAGTTTCACAACTCCAGATTACGCAGCATCGCGTGTTTGATGAAACGTTTTGTACACTTACAACTATTATGTCTTTAACTATGCTATTTTCACATTTCGATCGTCTTGATACATTAAAAAAAGTAATAACCTATCTATTTAAGCAACGCGTCATCAGCCGAGATTTCAGTGCGACATAAGAAATGAATTGGCATAGTGTTATAGCGCCCATTACAAGTGTTTTATGCATGATAAAGTCAAACGTGAAACGATATTTACGTTGTTCAGATATATGTATTGAAGCCCTGTGCACCTATAAAGCAGCAAGGAACTTGGAGTCTTTGGCGGACGATTTAATGGCTAACATGCTTAACTTAGAAAGCAATTTGAAACCCACACTTTTTATTCCAGTATGCACCTCAAGAAGATAGTGCCTCCTCTCGCACCCGGACGCTGTCGAAATTCAGAGCTAGAATCTTCGATGGAATCGTTGTAACCCATATTGAACGCACCATAATTATTGCCTATAGTCGATAGGAAAATATTGATGAAATTCCACCTTTTTAAAAATCGTTCTACTGAACATATGTGTACACATGTCAATGGCAGGAACGCCAATCTTGCCGTAGCTGAGAAAAAAAAAGATGCAGAACATTGTGGATGCAGAGCATTGTGCATGTGTCCATAAAGCAGTCATAGATTGATAATATTCTATTCATTGCTAACGTGAGGTCATCACTGGCAGTGTTATAATATTGTTTTTCTTTTCAGGAAAAAGAAAACTGCTTCTTCACGCTTGTTACCATCATATAAACTGTTACGCCTTCAATCCGCCCAAAACACTGGCAAAAGTGTAGGTTAAAAAGCCAGGTGAATTGCACACTTGATACATTTGGCATCTTATTTTTAGCAGCCGAGCGTTTATTCTTCGTTTCCAGCCTAGCCAGCGGTCACTCCAAATTTAGAACAGGTGCGTGAAGAGAAGTGGAAACAAAGCATAGCTATATATTATATTCTTACGTGAATGGCAGACCAATAGACTGTCTGTAGTATCGTCGCAATATAATATATCAAGAAGGGAGTAAGAAAACAGAGCGAGATGTTAAGTAATGAGGAAGGAAAGAAGTTGAGGTAGGCCACTAGCACTGTTGCTTCCACAGTCTTCGCATGTGCACCAGTTTAATCAGTTTTTTTCTTTTGGTCAGCAATGGCCTTCGTTTATGTATCGATGCTGTGTATTCCTCATTACTTTGCACAGAGCTAAAACGTCTGAAGTGGTGTATTTTGTAAATGCTACAAATGTGAGCGACAGTGGAGCGCATGATGGAACTAGCATGGCATTCTGTTGATAAGTCTGCCTTTTTTTCTTTTGTGGGGAACAAGATGGACACATGCGAAAGCAAATTGCCATCGCCGGGCTCGCTCGGCTGTTTGTTCCCTGGCTACGCTTTGCCTGCTGCTGCTGCTATCTTCCAGGTTGCTGTGAACCTCAATAAACACCCGTAACAAGTGGAGGAAGTACTGCGTCGTGCCAACCTGGAACTTCACAGCCGGAAACTCAAGCCAGCCTCTGCAGTGCCGGATGAAGTACCAAATCAACCACAGCAACAACGTGCTGTCTTGGTGCCCACGTTTGTCTGCCCTGGTCCATCGTGTCAACGCGACTCACCAATCTTCAGGGGTACAGAAGAGGAAGACGTTGAAGACTGGCTCACCGAATACGAACGGGTAAGCGTGATCAACTACTCGGATGGCGCTGCGAAGCTCAGCTACGTGTCATTTTATTTGAATGGCGTCGCGAGCGTGTGCCATCGAAATTACCAATGCGACTTCCCGATGTGGGCTGGTTTCAAAACGCACGTGACGGAAGTATTCGGGCGCCCCACTGTTCACAAGCTTCGAGCCGAGCAACGGTTGCGTGGATGCGTGCCGCAGAATAGTGAAACATTCACCAGCTACATTGAAGACGTTGTCGACATGTGTAACCGCGTTGATGTCACAATGGCCGGTGCCGATAAAATCAGGCATATTTTGAAAGGGATTGAAGACGACGCCTTTCAGATGCTGCTGGCGAAGAACCCGTCCATTCTGTCTTAACTTGTCAGTCTTTGCCAAAGTTTTGATGAGCTGCGCAAACAACGCACAGTCACGTGCCGCTGTCATCCACAGGCGACTTCAATATCGGGATTGGCTGTTGCTCCTGACAACTCATCGCTGCTGCTACAGATTAAGAGTTTCGTTTGTAAAGAGGTCACTCGCCAGCCTTCACTGATGCCACTTGTTCACGACCAATCGAATTCCCCGTTGGCGCCCCCTCTCCAAAACATCATCAGAGACCAGGTTACCCAAGAGGTCTCACCTTTGCTCCATCAGGCTCCGACTGCGTCTCCCCTGATGTACGTGGCAGTCGCTTCCAGGTCTGTTATGCAAGGTTACAGCCCTCGTAGTCCGCCTATTCACCCGCTTGTATCGTCACCTGCCCGCCCAATTGTACAGTACGCACGAGCCGACGACCTTTGGCGCACGCCAGACAACCGTCCCATTTGTTTTCATTGTGGCCTAGTTGGACATGTGGCCCGCTACTGTCGCTTTCGTGCACCACCTAACTCTAACAGTGTGCGTCCACCATGGGCCACGTATGCGCCACGTCAACCCCGCCGCAGTTATTCAGACGACTACAAATCTGATGCTACCTCCCGGACCCCCCCTTCCTCTCGCTGCTCGCCTTCTCCTCGCCGCCGCTCCCTTTCCCCCATGCACCGACGGTGGAGCCCTGTGCTCTAGGAAAACTAAGTGGCGCAGTTCAGGAGGCGAGAACTGCGGTTCCAGCGAAATGCACAAGGCCTCAAATTTCTCCCTGAAACGTTATTGAAGTCGCTATAGAAGGAGCATAGATACTAGCCCTTGTCGACACCGGCGCTGCTCTTTCAGCGATTGATGCCCGCTTTTGCCGCCATATCGGAAAAGTCACGACGCCTGTTTCTGGACTATGCCTTCGTACAGCCAACGCGCAGCACGTTGAGCCGTCCGGTGCCTGCACTGCCCGTGTCGTCATCTAGCATGTTCTTTATGTGGTCGAATTTATTGTGCTGCCATCTTGTTCTCACGATGTCAAATTGCGGTGGGATTTCCTCTCTACACATCATGCGATCATCAATCGCGCACGCGCTGAACTCGAGTTGTTCCCATTTTCGACAGATGTCATCAATGACAAGGAAACATGTCGCAAAATCACTGTTTGTGACGACACAATTGTACCGGCCTAGTCTACTGTTCTTGTCTCCATCTCTTGCGACTCTGAAGACGGCGGCTCATTGTTTTTCGCACCGTCTGCCCTTCTAGTTTGCCGCCGATTAATGCCATTGCTATTTGCCGCTCTGGAGTTCCATTCAAGCGCCACTGTGATGTACACCACCAATCATTCGCCCAAACCAATCACTTTGTGACGCCGGGAAACTCTCGGCAAAGCCGAGCTGCTGGCGTCATCTTCGATATTCGAAACCATGGATGACCCCACTAATATGACCACCCACGAGACATCAACTCCTCGGCCACTACCGCGATCTTTCACACCAGCTATAGCCAGCAACGTTACGACGCACAACGAGACCAACTTCATCGCTTGCGCGATAGTTTCTCTTCGTCTTTTGACTGCCAAGCAAGAGCACTCGGCTGCACAACGACTGTTTCGCGCACTATCGACACCGGAAGCCCCGCACTCATTCGTCAGCGTCCTTACCGAGCATCGGCAAGTGAGAGGCGCCTTATTAATTACCAGGTGAATGACATGCCTAAACGCGGTGTTACTCATCCTTCCAACAGTGCTTGGGCATCGCCTGTCGTCCTTGTTCGGAAGAAAGATGGCACAATACGATTTTGCGTCGATTATCGCCGGCTTAACGAGATTACCCGCGAGGATGTGTACCCATTGCCATGAATTGATGGCGCACTCGACTGCTTGCAAGGAGCGGAGTTCTTTTTTTCCTTGGATCTCCACTCTGGCTACTGGAAAGTGCCCGTGGCTAAGACTGACCGCTCGAAAACCGCGTTTGTAACACCAAATGGATTATACGAAATCACTGTAATGCCATTCGGTCTACGCGCCCGCCACCTTTGAACGCATGATGGACGGCATCTTTTGCAGCTTGAAGTGGCACACTTGCCTCTGCTACTTGTATGATATTGTCGTATCTGCGCCAGATTTCCCGACCCATCTGCAACAGTTGCATCAAGTTTTAACCTGTGTCCAAAATGCTGGTCTCGAGCTTAATTTGAAAAAGTGCTTATTCGCCGCTAGAAAACTAACTATACCAGTCTATGTCTTCTCCAAAGAAAGCATTCCTCCCGCTCCTGCTAAACTTCGAATCGTATCTGAGTTCCCGAAGCCTACTAACCTGAAAGCACTGCGCACCCTTATTGGCCTATGCTCATATCTTCGGCGCTTCGTTCGCAATTTTGCTACTGTCATCGCACCTCTCAATGCAATCTTCTAAGGCGACAACAAACTATCTACCTGGTCAGAAGCTTATAACGATGCGTTTACGGCACTTCGACGCCTACCTACGTCTCCACCAATTTTGCGTCCTTTCACTCCGAGCGCACGCACAAAAATTCATACTGATGATAGTGGTGTCGGTTTTGATGCTGTGCTCACACAACGTGACGTTGCCAACGCCGAATACGCGGTTGCATGGGCCAGTCGTGCACTCACAAAACCTGAGACCGATTACACGGTAACCGAAAAAGAGTGCCTGGCCATCATATGGGCTCTACAGAAGTTTCTCCCCTATCTTTACGGTCATCCTTTTGAAGTCGTAACAGACCACTAGGCTCTGTGTTGGTTGTGAAACCTCAAGAACCCATCAGGTCACCTTGCTCGGTGGGCCCTCTAACTCCAGGATTACGACATCCATGTGGCACATCGTTCTGGCCCACAACACTCTGATGCTGACACCCTGTCACGCTTCCCGCTCATTTCAGACGCCAGCCCATATAGTCACAATCACAATATTTCGCCACTCGACGTCTTGGACATGGCATCGGAGCAACGAAATGACCCTTGGATTGTCACAATTCGAAACCTTTTGTCAAGCCCCCTGACCGCGCCGGCACCACGAGGGCTACGCCGCCAAGTGCAGCATTACGCTATCCGCGATGGTCGCTGTAACTACCACAACGATGGCGGCACATGGTTATTGGTCGTGCCCCACCATCTTCGTCGCGATCTCTGCTCCGCTTTCCACAATGACCCTCAGTGTAGCCACGGTGGCGTGTTCAAGACGTACACGCGCCTTCGCCTACGCTATTATTGGCGCGGAATGTACAGCTTCGTCTGCAAATACGTCCGCTCTTGCCTCGCCTGCCAACGACGCAAACCAGTCTCGCACCTCTCCACAGCACCTCTCCAGCCGCTTCCCTGCCCAGCCCACCCATTTGATCGCATCGTCATTGACTTGTACGGGCCTCTCCCATGAACTGGCGCTGGCAACCACTGGATTGTCGTCACCGTGGATCACTTGACAAGATATGCCGAAATCGCTTCATTACCTTCCAGAACAGCCAAGGACGTTTTCTCGTTTATTCTACGCAGCTTTGTCTCCGCCATGGCGCCCCTCGTGAACTTCTCAGTGATCGTGGCTGTGTATTTCTCTCAGACGTGTTGCAATCACTCCTATCCGAATGCAGAATTATTCACCACACCACTACCGCATATCACCCACAGACAAACGAATTAACGGAACGATCTAACCAAACTCTGGGTGACTTGTTGTCCATGTACGTTGCGTCAGACCACTGTAATTGGTATCTTGTTCTTCTGTTTGTCACAATTGCCTACAACACCGCCTCCCAAGCCACCGCCGGACTTTCACCATTTTTCTTGCTATACGGCCATGAACCCACTTGCTACATTGATACGATTCCGCCATATCATCCAGACGTTGATGATTACCAGCCTGTGTCTGCGGTGGCTCACCACGCCGAAAAATGATGACAATTGGCCCGTTCTTTCACCTACGACGAACAGTATTGCCAAAAACAGCGTCACGACTCCGACATCTCTCCCGACCCTTTCAACGTCGACTTTCTCGTGTGGTTTTGGGTCCCGCCAGTTCCTGCTCCCGGCCTTTGGTCTGAGCTTCTTTCGAAGTATCACAGACCCTACTGCGTGGTTGCTCAGATCTTTCCTGTTAATTATGTGGTTGAACCCGTCACGCCCTCTTCCAACCTTCGTCGTCAGGGGGCAAGAAAAAGTCCACATTAGCAGTCTCAAGCCGTATTATGACCATCTAATCTCTCTCTAGGTCACCAGGACGGCTACGTCTCGATACCGGGGGTTATTGTGAGGAAGAAGATGGACACATGCGGAAGCACATTGCCATCACCGGGCTCGCTCGGCTGTTCGTTCCCTGGCTACGCTTTGCCTGCTACTGCTGCTATCTTCTTGGTCACTGTGAACCTCAATATACCCCCGTATCACTATCTTCAAACTGTTCACCCGATAGGTGGGTCTGTTTCATTAAAACATTCGTTAACGGCTCTTGAGTCTGAGTCACCAGAGCACCCGATGATTCGCCTGTATAATTTAGAAGACTTGTGTAGCTGCAAAATACCCATACTTTTGTGGTAAGCAACAGAAGTGTTAAATGGCTTTCGCAACACTAAACGCTCACATTAGATAATTCTTCACTATTGGTATAATGGTAATGTTACGTTCAGGGTGCTGAAATGGACGTGACGTACAACTAGAGAAACAGCTGAGTTTTAGTGATCAAAAGCAACAGAGTAACACAATATCTACTTACAGTTCGTTTTCAATCAGGGTATACAACAGCATGAAGCACTCCTTAAACATTTTTTAAATGCGCTTACCACTTTTAACACATATCAACCAGGCTCTACATTTCTCAACGGAAACGTTAACTTTGCACATTTTTGTGAAGCTCCTTCGAGAGGTGAAGATTGACAAAAATGTTATCCAGTGTTGTTCATTTGATACCTTTCGTTTTCTTTCAATTCGCGTCTGCCTTTTTATTATTATAGGCGGGTGTCACGACATGTATCAAGAGCAAAACCACTGTAACCTTGAAAGGGACTTGCGAAAGACGCACTACGCGACAATCCACCTTACCGGCAAAAAATACCGGCAAAAAATAATTCATTTTACCGGCACCTTACCGTCAAAAAATAATTGAAGCCAGCTCAGTGCTTCATCATTCCATTTGTGCCGGGCACTAGAGAAGAGCTCTCCGCGAATCTCAGAAAAGCAGGTGCCGAGGTAGTTCGCAAGCCAGCTTCTATGCTTACTTTCTTGCAACCAGGACCAAAGGAAGGAGCAACACCAGTGAGTAGTCTACTAGGCGCCATGTTCTGAGTCATGCAAGCTACTTATAGGCAAAAGCGAGTGTTTCCGTTCAAGAGGCCCATAGAGCGGCCGACAAGTTTGGCATAGCGGTCCCGACGTGAGAGTCACCCGCTGTGCACTAACGTGCGTCTTGCTGGGCATGAATAAAATTTCGCGCCCACTTGTTACGGTTACACCAATCTAAGAACGAAGTCAGGAAGGTGGAAGTGCAACGCAGTGCTCTTGCAGGGCCATATGCAGAGTGTCTTACATAACTTGAGCCAAGAATTTGAGAATAAAAGACACTTCAGTGGCGAAGTGAACCAAACGCGTAGTGCTCGCACTAGCCTGTGCGTACTCAGGCTAGTTTTTATTTCCCCCTTAGTGAATAATTATTCATTCTTCATTACCCAATTTTCGGTATGTGGGCGGGAAATTTAACATCTGAACACTGAGATGTAGGGCACTTTCAGGATCCACTGATGAAATTGTTTCCTCTACAATACGTCCAGCGCCATTATTTTTCCGCATTATAAATAAAGCCTATGACGGTGCTATAGCTGTTCGCTCGCGTTCCGTCGCACTGTTTGCTTACACATTTAGCCGGCTTTCTTTAGAACGTGGAAAAAAGAAGAGCACCAGACGTATCAACATGAAACAATTCAGTCAGTGCTTTCTGAAAGTGCTCTCCCTCTCAGTGTTCATATTTTGGTTTTCCAGCCTATGTTAGGTAATTTCTTGAGTTTGGGTTTTCTACCGAAGTTAGGTAATTAAGAATCATTATTTATTAGTATGGGAAGAAATTCGAATTGCCCGAGTACCCACAGGCTAGTGCGAGTAGTATGCTTTGTTTCAATTCACCTCCCAAGTGTCTTTCACTTTCAAATTTTCGGTGCCAGTCATGTGGGACAACCTGTATATGATCAACTTCGACGGAACTTCTGTTCTAGAAACCCGCGCCGCGGTGGTCTTGTGGCTAAGGTACTCGGCTACTGATCCGCAGGGCGCGGGATCGAATCCCGGCTGCGGCAACTGCATTTCCGATGGAGACGGAAATAATGTAGGCCCATGTGCTCAGATTTGAGTGCACGGTAAAGAACTCCAGGTGGTCGAAATATCCGGAGCCCTCCACTCCGGCATCCCTCATAATCATATGGTGGTTTTGGGACGTTAAACCCCACATATCAATCAATCTGTTATAGAAACAAAGAGAAATTTCGGAAGAAGGGCCTTGCGCGAATCCTGGCACATTCCGAACACACTAAAAACTTGAGCTGCTCTCTAATTACAATATCCTCATTACACGTTCACGGCTTCGAAAACGTGTGAGAAGCTTAAAGCCGCAGCTTTGCCAAAACAAGACACGAAGATGCTTTCATGACAAACACAGACAGATCTACAGGAGGTGACCAAGTCGGTCCTGAAACCTCGGGCCCTCTACGAATTTTGCAACTTCCTAAATCTTCTACCGAGCCCGACAGATTTCAGTGTAAATGTTTATATTTAGGCTTAGAAATCACACTCTACAAATTAAGTTCATAATTCTCGTGAAAAGCCTAAAATTTACAAAAAACGGCTCTGTGTACTGGTGGCTGCTAAAATGTTGCTCGTAATGTGCAAGTCATAGAGCTTGGTGACCACAATTTTCACAACCCTCTTCGTTAAATGGGCAATTACGAATATATATCTATGCGTCATGACTGGAAAACGCACTTATGAAACTTGAAGGTAACAATATATATATATATATATATATATATATATATATATATATATATATAATTATATATATATATATATATATATATATATATATATATATATATATATATATATCAGCTTGACTACGTCCCCTGCAGGACAAAGGCCTCTCCCATATTCCACCTGTTAACCCAGTCCTGTGCTTGCTGCTGCCAATTCATACCCGCAAACTTCTTAATCTCATCTGCCCACCTAACCTTCTGTCTCCCCTTAACCCGCTTGCATTCTCTGGGAATCCAGTTGGTTACGCCTAATGACCAGCGGTTATCCTGTCTACGCGCTACATGCCTGGCTCATGTCCATTTCTTTTTCTTGATTTCAGCTATGATATCCTAAACCCCCGTTTGTTCCCTAATCCACTCTGCTCTCTTCTTGTCTTTTAGGTTACACCTATCATTTTTCTTTCCATTGCTCGTTGCGTCGTACTCAGGTTTCCGCTCCGTAGCTAAGTACCGGCAAGATACAGCTGTTATAAACCTTCCTCTTGAAGTTATATAACATATTCATGGCATCGTCATTCAGGGAGCGTGCTTGTCTCGAAATAGGTATACGAACAACTTATAAAATTATTAAACGGAATCTAAGCAACGCCACATCACAACGCTGCATCGAATGCGTCAATCGAAGATCAAAGGTCGTAGGTTCGATTCCTGCTCACGGCAAGTTGTTTTTTTACCCACTTTTCTTTTTTGTGATTTAGAATACATTGGTTCTAATAACTTTCCTAAAACATTATTTTGGCGTTATTGTCTGTTAGCTCTCATTAATATTGTGTCAAAACACGGAAAATTGAGCCCTTATGTGTGCACTTTTTTCCCATATATATATATATATATATATATATATATATATATATATATATATATTTATATATATATATATATATATATATATATATATATATATATATATATGTAAATATTGTAGTGGGGAAGAGGGAGAGAGGCAGTATCTAGTCGGAGCACCTTGAAGACGACTATCACACAGAGCCAAGCTCGTGACACTGACTGACGCCCCTTGAACCAGGTAGTTGGTTTTAGTGAATAAATCCCCTTATAATTTGGTGGAAGTGCTGGGTAGTCTTCGAAGCTGGAACTACGAAGTCGCACTTTACCTCAAGTGCCAGCGATGCCGGAAGAAGCCTCCACCCAAGGTACCTCGCAAGTTCCCGCCTCTACATGTTCCGGCGTGTGGCCACTGCGTCACCCACCGATCTTCAGCGGTACTGACGGCGAAGACGTTGAGGAGTGGCTGGCTACTTACCACAAGGTGAGCGCAGCGAACAAGTGGGAAGATGTGTCTAAGCTCACCTATGTGAGCTTCTACTTGTCCGGCGTCACTAGTCTCTGTTTGCACAATCACGAAGCCAACATTGCCAGCTGAGATTCATTCAAAACCTCCTTTTCGCAAGTCTTCGACCGCCCTGCTTTGCGAAAACTCTGCGCAGAACAACGACTTCGTGAGTGTGCTCAAAAGCCGGGACAGACCTTTACCAGCTACATTGAAGACGTTGTTAACTTGTGCAAGTGGGTAAACCCAGCGGTGCTCGAAGCCGATAAAGTCAAGCAAATCCCCATGGGCATATGCGATGGCGCATTCCAAATGTTGTTAGCCAAGGACCCACAAACCATATCCGATCTCGTCAGCTTGTGCCAAAGTTTTGACGAATTGCGCAAGCAACGTGCCCAAACACGGCACTCTCTGGAACAACGCGACTCGATCGCGGCCTTGACTCTTGGAGACCAGAACGTTATGGTGGCTCACATAAGGCAGTTCGTGCGTGAGGAGGTCGCTCGGCAGCTCTCCATTCTATCGAGCACGCTCGAGCCAGCCCAAACGCATCCTCTGTGCCTAGATAATCTGGCCCCGGCCATAAGGCACGTCATACAAGATGAGGTAGCTGATGATGTGCCTTTCGCTCGTTCACTACCCCTGGACGCTGCACCCTTGACGTATGTGCAAGTCTTTGCAGCCAGAGCACCTCGACAGCCCACTTATGCTACCTCACCGGTCCCTGTTCGGTCATCATCAGTTCTGTTCAGCCGGCCGATTGCGGCGCTTCCGAATCCGTGGTGCACCGCAGACAATCGCCCGATTTGCTATTCTTGCGGTTACGCAGGACATGTGGCTCGCTTGTGCCGCCGCCGCCCTCTCGTTCACAGCGACACCATGCAAAAATCATCGCACGACTCTCGGCCCTTTAACAACACGGCAAGTCAACAAGTAGCCTCTTCACCCGACCACCCTCCCTCAGTCAGTCACCGATCTCCATCTTGCACACGTCGCTCTCTGTCACCTATACGCCGTCGACCCTGCCTTTCAGACTCGGAAAACTAGATGCCGCAGTTCCTGAGGCACGAAGTGCGTCGTCGTCGAAAGATTCAAGTGCTCGCATTGCTCCGACAAACGTAATCGACGTTTTTGTGGATGGTTACCGTACCTTTGCGTTTGCGCTTGTAGACACTGGTGCTGCCGTTTCAGTAATTGATTTAAAACTTTTCCGCCTGCTTCGGAAGGTTACCACGGCGCCAAAGGGATTGTCTCTCCGTACTGCCAGTGCTCACCATATTCGACCACCAGATGTTTGTACCGCCCATGTTCTCATCCGAGATGTTTTGTATACCGTTAAATTTCTTGTTCTACAAGCGTGTTCTCATGATGTGATGCTCGGCTGCAACTTTCCGTCTCGTAATAATGCGGTTATCGACTGTGCTCGTGCTGAAGCGGCCTTGTCTGCGTTGTGTGCCTCGTCTCCAGAATTTTCGTTGAACAAGCTGTTTATCGCTGACGACATCGACATATCACCGACTAGCACAGCCTTTGTTCCCATGTCTTGTGGCGATGTGTCTAAGCCTGCAGTGTTATTTACGCCTTCCCAAACGTTCCAAAGTCGCAAGAGCCTCGCGTTGCCGTTTGCAGTTCGAGATATTTTGGCAGGCGCTACCAATTTGTTTGTCACAAATCTCTTGCCGTCTCCCACAACCTTGCGTCACGTAGAATGTATAAGAACATTCCAAGACTTAGAGGTTTTCTCCATCTTCGGCCTTGACAGTAAAAGTGATTTTCAGCTTAATGCACTGACACCATCTGCCCGTTCAACTCTTCACGAAAACAATAATTTGTTTGGCCCCTCAATCGATGGCGAACTTGAAGAACCACACCGCGAAAAGCTTCTAGAACACCTTCACTAGTTTCGTGGCTCGTTAGACTGCCAGCAGATGTCGTTAGGCCGAACGCACACCATTGTCCATCACAATAACGCCAGCTCCCAAACACCTCTGCGACAACGTCCCTACCGTGTATCTCCTGTTGAGCGTCGTGTGATCACAGAGCAAGTGGCGGACACGCTTCAACGTGACGTCATTCGGCCATCCAGCAGTCCCTGGTTTTCACCTGTGGTACTTGTGAGGAAAAAAGAAGGCTCGATTTGCTTTTGCGTCAATAACCGCCGTTTGAACAACGTCACGCTTAAAAACGTCTACCCTTTGCCGCACATCGATGATGCCCTAGACTGCTCTCAAGGCGCTGAATTCTTCTCATCACTAAACCTACGGTCTGGTTATTGGCAGGTCCCCATGGCACCATCAGATCGCCCAAAATTTGCTTTTGTAACGCCCGATGGGCTATACGAATTTATTGTAATGCCCTCCGGCCTTTGTAATGCGCCAGCCACATTCGAAAGGATGATGGATAGCGTCTTGCGTGGGATGAATTGGAAGACATGCCTATGCTGCTTGGATGATGTCGTTGTTTTCTCCCCAGATTTCGACAGCCGCTTCTATCGCCTCTGCGAAGTCTTGAGCTGCCTAACGAGCGTAGGCCTTCAACTAAACATCAAGAAGTGCCACTTTGGAGCTCGGAAGCTCACAATACTTGACCACGTTGTCTCAAAACATGGCGTCCTCCCAGACCGAGAGAAGCTCCGTGCCGTCGCTAAGTTCCTGAAGCCTACGACCGTGAAAGCGCTTCGCAGCTTTGTTGTACTGTGCTCGTACTTTTGTCGCTTTGTGAATAACTTTGCTTCGATAATCGCACCACTGACACAGCTGATCACTGGTGATGGACACCTCTCTGATTGGTCGCCAGCATGCGATGACGCTTTTGCAACATTATGCCATCTCCTTACTTCACCATCTATTTTACGCCACTTCGACCCTACTGCTCCAAGCGAAGTGCACACGGATTCCAGTGTCATAGGACTTGGCGCTGTCTTTGCTCAACGCAAGCCTGGCTTCTCGGAGTATGAAGTTGTGTATGCCAGTCGTGTCCTAACCATTGTGGAGCAGAAATACTCGTTTTCTGAAAAGGAATGTTTGGCCATTGTCTGGGCATTACGAAAACTTCGTACCTTTCAGGACAAAATTTTTTTTTCTTTACAGTCCTTACTTATATTTATCCCCATTTGATGTAGTGACAGATCACCATTCACTCTGTTGGCTCGCTTCACTGAAGGATCCTTCGGGACGGCTTGGACGTTGGGCACTACGTTTACAAGAGTTTGATTTTCACGTCGTCTACCGCTCAGGCCGCAAGCATACCGACGCAGATGCTCTTTCTCATTCACCTCTTCCTTCAGCCGTTGCACCCGTTTCCTTTGCCAAAGCTACCATCGACAGCGTCGATACCGCTAACATGCATTCGGAACAACGCAAGGACCCTTGGATAGCCTCGCTCATCGACGTTCTCTCCTCGTCTTCAATGACACCACGACAGCGTCTACCTCGTGCACTAAGCCGGAAAATTCCCCATTACGCGATACGGGATGCCATGTTGTACCGTCGTAACTATTAGCCGGATGGTAGGAAATGGCTTCCTGTTATACTTCGCCATTTGCGCTCCAACATGTGCGCGTACTTCCACGCAGACCCTCAAAACGCGCACACGTGCATTTTAAAAACATACGACCGGGTTCGCCAGCGATTTTTCTGGCGTGGAATGTACTCGTTCGTTCGCAAGTACATACGCTCCTGCACTGAGTGTCAGCGACGGAAAGTAACTTATCATGCCTCTTGCGAATACAACAATTTCTGTGTCCAGCTTGGCTGTTTGATAGGATCGGCATCGACCTCTACGGCCCACTACCTTGTACTCCTGCTGGAAATCGCTGGATTATTGTGGCCGTTGACCACCTAACCCGTTGCGCTGAAACCGCCGCTTTGCCAGCCGCTGCTGCTCGTGATGTCGCCTCGTTCATCTTGCGTAGCTTTGTCCTTCGCCATGGCGCGCCACGTGAGCTGCTTAGTGACCGTGGGCGTGCGTTTCTATCAAAATTCGTCAGAAAGCTTCTCAGTGAGTGCAATAATATTCATCGCATCACTACGAGCTATCACCCACAGACAAACGGTGTTGTGACAAATGTTGTCACACGACAAAAATTGTTGTGACAAACGGTGGGGGTTGTTTTTGTGTAGAACGGCTAACTTTGGCAACTGTTCGTTCATGTGGAGGCGTGGAGATACTTTAGCATCACCCGAAAAGTTAAAGCATCAAAAAAGTTCTGATGGGTGTCAGAACATCCTCACCCACTTATAGTTACCATCCTGAATCTCACCAAAGTACACGTTGAAGGCCTTGATGCGTCTACCAGAGCACTACGTGCTGAGTAAAATTCTTAGTGCACACACAATACTCTAGGTGTGAAGGCGCCAGCACTCAGACTGAAAATGTCGTTTATTAAAACTATGTATCCTTCCTTTACCGGCATTGTTGAAGTGGCGTCCTTCTAGGGCGTAGCTCTAAAATCATTGTGCAGTCTATATTACTGTGCAAACTCTTGGTCTCGATAAAGTATAGGAATGAGAAAGGCATTGATGTCGTCATACGTATATTTTTATGTGTCCTGTCATAAGAGTTTTACATCTACCACCATAGAGATTTTCACAATCATACCTAGAGAGAAATTTGAGACTAGTGAACTGCTGGATGCAAGGGAATGATGGGATATGTGAGCTTCGTACTTGACTCGGATTTGTATACCTCAGAAATACCTCTGGCTTCACGTTAAAGCGATTGATTTCTTACTAAAAAAGCCCTTAATAAGCTACTTTTTTTTTCATTGCACAGAAACGTGTTTTATTTTACATTAGAACTTTCTACGTTGATGTACAATTTTACGAAGCGTAAAATGTAACCAAAGGCCGCTGAACTTAGAGGCAGACGGCAAAGCGGGCGTTCTATCCACCACTTTTATGACGTCAGTTTTTTTCCTTCACCATTTAGTTGTGCCGTCAAGGTGAGTGGGCTTTTAGTTTACAAAGCAACACGCGTGAATAAGATCCGCTTATAAACGTTTTGCTTTAAAGACGCTTTATTAAGCAATAGTATTTGCTTTTGAGCTGAAGCTTCCTTGAACACCAGCCAACACAAGCCTCGCAGACACCTGTACCGTCAATCCTAGCGCTCTAACATCGCCCCTTAAGAAATTCGCATAGATGGTGGCGCCACAGTTCCCTTTAGGTATTTGTGAGAAACACTTTGCCTGCCACCATGATCCGAATCAAACTAACCCAATTGGTAGAACTAATTGTCTTTAATATCGTATAAAATATTCTGAAAAAAGTAATATATTTCTGTCATAGATAGAGTGGTAGCCTAAAGCAAGAGCATACAAGCGAAATTTGGCACATGCCATTCGTAATCGAACATGCACTGCAAATCAATATTATCATCTATTTATAATGTTTCTAAAGATATAAACATTTTCGGTACCTATTGTGTGCTCTTGAGGAATCAATTAGTAAAAAGATTTTTTTAAATATCAGAGTTAATTTCCTCCTCTTGGACTAGCTTCTACACTAGCTAAGGAGGGAAGATGTTTGAGGTTCGGAATGGGTCCCCTCGATGGCTCCAGTGCACGGCAGCAGCGCGAAGGAAGAGCCGTAGTCCGGTGAAGAGACGCCTTATTGCAGCGTCGGGCGTCTGCCCGAGTCTAAGCCCGAACCTCCTCTCTTCCATTTCAGATTAAAACATCCTCTTTTTCAACTCTCGATTGAACAAAGGGTCTTCACAGAAGCCAATCACACGTGTGGGTTCGCATTGGCACAACATATTGCAGAAACAGCTTCATTATAGACACTGAATTGGTAAAAACCACGTTACCAAATACAACACCGAAATGAATAGGTTCTCCGCTTGTGAAACCCTCTCCCATGCCAGGCCGTGCTGCCTCCGTCAGCCGACTTCCATCGGCGGTCATTGTCATGCTCAAGCCCCGTCAGCTCTCTCAATAAATGTGGCTTTATAGAAGCCTCCTTAAGAGCGGTGAGTACACCGTTGGGCTCTGTGCGCTTATCAGGTGTTCATGCGACGTCTAGGCGTCCCGGCACCCTAACAACACTCACTAATGACGTACAGCGGGGGAGGTTTTGCTCGTCTCCTTGCCGCCACTATGTCTCGGTAGGCCAAGTGGTCGCGTCCCCGCATCATTCTCAATGACACGCATGCAAGCCAAGAATGGCTTAAAATCAGACGGCGGCGCCTGGCCTGCTTCTTGCCAGACGCCCTTCTGAGTAAGCCATTCTTTTCTAGCTCCGAACGGGGGTGACCTTGACGACTCCACTCGTAAACCATGTGAACGATGACGTCTCCTTCCTTTCTTTCCCGTCCTCGGGTCTTCCGCATTTGCTTTCGCGGAACCAATCAGCTTTGCTAGTTGACGGGTCGGAAACTGGCTACGCGCTCTGCATGAGCAGCGATAATTGCGCTACACACAACAAGCCGGTAATTGCTGCCTCAAACTAACTACCACAAACACCACTATAATTTGTGTGCAACGTATGTGAAGGTCTCGATCCAAATGTACAAAGTATGCTGGGTGAATCTTCAAACTTCACCTGCAAGTAAATGCCAATGTCAAGATCACAACAATATAAAGCACGTATTTGCATTCACCATATGCAGTTATATACGCACTGTGGTGTTATTCAAAACAAAGAACCAAAACAGAAATAATTGTGTTGTCGAGACTTTTGACCCCGTTCCAGAGTGGCTTCCCGTTCTTGACGCTTGTGTGTGTTTGCCTGACTTCTGATGAAGTATGTTCTGTGTACTTTACTGGTGACAATGTCATTCATTAAAGAAAAAAAAAACCAAAACAGAAATAATTAGTGGCAAACACTTTTGTTTTTTGTCCTTAGCAATCCTCCACAGCCATTTTTTTTGTGTTACACCATTGAAAAAACGTCCACCTTAGGAATGATGGATTCCACCATCCACAATTTCGGTGAATCGAGGCGGTGGAAATGTTGGTGGCACATGGTGTATGGTGGCGTATGGTGGAGAGGATGGTGGACGACTCACTCCAGACGGCGATGCTGGAGCACGAAGCAGCGTCAGAGCCACCATAACGAGCTGCCACTAAAGAAATAATGAAAATAATTGTATAAAAAACGATGTAGGAAACACCCGTAAAAAGAAGGAAAGCGCGGAATCGAACCTGCCACTTTCGAATTTTGAACTGAGCACACTAACCACTGCGCCACGCCAACAGATGGCGAAGTGGTTGTTAAAGAAGTAGTCAACCCATAAAGTCACTGTTTAACTTCAGTTCTGTTTGTTGTTTACTCGGGAGGTACCGTATGTGCACCTGCTACTGAAATTTGCACATTTTAAAAACATGACCAACTGCGGCCTGTAACTATTGCCACTGTGACAATGGCTACAGCGCTACGTTTTTCTTACACTTTACAACCGCAAGAAAAGAAAAACAACTCAACGTACTGAGGAGCAGGTAGAGTTTAGTGGTGGTTACTGCCAAGTATATTATACGTTTCTCGCTCTTTCCAAAGGGCGATATCAGTTCAGGCTTTATGACGCTCTATGATCATTCGATAGTTTTGCCCACACGATTGATTTGGATGTTTTTCACACAGCGCACAGCGCAGTCGTGCCAGCGCACCGCTGTTGCTCTGTCTTAAGGAAAAACTACATAACAGGTTGGCCAAAACGAAGGCAGTGCGCCAGAAACAAAATGCTATCGTATTGGTTTCGTAACCCTACGAATTGACGTGTCTATGTTCTCGCATAAGAGCCAGCGAAGTGCCGGCGAGTGCGACCGGCGACTGTCGGTAAGGGGAGGCGTGACTTTGGTGGAAGTGCCGCAAGCGCATAGCATCAATCTTTGTCGCTTCTTGCGCGGATACCGTACACAATGAAACACGCTTCATTTAGTTTAAATAATGCCGAAGCTGTGCTGTATTGTCATTTTTACTCGTCAAAATGGTGTATTCTGAAGCCCAGAAACACCGATAGCACTTGTACAGGCTTGGTCGGTATGACTAACCTTCTGTGGAAATCATGGTGGTAGAACAGAAGAGTCACAGTCAAATTCGCTGGGGCTCATCTCGACGCATGTTGAAAATGAAAGTTTACGCATATTCGCACGCACTTGGTAACTTAAAGGTACGGCTTAAACAATTGAGTGCGCAAGAAATACGAGAGTTGCGTTTTTAGCGTGGCGACATCAAGGGACTGCTGTGTTCTGCTCTAACATGGAAAGGGGCAATTGTGAACTGGAGCCCAATTATTTGTCGACAACTGCACGCCGTTGTGAAACATTTATTGTCATGTTCACAGTGACAACTTTAGTCTTCCAAACATCACAACAAAGAAACACACCGCGGATATCAAACGTACACGCGCGAAATGTAAACATATTCCGGGCCGCATATTCAGTGCTCCACAAAAATTGAAGCGTTGTTGACACCACAGGAATAAAAAAATTAACGTGCTAGAAAGCGTAATGAGCAGTGTTGCTTCCTTTTGACCGTAAACATATATCTCTGTGCATTCAAGAATGAAGCACTACAAGTAAGTGATTTGACATACTGTCATGTGCTTTTCATCATGCCACCATCATCCACAAAGCTTCCATCATGCCACCGTCATCCACCTTTCTCCCGAAGCCTTCCACCAAAGACATTTTGCTTCGCCATCACGAGCCGGCACTTTTAGTCATCACTACCATTGGCTCACCACCACCACCACCATCTGCCACCATTTGTTCCACTCTAGCCTTCATCAGCCAGCATTTTCAACCGTAACCACTATTAGCTCGCCACAACCACCCCCATCTGCCATTATTGTTTCCACTTTCGTCGTCATCAGCCATTATGCCCACTACAGTTTTCACCATATCCAATATTCTTTCCACCATATCCACCAACGATTCTAGCATCCACCAACCCAGGATTTTCAATAGGGGAGAGAGATGCTGTTATCATTTGGTGAGCATGCATTATTAAAGCTACATCTTTCAGTTCTCTCAAACACAGAACAATGGCAGTGCTATGAACACCTCACTAAGAACTAACTACAGCTGCGAAAGTTGCACGTACTCCCCTTAAAAAATGCCCCACCGCAGTGTTCTAGTGGCTTATGTGCTCGGCTGCTGACCCGCAGGTCGCGGGATTGAATCCCGCCTGCGGCGGCTGCATTTCCGATAGAAGCGGAAATGTTGTGATCCGTCTACTCAGCTTTGGGGTCACGTTAAAGAACCCCAAGTGGTCAAAATTTGCAGAGCTCTCCACTACGGCGTCTCTCATGATCATATGATGGTTTTGGGACGTTAAACCCCACATATATACCAATCCACTTACAAAAATGAACTTTGTGTTTCCAATGACTACTTAATGAGGCCTTTTTGACTGAATAGATGGTCAATTAAACGGCATCTTCTGATAAGCGCGCTCATTGAAAACTTTAATGACATGAGGTACAAATAAGTCAATTCACTCTCACTCTTTTGATATTTTATGGCATGTGTTCGGAAATGTTCAATCGAACCGCAGTCACTACGGTTTTAAAGACATGCGTTAAACACCATTCAATTGAACCGCAGTCACGAAATGTTTAATTGACCTAGTATCGATCACTCTCGATGAGGGATAGCTGATGATAGGTGTTGACAACTACCTACATCAACATCCGGGGCCGAGCGCACAAAACGTGTGTGTATGTGCGTGTTTGTGCGTGTGCTTTGCAGTTTTATTGCGGGTGTACGTCTGCAAGATTCATTCGTCATTATGCGCCCTGCATCATGCATACAGTTACAGCACTCTGGGGAGCAGCAATGTATTACTTGAAATGTATGCAAGGAAATGTTTCCAGGTACTAGCTATGCGGCGCACGAGGTTTTGAACTGCGTAACGAATATTTATCTCATACACACTAGCGTGTAGCAGTCAAGTGGGGTACATGCATTTTCTTCTTTGACGCGAAAAAATTTTGCCTTCTGAGACTAGCAAAAACATCGCTCATTCTTTGTTTATACCAATGCAGAATCTGTGCATTCAGAAGCAGTGGCTTTATTGCTATTATAATTGGTAATACTTTATTATTATTGTTAATAATAATATTATTTCATGAAAAGTTTGGTGCCGTTATCAGATAGAAAGGAGACGTCGCGCGAAGTGTTCTGTCCCAGAGTCTCATGCAACTCATCAACCCATCATCATCCGTACGTCTGTCCCGTATTGTGGTAGCAGTTCTACGCGAAGAGATTGCAGATTCGCAGCGTTTTTAAAAGGCCAGGCCCTTCTCCTCCTCAGGCTGTCCACTCGTGTAGAGGAGACAAGTGAGCTGTGGAATGTGCACCCCATCGTTCAAAATGTCACCAGCGTTCCCATTTTTTTCTTTCTTCTTTAGCAAGTCGAGAACGGTTGTGGTTGCATGTACAGACACTAACGTGGAGAAACCATGGGGAGTTGGCGACCACTGAACTGGGTCAGTTAATTTCTTCCTCCTCGTCTAGCTTCTACACCAGCTAAGGAGGGAAGTTGTTTGAGATTCGGAATGGGTCCCCTCGATGAGTCGAGTGCACGGTGGCAGCACGGAAGGAAGAGGCGTAGTCCAGTGAAGCACTTCCCCATCTTCTTTCCTGAAGTTTACCACCGCAAGAGCCATGTGCTAACCTTTCGTCTAGGCATGACTTTAGTTTCACTGACTGGTATGGCTGTTATCGGTCTAAGTGCTTCCGATCAGTCACCTTGAAGTGCCACCCTTTTTTCACCTGACGCAGTACATCAGCCAGACGCTTATCTCCTTTCTCATCTTTTGCTCGGGCGTCCCGTTTTTCCTTTCCTTTGAATCCTACCGATGTTTTCGCATCGCCCAGTGTGTTTGTCACTTCGCGCGCACTGCTCGGCGATTATTTTACTGAGCGCTTCACGGCCTTAGCACTAGTGCTAGAACCTCTAGACACATGCTCTGGCTCCCTCGTCAGTGAATATTGCTCCGGCCTTATTTCCTCTCTTACACAGCTGATAATCCTCGCAGTTCTCGCATTCATATCGTGCCGTGATTTTCGCCAGTGACGACGATGACACTAATAATCGGCAGGAGCGAGCAATACCACCACACTAGTAGTTAGCTGATCAGTCACAGCACACCGCAATTTCACAGGCTGAGCAGCGCTTCCCAACGAGGATGGAAGAACTAAAAGTACATACAGCAGACGTGCGGTAATACCGTGCTCAAAAGCGTCTGTTAGCCTTATTGTGCCACTACTCTGATTCACAATTTCAGCGGGCACTTAATTTGCCCGTACAACTGAAATATCCGCACTTGAGTAAACGCGTGCAAAAGAGGGTTTGTTTCCCACAATAATCTCGATATACGTATCCCCCATCATCGAGTTTTTCATATCCGCAAAGTGTCGCGATGGTGCGGCTCGGCTTTCAAATGACTGCTTCTTCTGGGAAGCCACCCATGAAACTTCGGTTGCATCAGCAGCAGCCTAACGTCAGAGCTCGCAATGTCTCTGAAAGTGACCCTGTATTCCACATCGAAAACCTACGCCTGAATTAGGGGCGAAATTAGCACTAGCCGATGGTTTAGTTGGAGACCTGTAATTCCATTTTCCTGGCCCTGCGTTGTGGTAGCTACCCTGCCTGCCACTGCCGAGGATTTCTTCGAATTGGGCGGAAACTTCCACAATATCCCTGGGCCTCAACCAACCCTTTACTACCTGCTGAGTTACCAGCGAGCGGAGATCATCTGGCATTACCTGTTTTAGCCTGTCAGTAATCAGCATATCCTGAAGACCTTCAAATGTCTCCACTTCTCTACTTCTAACGTAGTAAGTGAAAATTGTCTCTAGGCGTGCCGTCACTTGGCTCCACGATTCATCTGCTCCTCGTTTGACCTCCAGAAGCATTCGCTGGTACTCCGTCAGAGTCATCCTCAGCTCCTTTAGCACCCTCAACTTTAAATCTGAATACGACATTACCCCAGCTTCGGCTTGATTGGCAATGAACGTGCGCATATTGCACTTAAGATCGGGAACAGAATTGTGCCCTGAATTTTTTCGTGTATGCCAAATGTCGCCAAAGAGCGTCCACAAGTTTGAACTACGCTGGAATTATTGACTCATTAGTGGGCATAGGTGCTAGGACTGGCTTGAGCTCTTTCACGTACCGTTCGATAAAAGAAAGCTGGCTCCGGTAGTCCGGACCCTCTGATGAAGCAAGCGACGACCTGAATTTCTCTAGCACAAGCTTGAGCTTTACCATTTCTATCTGGAGCTGCAACTTGCGGGTGCGATGCGATTCACTAACATTGTCCTCTTTGTGAAGAAGAAAACGCATCGTTGGCAAACAACATCGCCACCGCTTGGGTTCTGGGTTCTGGGCTTCCCTCGCTCGCCTCGTGCTGATCGTCACCGGCATCTGCTTGACCGTTGCTCTGTCCCGATTGTATTTTCATCGTAGAGCCACCGTCGCAACTAACGCCAATAAACCCCCTTTCAATTGGTGGAGAGTGCTAACATTCCCCGTCACCTGAAATTGGGTGCTGGCGTTCGCCGTCGCCTAAACCTGGAGCTGCGCAACCGAACGCTACCTTCCATAATAGCCACCAACAACGCGCAACCTGGCTCTTTCCCTCCATCCTCAGGCAACCCCGGCATTCGTCGCTTGTGAGAGCCGAAGGTCTTTAGCGGAGCGGGTGAGACCAACGTGGAAGACTGGTTCACCAACTACGAACTGGTGAGCGCAAACAAGTGGGATGACGCGCACAAGTTGAATAACGTCATCTTTTACCTCGCTGACGTGGCCGAAATATGGTATAACAGCCACAAAAACGACATTACGACGTGGTTCATCTTCAAAACGTCGTTTGCTGACGCTTTTGGCCGACGCGCTATCCGCATGTCAAGAGCCAAACAACGCTTGTAGAATCGTGCACAGAAGCCATCGAAATCGTTCACCAGTTACATCGAAGACATTATTGGTCTTCGCAAACTTGTGAACACTGCCATGCCCGAATCGCAGAAGATTCAGGACATCGTCAAAGGGATAAATGATGGCGCATTTTAGATTCTGCTGGCGCGTAATCCTGCCACCATTGCGGTACTTGTTACTTTATGTCAAAGTTTCGACGAGTTGAGGAAGCAGCGCGCCCTGACTCGGCCAGTTTCCTCACATGCCGACTCGCTCTCCAGTCTTACTTCTGTTCCCGATCAGTCACCAACCCTGCAAGAGATTAAAGACTTTGTGTGTGAAAACGTAGCTCGGCAACTGTCGTTGATTCCCTTCACGTAGCAGCCGTCGTTCTCTCGTCTGCCCTCACCACTCCGCGACGTTATTTCCCAAGAAGTAGCTGAGGCTGTTCCCGTCACTTCCCACCAGCAGCCTGTGGATATGCCTGTTCCCCGTGTGCTGGCTATGAAGCCCGTGGGCGCGCCTCTTACGTATGCCCAGGTGGTACGCAGCAGACCCCGCCAGGGTTGTGCCACCCATGTCTTTGCTTGCTCTCCACTCCGCCCCTCTTTCGACAGCTTGGGCCTCACCGCGAGTCAGCAATTTCTGGCGCACTCCTGACAATCGACCGATCAGCTACGCCTGCGGTACTCGAGGACACGTGGCACGATATTGTCGTCGTCGTTTCTAACCACTGCACGACGCTACTCAGCCGTTACCGTATGACCCACAGCCTATGCTCCCTATCCCTCACCAGAGTATGGCTACACTAACCTTACCGAGTCTCAGGGACCCCAGCCCCCATCTCAAATTCACACTCCTCGCTCTCCGTCTCTTCGCAGGCGATCACTAACCCCAATGCGTTCCCGACCCACTTTCTCCAACCGAGAAAACTGAACGGCGCAGTTCCAGAGGCAAGAACTGCGCCGTCTTCGAAATGCCCAAGTCCTCACACTACACCTGCTAACGCCGTCACCACATCTGTCGATGGTGTTTTTACCTTTGCCCTCGCCGACACAGGTGCTGCAGTTTCTGTTATGGTGGCCCAGCTGTGCCGCTCCCTACGAAAAGTGACCACGCCGCTCTTTGTACTATCGCATCGTATGGCTAACACACAACCAGTTCGACCTCTCGGCACCTCTACAGCCCGCATATTCATCCAAGGCTCTATGCACTTTGTCGAGTTCATCATCCTTTCGGTGTGCTCGCATGACTTTATCCTCGGGTGGGACTTTTTTTCACATCATCGTGTCGTCATTGACTGCGCACGCGCTTAAGTTCAATTTTAGCACCTGTGTGACGAAACTTTGCACCAAACTCTTGAGTGGTCACCAAAACTCGTCGGGTGTAAGAACACTAAAATTCCGCTAGCCACTCTTGCCATAGTCCCTGTTTGCTTCGATGACCATAACGACGCTATGGTAATGTCTACACCTTCTGACATTTTCATGAGCCGCAGAGTCGTTTCGTTGCCTTTCGCTATATTTGACGTAACTGCTGGCCGCAGCAATATTTTCGTCCGTAGCTTCCTTTCTGCACCGCTTACGTTACTTGCCGGCGAACGTCTCGGTCAAGTGGAGTACCTAGATTTTTTTATTCCTTAACGCGCCAGATGAATCTTGCAGTAGCGCCTCGACCAAACTTCATGCCCTCTCACCACTGGAATGCTCGTCGAGTGACATCTCGAGTTCCATCAACGACCCCTTATGTGCTCAAAAACGCGCCGATCTTCTTAATTTCCTCCAGAACTTCGCGAATTCATTTGACGTTTCTCAGCCCTATTTGTGTCGCACTTCCACAGTGAACCACTACATTAACACCGGTTCGCACCAGCCATTGCGTCAAAGACCGTACCATGTCCCTGCTGCAGAATGTCACGTCATCAACGACGAGGTCGAACAGATGCTACGCCGTCACGTTATTCAACCATCGCACAGTTCTTGGGCATGTCCTGTCGTTCTACTTTGAAAAAAGGATGGATCGACTCGATTTTGCGTCGACTACCAGCGATTAAACAAGGTGACGCTGAAAGACGTCTATACATTACGGCGCATCGACGACGCCCTTGACAGCCTCCAAGGAGCCAAATTATTCTACTCCTTAGACTTACGATCTGGATACTGGCAGGTTCCTATGGCAGAAGCTGATCACCAGTAAACTACGTTCATTACACCAGATGGTCTGTACGGATTTAACGTAATGCTTTTTGGGCTTTGTAATGCTCCTGCCACGTTTGAACGGCTCATGGACAACACACTGCGTGGACTGAAGTGTTCTGTGTGTCTATGCTACCTCGACGACAATGTGGTCTTCTCTCCGAATTTTCCTACACATCTGCTCCGGCTTGAACTGGTTCTGACGTGTTAAACCAACGCTGTGCTCAAACTGAACCTTAAAAAGTGCCGCTTCGCCGCACGAGAGCTGTCTATCTTAGGGCACATCATGCCCAAACATGGTGTTCTACCCGACCCTGCAAAACGTCGAGCAGTTGCTGAGTTCCCGAAGCCTACTGTACTGAAAGAATTACGCAGTTTTGTCGGAGTATGCTAGTACTTCCGGCGCTTCCTTCAAAGTTTTGCGTCGATCAGGTCACCACTATGCGGTGACGCAGACTTTTCATCCTGGTCTCTTGATTGCGACTTCGCATTTGCCACGTTCCGTAGTGTGCTAACATCTCCCCCTATTTTTCGGCATTCCGACCCAACAGCTGATACGAAAGTCCACAAGGACGCTAGCGGGGTTTGTCTTGGCGCTGCCCTCGCCCAACACAAAGAGGGCTACTCCGAATACGTCGTCGCTTGTGCGAGGCGCACGCTCACTAAAGCTAAGGCCATTTACAGCGTCACTGATGATGATGATGAGTAGTTTTTAGTGGCGCAAGGGCCAATTGATGGCCAAAGAGCGCCATTTCAATTGACTACAGATATGGACAATGATATGGTGCGTGGCTGTAAAAGGGCCTTAAAACTCCTCGCTCTAACGCGGGTTAAACATGAAAGTAATACAATCATGACAGTGGCATGACATATGTGTAGTGATAGCGGATGGCAAAATGTCATGATAATAAAATCACGATGAAGATGTAGTCACCGCAGCCACGACCACTCTATAGAGGTTGTGCTACGAATGACCTTGAAATATCGGGTGAAAGCTTTGCACATCTTTTAAAAACGTGAAAAGTGTTTGCAGTTTAAAAAGCGGATCCCTACCAATGAGCATCCAAGGGTGTAGAGGGAGTTGCTGTCGGTAGGGCAGTAAAAAGTGCTTTGTTCTTAGAGCATCTAGCTCATTGCACTGGACGAGAATGTGGAGAACCGTAAGGGGCTCTCCACATCTCTCACAATATGGTGGATTACCGGTAGACAGAAGAAATGAATGTGTAGAATGTGTATGTCCTGTTCTAAGCCTTGTTAGTATTACTTCTGTGTGTCGTGATTTTGATAGTGGCGGCCAATAACCTAGTTGCGGCTTAATAGCATGGAGTTTATTATCTGTGTGTTTATCCCACATGCTCTGCCAATACCCCCTGAGCTTTCGCTTTATAAAAGGTTTTAGGTGAAGTGCAGGAACTGGTGTTGATGCATTGGCAGTAGTGACATTGGCGCAAGCAGCCAGATTGTCGGCAAAAACGTTCCTTTGTATTTCATGGTGCCCTGGAACCCAGCAGACAACGACATGCTGTTTTGATGTGTAGAGTGTGCACAGAAGTGAGTAAAGTGACAGCAGTGCGGGGTTCTTGTGTTTTTTAGGAGTTTTCAGGGTTTTGACCATGCTTAGGGAGTCTGTGTATATTATCGCCTTTTGTAATTTTATCTGTTGAATGTGTTTTACGACCGCCAGTATTGCGTAAGCTTATCCTGTGAAAATGCTTGCATTAGGATGAAGAGCGCTGGCCTCGGAAAAGAATTGGCCTATTGCTGCATATGACACAGAAGTGTTTGACTTTGACGCATCGGTAAAGAACTCAGGGCATGTGTATTTATGTTGTAGTTCTAGGAAGTATGTATGTATGTGTGCAAGTGGTGCGTGCTTTGTGACATCAACAAAAGAGACATCACAGTCTATAAGCTGCCACTTCCACGGTGGCAGATATGTTGCAGGAGCCATCAAACTGTGTTCAAGAGGCACACCTGTTTCTTCGGCCAGGCTCCTTACACGCAGCACATAGGGCTGCCTAAACGAAGAACGGTTCTCGAACAAGCCAGAACAAGACAAATCATTAATTGTGAAATGGGAAGGGTGTTTCTTGTCTGCCTTCACCTTCAAAAAGTACAAAAAGGACAGGGAACATCTTTGTAGGTGGAGCGACCATTCATTCGAATCCACGTACAGGCTCTCCACAGGGCTGGTGCGGAAAGCACCCGTAGAGAGGCGAATGCCTAGATGGTGGACAGGGTAAAGAATTTTCAAGGCTGACGGTGTTGCCGACTGATAGATTATAGCACCGTAATCTAGGCGTGTGCGTACGAGGTTTTTGTATAAGTTGATTAAACATTTCCTGTTACTACCCCATGTAGTGCGTGACAACACCTTCAAAATGTTTATTGTTTCTAAGCACCTGTCCCTTAAATACTTGAAGTGTGGGATGAAGGTTAGCTTAGTGTCTAATATAAGACCAAGAAACTTGTGCTCGGTCTTCACTGACAGAGGTTGACCATGCAGGTCAATGTCGGGGTCAGGATGGAGGCCCCTCTTTCGGCTGAACAAGACACAAGTGCTCTTTTGCGCGTTGAGTATAAAACCATTCTCGTTTGCCTATTGAGATACCTTTTTCAACCCTAGTTGAACTTGACGTTGGCACACTGAGATGTTGCACGATTTGTAACCAATCTGCACATTATCGACATATATGCAGTAAAAAATATTTCGTGGGAGAGACAGGTGCAAAGAATTTATTTTAACTATGAAAAGTGTGCAGCTCAATACACCTCCTTGTGGCACTCCTGTTTCTTCGACAAATACTCGAGATAAGACAGTGCCAACTTGGACACGGAATGTACGGTTGGACAGGTAGCTTTCGATAACTGTTAGCATTCTACCCTACACACCTATATGTGACAGGTCTCGCAATATGCCGAAGCGCCATGTAGTGTCATGTGCCTTTTCCATATCGAGGAACACAGAAAGAAAAAATTGCTTATGAACAAAAGCGTCGCGAATTTGTGCTTCGATACGGACAAGGTGGTCAGTGGTGGACCAAGCCTCTCGAAACCCACACTGGTATGGGTCAAGTAAGCCACTAATTTCAAGGGAGTGCATCAGGCGCCTGTTAATCATTTTTTCAAAGACTTTGCAAATACAACTGGTTAATGCTATTGGCCTGTAGCTGGAAACTGAGGCCGGGTACTTGCCTTGTTTTAGAATTGGGATAATGATAGCTTCCTTCCAGGCTGAGGGTAGCTCGCCAGAAGACCATATCACATTATAAAGAGAGAGGAGAGCTTTCTGGGTTTCAGTGGGCAGGTGTTTTGACATTTCATATGCCGCACGGTCCGGGCCTGGGGCAGATTTATAGCAGCAAGCAAGTGAGGCCTGCAGTACAGCCAAACAGAAAGCTTCGTTGTATGCCTCATGTGTTCTGGGCTTGCGCTATAATCTCTGTTTTTCTATTGTGGTTTTGTATCTCCGGAACGCTTCACTATAGTGTGTTGAGCTGGAGACCTGTTCAAAGTGCGCTTCGAGAGAGTTTGCCTGGTCTTCCAAACTCTCCCCTTGTGTGTTCACTAGAGGAAGCGAATTTGCTCCTCGTCCTGCCACCTTACCAACCATGCTCTAGACTCTCGACTCATCTGTGTATGAGTTAATGCCCGATACAAATTTGTGCCAACTTTCTCTTCTCGCCTGTCGGCGCGTCCTTCTTGTTTGCGACTTGACGTTCTTAAAGTGTACAAGATTCTCGGCTGTGGGCGAGTCTCTAAGCAACCTCCATGCCTTATTTTTTTTTCGAGCATCACGGCACTCATTATTCCACCATGGGACTCGTCGTTTGCTTGACGGTCCACATGTTTGGGGAATACATTTTGTTGCTGCATCAACCAAGAAAGCTGCAAAGTAGCACACAGCATCCTCTATGCTCAATGCCGCCAAGTCGGTCCAAGATAATAAAGTCATTTTTTGAAACTTTTTCCAGTCGGCTTTCCCAGTGAGCCATTTGGGAACTTGTGCAGGACATGTATTTGTTATTGATGTGCTGATAACGATAGGAAAATGGTCACTACCATATGGATCATTAATAATTTCCCATTTAAGTAAAGGCAGGAGTGATGGGGATATAATGCTGAAGTCTATTGCTGAGTACGTATTGTTAGCGATGTTGTAATATGTTGGCTCTTTCCGATTCAGCAGGCATGCACCGGAAGAAAAAAGAAGCTGTTCAATCAGGAGACCTTGAGCATCGCAGCGAGAGTCACCCCACAGATAGCTATGTGCATTGAAATCTCTCAGGAGAATATAAGATTCTGGAAGTTCCTCTATGAGGGACACGAATTCATGCTTTTCAAGACGGTATTGTGAAGGTATGTAGAGAGAGCAGATGGTGACGAGCTTATTCAATAGAACTGCTCGAACAGCTACTGCCTCAAGGCATGTTCATAGTGTTAGGTGTGTGCATGCAATCCCTTGATTGACTATAATGGCAACACCACCGGATGGCACAATGGCATCATTCCGGTCTTTACAAAAGATAACGTAGTGACGTAAAAAGTTGGTGTGTTTCGGTTTCAGGTGTGTCTCTTGTACGCACAGCACTTTAGGTGTGTATGTTTGTGTAAAAGTTCCTGGATATAGTCGAGGTTTCACAACAGTCCTCTGACGTTCCACTGTAGTATTTGTGTCATTTTAATGTAGTGTGGTGCTGTGTATACAGAGGTGTTGCGTTAGTTTACAGAGCTATTTGAGGGCCCTGTGATTCGAGGTTTTTCTTTTTTGGCGCGCTCCAAGGAGTTGTGCCTATCCTTCGGCGTCTGAGGCGCCAGAGGAGTGGGACTTGTATACATCACCTCTTGTGAGGTGGTGGATGGTACCTGCAGGGCAGGCACATTCACTGAACTTTCGGACCTAGCTGCGCCTGCAGTGGTCCGAGGTTCAGCAGACACTGGGGTCTGCCGGCCCTGTTTGTCAGGTGGCGGAGCAGTACAGGCTGCTCCAGCCGGGGGCGCTGGCGGCACGACCGCGGCCACACACTGTGTGACATTCGCGGGTGCCGAGGCATGTGGCGCGGCGCCCCGGTGCGTCACATCTGCAAAGGAGGGATAAAATGGGTTGTGTATTGCGAAACGTTGGCGCGCTTCTTGGAGTGTGAGATTGAATTTAACCTTAAGTTCTACTATTTGTTTTTCTTTTTTCCATGCGGGGCATGATCATGAGTAGGCAGCGTGATCTCCTTCACAGTTCGAACAATGAGTTGTTTCTTAGGTGCAGTTGTCCGATATGTGTTGATTGGATGCGCACTTTCCGCAAGTGGCACGTCCTCTGCAACTCTGCGATCCATGACCGAAACGTTGGCACTTGAAACATCGACGAGGGTTGGGAATGTATGGTCTTACACGAAGCTCACAATAGCCGGTTTCGATTGATTCTGGTAGGCCACTTGTTCCGAAGGTAATTATTACTTGTTTTGTAGGGGTCAGTTTGTTGTTGCGTCTTATTGTTATTCGTTTGACTTTGACCACGTTCTGGTACTGCCAACCTTCGAGCAGCTCACTTTCAGAAAGCTCAGTAAGATCATCATCAGAAATTACGCCACGGGCAGTGTTCATGGACCTGTGTGGGCCCACCGAAACAGGGGTTTCCCCAAAGGCTACAAGCCTAAAGAGCTTTTCATACTGAGCTTTGTCACGAACCTCCAAAAGAAGATCGCCACTTCCCAACTTTGTCACTTTGTAACCTGGGCCTATTGCTTCTGTGAGAGTTTTGGAAACGAGGAAAGGTGAAATGGCTCGGGCTGTCTTCTTTTCGTTTTGACTGTGGATTACATGGTACTTTGGGAATTTCGGCTTTGGTGTGTTAGGCAGGAAAGTATCTTCGGTGCGCCACCTTTAGGGAGCGTTGAGGAAGGGGGGGAAAAGATTTTGCCATAATATACAATAAAGTTCGGCGGCGATGGTGGCCACCCACCACCGAGCACAAGGGGACGCTACAAGGTTGACTAGTGAACACTTGGAAACGCCAGCCATGCATCGCCGCTATAACCGAATATAACTACCCAAGGTTGGGTAACTACACAGGGTTAACCCTCGCCGCCAGGAAATTCTGAAGTAAACGGAAAAGAGAAGATGACAGGACAGATAAAAAGTGAGAGATAAAGACGAAGATGTAGGAAGAGAGAGATAGGAAAAGGCGACTGCCGATTTCCCCTGGGTAAGTCAGCCCAGGGGTGCCGTCTACGTGAAGCCGGGGCCAAAGGGGTGTGTTGCTTCTGCCAGGGGGCCTTAAAGGTCCAATCACCCAGCGTCGGCTCAAGCCCCGGATCCTCTTTTCCCCGGACATGACAAAGCCACGCACGGCTAGGCGTGGGAAGGAGTCAAAACTCGCCCGTTAGCTAGGGTCCGTGGTGTCGCTACACACCAAACGCCTACTTGCGCAGGCGCCCCTGCGGGGTACAGCGTTACTGAAAAGGAGTGGTTAGCGCTAATGTGGGCGCTTCGTAAGTTCCACCCTTATTTGTACGGTCACCCATTCAACCTGGTAGCGGACCAACATGCACTTTGTGGGCTCGCCACATTGAAAGATTCTTTCGGCCGCCTAGCTCGATGGGCACTGCAAATCCTGGAGTACGACATTCGCGTCATCTATCGCAGCGGACGCAAGCATTCTGACGGCAACGCCCTGTCCCATTCGCCATTACCTCCCGACTCGGCCTGTGTAACCAGTGGTACCAACTACATTGCATCGCTTGATTTCGACTCCTTTGCCAGTGAACAACACAAGGACCCGTGAATCGCTTCACTTTTTGACTGTCTCTCTGGATCGTCGACCACATTGGTGTCACAATTTCTCCGACGTCAAGCTGCTCATTACCCCATTTGTGATCGTCTGCTACACTGACGCAACTACGTCCCTGAAGGTCGGAAGTGGCTCTTGGTTGTCCCCCACAGGTTGCGATCACAAAAATGCGCCTTCTTTCATGACGATCCCCAATGTGGCCATGCCGAAGTTTTCAAAACTTACGAACGCCTTCGCCATTGCTTCTACTGGCGCGGGATGTAGAATTTTGTTGCTGTTGTGGATGAGTTTGTGAAATAGTGATAAAAGTGAAATGTCGCGGCGAATTTTCAGTGGCTCGAGTGCAAGGCTATGTTTATTTGTGTTACGCTGGACGGGTAGCTGTGATTACGCGCTATGAATCCACTAGCTCTGTTCTGTATACATTCTAACTTATCTATGAGGTATTGTTGATATGGTGACCAAATGGAGGATGCGAACTCCAGTTGAGGACGGAATAGAGCAAGATGAGCCAGTTTGCGTACATCGGTGGGAGCACTGTATAGATTTCGGCACAGAAAACCAAATGATCTTGATGTGTTGGCACAGATAGAAGTGATTGTGTTGACCTTGAAAGTGTAGAAGTTAAGTATCTGCCTAGGTATTTGTAATGATCAGTGTGTTCTACAATGCTATTATATATTATGTATTGGCTAATAAATTTTTCATGTTTGCGACTAAAGGTGATCAGTTTGCATTTTGAAACATTAAGTGTCATCTGCCATGTTTTGAACCACTCAATAATATGCTCGAGGTCTTTTTGGGGAGTTAGATGATCGCTAATGTTGCGGATGGGACGATAGAAAATGCTGTCATCGGCAAATATACACATACATGAGAATAAGTTGTCAGGCAGGTCAATAATGTAGATGAGGAAAAGTAAGGGATGAAGAACACTGCCTTGTGATACACCAGAGGAAATGTAACAAAGTGATGAAGAGTGATCGTTGGCGATAGTGAATTGTTGGCGGTTATTTAGGAAGTTTCTCAGCCATGTTAGCGTGAACGAAATAAGTTTTACGAATGACAGTTTTAATATCAAGCGACAATGAGCAACACGAACGAATGCTTTTGCGAAATCAAGAAATAAACAATCTGCCTGTAGATAACTGTTCATGTTAGAATGTAGGACGGTGGTGAACTCAAAGAGTTGAATCTCGCAAGAATGACTTTTTCGGAACCCGTGATGGTTAGAGAAAAATAAATCGTTAGATTCTAGATGCGCATAAATATTACAAGATATGATATGCTCAACTATCTTGCAACATATGCACGTCAGGGAAATGGGGCGATAATTTCCAGGTGAACTTTTGCTACTACCTTTATGGACTGGCACTACCTTCGCTATCTTCCAGTCAGAAGGCAATATTCCTCTAGTGAGCTACTGCCAAAAAATGTGAAACAGGATAGTGGCAGACACAAAAACAGTGTTCTTTAATATTTTTGAATTGATATCGCCCATACCATAGATGATGACACCTTCAGATTTTTAATAATTTTAACTATGCCTTCAATTGTAATATCTATAGGTGACATGAATGAGTAATCGCGTTCAAGAATTTCTGGAAGATGATCATGCTCGCTAGTAAACACGGATGAAAAGAATGAATTAAATGCACGAGGACAATCAGTGTCTGCAAAAGGATTGTTATTTGCATCGTGTATTGAAATTAAATTATCGTCGCGATCAGGACTTGTTACTTTCGAGAATTTTTTCGGATTAGAGTTTAGGAGTGAAGGCGAATCCTGGGAATAGTATTTATTGTTTGCAGTTGTAATTTCGTGGCAATATTTCTTGAGGCATTTCTCCTATCTATCCCAAGACGTATGTGAACGCGAATTTTTCGCAGACCAATAAAGCCGCTTCTTTTTGTCTCCAAGTCTGCGCAAAGACTTGTTGAAGCACGGATTAGTTTTATCATTCGTAATCGTTATCAACGGCACGTGTTTTTCTATTAAGGCTGAAACCTCATTCTTGAAAAGAACCCAGTTTTCCTCAACTGAGCGACTGTAAAAAGAAGGCAGTAGCGCATTGTCAAGGAAAGACTCAAGTTTCCCTTTATTGGCTTCATAATCGGCTTTATTTTAATCAAATTTTCTTTGATTCGGTTCCTGCAAAAGGTGGCAAAATAGAAAGATCAACTTTCTGCAGTTTGTGGTCACTAAAATAATTCAAATAGTTTATGTGGTCTATAGTTTCAGGTGCACTTGTAAGAACGAGGTCAAGTGTATTTGAACCGCGAGTTGAGTGAGTAACAACCTGAACGAAATCAAAGTATAAAGTTAAGTTAATGAAGTCAGTTGAGTACTTGCAAGAAGATGAGAGCTGCTTCCTGTCAATAAATTATCGAACAAAATCACCGTACAGATAAACGTTGCGAGCTTCATTGATTTCAATGGCTGAATTAATGCTGCTGCGCAATTCTTCTCAAAAAGAATGATGACAATCGGGAGGACAATAACAGCTGCCAAGCAACATCCTTGTGAACTGAATTGTGCAAACTACCCATATAATTTCAATCTTATAATGGGAAGTGACGACATAACACGTGATAGTTTTTTTAACAGCTATAAGAACACGACCACCCCTTCTGCCCGAACGATCGCTTCAATAGATGTTGTATCTGTTAGCATGCGTAAAAATCTCATTCTAATTGATGTCAGCGTATGAAGGGTATGCAAGAAGGGTAAGTTTGAGATGGCCGTTTTGCGCTTGTTGTGTATCCGTCCATACCGCACTTCTTTCTTCGTAATCGCTCACCAGACTCACACGTGCGCCTCGTGCTTGTCACTTAATTTTTCTTGACCTGATTTCGGGAAAAGTGAGTGCCGTGATTTATTTACGCAGACTATCTGCTGAAAAGTGAAGAAGCTACTCCGCTGCATGTGATGCAATTGTTCCAGTACATGGACATTCGTGCTGGTGGCACGGCTATTCATCAAAACCAACATCGCACCGTTCTAGCGGATAAATGAACAACTCACTTACATGCAAGACTCCAGTGATGTAGCTTTCTTTCTGCAAACTACAGAAATAAACGCCGTCACCTTGATTTCTGATCAACATTAACTGTATTTGCTGGACCTGCGAACCACGTGCCTCGGTTTATTTTTCTTGAAGGTAAGTTTGTCATTTTTCATTGCCTTGATATGTTCTATTTGTAAGTTGTGAAAACCAAAAAAGTATTATGCTTAGGATGTTATTGGAATATTCAACTGCGTACTTATTTGGGTTTACGATATTAGGTCATCCTCTCCTAGATATTATTTTATGTGTACTACTAAACCTTCTTTTTTTCTTGCATTTCTTACAGGTAGGTCTCACCAGAGTTATTCGGAGACAGGTGCTCCACCAACTAACAGATCCTGGTCGTACGTCTCTACTGTCGTTTCGGTAAAAAGAAACATAGATGCTAACAGATCTGTGTTTTACTTCTTGGATTGAAATATTTATAGAACACCGGGCATCCCTGTGTACGTGCGTATGTGGTATTATTCTTTTGAATTGTGTACTCGCGTCCTAATTTGTTTGATCGCCCAGTTTACACTTTGTTAGAGGGACTGAACGTGTTTCCAATTGAAATAATGCACGCGAGAAGAAATGGTCGCTCGGGCAAGTTTTCAATGATCAGTCTTATTGCTAGCAACTTCTTAAAGAATGCACTGGTAGCAGTTAATTCGGTACCGCTTCTGAAACAAAATATTCATGCGACAAATTTTCAAAAAATGTTAGCGTGAATTTTCGACAATTGCGTAACACGCTTGCGTATCAGATGATTTTGACCGGACACGACAAAAGTTGAGTATACACTCCTTTAAATTATTTCAGATGACACTCGGTACAGAAAGTTACTAGCTAGTCAATAATTCCTTTTCACTTGCTCGAACGACGCTGAGAAAATGATTTTCAACAGAAACCCGGTGGGCAATATCTTTGTGAAACCCAATGAAAAAAGTCAATTGACGCCTAGTTTATACACAGTCAATCTTATGGAGAAAAGTCAATATACACTCCCCTAAATTTTTTCTATTGAGACTCGGTACAGACAGTCATTAGCTGGCCAATAATCCCTTTCGACTGGCTCAAAAGACGCTCAGTTCTTTCGCAAAAATTATATTCAATAAAAACACGGTGGCCATTATTCTTTTGTAACTCAACAAAAAACGTTCTAGGCGCCTAATTTAAACACAGTACATCCTAGGGTTAAAAGTAGATTCAGCCTCAATTAAATCGCTATAAGCCCTTTTTTAGGGCCCGGCAAAAACAAAAGTGCGAGGATGCATGTTCTTTTGTTGACGTACACATAAAACACATTAAATACACACAACAACCTAATAAAGTATTGTTAGACACCTGCGATCCTCCTCCTCCGGATAAAAAACTCCGCACGTGCTGCTGGCCCAGACAAAATAAATTTGAAAAAACCCAACCCATAAAAAATATCAACAATTGCATAAAGGCAGACGCTTACGGCAACGACATAAGTACCAATATGATAAAAGAAAGTGGCACACGCATTACTCATATTCGGTGTTGGCTCGTTGGTCTAGGGGTATGATTCTCCGTTTTTATTTGGGTGCACGATAAAGAACCCCAGGTGGTCGAAATTTCCGAAGCCCTCCACTACGGCGTCTCTCACAGTCAAATGATGGTTTTGGGACGATAAACCCCACAAATCAATCAATCAATTACTCATATTCGTAGTAGCCTAGGCTATACGTAACACTTTATTACGTTCTTTCAAGGATATAACAACGCGAAACGAGGAAGTGGACTTTTGATAGGCTTTCGTGGCACATTTTCAAAAGTCGTTCATCTCTGACCACTCACATTCACTATTACTAAGTGGGTCAAGAATTACTATGTGATTAGCGCAGGAGACAGTTGTATTCATAGTAACAGGTTTGTTGGTGCGTTTTGCGTGGCTTTTCTTTCTTTCTGTGGATCATTTGGCGCAACTTGAATACCAATTTCACTCTGGTTAAAATACCAGTTGCCAGTTGGGTATGAGTGCTCCATTGAGATAAAGATTTCTATTGAGCCACGCAAAGCCAAGAAAGAAGGTCAGTATTGCACATAAAAAGTTTAAAAGCCAGGTGTCCTACTAGGCATCCGTCTAGGTAATCAAAGTGCCACACATTTGTGAAGTGTGTTACAAAAATTCAATTCACACGTGTGAGCGCCAGCTGTTCCGGAATAATTAGGTCAGAAAAGAACACCTAGGCATGTGCAGATACTATAGAGCTTTTGAATGATTACACAACGAACGTATGCCATGAAAACAGCAAGAAAATTGTGATCGGGAATATGCTTCTTCGAAGATTTATAATCTCTTCAAAGAGATTCATGGCACCTTCATAATAAAAAAGAAGTAGAACGAAAAAAAATATGACGAATAACACAGAATATTTTCGATATTTCAGTTTTATGGACTATATCGTGCTTTTGAGTAATGCTGGTGATGATTCACACACACACAAAAACTCTGGAAGTGTATAGGGGAAAACGTTACAGTAAGAATAAAGAGTGCACCGAAAAAACAACTAAGATAATGTTAGTCTGCCTGGCGCAAAGACGGGATTAAGGTCGCTGACACTAAAGCCACCCCTCCCCTATGTTTCTCGCATTCACAAAAAGTATAAGGTTAGGTTGTTTCGCAAATGCTTGTCATTTGCATCATATGCCCGACAATCACATTGTCGCTATGCTTTAGGCAGCAATTCAGAATTTTTAGTAATACCTTACGGGCCTAAAACTCTAATAAATTATTGCATGCGACCTGAAAAACGTCACGAGGCTCTATAGTAGAAGCACAAGATCAAATAAACTCAACATCTGAACAGACTAGACATGCTTGCACGCAAGCATTGCTCATCCCATGGAATTATTGTAGCGGAAAGAAATCGTGTAAGGAAAACATCTCACATGAGCCCGTTTCATTTGCAAGAACGCGGGTAAATAGAACATCCAAGCACACCATGGAAAGAGAATACACAAAAAATGTTCAACAACAAATGCGCAGAAAAAAATAGGCCCAGTATCAGCATGGTAATCTGCAAATGTCGTCGAAAGACGATAGTCTTTTGTGTGCAGAGAGTAAACAAAACATTTATTTCATGTTTTTGAGAAATCGGTGAATGTTATTCTGGAGGCGCTGCGTTAGAGTGCCTCGAGCGTGCATCGGATGTGAACGAGCGCATCAAGTCACGTCATACGTGAGACATGAGTGTTATCTGGCAGTTTTATTGGAAAACAAAGCGCGTGGCTCTCAGACGGGCGTGCGCGCCTGTCTCATAGGGGATAAGGAGTAGAACGCAAGGGGACGGGTAGGTGCTACCACCGTGTCGTCTTATGAAAGCGTTGGAAACACTCGCCTTTTCGGGCAACCGTTGTATGGTCAACGCTGAGTGGTAAAAGCTACGATCTTTAGAATTGCTTAGGTATGTCTTTTCTAGTGAAAGACGCACATACAGAATAAACACGTGTTGTTATCGTGCCTCAGATATGCGGAATAATTGCTTTTTATTTGAGAATCGCACAAGTATGAACGCCGAATCTTGAGCAACATTGGTGGGCGCTGCAGATGGGGTGGGCAGCTTTGGGGGCTGGTGCCATTCAGAGTACTCTGTACCGTTAAGGGTGGACAAACAGCCAGATGTACAGACAGACAGACAGACAGACAGACAGACAGACAGACAGACAGACAGACAGACAGACAGACAGACAGACAGGCAGGCAGGCAGGCAGGCCAAAATTGTCGCGTCGAAGGTCCCAAGAAAGACTATCATCATTAACAAAACCGAAATCTGATGAGACATAGAACAGTCAACATGATGCATTATATGAAGCGAGTGGGTCGACTGGCTGCTCGCTGGGTTATTTCTGCCGAAAACAGTGCTGGAATCGGGCTACGTATCTGACTCAGTCAAAGAGGTGGCCTTTCTTATATTTCTTTTTACTCTATTTACACTTTATCTTTTATTTCTCTCTCTCTCTCTCTCTCTGTTCCTATCCGTACTTTCAATTCTTAATACCCTTCTGCACGCAGAGTAGCAAGTCAGCGAATTCTCTATGCCGGCTAAATTCTCTGCAATTCAATGAAAATTCTCTCTCTCTGTCTCTCTCGGGCAGGATTTTGACTCATCCACACTTGTCCACACACCAGCACTTCAACGAAAAACTTCCTAATGCAAATATGATTGTCCCTCTGCCGAGCCTACCGCTGGGCGAAAAAGTGGTGCGTAGAGTTGTTCTGTTTTGATTGATACGTGGGGTTGAACGTTTCAAAACTACCGTTTGAATATGAGAGATGCCATAGTGGAGGGCTCCAAAAATTTCGACCACCTGAGGTTCTTTAACATGCACCCAAATATGCGCAAACGGGCCTACCACATTTCGCCTCCATTGGAAATGCAGCGGCCGCTGCCGTGATTCGATACCGCGACCTGCGGGTCAGCAGCCGAGTAACTTAGCCACTAGACCAACGCGGCGAGGCTTGGTAAAGTTTGCAGACCGAAAAATCCGCTTTCTTCATCCCATCGCTAGAAGATGCTGCAAGCGCCTGACGATAGTCGCACCCTGAACACAACAGACTACCGAACTTTTTTTACTGCACAATTAAAATACGATTTACACCATCTTTAGCCCAAGACATTACAGTACCTAAATACAAGAATCCTTTTAGGTATCTCCAAGCGCATTCCCAGAGTAGAGATTATTATGGGGAAAATCTCCACTGATTTCAAGAGCTCCCATGGCTGCCGTGGGTTGCATATGATTAATCCAACTCGCAGTACTGCGACCAGTCAAACGTAACTCTCCTGAAAAAAAGGTTTTTTTACATGAGCTACCTATAAGCGAGAATGCTTTTAGGAATCCTGTAGGGAGAGCAAATATTGATGTTTTGTTCTCCATTGACATAGAGCTATGAGAAGTGCCACCGCTAACCAGCGAGAGGTGGCATGACGTGCACACTAGCCGTAATCTTGGGGTGGTGCCGCATTTAGATAAATAAATATTGTTCTTTGTTTGCCGAGGAGCATCAATTGTTTTTGCTTTTACTACAAATGGGATGCAGCAGGCCCGATACGCACAGAGTGGTGTGCCATTGGCTTACGGTCGTTCGTGTAACTGCGTTTGGAGATGTCATTCAACAGTTTCCCCGCAAACGCAGTCCCCCAGTGAGTGATGACGAATGACAGGGCACCGAAAGAAAGCACAATGTGGTGTATAAAAACTGCATGACTTCGGATGCTGTCGCCTCATCTGCATAGAGGTGCGAGGTTTCAGTAATTACCGCACTACCAATGGCAGTAATGTAGGGGACTCGACACCCATCTATTGAAGTTATAAAGTGATCCTGCATAATTACAGAGATCTCACATGACCTAGCACCACACAAAAACCTTTCGTCCATAAATTATGTGACGTTACGCCGACTTCAAACACATACAAGAACATCCACAGATTGCATGCGTACTACCCCACAGCATACAGAGACATATGGCCATGGTGTGGAAGCAGGCCGAGGCTCTACCACAACAAGTGGGAATTGTACCGCTCACACCGGAAAATAACAAGGGGACAACAGCAGAGAGATGTTAAAGGCAATGTTGTCCATCCCGGCCCTTGGGGAACAGGGGAGGCTAGTCAGGAGGCCTGAAAGAATAGCGAGAGCCAGCGGTGCTTTGGCGTAGGGGCTCGACCACGCGGCTTCGGCATTTTTTAGCACCAGTGAAGTCTATTTCGAAAATAAAGTTTTTTTCCTTTTCAGATGCTCTACCGCAAGATGGAGGCTACGCATCAGAGTAAATCGCCAGGTTGCGATGATGATCCACTTGTTTCAAGAGTAAGACGAAAGAAACGGCCCAAGGATGTTCATGCAAACATGATCAAACGGCGTACGTGGTGAGTCTATGGGTTTTAGGAGGATTGCAAGCTCTACAGATGGTGACTTGCACCCCGACATTTGCAGCATCCTTTCATGTAGCGTTTGACGCAAGCTCCTAGTTTACGTCAAAAACAGTAGTCGTACACGGTCGAGCGCTCATGTGTAGTACAGATGGCCAGATGTCGGCTCGTCGTGGCAGGCTAGTAGGATGTCATTGCGAAGGCCTAGAGAAACAAATAGAAGATGAGATTTTCTGCCGACACCAGTGTTTATCTTGTATAACATGTCATCTCGTAAGCAAAATGACGGCAACGTACTCGAAAGTAAACGAGGAATAGACTTGGCCTGCTGCCTACAAAATGATCATTGATGGGCCTTAACTGAGGGTCCTTTTGTTGTTTCCTAATAAGGTCCGTCCCAATGAGAGTCCCCAGAAAGGCACTGACGTCATGGACACCTGTACGGCGAGATTCCACAGCTGCTAGTGATAGCGTATCGGCGTCTTCTCGCTTTCTACTCGACTTGTGTACGATGTTGGCATCGTACTCCCGAAGCCGCAGACTGCATCGGGCTGATCCCCCAGAGAGATCTCTGAGGTTAGCCAGTCAACATAAAGCATGGCGATCAGTCAGAACTCTAAATGGGCACCCGTTGAGGTAAGGCCTTCACTTCACAATTACCCCCATTAGCACGAGGCACTCCTTCTTTGACATTGTATTGTTGGTCTCGGCGCAGGACAGAGTGTGCCTCACGTAGAGAATAACTCGTTCTTTTCCATCTTAGGTATGCAAAGAGATAGCTGCGAGGCCAATGTTGCTTGCGTCAGGGCACCTCTGTGTCAGCGTCCTCATTGAAACGACCAAGTACAGGAGAAGACAATTGATGTAGGAGTTCCGCAAAGGCAGTTGCTTGTTGGTCAGTCCACTGAATTGGGGTGTCCTTATGCGTAACTCTAATGAGCAGCTACGCAATTCTAGAAATGTTTTTATTGAAACGGCGATAATATTCGCAGAGTCCCACGAATCTTCGAAGTCTTTTCTTGTGTGTAGAAGCTTCAAAAGTGGCCCCGGTGCCAGTTTTCTCGCGATCGTACCGAACACCTGAAACGCTCACAGCGTGACTAAGACACTTGAGTGCTTTGTAGCTGAAGTGACATTTCTCAGGCTTGATTGTCAGGTCAGCCAATTATATAGCTTCAAGAACACTCCGAAGGTAACGAAGGTGCTCGTCGAACGTTACCGAAAAGAAAAACGAACTTCAGCAGTTAATTGAACCACCTCGCCAACCATTCCAGCAGATTGGTATAGACCTACTTGGGCCAGTCCCGACGTCGGCTTTCGGAAACAAGTGGATCGTAGTAGCTACAGAATACCTCACCCAGTACACATAAACTAAAGCCCTGCCCAAAGGCAGTACATCCGGGGAAGCTAAGTTCTTCGGCGAAAATATCGTCCTATGTCACGCTGCTCCGGAGATCCTCATCAACGAGAGAAGAAGGCCATTTACTGCTGACCTAACTCAAGCGATCTTGGCATACAGCCAAACCACCACAGGATGACAGCGTACCACCCACAGACCAACGGCATCACCGAGCGGCTAAACAAGACGATGGCTGACATGCTGGCAATGTACGTCGATGTTGAACACAAGACGTGGGACGCCATTCTTCCGTACGTGACCTTCGCGTATACAACACGGCGGTGCAGGAGACGACGCAGATATCTCCGTACAAATTGGTCTACGGAAGGAGCCTAGCAACGACGCTCAATGCCACGTTACCCAATGTCACCGACGAAAAAAAACTCGATGTGAGTGAGTACCTTGAATGCGCCGAAGAAGCCCGACAACTCGAGCGTCACTGTATGAAAAATCAACAGATGACCAACACCCACCGTTACAATCTACGACGCTTCGTGGAATACCAGCCCGGTGAACTTGTTTGGGTGTGGACGCTGATACGCCGACGTAGACTCAAGGAAAAAGCTTTTGCGACGGTACTTCAGACCGTACAGGGTGGTTTGACGTCTCGGCCCACTTGATTACGAGGTTGTCTCCGACGGCATCACGAACTCTCAACGGCGCTGATCGCCGCCCGAAGTCGTCCATGTCGCACGCCTCAAGCCGTTTCATGCGCGTTAAAAAACTGATCCTGTTTTTGTATTATTGCTGTATCGTAATTTATTCATTGTATTTTTTGCATTATTGTTGTACCTTCATCTTTAGTTAAAGCATCGGGACGATGCCTTTTTCAGAAGGGGGTAATGCCACGTTCCATTTCCCTAGTTTGTTATCACCCCGCAGTATTACACAATTCTCAGCGCAAACCGTCCCTGCTGTTTTCGAGAAGCTTCAGGACTGTAGTAGATCATTTCGATAAGATCACGCCCACTCCGCGAACTGTACAGATTATTCTGGAACCTACGCCATCGCCCACAATAACGCTCGAACATTCGATGGCAGGAGTATAAATGCCGACGCACTTCGCCGCTTGTCAGTAGTTGAACGACGGCCGACGCTCCGTTCGCCGCTTACCTGGCGCCGGGATTCCCGCGACCACGCACGCTTCCAGTCGTCGACCCCATCTTATCGAGCATCAAGCGAACCCCTGGACAACCCCCGGCTCTGTCCAGGCCTTCATCGTGAGTCAACGCCCGGGCACCAAAGCGCAAGCCGTGGGAGTCAGGGCCAGGACGAAAGTGTGATGGCTTTCGCAGTGCCACCGCCGAAAGCTCATTGCTTTAAATTCAGCGCTCCAGAGGGGAGCACCGTCGACGACATCATAGATGCCCTCGAAGCAGTAACCGGCCCAGCCGGTATCATGTCCCTCCAGCACATGGGAGGTGCAAAGTTCGGCACCGCAGCCGCAAACGTCCATGCAGCCACCAAGCTGAAGAGCCGGGCTGCCATTCTCTTGAAGGGCGAATCAGTTCCACTAGTCATTGTAGGTTCTGAAATAGTCCACGTCACAGTCTTCCAGGTACCGCTGTGGGTAAGCGACGCAGCCCTAGCGACTGCTCTCTTCGCCTACGGCAACGTGCAACATATTCATGAGCCAGTGTTCAAGGGCCGCCCTGAGGTTGGCACAGGTGTCCGTGTGGCGCGAGTGGAAATGAAAAGCCAAGTACCAAACTTTCTGACAGTCCAAGGCTACAATGTCATGTGTGGCTACCGGAGTGTGAAGAAAGTGTGCTATAAGTGCAGGAATGCTGGCCACATCGCCAAAGATTGTGCCACGCCCCGTTGCACGCGCTGCAACGTGTTTGGGCATGCCACAGAGGGATGCGCAGAACCGTGCCGCAAGTGCTCGGACAGCCATGCAACAGCTGACTGCGTGCGTCTGAAGTCCTTCGCAGCGGCTGCAGCAGCGGCAACCGAAGGACAAGCGTGCACCGACCTCACTCCCGCATCGCAAGATGATTATCCGGCGCTCGAGCCTGCAAGCGACACTGACGCAAGCGCCACTGACGCCCATGCTGAACCACAAGACGCAGGAGACCTGCCTCCCCTGTCCGAGAAAGCCTCGTCAACCGTTCACACCCCGTCCGAGAGCAGCGACTTCTCGCCCGACGCCTATGAAGAACACAGCTCATCCAAAGCCGAAGCCCGAGTGCCCTTGCTTAGCGGAGACCACGAGAGCTACAGCTCTGACACAGTTGGCACTACCAGTAGCTCCGAGGCGCTGAGAGCTTCGATGGGACGTGGCACCTGAACGACGGGACGTGCAGACGCCCCGATCATCAGCCCGGACAAGAACACAACAGTGATTATGCCACCGGCAACGACGAGTGCCCGCGCCAGCAAGTACTCGGCTCAGACCCGCAGACTGAGCCTCTCAAACCCCATTTGCCAGATTGCAGGTGCGGCCGCCGGTGCGAGTGTCAGTGCCAGCGCCATGGAACCAGACCGTTCAGCCACAAAACGAGCCCACCCACCGACCACGGACTCTGAGGGCTCTACGGACAGTAGTAAGCCCCAAAAACTCGCTAATCGTCTGACGACGTCAGAGCATTTCTCTTTTTAGTTTTGTTCACTCGTTAGGCACTCGCCCCACCCCCTGCAAGGGGTTTCTCTGTAGTTTACACGCACACCCCCTATTTTCAAAGTGGCTACGGTGCAATTTCTCTCCCTAAACGTCAGGGGTTTCAGACGCCGAGATAAGTAGACAGAAGCCTTGCACTTCGGAAGGTCACGTCATGTCGATATTCTTTTCTTACAGGAATGTAATTTTAGAACTCCTTTTGTTGTGCAATCCTTTTGTTCACATTTTGGAGTCAAGGCCTTTTTTTCGCTGACTGATTCAAAGATGTGCGGAGTCGGAGTTTTTTGTTTTGACACCAGCGTTACGTCTAAGAGCACACTGTGTTTATGGTTTTGACGGCCGGACACCAGCAGTAGACTTCGACCTTCACGGTAGACGAGTAAGGGCGCTCGTATTATATGCCCCAGGTCAACGTAAGGGCACGGCTGACTTTTTCAATTGACTCGACTCATTTATGTTTGACAGTTACCCTACTTTCTTAGTGGGAGATTTCAACTGTGTTGAGGACACCGACAGAGATGCGCGCGGACGCAGACAAAGCAGACATTATAGTGGAGTTAGCGCATTGCGACAACTCATCCGCAATTTCGAGCTCAGGGATGCGTGGGTTGACACTCACGGGAATGACTTCGTTGCAACCTGACAACAAGGTCCCAACATGACCTGGCTAGACCGCTACTATTTTCCAGAAGTGCTAGCCACTCACGTCCTTAGTTGCGAGGTCCTACATTTCCCACCGGACGTTCCATGCATTACAGACCATTTTCCAGTGTCTGTAAAACTTTTCTTCGAACAATCCACTACATTTAGAAACCATAGGAATATGGACACCACACTCGTGCACGACCCGGAAAGCGTAGCATTACTGCGCAATGCACTAGAGCAAGCGTGTGATAGGCCGCCTGAACCCCGCAGCTGGGACGCATTGAAACACAGTTGGCGCGCCGAGCTTATCAAAGCGGGGCGTGAAAGGAAAGCGCGCCTGACGACAGAGATAAACGACACGCTACGAAAAGCGCGCATTGTACGCAGAGGCAAGGCGCTGATGTTCGAAATGCACGACTATCTCGATCAGTTAAAGGCGCGGTACGAACTTTTGCTACGTCTTAGTTCGCGCACGGCTGCGCAGTCTTTTATCAATGAACGACCGGTTTCAGATACAGCGGTTCTTCGAAGTGTTCGCAACGGCTGCTTGGGTGAACACATGAATGTTCCTTTCGTTCAGTTGCCGAACGGTGAACAGTCTACACGAGCAGAAGACATAATGAAGGTCTTTGAAACACATTTTTCGAATCTTTTCAGGGCGGACAATGCGAGCGACGTGAACCACACCATCATAGTTAACGAGTTTTGCACGGGAATTTCCCGCGTACCGGAGGAGCTCCGCGATGGTATGTGCAGCCCAGTGACGCTGTAATTAATTACGCTTTGTGCTACAGCACATGAATGCAACCGCCGCCGCCGGCCCTGACGGGATACCTTTGAGTTTCTACAAAACCTTCCTTAAAACAATACAAGACCACCTTTTGACAATGCTGAATGGGCTTCTTGCTGAGGGAATCAGACGAAATACGTTTCGTGAGAGCAGAGTTGTACTCTTGCTTAAAAGCAAGGGAGAACCGTCCGACCCGAGGGCGTGGAGGCCAATTTCCCTACTTAACTCGGATTATAAGATATTGACAGCCATCCTTCCAAACCGCATAACAATCATTCTACCGGAAATAGGAAGCGACATACAAACATGCTGTGTCCCAGGTCGTACGATCTATACCTCGCTTGCGCTGACTCGCGATTTGTTCACGTACGCTACAAGAACACAAATATCTGGCATTTTTTTTCCTTGGACCAGGAAAAAGCTTTTGATCGCGTAGAATTGAACTATCTCTTCGCTGTGCTTGAGTGTTATGGCTTCCCAGCACATTTAACCGACACCCTCCGTTAACTCTACACAGACTTAGAAACGTCAGTAGTAGTGAATGGCATTACATCTGAACCTATTACAGTAAGTAGGGGCATTCGACAAGGCTGTCCCCTCTCCGCAATTCTCTTTGTATTATGCATAGATCCACTATTGAAACGAATCCAGAAATGTACTTCGATACGTGGTTTCCCTCTTCCAGGCTTGGGCCAAATGAAAGTAGTGGCATACGCCGATGACATCTCGCTGTTTATTCGGAACCTAGATAGCTACAGAGCATTTCTGCGAATATTCCACACGTATAGTTAACTGTCGGGAGCACGTCTTAAACCCGGAAAAAGCAAGGCATTGTGCTTTGGGATGCACATGGAAAAGTTCCCTGATGGCGTCCAAATCGTCCAAGGGGTTAAATTCTTAGGTGTAAGTTTCTTTTCGACTGGTGAGGTAGCCCATACCACATGAAAAGAAATCCAACACAAAGTGGACAGACGCAGTGAAGTCGGCAGAACGTTTCAACTACTTTTTACTGAAAGAGCTTATCTAGTTAAATCCAGCATAATAGCGCCACTGCTTTATGTAGTCAGAATTGCACGACCACCTCGACGGGTTTTGCTGAGAATGGCTACTGCGTGCGGCTCCTTTTTTTTTGAGATGGCCGCGCCGAAGCTGTTGCCTTGGTCTGCCTACCAGTAAAATGGGGAGGGCTCAGTGTACCCAACCTTGATGTAATGTGCCGCATGTTGGCTCTCAAAAACACCTGCGCACTCTTAGAGAACTCAACGTATCGAGGCAGGCAACTTGTAGTGTATCTCCTATGAACCTCTAGAAGAATTTTTGGTTTAGCAAACGACACGGGACCAGCTGCTGAGCAGCCACTAGCGTATTAAACACATGTTATAAAATCTTTGCAACAATGGCGAAACGATTTTCCTGTTCAAGAACTTATGGAAATGTCCGCCACCGACATGAGCGAATTAATAGCATTTAAAAACCTATCTGAAGAACAACGCCGGAAATGCCGGGCGAAAAGACGCTGGACTCTTACAAACACGTCTCTCCCCTACGAGGTCCGTGACCTAAACTGGCTCAGGGAATGGCGGGCTTTACCAACGGCCGACCGCCTTGCGGCGTGGATCGTGGCGCCCTCCACCACATGCCCGCAATGCGGTCGCGTCAAAACACTGAACCATGTCTTCCATTAATGCATAGTAGCGCGCACCTTTTGGCGCATGGTTACCAGGATGTTCTAAACAAGCATGCAGTGGTAGTCCAGCCACAGAGATAACTTTGTCGTACTCTTAATCTTATAAAAACAAAGGGGACTGGCCTGTCTGAGGGGACCCCCCGCCCCCCCCCCCCCCCAGAGAGCCATGTTTTCCTTACTACATCGGCTAAGAAACATAATGCTTATGCATCTTAACGCAGAACTAGTCATGCTGAGAGAAAACGCTTTCCTCCGACGGTGGTCTACGCGATTTATTATCGTAAAAAACAACAGAGTGTTATTGCCTTTCCTCCCTTATTGAGGAGGAGGTGGGCTAGAGCTTGTACTACTGTGACATTACAGTGTGTATTTTCTTTTCTTCTTTAGAAACATGTATTTTTGTGCAATTTTGTTCTTGAGTGCGAGAGCAAATTGTCCTGACAGATGAATGCAAAATATCACGCTTCACTGTGAATGACCTCACCTTGATTGTTCATATAGCCTTACTGTTCATTTAAGTTTAATCATCTCGATGTCATGAATGTCCTCTCTTGGTTGTACAATTTTCGCATTGTACGTCACTGCATACGCTATAAGTTCTTTCATTGTATAAAACAGCTTGCATTGTACATACGCATTGTTCACCATTGTCAATTTTTATGTGTGCACATAAGCTGTTAAGACATATCCGGAAATAAAATTCTCTTAAATGCTATCAGTGCAAGACTGCTACTGTAGACCGACTTTTCGTTTACTGGGCTCAGGTTTGCCCAAATAAACAATTCATTATTCGACTCGCAGTGTGCTCCATTCGTCCTCGTCACGACCCCGTGGCATTACGTTACACGCGACATGAACCATACCACTGGCGCGCCGTGGTATTCCCACAGCATCGTCAATTACACGCAGACATACTTGATAGTGCCTGGCATCACGCTCTGGTGTGGCGCTTTCTGTTGAGAACGTGACGAGTCACTGTGGAATGCCGATGATAGCACCTTGCTCCCTCAGGAAGTCCTTGCGCATAATCAGGTCTCGAGAACGCTGACAAAGAACACTCAAGCTCACCACTAAGGTTGAACCATGAAATTGAATTCATGCTGTGCAAACTTTGACTGGAGTGACGATGTGCCCGCCAGCAGTACAAATTGGCCTTAGTTAAGGAGGGTGGCCTGTCTTTCGCTTATAATAGAAAAATCCGCACCCTTGTCCAACAAAGCAATAACTTTGCGGCCATCAAGCAGCACTAGATTGTCTGACAAAATCTTTGCAGAACAAGCTGGTGTCTTCTGTATTCGGGAATCGTCGGTTTGCGGAAGTATCGATGGGAGGCCTTGAGTTGGTCAAGTCTGAGTGGTCTCGCCCCCTAAGGTCACTGTGGTAAGTTTTCACGGCGTGGGCTGGATGACCGAACCTGAACCACACCTAAATAGGTACGACGATTAGGAGTAAACCGTCGTGGTGATGGGGAGCTTTACTAGTGCAAGTGTGATGAAGGTTCGTGCTGCTGTTCCACGTAATCTTCATTTCAGGGGGGCGCTAACCAAACTTGGTGGCGGTGAGTTTGCCAAAAAATCCACGTTTTTCGCATTGTTCCAGAGTCGTCAAACACACGCAGGTATACTGGACCATGGCTTGGATCATGCGCTGGTGTGGCGCTTTTTGTTGAGCATCTGACGAGGCGTTGTCGGATGTCGGTGATAGCACCGAGCTCCCTCGAAAAGTCCATGCCAAGAATCAGGTTTCGAGAAAACTGAAGGAGAACGCTCACGCTGACAACAAAGGTAGAACAGCGAATCTGTATTCACGCCGTGCAAACGACGAGTGGCGGAAAGATGTCCCCACCAGCAGTATAAATTGGCCTGGGGTTCCAAAGCAACGTCACTTTCTTCCGGAGGGTGGCCTCTTTTCAAGTAATAAAGAAACATCCGCACCCGTGTCCGCTGAAGCACTGACTTTGAAACTATCAGGCCGCACTAGAATGTCTAACAAAATCTTTGCAGAACCAGCTGGTGTCGTCATCGTCGGGCAATCGTCCGTTTGCCGAAGCGTCAACGGAAGGCCTCGAGCATGCGCAGTTCGAGCGGACTCACCCCGGCAGGTCACTGTGTTTTTCACACTAATTTTTCCCGGCGTTAGCTCGGTGACTGAACCTGTGCCACGCTTGAATAGCTGCAGCGATCAGGAGAAATTTGGCCCGGTGGTGGGTAGCTTGGCAGGTGCGAGAATTGCGAAGGTCCACGCTGCTGTGCAGCATAATCTTCAATACATAATCTTCAACGCTCTAGGTCTTGCCATGCGGAAGGGTACGGTGCCCAGACTACCCTGCACCTCCACCAGCTGGTCACGTACTAAGGGCCATAGGGACAAGAGAGGAACAGCCAGGCCAAATGACAAGAACATGTATTGTAAACAAAATCCAAGACACTCTGTCTTTATCCTCACCGCCTTTTTCGGCTGGCCATGGCTTTCCGGCTCACAACACCAGGTGGCAATGTAAACCGTCAATCATCTGTCACGCATACCCACGTACCGCCACCCGTGTTATGCGTCCAGGCCAGACATGCCTGGAGGCAAGCATTTGGCTATGTACACCTCAGGCACTTCAAGTTATCCTTGCGGTGAAAGACATTCACAGTTTTCAAATTTTCTTACTCTCCCGTAAATATTTATGTATACTCCAACTAAAAAAGTTGATCACTAGAGCACCCAGATGAAGAGGGATAGATAGATAGATAGATAGATAGATAGATATGCACCTTCGTTGTGGCTGCATTTCATCAAAAAATCCTTTGCGTTTTCTAACACCAGAGGAAAATAACATTTATTGAAAGTATCTTGCGCTGCGCCACAATAGGTTCTTGGCCTACTGATTATCTCTACCTAACGGTCTGCTAAATAACAACCACTACATGCAAGTTTCGGTTAGTTCTTCAATAAACTAAATGGACACCATGCAAAAATTGGACATAATCATTTATTTCCAGGAAGGCTCAATATTTACCATGCATAAACGCTGCTCGATCAGCGGGAAGTTTTAGAGGAACCCGATTTAGTATAATTGTACCGAGTATGACCTTGCTGATGGACGTTTCTCGCTGTTAGTTTTATTAGCCCAACAAAACTCCACTGTACCGTTTGAAGGGCATGTTCCATTTCTACAGGATCCAACAGTGCAGTTGTAGTCTCCACGTACAGTAAAATTTAATGGCGGGTTTGTTGCATTCTGAAAATAAAATACGTGTGTGCTTACTCGCTTGAAGGGTAAATAAGAATAACATCTAGAGGAATGAAAATAATATAAATGGTATACAACAAGACAAACTGTGTTATGAAGAAAGCTGAATAGTTCATTAAAATCGTTACAACGATGGAGATAGGTAAAAATGACAATTACGTCAAATGAGCTATAGGCTTCATTCAATGCCCAGTTAGGTTAAGCAAGAATTAGCAGAAAACATTATATAGAAGAAGTCTGGTGATACAACGCACTCTAGGAAGGAGTTACTAGAGTGCGAAGTTTATTGGGTTGATGCAATATATATCGGAAATTGAATGCGTATTTTTAGAGACAGCAAAAAAAAATGACTTAACCTAATGTCCAAATCTCTGAATAACAAATGTTACTTCACCATCACACCTACAGGGCATGAACATTTAGCTGCCACTTGCCTTTTCATGAAGTGCTTAAGCTTCCACAAGCAGTGGGAGAAACAGCAACACAACCAACATTCCCACCTATGTTAGTTTATATTTAGGCGCGTAGGCATCGCTCACCAGTAATGCTGTAACTGAAGTTTGGCTCAAGCCATTCGACAATATTTGTGAACATTCGAGATAGTTTTCAGTTCCCATCGGGAGATTGCAATTAATGGAGTTTACACAAGCACTACTATGAGCGCCATCGATTACGTTCAATTTTTCTACCACAGAAATACAAAATTAGCACGCGTTTGGGGGCTATGTGGTGCTTTATTCAGAAAGAAAGGATTGCACAGAAATCACAGTGCAGATACACACACAGGAGATTTTGTCTCCGTTGCTGGTGCGCTGTGTTGTTTGCGCATTCCATCTTTCCTTAAATCGTACATCGAAGTAAATGTTTCCGGCCAGTAATCAGACATTGGATGACCGACGGTAACGAACACCCCCATCATTTAAGTTTGAGTAGTGTTAGTACCGTTGAAGGGCACAAGTTCAGCCAAAAAGCAGCTAAATCTTTTTCAGTGAGTTTTTCATGTCACTATTACGTGAAAATATTCGCCACGATAATTGCATTATCTAATAAAAGCAACGTATTACTACAATCTATAAAATGGCAATAGTTGGCCTTTCTGTTTTATTATATGAAAACAGGCCGGCACTTGCAGCACGCTGCTTTGACACAGTAAAATACGTATGAAAAAAAACATGTTGCACACAAGAGTTTTTGTTTAGCAGGCTTTTGCATGAAGAAGCACGTCACAAATGGCAACTGAGGGTAGACGGTGGTGATGTCTTAGGGTGGACGGTGCTTAGTCAAGCTGTAATAACTGCAGCTTTTTTGCCGTCTTCCCATTTTTGGCCATTGTATCTGCTTTGGTGAAAATAAAATAAATAAAAATAAAAAATAAAAAACCTATGCACAGCCAACTACCCCTAACTTGCTCTTCTAAAGCAGGCGCTAGGATAGCGCCACTTCCTCAAGAAACACCGAATATACAACCAATACACAAAAAGAGGGACGTTTACTTCACCCTTCTTCGACCGGATTGGTATTAGTTCATATGCAAATTGAAGAAAATATAACCTTTTGAAGCTTTAGATTTACTGTTAAAGGCAGCTGATGTTATCACGGGTTACCTCATATCGCTCTAGAATTTATTGCAATTACAATGACGAGGGAATTCTTGTGACATGCTTCTTGTCATCGTGGCCGCCTTTATTCTGTGTTAAAATGAAATCAATAATGTTACTACGCTTGGCCTGTGTTTTAAAAGAGATATAAATTGTCCGAGGTGTGGGCCCGTTTGTGAATCGAGCGAAAAGGAAACGCACAAGCCTGCACCAACTTGGCATTTGCGCATGCATGGCAAGGGCGTTGGAAGAAAATCGTTTTAATGGGTGCATGTCTACGCTCTAAAGTAGGCGCCGGGAACTCAGGTGCGTTGGAGCGTAATTTTATGCTTTGTCTTCCAAGGTGGAAAGAAACTTCGGCGTTAGGACGTGCCTAGTGTGCCGATTCCTGGATGCGGCACCGGTAGAGGTATATAGAAGAACTAGGGAGGGCGGGGAAGGCCAGCGCTGTGGGGTTGTGGCAGGAATTGCGTTCTTTCAGTGGCCGGGCGTGTTACCGCATTTTATAGGGATTAGCAAACTGTTGATTCTTTTGCACGGATTACGTTTTCATAGCACTGTTTCATGGAATCTGTGGGCAGGATGAATTGGGTATTCACTCGCTGCACTGGTCGTGTTTGCGAAGCCCAGTATTTTGATAGGTAACGCAGGGTCACTGAATAAAAGACTAAGATTCTAGTATTCCTATTTATAAGAATTTTTTTCCTTTCTGTTGCTCTCATCGCTTCGTTCTTGAAGCTATATTATGTCGTAACCTTGTGAACTACGTTACGTTAATCGGTATCAACAAATGCTACATACAAAGTTGAATTCACAAAAAAGCACTGGCAACTGCGCAGCATATAGGTGCATTCCAACGTGTTTACAAAAGTAACATCTTGCGCGCGTAGTGTGAAAGATTGTTGCAAGTTATTTCCAAAAAACTTTAAGAAAGTTCGTGCCTACTGCAGGTTGCCATGGTACCTGCAGAGTTTATTGCGGTTCGTATTATTCCTTGACCATTTACTGATTTATACTACTCAAGTGTCGTCGCACACTGTGTTTGTCGTTCTCCTAAGCGAGCATTTTCAGGCTTCAATTTTTTTCTGAACCTGCATATACATCGGTTAAGGCTATAAAAAAATTGAACAGATTGTGCGCCTTTGATGTGCCATCCTTCCTACTCGGCCTCGTCTATTTTGTTGAGCTTATCGCTCTCTATACATTAAAATGTACAATACAAATTCAAAGACCAAAGGCTCCGGGATTCGCTTATATAAGGACAAGCATATTACGAGGCTTAGCACGTTACATCACGCAATGCGATTATGAATAAATAAGAAAAAAACGTTCACTGTACTGCTTATTGAAATGATGACAATAGACAAGGAACCACATGAGCTATGAATTTCAGAGAAAAAAGAAATCAACGGTACTAGTATATGCGAACGGGGAACGAACAATGTGTCGAGACTGGAATGAAAAAATGTGATGCATAGAAATTTGTATGTTCTCTAGCACTCTTGCTGACAAAATCGCGTCTGTAACTCAAAAAAGCACTGCCTCTTTGCTTCGAAAATGCATACGGCTTCGCAGAAAGCAAACAAAGTAAGTTCCGCAGGAACGACCGAGCGATGAATGGGGTCGAAACGAATTGGAGTTTCACACAAAGAACTACAAGTTGCTTGAAATTAGCAGCGCACTGCGGAAGAACCGATACCGCAAGAAAAAACAAAGGAGGAACGAAAAAAACTGTCACAGCTCGATACTCGAACCGGGCTTCTTAAACACGAAGAAGGACGTACGAAACAAATACGAAGGAGAGAAAACGTGTTGGTCTATTCGTGACATGTCTTAGAGGCTCCTAGTGACTCTCAAATACTATGTGAATACACCGAGTGTCCCAGCAATACATTTAGAAAAACCAGCTATGATTGCCCTTATTGCGTCGTGCACGAGCACACGCCCCCTAAGTGTGCTCTTTATTGTCTTCCTCGACATCACCAGGATTGCCTGTGCCCTCTCCCACTTATACGCACAAAAACGGCTGGGCTGATGCAAGTGATGTTCATTGGCCTTCTTGTTCTTGTCGCTGTACACCATATTTCCACGTTCCGTTTCCCAAGTATTGTTATCATCCCAAACACTACACAATTCTCAGCGCAAACCGCGCCTGCAGTTTTTGAGAAGCTTCCAGACTGTTGTAGATCAATTCGATAAGATCACGCCTACTCTGCGAACTGTACAGATTATTCTGGAACCTACGCCACCGCTAGCAATAACGCTAGAACATTCGACGGCAAGAGTATAAATGCCGACGCGCTTCACCACTTGTCAGTAGTTGATCGACGGCCGATGCTCCGTTCACGGCTATCTGTGCAAGACTGCTACTGTAGTCGAACATTTACGTTTACCGGGCACAGGTTCGCCCAAATGAACAGTTAAATCCCAACATAAAGTCTCCTGTCTTCGGCCACGTCACGACCGCGTGACATCTGGGGGAGGTGCTGCTTCGTTCATGTACCGGACGCCCCCGTCCAGCCGTGAACCCAGCCCACGTCACAGAGAAGACACCGACGCCAACCAGGAGCTGCGAACAAGCCGCCGAAAGCAAGGGCTACCACCGGTGTACGGGCTTCTACAAGACAAGGTGCGGAAGACCAAGGCTATGACCACGACTGCAGCGACAATGACAACCGCAGCGTCCCTGCCCACGATGGTCATGCATCAAACTAGGGAACCACCAATTTTCCATGGGTCATCGTTCGAAGATCTGCATTCCTGGCAAGAAACTTACGACCGTGTGGCCGCCCTCAACCACTGGGACCATGACGAAAAGCTGCGTCATGTGTTCTTCTATTTGGAAGACACCGCAAGGACCTGGCTTGAAAATCGGGAGTCAACGCTCTGAACGTGGGATATTTACTGTGGTGCATTCCTGCAAACGTTCGCGAGCGTCACTCGCAAAGAGAGGGCCGCTGCTTTATTAGAGACCCGGGTTCAGCTACCAAATGAAAATGTCGCCATTTTCACAGAAGAATTGACCCGCCTATTCTGTCACGCTGACCCAGACATGCTTGAGGAGAAAAAAGTTCGTTTCCTCATGCGAGGGGTCAAACAGGAGCTCTTCTCGGGACTGATGAGAAATCGAGCGAAAACCGTCCAAGAATTTGTAGTCGAAGCGACGACTATCGAGAAGACCCTGGACATGCGCACCAGGCAGTATAATCGTCGCCTGACTCCAGATTGCACTGCTGCTCAAGCCAGTGACTCCGAAGACCTGCGTGAAACAATCCGAGCGATCGTGTGGGAAGAGCTGCGCAAGCTGTTGCCTTAGGCGCAGCCTAAAGTGAATTCGATCACCGACATTGTGCGAGAAGTTCAGCAATCGCTTCGAATTCCCCAAACACCGCTTCCGAGCCGGAAGCTATGAGCTACGCCGCTGCAGTGCGCCACAACGCTCCTCCCCGTCCACTCCAAAACGCCACCCCATCGCACTTACTTCGACAGACGCCAGCGCCGCCACCAGCCCCACCGACGTCATACCGTTCGCCAGCAGCCCAGCGCAGTGCGCCCAGGAATACTGACGTCTGGCACACCCCTGACCACCGCCCACTCAGCTACCACTGCGGTGAGGCCGAACACACATACCGCCGTTGCCAGTACCGACAGATCGGACTGCGTGGCTTCGCCATCAATGCACTGCGTCCACAGCCAGGAGAACGGCGACGTGACATCGCCGACTACCTGACAGACATTCAGTGGACACCACGAAACCCTTCGCGTTCGCCGTCACCCAGCCGCCGCACGTCACCGCACCACCGGCAGTACTCTGGCCCAACGCGAAGTCGGTCTCTTAGCCGGTATACGGGAAACTAAGGGCAGCAACGGATGGAGGTGCGGTTGCTGTGCGACGAACTACCGAAAATCCTCTGACGACGATGACGCCGCGACGGAGCTTTCCGAACACAACGCCAACAAGACAAAGCCCTGACAGCGAAACCTCACTTACCAAAAGTGACCTGACGACGCAACATGGAAGCAGCGGAACAAGCCGACGCAGCCGTGACCCGACGCCACGCCCTAACTGTAATGCGAGACGGCGAACTAGCGACCTCGACGTTCTTATCGACAGCCACAGTGTGACCGCTCTCGTCGATACTGGAGCCGACTACTCCGTCATCAGGGGGTCGTTCGCCGCGAAGTTAAAGAAACTTAGGACTGCTTGGGAACGCCCTGAAATCCGCACAGCCGGAGGTCATCTCGCAACACCTACAGGAATCTGCACAGCGAGAGTCACCATTAACGGCCGTATTTATGCTACAGACTACGTAGTCCTACAGCGTTGCTCGAGAGATGTCATCCTTGGCATGGACTTCTTATGCCTCCATGGTGCTGTCATCAACCTAAAAACTAAGTCGATAACGTTATCCACAAAAGAAGCACTACCGCCGCGCACGCCGCCAGGAAACCATGCCTTGAATGTGCTGGAAGAACAAGTCACCATGCCGCCTCGCTCAAGCGTCATTGTTTCAGTCGGCGCTCCTAAATCACCTGACTTGGCAGGCGTCGTTGAAGGCAGTCACCACCTGTTGGTCACCCGAAATATTTGCGTCGCAAGAGCAATTGCAAAGCTGCGGGGAGGCAAAGCAATGGTTATGCTCACGAATTTCAGCAATGAATACAAACATGTGAATAAAGGAGCAATGGTCGCATACATCAAAGAAATTGTCAAAGCCACCAGTGCTTTCGCCCTCGCCGAGTCTGTGGAACCTGCTCAGAGGAACCAAGCCCCTCCCGTAGCTTTCGATGTCAATCCCAGACTTCCGAAACATAAACAAGAACAGCTCAAGGCCCTGCTCCTGCAACGCGAAGATTGCTTTTCGTCGTCATCAAAAATTCGGCAGACCTCAATCACGAAACATCGCATCATAACCGAAGAAAATGCCAGACCACTCCGTCAGAGTCCGTCCACGGTTTCGACGCGAGAACGTGAGGACATGAAGGGACAAGTTGATGAAATGAAGCGGGATGACATTATCCAGCCGTCCAAGAGTCCATGGGCATCCCCCGTGATGTTAGTGAAAAAAAAAAGGATGGGACCTTACGTTTCTGCGTCGATTATTGCCGCCTGAACAAAATCACAAGAAAGGACGTGTATCCTCTCCCACGAATAGACGACGCGCATGATCGGCTCCATAACGCCAAGTACTTTTCGTCAATGGACCTAAAGACTGGCTATTGGCAAATCAAAGTCGACGAAAAAGACCGAGAGAGGGTGGCGTTTATTACACCGGACGGCCTCTTCGAGTTTAAGGTGATGCCCTTCGGTCTTTGCTCAGCGCCTGCAAGTTTTCAACGCGTTATGGATACAGTACTGGTAGGATTGAAGTGGCAGACTTGCCTTGTGTACTTGGACGACGTCGTCGTGTTTTACTCGAGTTTCGTCGAGCATATTTGGCGCCTTGAAGCTGTACTTCAAGCCATCAAGACGTCCGGACTCACACTGAAGCCAGAAAAGTGCAGATTTGCCTACGAGGAGCTCTTGTTTCTGGGGCACGTTATTAGCAAGTCTGGAGTTCGTCCCGATCCATGGAAAACAGCCGCCATCGCCGACTTCCCGCCGCTTACTGACAAAAAGGCGGTGCGCCGATTTCGGGGCCTGTGCGTCTATTATAGGCGGTTCGTGAAAAACTTCGCCCGCATCGCCGATTGTCTCACTAACCTTAGCAAGGCCGACGTGGAGTTCAAGTGGTAAACGCCGCAGGAACACGCTTTCCAGGAGCTTAAACATCGCCTCCAGACGCCTCCGTTACTTGCCCATTTCGACGACTTCGCCAAGACAGAAATACTCACTGACGCAAGCAGCGTAGGTCTTGGCGCCGCTCTTGTGCAGAGGGCTGACGGACTTGAAAGGGTTATTAGTTACGCCAGCCGATCGCTATCCAAAGCAGAAGCCAATTATTCAACAACAGAAAAGGAGTGCCTCGCCATCATCGGGGCTACGTCGAAATTTCGCCCCTACCTCTACGGCAGGCCTTTCAATGTTGTGAGCGACCACCACGCCTTGTGTTGGCTAGCTACCTTGAAGGACCCTTCAGGTCGCTTCGCACGATGGAGCCTGAGACTTCAAGAATATGACATTACTGTCATTTACAAGTCCGGCAAGAAACACTCCGACGCCGACTGTCTCTCTCGTGCGCCTGTCGACCAACCACCACCCGACGACCCGAATGACGACTACTTCTTTGGAACACTAATTACCGATGACTTCGTTAAACGACAGCGGGCCGACCCGTACGTAACTTAAGGCCCAAATAGAATACCTCGAAGGCAGGACTGCCGAAGTCCCGACGGTATTCAAGCGCGCACTTGCGTCATTCTTCCTGCGAAACGGACTTTTACAAAAGAAAAACTTTTCACCGCTTCGAGCTAAGTAGCTCCTTGTGGTGCCTTCAGCTTTGCGACCAGTACTCCTGCAGGCCCTGCACGACGATCCGACGGCAGGGCGCCACGGTGTTTCTCGCACGCTCGCGAGGATACAAGAAATGTTCTACTGGTGACATCTTACCACCGACGTCACTCGTTATGTGAGGACATGCCAGGACTGTCAGTCACGCAAGGCACTGCCGACAAGGCCAGCGGGATTTCTGCAGCCAATCGAACCACCTTGCCGACCTTTCCAGCAGATTGGTATGGACCTACTGGGGCCGTTCCAGGCGTCAGCTTTCGAAAACAAGTGGATCGTGGTAGCTACCGACTACCTCACCCGCTACGCCGAGACAAAAGCCCTTCCCAAAGGCAGTGCATTCGAGGTAGCTAAGTTCTTCGTCAAAAATATCGTCCTACGTCACGGCGCCCCGGAGGTCCTTATCACCGACAGAGGAACGGCATTTACTGCCGACATAACTCAAGCGATCTTGGCATACAGCCAGACAAACCACCGCTGGACGACAGCGTACCATCCACAGACCAATGGCCTCACCGAGCGGCTTAACAAGACGATCGCCGACATGCTGGCAATGCACGTTGATGTCGAACACAAGACGTGGGACGCCATTCTTCCGTACGTGACCTTCGCATACAACATGGCGGTGCAGGAGACGACGCAGATATCTCCATACAAATTGGTCTACGGAAGGAGCCCGGCAACGACGCTCGATGCCATGTTACCCAACGTCACCGACGAAGAAAACCTCGGTGTGAGTGAATACCTTCAACGCGCCGAAGAAGCCCGACAACTCGCGCGTCTCCGTATAAAAATCAACAGACGACAGACAGCCGCCGTTACAATCTTCGACGACGCTTCGTGGAATATCAGCCCGGTGAACGTGTTTGGGTGTGGACGCCGATACGCCGACGTGGACTAAGTGAAAAGCTTCTGCGACGATACTTCGGACTATACAGGGTGGTTCGACGTCTCGGCCCACTTGATTACGAAGTTGTCCCCGACGGCATCATGAACTCTAAACGACGCCGATCGCGACCTGAAGTCGTCCATGTCGCGCGCCTCAAACCGTTTCATGCGCGTTGACAAACTGAAAAAGTGTTTTTTGTATTATTATTGTATTGTAATTTATTCACTGTACTTTCTTGCATCATTGTTGTACCTTCATCTTTAATTAAAGCATCGGGACGATGCCTTTTTCAGAAGGGGGTAATGCCACGTTCCATTTTCCTAGTTTTGTTATCGTCCCAAAACACTACACAATTCTCAGCGCAAACCATGCCTGCACTTTTCGAGAAGCTTCCAGACCTTAGTAAATCATTTCGATAAGATCACACCCACTCCGCGAACTGTACAGATTATTCTGGAACCTACGCCACCACCAGCGATAACGCTAGAACATTCGACGGCAAGAGTATAAATGCCAACGCGCTTCGCCGCTTGTCAGTAGTTGATCGACGGCCGACGCTCCGTTCACTGCTATCTGTGCAAGACTGCTACTGTAATCGAACTTTTCCGTTCACCGGGCACAGGTTTGCCCAAATAAACTGTTAAATCCCAACATAAAGTCTCCTGTCTTTGGCCACGTCATGATCCCGTGACAATATTAAAGACAAAGCAGAATATCTGTCCAAGGTAGTGGCATCTCTATCCAACGTAATTATAGAACAAGCTTCTGCGCAAAAGAAACACGGAAAAAAAGTTTAGCAAGATCTTTGTTAATGATGTGCGATTGACCCGCTAAGCAACATGCGTTATTTTTACTTGAAACCAAATATACAAGAAGCTCATTTGATAAGCACTTCGCTGCAGCTTTTTATACTAGTGCCCACGAACACGTTACTAACCGGGCATTTGCACTTTAATTTTTCTTCCCAGCTAAGAGGCTACTATGTTCCCTGGTGCATCCACTAACTCTTGCCGCTGGCGTTTATGTTGCTAAATGGCATGATTGGTAAAAAACGAGTGTCTTGTACGTCTGCCAGTTATGCGACTAGGCTTGGAACGTCTAGCCTGTCCCCTACAAGATCAAAGCACGAGAAATTATCGGTTGACACAGGCATGTTCTGATAGCATTTCAGTCGCAGTGACACTTATGTCTAGTGTCCTGATTGATTGATTGATTTGTGGGGTTTAACGTCTCAAAAGCACAATTTGATTATGAGAGACGCCGTAATGGAGGGCTCCGGAAATATAGACTACCTGGGGTTCTTCAACGTGCACCGAAATCTGAGCACATGGGCCTACAACATTTCCGCCTCCATCGGAAATGCAGCCGCCGCAGCCGGGAATCGAACCCGCGACCTGCGGGTCAGCAGCCGAGTACCTTAGCCACTAGACCACCGCGGCGGGGCAGTATCCTCAGTACGTAGACGAAGTGCAGTGGATACCTGTGTCCAAATTTAACGTAGCTGTGAACTTCTGAACTTAGAGTCGCACTGTTGAATAAATGTTCCTTCTAAAATAGGAAAGTTCCTTTTGCGGGCCTCATTATTCCGTCACCATAGCACAGCTGTATGAAATGGTGCATGCAATTTCCGAAGCATGTAATATCCAGAACGGTATTAATTGTACTGTCTTCGTTGTGTGGCTTCGAGAACGGTAGGCTTTAAATGCGAAGCGTTTCATGGCAAACTTCAGCGACCTTGAGTTTATCTCTCTATCTATCTAGCCGCTCACGACTTTTAGCTCACCTGGCCGTTCGGATAACGATATCAATACCGAACTTGGTATGACATAACATGGCTGTGAGGCGAATATAACTAACTAGTCACAACACGAAAATCATGACATGTATGTAATGAATGTCATGATTTACATTTCGTGATCTTGCTGCTCTTGCGGTGGTTTCTTTTACATGACATGTTGCGAAAATGGTATGGTATGACATGACTGCATTGCAAACACAAATGACAGACCCTCACATAAAAATCATGACATGCGTGTCATGTAAAAACATGACTACATGCTACAATAATGAAGCGCCCGCAGCCGTTTCGCTAGCTTCACATGTACCAAGTTCGCTATTACGGAACGGGAACGAATAACAGAGATAAAGACGCATACAAATATGGTAATCCTGACATGTGTGTCATGTCACAACATGACTACATGCCACACTCATGATGTGCTAGTGGCCGTTTCACTAGCTTCACAGATGCCAAATTTGGTATTACGCGACTTCTGTGGATGACCAAGGTACGTGACTGGTGCACACATGACAATCATGAGCTGTGTGTCATGTGAGAATATGACTACATGCCACAGTCAAGGCGCCAATACATTTCGACGGGACGCGGTGCGCGTGCTCGTTGGCGTTCATTTCATCGCGTCACTCCGGCGTTGCCACGCTAGGCACCGGTCCTGCCATATACTCACAGGCGCGCGCCGCAGTGCGTTGCTTTGACGCATGCGCGTGTCACGCGTCCGAAGTCCCTCCGTCACGAAAAGGGGAGGCGCAGTGTTGTCTGGGTAATGCATGCGCGCGAAACGCTGCTGCTGAAAAACATTTATTTACAGATGTTATTTACAGGGAGGGTGGGAACTGTCCTTAAGGGACCGCCCCGTACAAACACTAGGTGAGCTCCCTCTTAGGTGAGCTCCCATTGGCGTTGGCCGCGGCCCGGGCCCGCTCGACCAGGGCCCGTTGGGCCGTCAGGTCAGAGCGGCCGAGCAGGGCTGCCTCCCAGTCCTCCCGCGAAGGGTTCGGCTGTGGGGTAAGGTTTGGGGTTTTTTGGCATGCCCACACCACGTGGAAAATGTCAGAGGAATTTTCCTCACAATGCGGGCACTTTCCCGTGCAAGCGGGGTCAAAGTGTTTTATGATTGCCGGGCACAATAGTGTTTTAGTATATACGCGAAGGAGGATTCGCTCCTCCGCCTTCGTGAGGCCCTTACAGGGTTTCGGATAGACGTTCTGCGAAACGCAGCATGTCGTTATTTTGAGCCGGTTGCCGTCGAACCACGCTGACGAACGCTGGTAGCGCTGGTCACATTTTGCTAACGTAGCGTCGCTGTGCCCAGAGTTCACGCGCGTCAACGCTACTTTGGAGAATATTGGGCCCTTCATGATGCGCTTGCGGCTGTTTTGCTAGCTCTACATATACCAAGTATGGTGTTACGTGACGCCTATGGATGACGAAATATATGACTGGTGCAAACACGATAATCCAAAAACGCGTGGCATGTAAGAACATGACAACAATCCACACTGATAGCTTGCTCGTGGCCGTTTCGCTAGCTCCACATATACTAATTTCGGTATCGCGTGACGTGGATAGGTGACAAAGGCAAACAACACATCCAAACATGATACTCGTGACACGGAAGTCATGTACAGCATCATTTACCTCTACCTCATGACATTGTGCTGATTTTAAAGTGACATAATAACATTGCTCATTCATGCTTTGCATATCATCGATTCCCACTGTACGTGGGAAATCCCAATTTTTTCCAACTTCATTTTAAATGCTCGTTTTCTAGAACCAACTAGTCGTGACAATATGAAGAGACCAAGTGTATTCTAGCGATTCGTAGAATCCTTAATAAAGTCACCGTCTCACCTCGAGGCATTATATCGTAATCTTCGATGGCGTGTGCCATACACGAACAGTTATTCGTACCCCAGAAGACGTAGCACATATCTCTGTTGCGGAAGCTGTCGCAACATAGGCATTGCAGAACACACACTCTTAAGAGACCCCGCGCACGTTGACGAGAGACGAGTGTTTCAACGACAATGCACTGATTTGCCACGACATGTTAACGTTCAGCAACGTATTAGTCCCAGTGTTCAGACCTTCAAGAAGCCTAAGGTTGTACAATCATTATTCAATTATCTTGTCGGACGACTCAAATGAACAAATACTTCCGATAGAAAATTTTCGACTTACATGACGCCCTAATTGTAAATAATTTTATAACACTTACTTGCACATGTCATATTTGTTTATATTCCTTTACACTATATTTTTCCTAATTTTAAAATCTTTTAGTTCCCTTCGGCATCTCTATTGCAGTACAAAGTAGGCCCTATGTTTACGTACCACACACGGCTCTCCATCGCTCAGTCCGTAACCACATTCATTGGTGCAGTTGATTATCAACGACTGAAAGAGAAAACACAGAGCTCTTATGCAAGGTACCGTAGTATTTTGTTTTACTTGCAAGGTAATATTCGTGTATAGTATGAAATCAACTGTCGAAATTGTGTTCACCACGTTATCGCACACAGGAGAAAGCAGGAATATGGCACTTCTGTCGCATACCAGGTAAAGCTTGGCGAGGACGTACCATGACCACGCATTGACCAATTTATATTTTTAGCACTCTCACTGGTTACACTTATTATTCCTTTCGAAGATTCATGTGAAAGCGACACTTGATCGTGGATTTGAAAATTAAAAAAAAAGGTACATTTATTTGCTTCTGTCCTCGGATGATCCACTCATAATAACGTATTGAATATAGCAAGTGTAGACTGCTTGTATATATTTTTCATTCTAATACAAAAATGTTTTTTTTCTAGAAGTAACAAAGACTTCAATAACTACATTATCCGTAACGGAAGCGATGTCGGTATATTACACGCGGACAGGCAACAACGATTGATTTGCTGATTTTGATGACCTGGTGAATAAACCACAGACACCTCAATACACTCATATAGATGCCTCATGCTCCACCCCCTGACACAGAGTTTGTGAACGAACTCTGCAAATGGAGGCTTTCGGCGCATCATTACTAGACGCTGTACGATCGGTGCAATGCGTCGCATGTGGTGATTAGGTTCGTTGATTATGTACGATGGGTTCTTTTTTAATTAGTGTTACTATATGGCACCTCTTCGCTTGGGTATCCCAGCTGCCAGACGTGATCTCGTTGTTTCAACGCCATCTATTGGTTCCAGTGTGATAGCATCAACTCGTAAAACTGCTGCAATAAGCAGGCCAGAAAAGTGACCACGTCTATCGAAAAATGACGCACAGTGTGCACTTAGGCAGAGGAAGACACACCAGCGGGAAGACGAACGCCTCCCCTGGTTAACAGCTCCAGCTGTGAACTTCCGCTTTTCCATTCCTTGAGCGCATCGTAGCACACGCGCGAAGCAGTCCTTTCTGTATTAAAAATATAGAAGACATGGTCTTAGCACACTTGTATGTTACGTTATTGTTGCGGAGCGTGTAACCTGGCTTTCTCGCCAAATGGAGAAGGTTCGGGTAAACGCACATTGAGCCCTCGTGTTTATTTTGTGCCCGTTCTATCTCTGCACGGAATGGACTGCACGTTGTGCCTACGTGTATGTTAACTACAGTTTCCACATAGACTCATTCATGATTATGGACATTAGTCATTGCGGAAGAGGTGCGCCAATAAGCTCCATCGTCAGTGCATTCATGTCAAGCACCAAACCCAACAGAAATTGTGCAATCGCTCATACGTGAGTGTATCATGACCAATCAACTCAATTTGTGTTGGCACGGTTCACTATCTTCTTTTACTGATTTATATGATGTACCCATTAACTATGTTTCTGCTGTTATTTCCATAAAATCAGTACATGAAATGGGAGCATCAAGCAGGTATAGTAGGCCTCTACAGCTAAAAGCCAATACTTATAAAAACATAGATATTTCATCAGTATGAACATCACTAAATACCCACCTTGTTGTTCGAGATTTTAAGTACTTGAAACGGGCATGCGCCAGCTGAAAGGAACAAAAAAGTTAGTGTCTTCTTTGGCTGCAGCAATGATACTAATTTCGCGTCGTGTTTTTGTAGGTGGAATAGGTGCAAAACACCCTGAAGTTGTGTTTCACTTTTTTTCTGAATTCATAAAAACAACAGCACTGATTGTTGGGCGAGTTTGTTAGAGTTAATAATCATCAATTGTTTACTTGAGAGTTCTATTGAAATAAAGCCCAGTGTGCTCAGATTTGGGTGCACGTTAAAGAATCCCAGGTGGTCTAAATTTCCGGAGCCCTCCACTACGGCGTCTGTCATAATCATATAGTGGTTTGGGACGTTAAACCCCACATATCAATCAATCAATCAAATAAAGCCCAGGACCTTGGTTGACTGCTTACTTCTTTATTCAATGATTGGCAAACGCGCTATATACTATCATTGATAACTTTAAAAAGCCGTGTTGATTACCTTTGACAAAAGACGACTTTATTCAAACTGAATAGCCACAGTCAAGCGAGTGATTTAAAATTATAGTGAGCCATTGTGAAATCATATCTAGGAGCTGCATATTCGCAATTCATACATCACGTACTGCGCGACAGTTTTGACTCACAGGTGCTCAGCTAAATGTTTTATCATAGCTAAATGTTTTATCATACATAAAATAGCTATAAAAACTGAAAGAACACGGAAGAAGTGTTCACTGTGGCGAATAGCAGTCATACCGTAATATAGCACAAAGTGTAACATCGTATCGAGATGTACCACCCAAAAAAACATTAAATTTCTTTTTTTTGGGCGAAGAACGAGTTCTGTGTTTTGCGAAAGCAGATGAAGACAAACACATTGGGCCTGACATATGTTACAAGAAACATGCAAGAATATTTGTGCAATGCAGCCGAAACATTTCAAATCAAATAAAGTTTATTTTTTGTTCTGTAGTAAACACAAAAAGAACCGTGAAAAGAAAGCTGTGTTTAAAACAGCTTTATGGCCGCATACAAAAATAGCAAGAAAAATAAATATAAAGTAAAAATCCGGAATAGTAGCAGCATCGTGGTAAACATAGAGATATAGTACCTCACGTGTAGCACGCCACAACCTTCCAGTCAGCTGCTTCCGCTGTCATTTCATGTGGTCCCTCGTTCATTGCATTCCGTGCACTGAGTATTTTAGTGCTTATAATTTCTGGTTGGCTCACCTTATGGCAGCTGCAGATTTTGTACTGCCTTCAGCCCAAGAACGCATTCTCACAATTAGGTCAACACATCCTATTGATGGTGACGCAGGGGTTATCCAGTTATCAGTGCTTCGTGTTCTGAGGAACAGCCTTCGCCTGTTGTTTAGTGCAGTATTCAAGTGGTCATGCTAGGTCACTGCTACAACGCAACAACGCCACGACTACTGCCAGAGGGGTCCATTGTAGCCAGTCTTATCGGCACATCAACGCTATGGGTCATCACTGTATTCCTCATCAGTCGATTAGTCTATGATCTCAGGAGTTCTCGTATAATGCGCTCAAATCCACTTCAGATCTGACTCCTCATGACTCACTGGCCATTTAAATGAAGCACCAAACTTGTTTAATGTTTGTTCGGATGGCTTGAGTCAAAGTATGGTGGCCTCTCAGCGCATCGACACAGAGTGGTCTCGTAGACTTCGGCGTTGCCATTACCGTGTGTTCTCCATAACGCAAAATTATCGAGAAACAAGTCAGTGGCCTGCTCGCAGAAACTTTATGAAGCCTTCAGTAAGCGCTTGGTCTTTTCCTGTTTGCTTAGGTAAGAAAAAGGTCGGATCAGTACGACTTCGCGTTGATTACATGGCACTAACTAAAATCACCTTGAAATTGACCTTGACATATTACAGAGTACAGAATAATATTCAAGCCTCGACTTGTGATCTGGCTATTGACAGATCCCAGCGCACAAGTCTGATAAAAAGAAAACAGAAATAGCTGCCTATGATGGCCTCTTTAAATTCAACGTGATACTTTTCGGGCTCTGCAATGCCCAAGCGACGTTTGAACGAAGGATTGGTACGGTATTGCGGGGCAATAAACTGAAGACCTTTTTTGTTACCTTGACGATATCGTCATCTTCTCATTCAGCTTCTCGCAACACCAAGAATGTCTAGAGGAGGAATTAAATTGACTAGCCAAATGCGCCCTCCAATTCAATACTAAAAATGCCTATTAGCGAGCCGCAGCATCAAAGTGTTAGATTACATTGGGCGAAAGCTTCGGATTGAACCTGATCCCGACATGGTCATTGCCTTGTTTCATTTTCCTAATACCATCACGCTAAAAGACGTTCACAGCTTCGTCAGCTTAGCATCACGTTTCTACCAGTTTGTCCGTGATTTCGCCACTACAGCCGCTCCTCTTCGCAAACTCTTGACCCTAAGTGCATCATTTGTTTAGACAGATGACTCTGAAGCTGCTCTTCAGACCCTAAAGTGAGGCCTCACGTCAGGGCCAGTTCTTCACCAATTTGATGCCAAAGTTCCTACTATCTTACAGGCTGAAGCGAGTGAGGATGGAATCGGCGCTGTCCTGCTGCAGCATGACCAAGCTTCGCAAGAGTAAGTCTTGGCATACGCGAGCCGTACTCTGTCTGCTGCAAAACGGAAAACAGCATTACTGAGTATGAATATCCCGCTATCATGTGGTCCGTGCAAAAGTTCCGTCTCTATTTGTACCACCGCCATGTTACAATTGTGACGGACCAAAATGTGCTCTATGGGTTGTTCTCTCTCAAGAACTTGTCAGGACGCCTAGGCTGTTGCATGCTCCGACTGCAGAAGTAGGAAAAAACTGTCGCAAACTGGTGGAGGCAAAAACACCAAGATGCCGACGATTTGTCACGCCGTCCCCTGTTGCAAAGTAACCATGACACATCTACGTGCTGTGCGGCACCTCCCAGCCAAGTAATCAAGCAGATGACCAGTATTAGTCCTGTCGAGTTCACGGCACCAGATGACTTCCTTCACACCACCACCCTTGCCTCGCTACAACGCGAAGAGACATGCTGTCGTAAAATCATTGACTGGCGCACCGACTTATCCCGGGCTCCTAACAGCCGTTTACAACAACTCACGCGTTTCACACTTCACTATGGAGCTCCGCATCGGCAAAATTACCATCTTATCGGTAGCCAATGGGTTCCGGTCTTACGTCCCTCACTTTGACTCCAAGTTTTAGAAACAATTCATGATGACCCGACAGTGGGCCACTTAGGTTTTCACAAAATCTACGAATGCATCAAGACTCGCTGCTTCTAGCCTAGCCTCTCCACTAGTGTTTCCAAGTATGTCGCTTTCTAGCGTCATGTCAGCACCAAAAACATTCGACCTTTCTTCCCACCGGCCCTCTACAACTTCTGCCATGCCCGTGAGTTCCCTCCAGATTCATCGGCCCTGACCTATACGGACTCCTTCCGCTTACACCCACCCATCACCGCTGGATTGTTGCAGCCTTGTACCACCTTACTCGCTACGCTGAGACGACACCTCTTCCTAGTGGCGCTGCCTCCAATCTGGTCGATTTTGTCCTGCGTGCTGTCATCTTGTGCCAAAGCGCTGTTCGCCTTATCCTAAGTGACCGTGGTAAACCTTTATTTCTTATGTCCTCGCTGAAGTCCTACAGGCCTTTGAAACTATCCATAAGACCACCTCAGTATACCATCCGCAGACAAATTGTGTCGCCGAGCTTTTTCATAGAACTTTGTCTCACATGATATATACATGTTTGTCCAGCCCGATCACAAGAACAGTGACAAAATGCTACCTTCCGGCCCATTCTCCTAAAACGCTCTTTTTCAAAGCACTACAAGTTACAGACCATTTTTTCTTGTGTATGGCCGAGAACCATCTTCGTTCGGCACACTTGTTTTCTTCCGCGCCTTCTGTTCGATGTGCAACTCTGCCGGACGAGTTCGCTTGCCCTGCCACCGGCTGCCGTGAAATTGCCTCTGCCAACACGACTACCATTCTGGCCAAACGGAAAGTTTACTGTAATGTGACACGTCGAGATTTTGATTATACCCAGGCGACGAAGTGCTCGTCTGGACACCTGTTCGCACACTCGGGCTGTGTGAAAAATTTGTTCGCAGATGCACGGGCCCTAACACCATGCTTGAACGAACATTGGCCGTGAATTATCGCGTTGCCTCAGTTATTTCGGCCACTGACCGCCGTCGTCTTGGGATGGAGATTGCCCATGTGTCTCGCCTGAAACCCTATATCTGGTGCTCGTACCACCTCAAAATGGACGTCTTGCTGACCATTTTCGTGAAGGAGAAAATAGTGTTAGTGCTGACCGTGTAGTTCATCCTCTTCAGCTGCTCATACGAATCATCAGGATTATCATCATCATCCTCCTTTCTCGCCGCGTGTTCATTTTATGACTCACGCACCTGTGTAGTATATGCAACGATTGATCTGTTGTACCAGAAGTGGTCTTATTGTCAGGTGCAACGAAATGTCTTTTACTCGAAAGAACTGAGCTGACAGACTCAATAACAACAACAGCTAGCCAGACCGCGCACGCTTCCCCAGAACATTTTATATCATTCTAACGGGCAGCCATGACTAGTGCTCGCCGTACCTACTGGAAGTAGGGCCGTGTTGTTGCTAACAACACGGTGCTACTTCCAGTTCTGAACTTCTTTACGTCGACCCGAGTTCTTTCCCCAAGGTATCACTTTGGCTGATCTTTCCACCCTTGATGAATAATCAATTTGTTCTTTTCCGCGGACACTGAGACCATGGTGAAACCTGTCATCACCTCGCAATATAAGGCGTTCCTCGACAAAATGATATCCAGCGACCTCATAACTTTTCAAGTTGCAGCGCTCCGGGGTGTTCTATTTTTTTACCTGAATAACTTTCACATCGACGACCGTCTTCTGGGCCGCACAAGTGCCGCAACCCACCGCATCAACAGCGACACAGCCAGTCCACTCCAAAAACGCCCTTATCACGTGTCACATGCTGAGCGCTAGGTTATGCAGATGGAGGTCGAGAAAATGCCGAGGAAAGACGTCATTGAGCCTTTATCGAGTCCTTGGGCATCTCCTGTGGTCTTGGGTAAAAAAAAGGACAATACCTGACGCTTCTGCGTCGACTATCGCCACCTGAATCGGATCACCAGGAAGGACGTTTATCCTCTACTCCGAATATCGATGATGTGCTCGAATGCCTCCACGGTGCCAACTATTTCTCGTCCGCGTATATATATATATATATATATATATATATATATATATATATATATATATATATATATATATATATATATATATATATATATATATTTTGTTTATACGTTACACACTTCTTTCTCATCTGCCTCTCCTCCGACCATGGCTTCACACATGACATGATTTCCTCATCCCAAAAGAAGGCATGAGCTGCGAACAAAACAAAGTAAACAAGGAGAGGTCGAAAAATCACTAAATCCAAAATTCACAATCCACTCTATCGTCCAGTGGAATTCTCGAAGACTTCAGGGGAGAGTGCAGCAGTGTGGTAAATGCTGGAGTTCTGATGGGCGAGGCTGATTGTTGGCGTATTAAATATATATATATACATATATATATATATATATATATATGTACATATATTGCAGTGAAGAAGAGGGGCCCCAGGGGCATCGCCATCAGCATAAGCTCGTGCTTGCTGCGCTTGGCCGGACGCTGCAAACTGCTTCGCCTTTTGCGTTCTGATCTGCAAATAAACCCCGTTACAAGTGATGGAGGTGCCGGGTTTCCATTAACCTGGAGCTTCGGAATCGCATTTTACGGTCCATTATGCCTACCGACGCAAGCGCCGCTCCAACTCCTCCAACGGGACCGCCTACAGTCCTCTTCACCGGTTCCCTGCGTCTGCGAGATCCCCCTGTTTTCTCAGGCACAGAAGACAAGGACGTCGATGACTGCATTGCTATGTAGGAGCGAGAGAGTACTCACAACAAATGGGATGACGCCGCCAAGTTGGCCTACGTCTCCTTCTACCTGTTGGACGTGGCCAAGCTGTCATTCATGAACCACGAAGCGGAACTCCTTACGTGGTCTGTCTTCGAAAGGAGCCTCACACAAGTTTTCGAACGGCCTGAGGTATGCAAACGCCATGCCGAACAGCGCTTGCATACTCGGGCCTAGCAGCTTGGTGAGAATTTCACAAGCTGTATTCAGGACTTTCTAGACCTTTGCAAGCGAGTCAACGAGTCGAAGTGTGAAGAGATTAATATAAAGCACCTCATGAAGGGCATTGAGGATGACGCTTTCCAAATGTTGCTTTCTAAGAGTGCTCGCACTGTTGTAGAACTGACCGAGTTATGCCAGAGTTTTGACGAGTTGTGCAGGCAATGTCTTTCCACCCGACGTCTCTCAGTGCTCGACTACTCTCTCCAGCCTGTCAACCCTTAGCATAGGAGAGAGAGAGAGAGAGAGACACGTGGCCTGACTCGTACGCCATGTTTATTTGATTCTTACTTCTTTCCCATCTGCCTCTCCTACCAAGGCGTCATATGTCACATGATCCCCCTCCTCTCAAAAGAAGGAATGAGACACGAACAAGTAAGAGTAAGCAAGGAGACGTTGAAACGTCACCAAATCCAAAATGCGAAATTCGTGCCATCATAAAGTGAATTTCCGTAAACTGTCGAAGACTTCAGGGGAAGGGGCGAGTGCAGCGGTCTGGTATATATATATATATATATATATATATATATATATATATATATATATATATATATATATATACTGTCGCAAAGACACAGGTACGCAGGTACAAAATACGGCGTTTACTTTCGTAACTCAAGGTTGGTTGGTTGGTTGCTTCCTCAACTGCTTGGCGCAACCCACCTAGGGGGATAGGCCATGAATGGGACGGTGCCTTACTTTTCAAATTATTTCACTTTTTGAAAGAGAGGGTTGGATTACTTAGGTAATATAGGTAATAATAAAAAGGTGTTAAAGTTCTAAAAACCTTGAAAAGAAAACATATAAACAAACAAAAAATTTAAACATAAAACAATTGAAGTTACTTATTATTAGCATTCCATTCTTTTAGATTCTCGTGAGAAATTTGTAACAGCGGTGAAAACGCTCCTGTGGCTGAATCCAAATGCGACTGCGCCAAACGAAAGAATCACCGGAAGTTTCAAGTTTAAGCCCAACTTTCGTAGGGGTTCTTCTAGTAGATTTTCCCTTTGAGTTTTGAATTTTCGGCATGACAAAAAAAAGTGCTCCAAAGATTACCTCTCATTACATTAAAGGCACAAAGGGGACTGTGCCAGACCCGACCTTTGAAGGTAAATATTCAAAGAGCGGACTCGACAATGCAGCCTGGTAATCACTATTTCTTCCTTTCTTGATGACTACCACTTGTTCTTCCAAGGGAACTTTAGCTGTGGGAAGTCTGATACAAACAAAGGGGATTTTTCAAAGTTATTGGCCGTTGTGCGTTTTTCAAAGCGTGCTGCTGTGATATATTCCGAAGTAGGCAAAATAAGTAAAACAGGGCAATCAAGGGAAGATACAGCCAGTGCATCTGCATGCTCATTCAGAGCTAAACCTCTATGGCCTGGTACCCAAACTAGTCGGACGAGTCGCACATGTGTAGGAATGAGCGAGTAGAAAGTTTCTAAGGTACGCGAAAAATTTGGTGAGCTTAAGGCAGTACAGACCGAGGGACAGTCTGTTAGAACAATAACCGCTGATAGATCTTGCGGCAATTTACGCAATGCAAGGACTATTGCCAGTAGTTCAGCTTGGTAAATAGGTGTAAAGTCAGGTAATCTAATTAAAAAAGCCCAAACTAGAGAGGATGATACGATTGCTACGCCAGCCTTCTCTTCATAAACTGAAGCGTCAGTCGCTATCACAATGGATGTTTCTAGATTGGCCAAATGATCTTCCAAAATGCCATTTATATACTTATAAGGTAAGTTTTTTGCACTCTTGGGATATATATCGTCCAATTCTATTCTAATTGCATCTACAGTGTTGAGCACAAGTGTTTCCCAAAGGTTAACTCTTAAGCGCTCCAAAAGTTTCTGAGTTAATATTACTTGAGGACCCCTTAATTGGGGCCATTGGTGGTTGAAGAACGAGGCCTGCTGGTTAATGAACACATACTGTGCCTTCCGCTCAGGTGATGCATAGATTTTAAGGAATGTACGTACTGTTAGAATATGAAATCTTTTGATAACAGAAGGCAGGGGGGATTCTTCGTATAGCATATTGTTGGCAACATATTTGGGTAGCCCTAGGCATAAGCGTAAAGATTCGCGTTCTAGCAGAATCAGTGGTCGAACCCTGCAGGCCGGAGCGCCAGAAAAGAAAACACAGCCCTTTTTTTCTAATATCAGTCGAATGTACATGCAATATATCATAACGAGCACGTCTCTACGCAAACCGGCACGATAATTACTGAGCCTGCGCAGCATCCCTGTGGCACGTGCTCCTTTAGCAGCCATGTTTTTAGGGGCGAAGCTCCTTAGGGCGTGGGCTGTGCGTCCCCTGTAGCCTGTATGTAGCCACCTCTAGTTTAGTTCTTGCAGTGTTCACTAGATGGCGGTACGGTCCCCTGTATGTAGCCACTTCTAGTTTAGTTCTTGCAGTGTTCACTAGATGGCGGTACCATCTCCTGTATGTAGCCACTTCTCGTTTAGTTCTTGTAGTGTTTAGTAGATGGTGGTACTTGTAGCTGATGATGAAAAGATGCAAGATGTTATAAACTAGAAAGCGGTACTTGTAGTTGATGAAAGACGCGAGATCTTATAAAATAGGAATGATGTCACATATGGCGCGTGTCATTGGTTGAAGGCAATCGTTCGATTTAGTGCGGCGACGCACGCTAGGGGGAGCGATGTAATAAAATCGAGTGGGCAAAATGTACAGAGGATTCATGGTTTACCAGGTTTACCTCCGGAGCTTCGCCCACTCATCATCATTCACTTCGTGGATATGGCGGAATTTTTTTTATGTGGGGACTCCAGTTAAGTGTTTCGGTGTAGGTTACCCCTAAGTACCTAACTGACTCGACCTGAGGTATGGCGTCCTGTCGGTATATTAGTGAAATTTGCACTGGGGCATTTTGTGCGAGAACTATGCATGTACTTTTGTTTGTATTGAGGCATAGGTTGATTTCCTCCAGCCACGTAACCCAAGGGCCAGAAACGCGAACAACAGAGCACGCGCACACAGAACTACTTCGTTGTCCTCCTCAGAGGCTGGCTACTATAGTTGCCAGCCTACCTTGCGTCAATTCCCCCTTTCAAGAGCAACCGTCCCGGTCGATCGACTGAGATGCTAGAGGTGGTTATGAAAAAAATGATCACGTGAACGAGAAAAAAAAAGCCCACGCTGTTGTGGATAATAAGGAAAAGTTCGAAGTGTTCATAACTCGCGGGCGTAATAGGGTTTCATCCGTACTGCATGGTCTACCTCTGGACGTGGACGTCTTCGTGTTCAACTGGTGTCGGAGCTTTGGGGAACTACTTCATAATTCACGTCACTGAGGCAGCGCACAACTTCGTAAGGACCAACGTAGCGTCGCAATAGCTTCTCCGAAAGCCCACGATGTCGAACTGGTGTCCACACCCATACATAGTCACCGGGTGGATAGTGGGCGTTCCTTCGGCCTTCGTTGTGATGGCGAGCGTCGATATCTTGCTGCACGCGAATGCGGTTCCATGCGAGTTGGCGGGCTCCCTCGGCTTTCTCGACGAAGTCGTCAAACCTGTCATTTCCGCTGGTGTCATTGTCTACGGAGAGCATAGCGTCTAGCGGTGTTGTGACGCGACGGCCATAAACCAGCTCGAATGGTGTTAGGTCTGTGGTCTCTTGCACAGCGGTGTTATAAGCAAACGTGGCGTACGGCAAAATTCCATCCCACGTTTCATGCTCTTCATCAACATACATAGATAGCATGTCGGCCAGTGTTTGGTTTAACCTCTCCGTCAAGCCGTTCGTTTGGAGACAATAAGCTGTTGTTTTCCGGTGGTTGGTGTGCGTCAGCTTGTTGACTTGTTGCAATAACTCTGCCGTAATTGCTGCTCCGCAATCGGTTATGAGAACAGCAGGTGCACCATGACGCAAAACAATGTCGTGGACAAAGAATCTGGCGACTTCAACTGCAGTTCTCTTAGGCACAGCTTTCGTTTCTCCATAGCGAGTCAGATAGTCGGTTGCGACAATTATCTACTTATTTTCTGAGGATGAAATAGGAAAGGGACCAGAGCGAATGGTGGTCACTGACCACTCGAAATGGCCGGCCGTATCGGTAGGGTCGAAACTTGCTAATGGCCCAAACGACTGCTTGGCTCTCTTTTTCGGTGGTAGAGTAATTAACCTCTGCTTTTGTGAGACTGCTGCTCGCGTAAGCGATCACACGCTCTGCGCCGTTCTGCCATTGAACTAGAATGGCTCCGATTCCTACGTTGCTGGCGTCTGTGTGGATCTCGGTGTCGGCAGTGTCGTCGAAATGTGCCAGCACTGGAGTTGTCTGCAGTCGATTGCGTAGCTCTACGAAGGCTTGTTGTTGTTCTTCCGTCCATACGAAAGGCACATCTGGCCGTGTCAGTCTTGTAAAAGGTTCCGTAATTTTTGAAAATCCTTCGACAAAACGGCGGTAGTTCGAATAGAGTCCGAGGAATCGCTGAACAGCCTTTTTGTCTGCAGGACGAGGAAAATCTGCTACGGCAGTCAACTTCTCCGGATCTGGTCAAACACCCCGCGGGCTCACCACGTGGCCGAGACACTTGACTTCCTGATAGCTGAAGTAGCACTTTTCGGGCTTGATGGTAAGGTTCGCGCTCCTTATTGCAGTGAGGACACTTTTTAGCCTTGAAAGATGCTCGTCAAACGTGCTTGAAAACACAACGACATCATCCAAGTATACAAGACACGTCTGACACTTTAGTCCAGCTAGTACAGTCTGCATCATGCATTGAAATGTGTTACCGGGATCCAACGAATCCAACGAACGTGACAAATATCTAGATATGTATATTGAAGCCGTCCAACGCGACGTGCTTAAAGCCTACGAAAAGCAAAAGCCGTTTAAATCAAACATTTCATTTGAGGAAAGGAAAGCTATTTCATCACTGGCTAAACGCAGTGATATCATGATAAAGCCAGCCGACAAAGGTGGTGCCGTTGTTATAATGAATAAAACGCATTATATCAGCGAACCCCATAGACAGCTTAACAATCCGGTTTTTTATAAGCACCTAGAATATGATCCCACTGAAGAGTTTAAAGCAGTTGTACAAGATACCATCAACGATCTCGTAAAAGCTAATTAATTAGGCGACAAGGCAGTACGCTCCCTCGTCCCGCTCAGTCCCGTCCCTGGCAGGTTCTACTTTCTGCCCAAAATACATAAAGAAAACTGTCCTGGACGCCCCATTGTTTCGGGCATTGGAACTGTTACGGAGCAACTTTCCCGCTGCGTTGACGTAATAATCAGTAGCCTTCCATGTAAATTCTCGTTCTATCTCAAAGACACAAATAATTTTTTGTTGGACATTGATGAACTCGTGATACCAGATAATTCCGTGCTCGTGATATTAGATGTGGTTTCACTGTATACCCATATACCCCATAGCGATGGCATCCAGGCAGCAATTCAAGCGTACGAAGAATTATCTGATGAAAAGCCCATTGGAAGTGATACATTAGCTACCTAACTGAAATTATTCTCACAGCTTAATAATTTTGAATTTGAGGGTTCCCACTACCTTCAAGTAAGTGGAACATCAATGGGCCTTCGCATTGGACCTAATTACGCTAGCCTTTTCATGTCTCTTCTGGAAAATGATTTTATGAGAAACCGCGCGTTAAAACCTCTTTATTATAAGCGATTTATAGATGACATTTTTTTATTTGGCCCCATAGTGAAAATGAACCTTTATCTTTTATAGCGGATTTCAACACTGTTCACCAATCTATTTCGTTTTCGCATGAATACTCTCGTTCTACCGTTAACTTTCTGGACGTCACAGTTTGCATCTCTGACAACAAACTAACCACTAGGCTTTACAGGAAACCTACAGACAGGCACCGTTATCTTCACTTCAAAAGTTCACATGTTAAACAATGGAAAACCAGTATACCGTACAGTCAGGCGCTCCGCTTTAAGAGAATTTGCTCTGAGCAGTCAGACTTTTATGCAAACTGCGCAGAACTCCGCGAATCTTTGATTCAGCAGGAATACCCACCCCGCATTGTTGAGGACGCCGTCAAAAGAGCCGATGCGCTGAATCGCAAGGATTTGTTCAGCGCTAAAAAGCAACCATCCCTTCAGGCACAAAGTAATCTAGTTCTAACACACTCAGCATCGGTGCCGAACGTTTCCTCAATTCTCAAAAAAACATTTCAACATACTAGCGCAGAGTGCTCATCTTAAAGTAATCTTTCCATTGCCACCTCGGGTAGTCTTCAGACGGTCTCGCAATCTGCATGACATTCTAACTTCATCTAAAACAAAGGTTCCCGATAATGTTGGTTGTCGACCTTGCAAAAAACCACGATGCAAGGTTTGCGCGCATATGACGACGTCACACATTGCTAAAAGCACTGCTTCTGATTTCTTCTATAAAATTAAAGGAAAGTTTACGTGTGACACTTACAATTGCATCTATTTGCTCGAATGTTCCGCCTGCAAATTACAGTACATTTGACCAACTGAAACGCCCTTCAGACATCGCTTTAACAACCACAAATGTCATGCTGCCACCATTACTAACCTTCCGCTATCAAAACACGTGCACATTCCGGGCCACTCATTTGATAGTATTACAGCTACAATCCTTCAATCGGGTTTCCGTTCCCACCACGAAAGAGAACTTTGAGAATCGTATTTATTCTATAAGTTTAAAGCCGTCACTTGTGGTATGAATGAAAGCGCTGGCAAACTTTCATTTTTACCCAATTAGCTTTCTAAACACCCTTGACTACCACCGCTATTATTGCCGCTATGCTTTCACGCAGATAGATTAGTTCCCTGTTTCAGCTTCGTTGTCGGATCATGACAAGATGTTATACCCGCGTTTTTGTTTATCGATAACTTGCTCGCAGTTGTACCTATGACGTGTATTGATGTTTGTGCCAGTAATACACACGTTATGTGGCTTCATAATTTTTTCCTCAATTTTTTACTCATTGTTATTGATTTTTTATTCGTTTCGTCTTCGCACGCTTGAAATCTCATTTTTTTCTTGTCTTATCACGCGCACTGTGTCCCACGTGCTTTTAACAACCGCTTGTCAGCCATTAACAGCACTATGATATGTTACTGGCCTTTTTATATTGCGTTACCGTCTCATGTTCACATCACTCCGACGAAGGCCGGTCCCGCGGCCGAAACGTCAGTCCTTTACAAAACAATTTTTCCTACGTGCTTGATTTTTTTGAACTATATATATATATATATATATATATATATATATATATATATATATATATATATATATATATATATATATAAAGCAAGGTCTTTAACAACACTGTAAGTTCTACCACAGTTTATTCCGACGTTTACGCTGTAAAAGCGGCCTTTATCTGCAAGTACAGGGCACAAATATATATATGTACTGTGTACAACTGACAGAAAACATACAAAGCAAAATGCTTTAAGGAACCATGCTGACTCCATTTGTCAAAAGCCCCGTGTACATGGACGCGACGGGGGCGGCTGAGTTGAGTGGCGGGTTCAGCTTACCTCGACGCGCCCGAGTTTATATGAACTCGCACGGACGAGTTGAGGTGAGCGGTGATCACAGCGACGCTTTGCGTCGAGGCGAGCCGAAAGCCCATCTTCCGGTACCGGTTTTCGCTCCTCCAAGCCTGCGCTCTCGCCGCTGTGGGCTGCGGTTGTTTACGCAGTTGTCACTCCGCCATCGCGATGGCTGTCTTGGTATTTTTTCTCAGTTTGCACCAGCTGTACTTTATGGTTGTGTTGGTGTCTTGGCTAACACTGCACAACGCGATGGCAGCAGTGCTTCTGTTAAAGCGCCTGAAAACTTTTCGAATCAAAGCGAACAGGAAGGTACTTACAGCCGTGAAGCGTACTTCAAATTCTTACAACAGGTCCTTATTTGCTCCCACGTCCACGATAGGCCCTGTTCCTTCAAACATCTTTCCAGGTCCATGAATATGTCCTTATTTTTTTGCCGCTTGCTATCGAGCAAATCACTCAGTTTTTTTCTCGTTGACTAAAGCTAGCGACGTCGTTATTTCATCATCTGTCCACATGGTGCGTGGAGCCCACGAGGATGGCATCATGCCTAGCGCGCGCGTACCGGCCGACAGAGAAATAGCAACGTCGGAGTGATGGGGACAGGGGAAGCGGAGAACGCGACGGGCGGGAGAGGTCACGAGCCGTCAACTCAGCGCGACCGGTTATACATGCCCTTTCTGAGCGCGGCGAGTTCGATGAACCTACCCCCTGTCTCCGGGTCGACGGGACTCGCTGCGACGACTCTCCGCCCCGACGCGTCCGCCTATACATGGGGAGGGCGAGTCCAGAAAACCTGTTTAGTTCGATTCAACGCGCCCTCGTCGGGTCAATGTAAACGGGCCTAAAGTAATAAAAAGACCAAAAGATGTAGGTGTGAGACGAAAAAACGTTTCCGTTTCAACATACCCTCATATTCAAATTCTGTTGTTGTCTCCATCATATCTTCTTCAGAATCTGCAAGTGAAGCGTTTCAAGCGTTACAATCAGCGCTTCTGTGACACCAAAATACGCTAATTAACATAGCGTGTTAACTACCTGAGTTACATAGAATACATGTTAAAGAACACCAGGTGGCAGAAAGTTTCGGAGCCCTCCACTATGGCGTCTCTCATATTCATATGCTGGTTTTGGGACGTTAAACCCCACAAATAAATGAATTACTTGAGTTGTATAGTGCAGTTTCATAACAAGAAAAACTTTATTCCCACGCACATTTTCAATGAAATCCCAGGCTGAAATCAGTGTTCTCCTAAAGATGCATCAATAACAGCCTGAATAAGTCCCAAGGGCCAAATATATTTCAAGATTCAATCTGAGTGAGCTGCACTTTTTTTCTGGCCTACGATAAAACACTACTGCATGAAGAGAAAGGGGGAAAATCTTTGCCGAACTTTCAAGAAAGGGAGTGCATATAGTAAGAATGGTAATAATATTATTAATAATAACAATATAACAATATTTCAATTAAGTGTAAAATATTTATGCGCCAAAACCACGATATGATTATGTATGACGCCGCACTCGAAGGCTCCGAAACTTTTGATCATCTCGAGCTCTTTACCACGCACTGACATCGCATGGTACATGGACATCTACGAGTTCGCCTTCACGGAAAGGCCACCGCCACGGTCGTGTTTGAAACCGTGACCTTCGGTTCAGCAGCAGCGTACCAAAACCACTATACCACGATGGCCGCGCAAATAGGCCTCGAGATGGAGTAGTACCAGAGCCCTTCCATTCATTTTCGACCACAGAGCTCTTTTATAATGCTCTAGTGAGAGCCTAATATGTCACCGCAGCGGCCGCGTGGCCGCGCCAGAAGTGCCCGCGGGCACTGAAGAGGGCTTCGCAGCGTAGGGAAAGCTGGGGGCCCGAGATATGGAGAAGAATATGCGTGTAGTTTTCCTCGTTTTTTGTGAAGTTATGCAACTGACGGCTATAAAAATTGCGTGCAAGGACACTTTGTACTTGAAGTACGATTGCCTAAGACATGCTGTATAAGGGTTTGTCGCAGAGACCACAGATGCACGATAGAACAGGTGTAGTTCAGTTTTGCTAGGGACGGCGATGCGACGAATGAATGGGAACCTGCAATACCACGACAGAAAGCTTTTGAATTTACTTTCGATAGTGAAGACGTTAGCATATCCGAGAATGATTTAGACACCATCATCGTCAATCGGAGTGACGACATCATAGTGAATAGAAAAAATATATCTTTGCTGTTGCTTTTACAATTTGTGGGTTTTTTAGGTCTAGCCAGTTTCTTAGATGCTTTCGATTCGTTTATTTTTGCGGTTGTAAACAGTATACTTTTCAATTCTATCAACCTAATGTCCACTTTTGTCTTTTTTTTACATGAGTTGGCAATGCATACTATGCAGACTTCAGGCTCTGACACTTAGGTTTTTTAGTTCAGGATGTACCCTAAGCCCGTGCTATTGAACAAAATTTATCGCGAAGTACTACTATCGCGAACTACTACATGTTTTTTCTGTGATGATATAGCTAACTTGGAACATATGCTCTTGCGGTAGCCTGCGTCACGCTGTGGCGAAGTCATCACGTCGTCCAAACGGGAGGATGCTATGGCAATCTCCGCACTCGAAGAAAAGGTATTGGCAGTTCACCGGGCCCGTCACGTAGCAGAGAGACTTGGTCTTTCAGTTCCAACGTGGGACGGCTCACAACGTGCTAAAGCACGTTCTAAATTACCAAATAAAATTTATCCATTCGTTCATTTTTCAATTTTCTGTTTTTTTTTTCATTAGCTTTATGCCTTCATTCAATGGCCTTGCACAGAGTTTTTCTACTCCTGAAAAGTGTCGTCTGTATCTTTCCTTTTTCTGAGAGGATGTGTCAGTATTTTAACGTGAATGCCTTTTGTGACAAGCCCACGGAGACTTTAGTGATGCATGCCCATCACAGAAATTACGTCGAAATACGCACGATCAAAGGACAAAGAAAAATGTGTATTCCGGGAGCCGCACGTCTGAACTCTGGGTGCGCAACAGCACAAGCCATGACACGGCGACGTAGTTTGCAGGCTTGAAAAATGCACCTTATTATTTACGAAGGTTCTCTGACAGCGTTCTAGGTAAAGTGCAATAATTTATGATGACTGTGACATCCGCTATTATTCCGTTATTCCAGTGACGTATGCGGTGCCACGCGGCCCGCCTCCGAAGCTGGCACACGGTGATAACAATCTGCAACGCAGTTCAGCGATCGGTCTTGCAGTAGTCATGTGTGCACTTTCAGGCACTTAGACGCTGACGCATTGCGGTGGGCCCAGGACTACTTATTCCTCTGTGACAAGCATTGTCGGGAAGCGTATATTTCGTAATAGAGCCTCATTTCTCTTACAAATAAGCGCTAGGACAGGTGAGCTCTGCGGCATTCAGGCGATAGCATCAAGCCACCAGGGTAACGATTCCTCGAAAACGGCTGCGCGCAACGATAGGTGATACTAGAGGTGCTGGCAACCTTTGCTATACTCGGCGACAACTTTTCATGGCAGTGAAGGGAAAGCTATGAAGGGTGGAGCTTTTGCACATGTAGCACTCCGTCCGTTCTGGCGCGCGTCTCGTAACACTATGGAAAGTGACGGGAGCACACCATCAACGTTTCCTGTAGACGCAGATGCCGCTTAGCGTTTGAAGTGCACAGAAAAAAAACTCCCAAGCATTTCCCCAAGGGTGAACATCGTTAAGTGCGAATGCACGGGGTGATGCTATGAGGGGAAGTAAAGTGAAAATCTGTTAGAATTCGCCAGTGAGTTAACGTAAACTCCCCCGTGTGATCAAATTGCAATTCCCAGGAACCATTAGACCCTCTTGGGAAATCTTATGTGAGTTCACGCGTATATGTGAGAGTAATTTCGCACTATAATGATGTGTATGTCGGCGGCCCGCTTCGCCCGCTTGCGCTCGGCATTACGGGCCCTTCGCTACGCTGCCTTGTCTTGAATCTGCGCGACATCGTTATTGACGCGTGCAATGCTCGCATTCGATTGCGTTGTACTCGTTGTTGGAGGTATCGCAGTCGAGGTTCATGCCTGCGATAAATCCATACCTATGACGACTTGCCGATCTCGAGCAAGTCGTGGTTGCGCGGGCGCGCGCAGCCATGGAGCGGAGGGCGAAGCACGCGCAATCACGTGGTGCACCGTCGATACACCATTGGTACTGACGCTCCTCTCCGCTCCTCGCACCATTGCTAGGGGAGAGGAGAAGCGCACAACAGATGGCAGATTCAGGGTCGCTTATAAAGTGCATTCGCTTTTAAAAGCGCGACTTTCTCGCGCACTCAAAAACGTGAAGTCACAACGAATAAATTGAAGTAAATATGACTATCCTAATGGTGGTAACTGCTTCCTGTCTCAACTGAGGGGTAATTCTAGACGCCTAAAGCACCACAGGAAGAAATATTCACAGAGAAAGAGCGTCAACTCGCAACTGATTTATTTGCAGGAGAAACGCAGGAAATATATAGCCGCACACTACTTCACCTAGTCACATGACCACAGACATAATCTGAGGACGTTCAACCGGCATATCTAATCAAGCAACGAAGCGCAAAAATCAAACTCCGACTTGCACAAGACGGCTGACGTGTCACTTATACACAAGTCACCTTTTTTTCTTTATCCAGAACGCTTCCATTATTTCACAGGCCAGAGCATCTGGGCTTTTGGCGAGGACAGAAACGCTTGAAAACCTCGCGTCACAAGAACAGGAACGGCAATGCGCGGGCAAATGTGCTCCGGAATTATTTTGAATAGAAAGCTCATGTTTGAATAGAAGCTTTCCTCACCCTTGAAAAAAAAAACCTTCAAAACGCGCTTTCAATTTCGAAGTTAGGAGCTGGTTTATGAGGTGAATTGTAGTTTTTTGGAGTAGGATGCTTGAAACCTTGATGTTTTGTTTAAAAATTGGTCTTTAACAATTTTGAGTGTACCAGACTGTGGGAGATAAGTGAGTCGTCCCGATGGAGCTGACGAAAGCAACATCAGTGTTCGTCTAATTTAGCGCATTTTCAATAGGGTTATGATAAAAACTTTATTACACCTATTGAGAAATGAGTTGAGTATCTAGTCTAGGACCCTATTGGTTTGCGCCCTGGTCCTTGCGTGGGTCACTATGGTCTTTGCACCCCTCGGTCTGGGCTGGACAGGTCCGCTTACCGCCCATCTATACAGAAATTCTTAAAGACATCTCTTTTAGATGTGTTTCTCTGGCACTCCCATGTTCTGTGATAGAGTTTAGCTAGATTAGTGTAGCATAGCCTACATGTGGGTGATGGGTACTTGTCAGGGTACGTGTGAGTTGGAATATGATAGCGTTTGTAGGTGGCGCCAGGCTACCTGTGCAGCTTCACTGATTTGTGGATGCAGTGAAGATATATTCTGTGAGCAAGCCTTTCGTTTTGTAATACTTCATTCTATGTGGTCAGGTGGGCCATCTGGTCTGGAAGAACTGGAGTCTCTGCACTGAAGTTGAAATCCTGGGGTAGAGAGCTCAAGCTGAGGCATGAGCTAGCTTGTTGTCTCTGACTACACTGTGGCCAGGTATCCACATAACTTGCTTCCAATCTGCCTCAGGACAGCGGAATGCTACTTGTGAACGTATTCTGCAGGCTAGAGGACTGATTTTTTCGCCTTTAAGGTAATTACAATAGGCTTTAGGTAATTAGAATAGGTAATTACAATTGAGTCCGTAAGGACGAAGGTGGACGCATGGTTTCTAAGCTCGACGGCGATAGCGATCTCATTCATGTTTGTGCCACCTTCTTTCAGTAGATATGAAGTCGACACATTGCCCCTGGTTAACTGCTGCCACCAAGCAGCAGTTAACCAGGGGCAATGGTTAACTAGGAGCCACGCAATTTTGTCAACGCTTTATTACACACCCAGGTGGCGACCTTACCCCAAGCATAGGCGTCACTCAGCATTCATACATGCAAAAAATAGCTCAGTGACGCCCGCCAGCTTTGCCTGGCTTTATTCCCCACATAGGCTCGCTCCGTGAATAATTGCGGACGGCCACAAAGACGGCCCGACGCACGTTGCGTTTCCCTCTGGTCGGGCAGTGGTGTCCAACAACTGCAACATGTTGCGAGTAGGTGACCTTAGCCTGCCTTAGCCCAAGTTTAAGGTCTAATCAGCCATTTTCTTCTGGCTAAGACATCGCTTTCTTCGGATCCACTTTCACCGTTACCTACTACATCTTCCGGAAGTGCCCATTACCACAAGGGTTCGCTTTGTTAGTGTAATTGCCATTAGTCAACGCGATGAACATGTTTGCTAGCTAAGCGCACACGTGAATGCATCCACGTTAAGCAGTGGAAACCAACAGGCATTGCGAAATTGGCCCTATACCAGTGCACACTAAACAATAAACTACTTTTCTACGGAAACATTTCACTTTCCTGTTTCATCGATTCGTATGATGGAGGGATCAATCATGCTGTTTTTGATCTATTCATTTTTGAATCGTGGGATTCTGGCTTCACTTACTGTAAGTTAGTCTCCCTACACTGTGATGTTCTTAGTACACGCACTTGCACTGAAATAAACAAATAAAAAATTGCTGGAGTGGAAGAAGCTCCTGCAATGCCTTGCCAGCAGAAGTGAACCTACCTTTTCCCACTGCCAAGATGGCGGAAACATGCTCTTTTCTGATAGTGCCCACTTAAAGATCAAGTGGCTTTGATATGTTATGTAAATGCTACGTTAGTTGTATATCAAAGAAAAATGGCAGCATATATACGAAGTGAATGATGAAGAGTGGGGCGAAGAATTTGTCCGTCCATTCGTTCTTGCTTCCGTCCGTCCATGCGTCCGTCAGTGTGACCGTCCATGCGTGCATCAGCCCACGCAGTTCGCGCGTCCGTCCCTGCGTTCGTTCATGCAGCCGCCCCTGCGTCCGTTCATGCGTTCATCCATGCATCTGTCTATATGTCCGTTCGTCCATCTATTCAACACTCCAAGTATCACCATCTCGCATCCTTTCATCATATATTCCCCATACAGAAGCACCGCCATCCAGCGGACATTCCAAGGACTAAACGAGAGGTGGCACACGCACACTTTCTTACGGCTTGCGCTTCGGGTCCACTTCCCACCTTTAACCAACTCGAGTTCATGGTATATACTAGTTCACTGTATTCATGGCACTGCGGCCGAACTCTCGCTAAACCTTTCGAAAACCAAGGAGATTACGCCCAGCGAGTATGACGTAGCAAACTTTTTCAGTCAGATAGTGCTCAATGTAAATGCCAATGGCTGCTAATGAGAAATGAGAGGCGGAGAATTCGGCTTTTACTTTCTTACGGCTTGCGCTTCGTATCTACTTCCCATTTTTAACCACCCGGGCAATTGTATAGTTATGGTCATTTCTGTTTCCCGTGAGCACCATTCCTATTCAGGAACGCGACTCTGAAACTCTAAAGTTTGTGGTGGTGGTGGTGACGATGGCGTCTAGTGTTGGATAGAACTGAAATCGGAGGGGGTGGGGGTCACATGGGTTTTACTTGATGTTTTGATCCTGCCATTTGAAGCATTATTTGGCCTAGAGTCACCATGAATAGATCTACTTCTGATGAGTTCACCCACGGCCGGCGCTGGCTTGCGTTGGTTAGCTGGAAGCCTAAAAAGTGCATGGTCGAGGGCGCAGATGATGCCTCACTTCCTACGCCATAGTATCATTGTACAATAGGCTCTGACGGCTCTCTTGAGCTATGTGTGGTGCCCTGACAAATTTCAAACGTGGGCCCAGTTTTATGCATGCCGTTTTCACCAGGTCATTTCGTTGCCTACGTTTCTTATTCAGGACCGCTTTGCCTGGATGACAGTGATTGCTTCTGGCGAACTCCATACGTCATCTGCAGCATATGCAGTATACTCATCTCTCATGGCATTCTGTAGCGTACCATCTCTCTTCGTATGGAATTTCACAAGCCTGCTCCTCTTTGTAGCCCGTGATACGGCATACCTCAATGTATACGCATTTCCGCCGGCGAGTATAAACGCATGTAGATGCTCTGGTTTCTTTGAGCAAGGCATTGCGTTGAGACTCACCTGGGATGAATCAGCCACGTAAGTAGGCACAGGAGCCCTTTGAGTAGGCACAAGAGCTGGTGGCATCTGGCGCGTTTTATTTCGTTAGTTCCTGCTTACGTCATGATTGCGCCCGTGGCCATATATTATGGCGCGACCTTCGTTTTCTCGAATTTACTCTCTGGTGTGTCAGTGACCGGTCCTTTTTTCTGGTCTATGTTATGGATGGTGTTGTTATTGAATGTTTCATCTGTGAATGGCATCACTACGTTATCGTGTGCAGACCCCGCATCTTCCGCATCCGTGCTCCCGTCGGTCAGAGTTCAATCGCATCATTTCATAGAAATGCTACGGTGTCGCAAAGCTTGCTGCAGTTCTCCTATTTGTGTCGTCATTGCGTCTCGCATGTCCCTTTGTACAGTGAGTGGCACGTGTAGAGTTCTCTTCTCCGCGGTAGCCTTGTCACTTTCTTCCTTACGCTTTGCCTTAACGTTTTCTATGGTATAAGGTGCCACTTTTCTATTTCGAGCTTTATCAACAGCACCAACTCTTTTCTCAAGATCCTTTTGGCCTTGCACTTGGGGCACCGCTATATGAAGCAGACGCTCCCGCCTCTTCCATGGTCTCGAAGGGTGTGGTGGCTAACTGGACCCATTCCGCACATGATGAGCACATCCCACCACGGGAGCATCCCACCACGGGAGCATCGTAAAATGCTGACTCACGTGAAGCTCTTAGCCACCTCGACGGTGGCATTGCCCGCTAGCGCCACCTGTTGCACGTCACAAGGAGAAGTCCGGTGCCGATAGGCCTTAATCCTACCCCCTCGCCGACTCGTTGCGTAGCCTAATAAACTATTGCGACAGCAGACTAGCCACCGCGAACTACAACTAGCACAACACACCCTATAGCACTCCACACTCCAGTCAGATCGCCAACTGTAGCGCGTTGCGAGGCATAGTCCAACTCCGTCGCAAACACAGTTCGTTGCTCATTTAACAAAAGCAGCAGCAGATACAACTCTTCGAACCATGTCAGGCACACATATAAACAAACAGTACATCACTCCACACACATCCCGAGCGAATAGACTGATCTCACTGCCAGTTGCACTACGCCACCACTGCCACAGTGCATGCCAGTACTTGGAGCACTCGGTACGCTCGGCTGCAACGGCGAGCTGCATCAACGAGCTTCAACGGCAGTATTTGGACAAATAGTGATGGTTGGTTTTACATGTTATCTGCTGGGATGCTAAAATACCAGCCAGGAGTTGGCCTGGATCCAAATCGCTCGGATATTTCACGTGTTTTCAGAGAATATTAAACTCGACAATCTACAAGGTCCGGTGGAGCGGCAAATACAGGCATTTTTTACGTGTAGTTCAAACTGTTCTGGAGCTTAGTCTGTATGACATAACGCATAGCAGTTCAACAGAGCTCTAGTTACAGCAATACTGCATAATAATAAGCTTTCTGAGCGAATGGTGGCCGATCAGCGATAGCAAATCTTTATGCAACGCATGCTTGATCTCTTGCCAGGGTGAACGCCATCATCGGTATCAAATTTGATACAACGCGCATTTATATGTCAGCACAGACGTCCCCCACACGAACCTCTTACATAAAGCGATGACAACTGTTAAGTGTACCGTTTGAATAAGTTCTGTGATATGAACGATGCTTATAAGTGCATGCTCTACGTGTTCACAGCTGCACGCCATGCATGCAGTGCACGCGTAAAATTCTGCCGTGCCAGCATCGCAGTCAACGATGCCACCGGACTGGCCAAATACTTTTCATATTGTGATATCATGAACACAGCGTGAAGCGGCAACAGTGGTAGCAAAGCTTAGCTTCCTATATAAGCATCGTCGGCCTAGGGAGGATATTAGTGGTCAGAACACGACAACAAGGAAGTGGTCTGTCGGTTGTGCGTGCTGTCCTCCATCTTCATCGATGCTATACGCATCAGTGTCAGTATAGATTCTAAATAGACACGCCTCATGTGATTTTTACAAAGCATCGTTGTGGTGGAGGTGCTGCGTACTTCCCTGTCTTCATCACGAAGCCCCGCAAAGGACCCATCATCATAGGTCCAACCATGTCACAGGGTGAACAACCATCGTCTTCACCACCTGCCCCTTCCGTGACTACGTACGTCGTTCTACCTCCTGCTCATGATCCCGGTGTATTATACGGACAGGATGGCGTTGACGTTGACAAATGGGTCAACTGGTATGAACAGGTCAGCGCAAGCTATAGGTGGGACCTGACTCTTATGCTTGCCAATGTGCTTTTTTACCTCGAAGGCCCACCGCGGTTGTGGTTCGCGACGCATGAGGCGGAGATTACAAGCTGGGACTACTTTAAAAAGAAGACCCGCGACCTTTTTGGTGACGTCAATGGGTGGCAGATCACAACGCTGAATCAGCTGGTGGCTCATGCACAGACGTCGACGGAGTCATACGTTGCGTACATTCACGACGTCATCGCCCTATGCCGCCAGATTGACGAGCTCATGAGTGAGTCTGAAAAAGTGGCCCATGTGCTGAAAGGCATAGCAGACGACGCCTTTAATCTTCTAATATATAACAACGTTGCCACCGTCGAAGCCATCATTAACGAGTACCGGTGGTTCGAAGAAGCCAAGAGCCGCCGTATTACTCAACAATTCAACCGGCTGCCCAAGACGGCCGCAATCTCATCGTGTGAAGCTGCCCACCAGTCCCCCACATATGACAACATCACGCGCATTGTTCGTCGGTAAATCTAAGCCGCCTGCCTGTCCGGCTCCTCTTCAGCCACCCGTTTTCAGAACACTCGCATCTGACCAATAACAGTCTTCAGGGGCGTTAATACAAGCTGTGGTGAGCCAGGAGTTGGCGAACCTCGGCCTTCCATCAGCATGTCCCTTGACTCGGCCTGAAGTCCCGTCTTACGCCCCAGGACACGCTCGCCATTTACCTCCAACAATGCCCTTCCGTAACCCTTCGGAATGGGTGAACACCCGACGACCAACCTATTTCTTTTTCCTGCCGGAAGCCTGGGCACGGTTCCCGCAATTGCTGCCGCCATTGGCCAAACCAACCACGTCCGACCCTCTTTACCTCTGCGCACATGCACCCAACGACCCCTCGACGTTCAGTCACCGCACCCTTCAATTTCCATTCGTCGCCATCTAACGAGCCTTCCACTGACGCCCCTTTGCCCGGCCGCTGCTACACTGACGCCCCTTTGTCCGGTTGCTGCAGCTCTCGCTTCACGTCGCCGCTACGTCGCCTATACCACTCTCCATCACCTCGGCGCTTTTCCTCGCCGAGCTCCTCTGGATGATCACACCAGGAAAAGTAGATATTGCACCTTATAGAGGTGAAGCTGCAATATCATTGACGATCGACAATCCTCTACTGACGCTTCCCACGCATCACAGCCTGCTTGAAGTACAAGTCAACCATGTTCCTGTGACCACCCTCATTGACACAGCTACGCACCTGTCTATTGTGAGCGCTTCTCCACGCCACCACTTGCAAAAGATTATGACGCCGTCTACGACACAGGCAATACGTGTTGCCCATGGCGGTATTGTACTAGTAATCGGATTGTGCACTGCTCGTGTTAGCATTGCTGGTCCTCACCCCGTGGTGCTTTTTGCTGTGCTAGCCTGTTGCCCACATGACGTCATACTTGGCTTTGATTTCCTTTTGGCGCACTCGGTCTTAATTGACAGTTCATATGGTACCCTCAGCCTTGATATTCCAACCTTTGCCGACTACTCTGCAAAGCCCACCAGCCGCTCGAGCCCAACCACTTTCGTTTGCCTGCTACCGCGAGCCGTCACCCACGTGTCTTTTTCATCGGCCCTTCCCGTTCCTGACGGTGATTATATTGTTACGCTGATTACTGACGTTCCGCTGACAAGCATTGTTACTGTGCCCCATACCATCGCGACCAGAGCGGATAACTGCGTGTTTCTTCCGCTCCTTCACTTTGGTTTCTTCCCTCAAGTGTTGCCCTGCCAGGTGTCTCTAGCCAAGCTAACTGCCATAAAAGAGAATGATGTCAGTGTTGTAGCGGTATCTGTTCCTGATCTAACGCAGTCCCTCGGTCACCCAGCTCAGACGGTGGTAATTTTCTAAACATGATTGAATCGGAGCTTTCGCCTAACCAGGCCGACGCTGTCTGCCAGGTTTTGACCTGATACAGTGACATTTCTGACACCGATGATCATCCCTTGGGCCAGACCAAAATTGTCGCTCACCGAATCAACAGTGGTGATTCGAATCAACAGTGGTGATTCTGCGCCCATTCACCGTCAGCCATACCACGTGTCAGCGTCCGAACGAGAATGGATTCAAAAAGAGTGGGCAAAATGCTTACGAAAAACGTAATCGAACCATCAGTGAGCCCTTGGGCATCTCCCGTGATATTAGTAAAGAAGGAAGACGGCTCATGACGTTTCTGCGTTGATTATCGCCACCTCAACAATATCATTAAAAAAGACGTGTACCCTTTACCATGCATTGAAGATGCCCTCGATTGCCTCCATGGCGTCCCCTTCTTTTCATCTCTCGACCTCCGATCTGGCTACTGGCAAATCGCTGTAGATGACGTGGACCGAGAAAATACCGCCTTTGTTCCTGTGACGGTCTTTACCAACTCAAGATCATGCTCTTCGGTGTCTGCAACGCTCCAGCGACCTTCGAGACAACGATAGACACGCTCCTACAAGGATTTGAATGGTCGATATGTTTGTGTTACCTGGATGACGTGATCATTTTCTCACCTGCTTTCGCAATCCACCTTGAACGCATTTTGACCATTCTATCCATATTCCGACGGACCGGCCTGCAGCACAATTCCTCTAAGGGCCACTTCGGTCTTCGTGAGATTACCGTGTTGGGTCACCTTGTTGACGCTGCCGGCGTACGACCAGACCCAGTGAAAGCACCCGCTGTAACAAACCTCCCAGTCCCACGCTCTGTCCATGATTTTCGCTGTTTCGTGGGGCTGTGCTCCTACTTTCACTGGTTCGTGAATACTTTCTGGCACTCACACGGACACTCAACTACCTTCTCAAACAAGGCGTCCCATTTGGTTGGAGTCGTCTTCAAGCTGATGCCTTCTCTCAGCTAATCCATGCTCTAACAAGACCTCCTATTCTTGCACAATTCGACCCCGATGATCCTACAGAAGTGCGAACAGATGCGAGTGGTCACGGAATTGGTGCAGTTTTGGCGCAAATTCTGCGGAGCAACGACCGTGTAATCTTAGTTGTACAGAGAACATTCGTCAAGTGTCCAAAAAACGATGAGCAAATTAGTTTTTATTCAATGGACCCTGTTATTCGCCACACATGAAACGAAGCTTCTTGCTTACGTCGCATTTGTCCGCCCGGTCTTAGAATATGCTAATATTGTGTGGTTCCCTCCCACTGTGAATATTGTTGCTATACTGGAAAGGTTTCAGCGGAAAGCAGTGTGCTTTATTTTCAACAGATACGGGCGCAACGACTCACCTACTGCTCTACTACATCGTGCTAGTCTAGCCACCCTTGAGAGTTGTGCAAAGGTTTTCCGGCTCAAATTTCTTTATCTACTTTTACACAAATCATTCCGCATAAACCAAGATCTTTACTTGAGCTTTCGAGATACCAGACCGATGAGGCGATGCCATGCATGGGAAATCGAAGGATACTCATTTAGTAATAATAGTTTTTCCTATTCGTTCTTCCCGCGCGTAATTCGAGAATGGAACACACTGAATTCATTCATTACACAGCAGCCAACACTAGAGAACTTCATGAGACTAATTGAAGACACCGATCTATTCTAACCTAGTTAGCATGTACAGTGATCACCTGTTTTTCTTCACTCAGTCCTTCCTGTTTGCAATTGTCGTAATAAAACACTTGTCTGCATATATTTATTGTTTAATACAGTTCCTTGATAACAAAACTCAATCTGTGTTTTTTTCTTTCTTTGCTTCGTTTCCTTTCGACTCCTGTTTTTTTGTGTAACATTGCTGTACTTCGTACTTGATTATCGTTCAAATAACTATGTCTGATTGTTCTATACCATACTGCTGTGTTCAGTGATTATGCGTTCTTTATTATTCTGCTTTTTCTTGTTTCAAACGTCGAAAGTTGTGACAGTGATGCTCACCTCTGTAATATTTCCCATGGAGGATTGACAATATTCTGTCAATAAAAAATAAATAAAATAATCGCGTATGCGAGCCATGTGCTTTCAAAGCCCGAATGCAATTACTCTATAACATAACGGGAATGTCTCGTCCTTGTCTTGGTGGTTTCGAATATCGGTCCTTACTTGTATTGCCGCCCTATCCAAGTAATCACAGATCATCACGCGCTGTGTTGGCTTCCTTCTCTGTAGAACCCCACTGGACGACTGGGTCGTTGGGCATTACGCCCACTAGAGTATTACTACTCGGTTGCTTATAAGTCTGGACGTCTCAATCTAGACGTCGATTGCTTATCCCGCTGCCCTGTTGATCAGACTGACGAATCAGACATAGAGCCTAGCCTCAGCGTCATGTCAATGTCCCAGTTTCTTCACATTGGTGATGAATAACGTCGTGATGCTTCCTTGCGACAGCTTATTGATCATCTCGAATCTGCTCCGAACTACACGTCACTTCGCATGTACGTACTCCAGAATGGCATGCTGTACTGTCGTAGCCTCAAGCCAGATGACCGTGAGCTCCTTCTTGTCGTGCCGAAACATTTGCGTTCAACCGAGCTGCATGAGCTTCACGATGAACCAACTGCTGGTCATCTGGGTGTATCTTTGACGTACGACCATGCGCGTCGCCGCTTCTTTTGGCGTGGTCTCTCCCGGTCCGTTCGTCATTACGTGTCCTCCTGCGAAAAATGCCAGCGTAAGAAGTGACCTACACGCCCCCGGTTGGACTTCTTTAACCGATCTCCATCCCAACCAAACCTACCTTTCATGTTGGTATAGATCTTCTCGTTTCTTTTCCTGAGTCAAAATCGGGCAACAAGTGGGTCGCCGTTGCTATAGACAACGCCACAAGTATGCCATCACTCGAGCGCTCTCCAGCAGCACCGCTACTGACGTCGGACTGTTCGTTCCACGATGTCATCCTACACCATGGCGAGTACTCGACGATCTTTTGCGCTCTTCCTCGACGCAGCACAAAATGACCAATTCCTACCATCCCCAAACAAATGGCCTAACTGAACGCCTGAATCGCACCCTCACGGATATGCTGGCGATGTAGGTGTCCTCCGACCACCATGAATGGGAACTGGTGCTACCTCACATGACCTTCGCGTACAATTCTTCCCGCCACGACACCACTGGTTATTGGTTATTCACCCTTTTATTTGCTTCATGGCAGTGATCCGACGTTACCACTCGGCACTCTACTTCCAACCACTACACGGCCGTCAACTGAATATGCACGCGACGGTGTTGCTCGTGCTGACAACGCACACCACATCGCCCACTCTAGACTTTCAGCTTCGCAAGCCACCCAAAAAGCCATCTACGACATCCAGCATGTTGACGCTCGCTTCTAACCCAGTGCTCTCATTTTCCTGTGGTGCCCAGTTCATCGAGTTGGCTTATCGGAGAAGGTGTTGTCTCGCTACATGGGTCCTTACCGTATCATCCGCCAGGTACCCGTCGTCACCTATTAGATCATTCCTGCATCTGAGGCCACAAGCCTGCCTGAAACCACACCCAGTGATGTTGTGCACGTCATCAGGCTGAAACCTTATCACCTGCCTACTGAAGACTGTAATTATTGTCCACCAAGACGGTGCTTTTACCACCGGGTGGTGGGGGTGGGGGCAGTGCTACGTAGCTGACATATCAGTGGTCAGAAGACGACAATGAGGAAGTGGTCTGTCGGTTGTGCATGCTGTCCTCCATCTTAGTCGATGCTACACGCATCGGTGTCAATATAGATTTCAAATATACACGCCTCGGCCATTTTTACGTAACAATATCATTATGAGAGACGCTCTAGTGAAGGGCTCCGGAAGTTTTTACCATCTGGGGTTCTTTGACATGCACCCAAATCTTAGCACATGGACCTACAGCATTTTCGTCTTCATCAGGAATGCAGGCGCCGCAGCCGGGATTTGATCGCGTGACCTGCAGGTCAGCAGCCAAGTACCTCAGGCACTAGACCATCGCGGTAGGGTAGTAGAAAATATTTTGCCGTTTACAAGATTTATGTGACGGTAAACATTTGAAATGGCATTGGGCCAGTCGCCATCTCATGAACGCGCTTTTATAGCCTCCTTGACGCGGCCATGTCGTTATCATTCACGTTTAATGCATCACTATTTTCGAAGACCTTCGTTAACAACACAGTGTGCATGAAAAGTGTTGCTTGGACGAACAAGATGTCCAAAGTGTTTTTTTTTCATTCCATTGGTCAGTTTTTTTCTTTGACTTCGGATCGTGGAGTTTTACTAAGTTCTTTTGCGCAAGCAGTAACTTGTATCACTTGAGTGCTGACGTTGACTAAAGATATGTATTTGCTCACATAGCGACTGGGACTGAATCCTTATTTTCAACTAATATGAATTCGGCAAAGCGCTACGAGCGCACACACACACCGAGATGCAGTGCCACGTGTAAGCACTGTCGACTGATTTCTTTCTTTTTAACACAATAATATGCAGTGTAACCTGAATTACAGTAACATGCACAACAGACGTTTACTTGTGTTTTTACCATGTTGAATTGCCCTATGCACCCACCATTTATGCAAAACGCCAAATACCTGAAGCACGCAGCAAGCAGTAGCCACAGCAGCGCACCGAGTACTCCGATAAGATGGTGGTCCGATAAGCGATTGGTATAATTACGAACAAACACGAAGGTTGTGCGAGCATTAATGCTTGCCCGGCAGGCGTTGGTGCAGCAACCTCAACGACACCCGTATGGATGGATGGATGGATGGATGGATGGATATGGCTGTACCCTTTAGATCGGGCGGTGGCTAGCGCCACCAAGCCTAGTGGTGGACCCACTAGCGCCCACCAGTGCCGTCTGGCGGGATATGCGCAACAAGCATGGTCGATGATCCACGGTCGATGCTCTGCTCACCGCTATCAGTGACAACGTCTTCCTGTAATCTGACTTTCCTTTTTACGTGGCCACAAGTTCGACCCAAATAAACAGTTTTATATACAACTCGCAGTCTGCTTCCTTCGTTCACGTCACGACCCTGGGACATCTGGGGAAGGTGCTTCACGTCCTTGAACGAACGCCCCCCTCCAGTCGAGAAACAAACCCCAATCATGAAGCAAACATGCTCGTCAAACTCAACCTGCGAACAAGCCACCTGCAACAAGGACTACCGCTAGAGTACGGTGCTCTATCCGATACAACTCGTCAGCCGAACGCCACCACCACTACTGCTACAACTATGATAGTCCCGGTACCAACGCACGCCATGGTCATAATGCCGCAGCCAAAGGACCCACCGATCTTCCACGGTTCATTTTTTGAAGAGCCGGAGACGTGGCTTGAGATGTACGACCAAGTGGCCGGCTTTGACGAGTGGTATTTAGAAGAAAAGCTGCGTCACGTCTACTTCTACTTCAAAGACGGGGTGAGGACCTGGTTACAGAATAGGAAGTGTGTACTTCGATCCGCGGATATATTTAGCGGCAGATTTCTGAAAAGATTAACGAGCTTTGCTCGCAAAAAAGGGGCCGCTGCTTCGCCAGAGACCCGATTGCAGCTAATAAACGAAAATGTCACCATGCTCACTGAAGAGATGACGTAACTGGTTCGCACTTCAATCCTGCCATGGCTGAGAACAAGAATCTTCGCTTTCTCATGCGGAGTGTGGAAAAAGAGTTGTTGACGGTACTTGTTCCCAACAAGCCCAAGGTTTTTGACCAATTCATCACCGATCCCACGACAATCGAAAAGGCACTTGAGCGGCACACAAGACCGTCGCTCTCTAACAGCCAACTAGAGCGAAGCCCATGCCGTTAGCACGCAGGAAGTGTGTGCTAAGGGCATGAGCTTCATACTTCATACCATACCATCAACCTTCATGCCATCGGACAGAGTGTGCGAGAGGAGCAACGGAACTTGTTGCCTTCGTCACCACCCCAAGTGAATTCTTTTGCCGGCACAGCTCGTAAAGAAGTTCGGCAATTGCTTCGAATTACCGACGCTCCGCAGCCTCAACCGCAAGCGATAAGCTACGCTGCTGCGTCCCGACGCTACAGTTTCGTGTTTGCGCGACCGCCGCTAATAATGAAGCCAAGCCTTGACGAGAAGAATCCCTCGCTTTATTCGGCGGACAGTCTTATGCCATACATTGGGAAAGGGCAGAATGCAGAGGAAAGGTGAATGCACACAGCGAGCACGCGCTGCCGCGATGACAAGAACATTCCACACTCGCGGGTGGGCTGACCAGCTTGCCGCAGCTATCACACACGATACTTCTTCCCCGCAACAAACAAAGCAAAACCATCCATGCACAACAACACGCTCAATATTGTGCACTTTCAAAGCGCTGGGTGAAGTGTTTATCATAAGTGAGGCGTTAAAGGGGGTCTTCGTGGGCGCGTTGATCTTCTCACCGGCGCGCTGGCTGGTAGTGGCACTTCCACTGTTGAACCTGCTGTGGTATAATGTGGCTGCATATGTATCCGGTCGTCGCCCGCTTCGTCATCGGAGTCGTCGTCATCGGACGTGTCACGAACGAAAGGTTCTGTCGTCTTCAGCAGATGTTGTCGGTTTCGGCGAAGAACTTTCCCGTCCTCGGTGACGACACGGTACGACCGTGGCTGCACAGCACGGATCACTTTTGCTTTCCTTTCCCACGTGCCATCATGAATTCTAACTATTTTCCTCTCTCCTAAGGGCACCAGGGAACGTCTGGGCTGTTGTTGTTGATGTTTTCGCACAGTAATGCGAGGCTGTTCATTGAAGTCGGGCAGAGGGGTCCCGAGTCATAGGCCTAGGAGTAGCACGCTGGGCGAATTGCCATCCTCCAAAGGACTGGATGTGTAATTGAGCAATCCCATCCAGAATTCATTGGTGCCTTCAGTGTGTTTTCTTTAGAATCCGCTTACCTATCTGCACGCCCTTTTCTACAAGGCCATTGAACCGAGGAAACCGGGGGCTTGAGGTGGATGTGTGAAATCATATCTCTTTGAGAAGAGCGCTAATTTCCGACTGGGGAGCTGTGGTCCGTTATCAGTGCATACCTCCACTGGTATCCCGTATCTGGCAAACACAGCGCTGAGCTTCTTAATGACTGTTGCTGTGCATGGGTCATGGAGCGATTCCACCTCTGGAAAATTCGAAAACGCGTCATACGCGCATAGGTACGCTTTGCCACCGTAGTCGGAAGATATCCACCGCTACTCTATACCAGGTATGTTCAGGCACGGGACGAATAAAAAGTGGCTCACTTTGTTGTTTATACACATGCGTCTGACATACTGCGCATTTCCTGACGAGGCTATCAATTTCCGTCCCAAGGCCTGACCAAAAAACTAAACGTGGGCCCGTGCCTCGTATTTATTTATTCCCACACGACCATCGTGGATTCTGCGCAAAACGTCGGCGCGCATACTGGCTGGGATAACAACGTTGCATCCCTTCAAAAGCACGCCGTTAACATTTGACAGCTCCGCTGCAAATGGTTTTAGCTGGCCTGTAACGGGTTTGTTGGTCTGAAGACATTCGATGACATTTTTCAAGTAGCCGTCCTCGCTTCTTCCTTGTATCAAGTGCCATGTTGTCTCGCTTACCAGTTCTGAAATGCTGCTTACAGCATGAACTTCGACGTCCTGCTCCGCGTTGTGCTTTCGGGGCTGGCCAACGGGTGCTCATGACAGCATATCAGCCAATAGCAAGGACTTTCCGAGCACAAACTGCAGGCTGAAATCGTATTTGAGTAGACGAAGAAAGAAACGTTGCAACCTTGGCGGCATGTCGCCAATCACTTTCTGAGATATTTCTACCAGTGGGCGGGGGTCCGTTTCAAGCAACACTTTGTGGCGTACACGAAAAGGTAGAATTTCTGGCATCCGTATACCACTGCCACGGATTTCTTTGCAATCTGGAAGATCGTTTCTGAACACTCGTTAGTACCTGTGATGCATAAACAGCCGGTTCCCACCCGCCCACGTGCCGTTGAAGTAGGGCTGAGCTGATGCTGTCTTGCGACGTATCTGAGCTTATCTTCGTGTCTCGACTGGGCTCGAAGATAGCTGGAACAGCCTGCTAACTCAGCGCGCCACACACAAGATCCCATTTTTTCGCGTGGTTGGTAGTTTGCTCAAGACGATGCTCTTTTTTCTTTTTCCCGGAGAAGTTTTGTTTTTTAGCCAACGCTGGTATAAACTTCGCAAAGTAGTTAACAACTCGATTGATATGTGGGGTTTAACGTCCCAAAATCACTATATGAATATGAGAGACGCCGTAGTGGAGGGCTCCGGAAATTTAGACCACCTGGGGTTATTAACGTGCACCCAAATCTGAGCACACGGGCCTACAACATTTCCGCCTCCATCGGAAATGCAGCCGCCGCAGCCGGGATTCGAACCCGCGCCCTGCGGGTCAGCAGCCGAGTACCTTAGCCACTAGACCACCGCGGCGCGGCAAGCAGTTAACAACTCCTAGCATTCCTTGTACGGCGTGCTTATTGGTTGGGGGCGGTATTCGTAGCACCGAAGAAACATGCACGGCTCGGGCGTATCCCTTGCACCGTTATTACGTCAGCCAAAAAAGAAATATCTGTTAACCCTATTGCGCCCTTGTCCGGGTTGAACGTTAATCCTGCAGTGCGTGCGGACAGCATGACTGCCCGTAGCCTGTCATCGTGCTCTTTTCTTGTGCTACCCCCTGAGGATATCACCCACGTACACTCGGGTTCCCGGGATGGCATTGAAGATTTCAGTAATGCACTTCTGAAACACCTCTGAGGCTGACGCTATTTCGAAAGGAAGCCTGAGGAATCTATAGCGTCCAAAGGGTGTGGCAAACGTGGATATTCTGGATGTTTCCTCATCGAGAGGAATCTAAAGGAACCCAGAGATGGCGTCTGAACGAGAGAAAAAGTTTGCTCTTGCAAGCTCTGCTTCGAAGTCCTCGCGGCGTGGCATCTCGTAGTGCTCGCGCTTCAAACACTCGTTAATTTTTTCTGGGATTCAGGCATACGCGCAGTTTACCGTCCTTTTTTGTGGTGATCACCAAAGGGCTTACCCAGTCTGTTGGCTCTTCCAAATTGGTAATGATGTCCGCCCTCTGCATCCGGTCTAGTTCAGCTCGCAGTGTTCCCTGGAGAGCCAAGGGGACCCGTCTGGCGACCTGCACTACGGGAACGCTGTTCGGTTGGAGTATCATTTTATAGCGTCGTTAAATGCAGCCAGTACGCCTGAAGACCTCTTGGCATTCCTGCGCCACTTGTTCGCTGGTGTTCGTCGTAATTTCGCTGATACACCTTGCGAATAGTCCAAGACGTTCACTCGCATCCAGGACAAAAATCGCTTGCCGCACTTTTTTCACAACGAAAAATGGCAGCATATCCACGGAGTGAATGATGGAGAGTAGGGCGAAGCATCCGTCCGTCCATGCGTTCTTGCTTCCGTCTGTCCATGCGTCCGTCTGTGTGACTGCCCGTGCATCCATTCGCCCGTCCGTGCGTGCGTCTGTTCGTGCGTCCGCACGTCCATCTGTGCATCCGTCTTTGCGTTCGTCCATGCATCCGCCCCTACGTCCGTCCATGCGTCCATCCGTCGGTGCAGCCATCCGTGAGCCCATACTTGCATCTGTGTGTGTTTCCGTTCGTCCATCTATTCAACACTCCTAGTACCACTATCTCGCTAGTTTTCATCATGTAGCATCATTTTCGGCATGGACTTTTTACGGGAATATGGTGCCGTCATCAACATACCAGAGAGCTTGATTACGTTTTGCAACAGTTCGGGCTTACCCAATTCCCCAGAGGCGCGACAAAACCAACTGCGTCTTACTGGTGACAATGTGGTTCTCCCTCCGAGGTCATGCACGCTTGTTTCTGTGGCCGCCGGTGCTCAGTTTGACGCCGAAGGAGTTGCGGACCGAATAAGCTCGCTGCTCTTCACCCACGGTATTTCTGTCGCACGAGGTATCGTCAGAGTTGCTGCTGGACGCACGGACTTGCTGCTGACCAATTTTAGTGCTGAGCGCCGGCATCTTCCTAAAGGCACGGCTGTCGCTTACTTCGACGATGTCATAGATGCCGAAGGCTGCTTGGCGGTAGTCGACGAGTCGCTAAATCTTGATTCAGCGCCTGTTCTGGACGTTAGCATTACTTTGCCAAAAGACGACCGACGCAGACTCCTTGAGTTACTGGCCGAATTTCAAGACTGCTTTTCGACAACATCAAGAGTTGGCCGCACGCCTCTAACCAGGCATCGTATAATTACCGAGGAAACGGTGAGACCTATTCACCGGAACCCTTATCGCGTGGCTCCAAAAGAACGTGAAGCGATACAACAGCAGGTAGACAGAATGCTTGAAGATGACGTCATTCAGCCTTCACAGAGACCCTGGGCGTCGCCTGTAGTCCTCGTTAAGAAAAAGGACGGCAGCCTGCGCTTCTGTGTGGATTACCGGAAGCTAAATCAGGTGACCAAGAAAGACGTATATCCACTACTGCGTATAGACGACTCTCTCGACAGACTTCGACATGCTCGACACTTCTCTTCAATCGACTTGCGGAGTGGATACTGGCAAATCGATGTGGACCCGAGAGACCGCGAGAAGACCGCTTTTGTGACACCAGATGGGTTATATGAATTTAAGGTCTTGCCATTTGGTTTGTGCTCAGCCCCTGCTACCTTTCAAAGACTCATGGATACCGTGCTTTCTGGGCTGAAGTGAAAAACATGCTTAGTATACCTGGACGACGTCATAGTGTTTTCAGCGACGTTTGACGAACACCTTGAAAGACTTGAGGTGGTCTTACGAGCTATACAGTCCACGGGCCTAACGTTGAAGCCTGAGAAGTGCCACTTTTGCTACGAAGAGCTGTGATTTCTTGGTCATGTCGTCAGTCATGCTGGTATTCGTCCCGATCCTGAAAAAATCACAGCCGTAGAACAGGTCCCTATGCCGACCGATAAAAAGGCTGTCAGACGCTTTCTCGGCCTCTGCGCGTATTATCGACGATTTATCGCGGACTTCGCACGCATAGCATCACCACTAACTCGCCTAACAAGAGAAGACGTCACCTTTGAGTGGAATAACGAAGAGGAAGCTGCTTTTAACGATCTTCGCCAGCGACTACAAACACCCCCAGTCCTTGCCCATTTCGACGAGAGAGCCCCTACGATGCTTCACACCGATGCTAGCAATGTTGGTCTGGGAGCTGTGCTTGTGCAGCAGCAAGATGGCGCAGAAAGGGTAATCGCTTACGCAAGCAGAACGTTAACACGTGCTGAGGCTAATTACTTCACGACTGAGAAAGAATGTCTCGCCGTGGTACGGGTGGTTACGAAATTTCGTTGGTATTTATATGGCCGCCCCTTCAAAGTAATTAGCGACCACCACTCACTGTGTTGGTTAACTAATCTAAAAGACCCTACCGGCCGATTAGCGCGTTGGAGTCTCAGGCTGCAGGAATTCGACATGACAGTCGTACATAAGTCAGGGAAGCGACATATGGACGCCGACTGTTTGTCCCGTTCACCCATTGAGTCGGCAACCCCACCCGAGGAGGAGGAAACATCATTTCTCGGTGTCCTCGACACGACCACCATTGCGCAGCAACAACGAGACGACGCTGAGTTGCTTGGCTTAATTACCTACTTGGATGGCAGATCTCGGAAGGCGCCAAGAGTTTTCGCAAGAGCGTTGTCATCATTTTGTTTACGTGGCGGAGTACTCTATAAAAGAAATTTTTCGTCGACGGGATCTGCCTGTCTGCTCGTCATCCCAGCAGCCCTTCGCATCGAAGTACTGAAAGCATGCCACAACGAGGTTACCTCTGGCCACTTGGGTTACACAAGAACGTTGGCCAGGGTACAGAAAAGGTATTACTGGCCAAGACTAACCACAGCCGTGAAGCACCACGTTCGTACCTGTCTCGACTGCCAGCGACGCAAGTCACTGCCAACTAAACCAGCTGGCCTCCTGCAACCCGTACAGGTCCCAGTGACTCTACTCCACCAGATCGGCATGGACATTTTGGGCCCACTCTCTACTTCTACTGCAGGCAACCGATGGGTTATCGTCGCGACGGAATATTTGACCCGTTATGCCGAGACAAAGTCTATCCAGAGAGGTACAGCAGCGGAGGTGGCAAGATTTTTTATCGAGAATATTGTACTGAGGCATGGTGCACCAACCGTCGTAATCACAGACAGAGGAACCGCATTTACAGCAGCTCTTTTGGACCATGTTTTGATGCTGAGTGGAACAACGCATCGTAAAACCACCGCATACCACCCACAAACGAACGGGCTGACACAGCGTCTAAACAAAACCATTGAAAACATGCGTTCGATGTACGTTGACGTCTAACACAAAAATTGGGATACAATCTTGCCTTACATAACGTTTGCATACAACACGACCAAGCAAGAAACGACCCGCATGACACCTTTCAGCCTCGTTCATGGACGGGAAGTACGAACCATGTTAGATGAAATGTTACCGCACGAAGGCGACGACATCATCCAGGACGCCGACACGTTTACAGAACGCGCAGAAGAAGCTAGGCAACTTGCACGTTTACGGATCAGCCAGCAGCAAGACTACGATGCAGGCCGCTACAATGCTCACCGCAGAACAGTCGTCTACCAAACTGGCGACAAAGTATGGGTTTGGACGCCCATACGAAAACGAGGACTTTCCGAAAAAACTCTTAAGAAGATACTTTGGACCGTACCTAGTTGTGCGACGACTGAGCGATGTCACTTACGAAGTTGTTCTCGACTGTTCGTATAGTACAAGGCGGCGCCAGCACCATCTTGAACTCGTTCACGTAGTCCGCATGAAACCCTACGTCAGCGAGTGATTGCAGGATACTTTAATTTAGAAAAAAAACTGCATTACAGACTGCGCATCGGGGCGATGCTCTTTGGGAGAGAGGCAAATGACGCGTGTCTACATGTGGACGATAACGATGATGGCGCATTCAGTGGGCACGAGGTAGTGGGCCTCTAGCTTCTCTCGAGGCTGATAAAAAGACGATCTTGTGGCTGAGCTGTTGAGGACACGCTGCTTTCGTCGTTCCAAGGTGTATCTGTGTTTTATTCGCTTGTACCGCGACAATATATTCCTCATATAGGAGCACCGCCATCCAGCGGACATTTCGTGGACTGCACGAAAAGTGGCACACGCACACTTCCTCACGGCTTGCGCTTCGTATCTACTTCCCACCTTTCACCACCTCGAGTTCATGGTCTATACTAGTTCACTGTATTCATGGCACTGCGGCCTAACGCTCGCTAAACCTTTCTAAAACCAAGGAGGTTATGCCCAGCGAGTATAACGTAGCAACCCTTTCTTGTCAAATAGTGCTCATTGTACATGCCAATGGCTGCTAAGGGAGAATGAGAGACAGGAGAATTCGGCTTTTAGTTAACGCGCACGCTGCGAATTTTTTATTGTTCAACGACACACAGAAGAAATTTCTCACCGGCACCACCTTGGAGATCGAAATGTAAGACTGATTACACACTACGACTACTACTACGACTACGAGGGACGAAAGAATGCCGCTATGAGGAGCTTCGCCTCTAAAACGGGACGTTGACAGTCCTTATACCGAGGCTGACCTTTAGCGTCGTGGTCTCAAGGTGCTTTACGGCTGCTCCCCCGTAAGATCGTAGCATTGCGTTGCTTGGTGCTAGCTGCTTTTTCGGGTTGAGCTTGCGATACGTGCTGTACGGCAAAAGGTTTGCTTGCGCACTTGTGTCTACGTTACGGGTCAGGTCACCATTCGCCACTTGTGCTTGCATGATCCGATTCCGCTGATTTATCGCGCCGTCAATCGAATTGTCTAGAATCTCGAAGTCTTCCTCACTGCTTTGAACTTCTGCTACTTCTTTTGTGCTCTTGCATCTTGCCACAAAATGATTTTTTTCCTCCACACCTTCGGCAAGTGTGACCGAACGCCGGGCAGTTCCGTGGACTACGCTGCCGCCCACACCTACGACACCGAAGGTCGTATGCTGTTCCTTATCAGTTTCTTCACCTGGTCAACCTGTCATTGCTCCCATCGCCACACGTCGTGCTCGGCGCCGACAACTCTGCCACATTGCACACTTGCTCGTATTTGGCTAGCGTTATTTCGTTATCACGCAGCAGTTTCTCCCGGACTTTCTTGTTGTTCGTTCCATAAACGACTTGGTCCCTAATGATTGAGTCTACCAGTACAGTAAAGTTACAGGACCACGACAGCTTCCTCATGTCCCGAATGAACTGTTCCGAAGGCTCACCGTCAGCTTGAACTCGTCGTCGGAACAGGTAATGCTCGTGCACTTCGTTCTGCTGGGATGCGCAGTATTCATCAAACTTTTTCACCACTGTGTCGTAATCATCTTTGCTCCCACCTTCGAGGAACGTGAAGCTCTTGAAAACCTCCAAGGTGGTTTCACTGGCTAGGCTCAGCAGTAGGGCCGTCTTTGTTGCGCTTCCACGGGGCTCAGGGTCAGTTTCTGAGGCAGTGAGGAAGAATTCAAACTTCTGTTTAAATAGCTACCGATTCTTACCGATGTCGCCATCGAAGCGTGTTGGTTTGGGGGGCTTCGAAAATTCCATTGTGCTGGTTGCTGCTTCTTGCTGTTCAGCTCGACGTAGCTTCGCCTCCCACTTCTGACACTATGTTTCGTGTTTGCGCGACCGCCGCTGATAGTTAAGCCAAGCCTTGACGAGAAGAATCTCTCGGTTTATTCGGCGGACAGTTTTGTGCCATACATTGTGAAAGGGCGGAATGTCAAGAGGACGCACCATCGCAGTTCCGGCGCCAGCCACCACCTCCGTCGATACAATATCACCCACGCGCCGGACTGCGCAGCGCTCCGATGAAAGGCGACATGTGGCGTGCCCCCACCACTGACCTCTCTGATATCATTGCGGAGAAGCTGGCCACACTTACCACCACTGCCAGCACCGTCAAATGAGACTGCGTGGTTGCGCAGTAGAAGTGCTGCTCCGACAGTGGGGAGGGGAGGGGAGAAAGACCCCGAGACACTGCCTTTTACCTCGCAGCAGTGCAGTAGACACCTCGTGGATCTTCCCGTTGCCGTCATTTGGCCGCTACGTGTCGCCTCACCGCCGACCATACAGTGGCCCTACCCGGGGCTGGTATCCTATCCATTAACCGAGAAACTCCGGGCGGTTGTTGTGTGATGAACTACTGAATACCGTCCACCAACGACACTGCGATGGTACTCCCTGAACACGACGCGGACCAGGCAAACCCCTCATGACGTAACCCCACGTGCTGAAGCCGACCTGACATTGCAACATAGAAGCTTCGTGTTGCAACATGACGTTGCAACACGAAGACGTGACTCGACGCCATGACCTAACTGGAGACGACAAACTAGTGACCTCAACGTTCTTATCGACGGCCAGTGTGACAGCTCTCGCTGACCCCGGAGGCTACTATGCTGTCATCAGTGGAGCACTTGCCACAAAAGTAAAGAAAGTCAGGCATGCCTGGGAAGGCCCCAGAATAAGAAGCTGAAAGCCTCCTAGTAACGCCGTAGGGTGTCTGCACAGTGACAGTCTGCGTTAACAAGCGGATTTACTCCGAAAGCTTTGTAGTACCACAGTAGTAGCGCTCGAGACATGGGATCCTTGGTATGGGCTGCTTAAGCCTTCATGGTGCAGTCGTTGATCTGAGATTCAATACAATAACGTTATCAACAGAACAAGCTGTACCGTCGCACACTCCGCCCCAAAAGTAGGTCTTGAATGCATTGGACGATCAAATCACCATTCTTTCTCGATCCAGCATCAGTATTTCTGTCAGCTCAGAGAAATCCGAGCGCCTGCAAGGCGTCATTCAAAGCAACGAGCAGCTGTTGATCAACCGTTAGATTTGCGACGCACGAGGAAGAGCCATGCTGAAAGGGGGCGAAGCAACAGTGTTGCTCATGAATTTAGGTAATGCGTACAAACACGTCAGAAAAGGCATGACGTTTGCCAATATTAAAGAAATGGCGGAAACCAGCAACGGTTATCGCCCTCACCGAGCCCATTAAACCTGCTATGACGAATTGAGGTCTCCACGAGAATTTTATTGATATTGATTGATATGTGGGGTTTAACGTCCCAAAACCACCATATGATTATGCGAGACACCGTAGTGAAGGGCTCCGTAAATTTCGATCACCTGGCTTTCTTTAACGTGCACCCAAATCTGAACACACGGGCTTACAGCAATTCCGCCTCCATTGGAAATGCAGCCGCCGCATCCGGGATTCGATCCCGCAACCTGCGGGTCAGCAGCCGAGTACCTTAGCCACAAGACCACCGCGACGGGGCTCCCCGAGAATTTCGACGTCCATCCGAGGCTTCTGAAGCATAATCAAGAACAGTAGAATAGCGTACTCCGGGAATGCGAAGATTGCTTTTCATCATCGTCAAAAGTTTGGCAGACACCAGTAGCAAAACATCGCATCGTAACAGAGAAGAGTACCAGAGTATGACATCAGAGCCCGTACAGTTTCGATGCGAGAGCGGGAGGCATTACGGAAGTGAAACGAAGAAATGTTATGCGATGATGTCATACAAACGTCCAAGCGTTCGTCTGCGTAGTCTGCGATGCTAGTGAAAAAGAACGACGTCACCCTACGCTTCTGCATTGATTAATGCGTCCTGAAAAAATAGACAAAAGTTTGATCGACTACACAGCGCGAGGTATGTTTTGTCAATGGTGCTCAAGACCGGCTATTGGCAAATTTAACTTTAGGAGAGACCGAGAAAAAACCGCCTTTTTAACAACAGGCAGCGTCTTTGAATTCAAGATGATGCCGCCTTTTAGTCTTCTCTCAGTCTCCACAACTTTCTAACGCGCTATGAGTACTGTACTCGCTGGATTGAAGTGGCAGAATTGCATCATGTACTTGAACGATGCCGTCGTGTTTTCTTTAAGCTTTGACGAGCATCGCTTGCTCCTTCAAGCTGTACTTCAAGCAATCAAGATCTCAGAACTCAATCTCAAGCCAGAGAAGTGCTGTTTCGCGTACGAGGAACTCGTGTTCTAAGGCCACGTTATAAGCAAGGCCGATGTACGCCCCGACCCGCAGAAGACCACAACCATCACTTCTTTCTCTAGCCAGCCGAAAAGAAGGCCGTCCGTCAATTTATTGGCCTCTGCGCCTAACACAGGTGGTTCGCCAAAACCTTCGCCCGGATCACCAAGCTACTCATTAACCTTACTAGGTCTAACGTGGAATTCAAGTGGGGAACAGTACAGGTGGAAGTATTTCAAGAACTAAAACGACGCCTTCAGACGCTTCTGTTGCTTGCGCATCTCGATGAATTCACTGAAACAAAATACATACTGACACAAGCAGTGTAGGACTCGTCGCCGTTTTTATGCAGAGGACTGACGGACAAGAAATGCCATCAGTTATTCTAGCCGGCCACTATAAAAGGCGGATGCCAACTATTCTACAACAAAAAAGGAGTGTCTTACTGTCAGTTTAGCAACTTCAAAATTTTGCTCCCCACTTTACGGCAAGCCCTTTAAAGTTGAAATGCACCGCCACTCCTTCTGTTTGCTGGCAAACTTGAAAGACCCTTCGGACCGTCTCGCAACGTAGAACCTGGAACTGTGAGAGTTCATCATTTATGTCATTTACAAGTCCTGAAGAAAGTACTCTGATGCCCACTGCCTGTCCCATGCCTCCGATCGATGCACCACCGCAGAATAAACAGGATGATTACTGGTTCTTAGAAATCGTATGCGCCGATGATTTCGGTGAACGACAGCGAACCGATCCGAAACTCAGGGGCCCTAAAGAATACCTTGAGGGCAGTGCTGCTGTTGTCCTGAAGGTAGTAAAGCCAGCGCTGACCTCGTTTATATTGCGAAACTGCGTTTTGTAAAAGAAAGACTTAAAAAGATACATCTAGACATGTATCTTCTTGTCATGCTTTTCGCATTACGACCAGAAGTACTCCAGGCGCTGCACGACAAACCCACGGCCCGCCATTTGGGTCTTTCTCGCACGCTCACCTGAATACAGAAAAATTAATACTGGCCTCACCTTCCTTCATGCCGACGCTGCTCGTTACGTGAACACTTGCCGAGATTATCAGTGACGCAAGACCTCACCGACTAATCCAGCTGGACTTTTACAGCCCATTGAGCCACCACATTGACCATTCAAGGAACTCCGCACTGGCCTACTAGGGCCGTTTGCTGCCTCGACTTCAGGAAACAAAAAAAAATCATGGTCACTACCGACTACCTCACACGTTTCCCAAAACACGGGGCCTGCCTAAAAGCAGTGCATCCGAGGTAGCAACAGGCTTTGTTGAAAACACCGTTCTATGGCATGGCGCACTGAAGGCCCTCATCACCGACAGAGGTACTACTTTTACGGCGGACCTAGCTCAGGTGATCTTGAGGCACAACCAGACAAATCATCGCCGAACCACCACCCACTATTCACAGACAAATGGCCTCACTGAACGGTTAACCAAGGCCATCGCCGTAATGCTGATTATGTACGTCGATGTCAAGCACAAAGGGTGGAACGCCATTCTTCCGTACGTGACTTTCGCATACAACACGGCATTGCAGAAACGACGTAGATGTTAGGTTACAAGTTGGCCTATGAAAGGATCTCGACAACGATGCTTGACGCCATGCTGCCAAACTTCGCTGATGACGAAAAGCTTGACGTAACCTTCTGCCTTCAGCGTGCGGAAGAAGCTCGTGATCTCACCCGCTTGCGCATCAAAAATCAGCAGGTGGCAGACAGCCGCCCTTCCAACCTTCCACGAAGCTTCGTGTAGTACCAACGAGTTACCGTGTCTGGCTAAGAACGCCAATACGCCGACGTGGACTCAGTGAAAAACTTCTGCAATGATACTTCGGACCCTAGAGAGTAGTTCCACGTCTCAGTCTCCTCGACTACTGGGTTGTTCGCAACGGCATTGCGAACTCTTAATGAGTCTGTTCTCGACCTGAAATCATTCATATCGTGCACCTCAAGCCATTTTGTGTGTGAAACTCGGGACGGTATTTTGTTGTTGTTTGTGTGCTTCATTGTTTCTAATTTTTATATTTATATTTTTATTGTTGTATTGAAGTCTTTTGTTGAAGCATCGAGACGATGTTTTTTTCACAGGGAGGCAATACAACAGTCTCTCCTCAAGTTTCGCTATCGCCCTGTTCTCTCTCAGTAATTTTCAGCGCGAACCACGCCTACAGTGTTCGAGAAGCTTCACGACTGCAGTAGATCATTTTGGTAAGATTACGCACACTTTGTGAACAATATATATTATTCCAGACTCAATGTCGCCTCTGACGGTAACGCTAGAATATTCTATGGCAAATGTATAGGTGCCGACTTGTTTCGCCGCTACTCAGTTGATCGACGGCGGACGCTCTGCTCGCCGCTATCAATAGCAGTGTATTGATGTACGCTTACTTTCCTTTTACGTGGCCACAAGTTTGTCCCAAATGAACAGTCTAATATTCGATCTGCAGTCTGCGGCCTTCGTTCATATCACAACCCCTTCAGAATATCCTCAAACCTGCTGCAGTGACGAGAAAATAAAATTACTTTGCCATGTTGCCCGTAATATACTGTATCATATTCATTGGGCAGACAAGGTGGAGCTCACTCAAACTCACTCATTAAATAAATCTTCCGCTTTGGGCTGGCTCAGACTCAGACTAATCAAAGCTTTCTTGAGACGGACTCCCGCGTACTAAGCGCAGCAAAATATTACTCACTGGATTCACTCAGACTCAGACTCCACCTCACTGCTCCATCTGAATCTCACTGACTCTGAACGATTCGAATCGAGTAAGTTCGCTTACCCATAATCATATTATTAGCTGAAATGTGGTTATTCTTGTTGCATATACGTTCGCAAATGGATATTGATTGTAACGACAAAAGCCTTCAAATTTACCTTCATAGGGATAACCTTCTCGTTTAAAGAGAAGTTTATCATCAGTGAGTGTGTTAACTGGAGCCCTCAATTATATTCAGAACCCACGCTAACAATTGACAATACTGACGATATTTCTGTCTGTATTGACACCCGTTTAAAAGAACATAGCTGGTGCTAAAACGTCAATTAAAACTATTCAAAATTGTTGAAGGGTGGGCAAGTTGATGCTTTGACATAGAAACCAAAGTGAGAGCGCAGCTAAACACGACACACAAGAAGAAACCGATGAGGGCAGGTGCCTTGGATGTCCTCGTCTGTTTCTTCTTGTGCGTCTTGTTTAGTTGCGCCCTGATGATGGTTCGCGTAACCATTCAGCAGTTAAAATAGCAAAGAGACCTATCAGCTCGTGATCTGAAATTTCAGGCTGGTGATTTTACACTTAGGGGCAACCCAAGCAAATATATAGCAGGAAAGACCTATTTTGAGTGTGACCTGTTTCAAACTCCTATACGGACAATGCCAAATGGTGGCAAAATTATTAGCATCAACGAACGGTAACTTCTGCTATTTTTAGGAGTCCTCAGCGAAACTTTTTTGTAGTTGATGTGCTTGCACACAACCATTCTTTGTAAATTTGAAGTTCTGTGTCTTTGACGAACGTTTCACTGTTAGGTGGATCAACGCAGAAAAAGATGTTGTTTAGTACTTACTTCCATGGGCCTTGCATACCATTTGTATCACTGAAATCAGAAAAACAAGTTAGTTCGAATAAAACGTCGTTGCGGTCTTCATGTTACTGCCCAGTGTTCACCTAATATGCACGAGCAACTCAAGTCACTTCATCATCATCATCATCATTATCATCATCATCATCATCACAATCATCATCATCATCATCATCATCATCATCATCCTAACTACGTCCACCGCAGGACAAAGGCTTCTCCCATGTTCCGCCAGTCCACTCGGTCCTGTGCCTGCTGCTGCCAGTTTAAACCCGCAAACTACTTATTCTCATCTACCCACCTAACCTTCCGTCTTCCCCCAACACGCTTGCCTTCTCTAGGAATCTAGTCAGATTAGATACCCTTAATAAGCAGCAGTTTTCCCACCTACGTGCTACAATACTTATGGAATTCAAGTCACTTATGAATATCCAATACTTCCATTTCCTCCTGCAGAAGTCATAACGTTCTTAGTAGACCTTTGTGAACTATTTACTATATGCAACTGTTTCAAGATGCTAGAAATATTCAGATCATAGTCATTCAAAGTGTGTGGACGCAGCCTGGTGTAGAAAAGTGGATAAAATATTTGCGAAAAGCTTTGCAATTATTGTCAATGTGGTAAAATGCTACAGAGGATTCCTAACCCCTGTATTATGTGACGAAAACGAGCAATCGCTTGTTTTTCTAGATGGCTACACTGTGTTGCCGCAAAATAGCTTTGCCGAGGTGCGATTGCGGCCAACAGATAGAACGGACAAAGGTGGATTTTTGTTCGATATTTTAGTGGTGTTTATGTATTCAATACAAGTGCGTGCTTACACAGTATCCCCTACATATGCTTATTACATACTTTTACATAGAACTTCCCATTCTGCCGTTAGGACTCTCACTCTTCTACATTATGCTATCCAACACATGCGGTAAAGGGGGTCAGTGTCTTTCGCGGTTTGTTCAGCGTGGCCAACAAACGCTTTCGCGTTAGCACTAATCAGTCTTCTTAAATTAGAGAAATTGCTATGCTTAAGAGCCTTCTGTTGGAATCGAAAACTGCCCGAAAAACACACACACGCACACAAGCTTATGTCTTTGTGTGGTGCCAAGAATGATCGAATTACCACGTTATACGTCATAGTTTTCTTCTACTGTACGTGCTATTGTTCATTCTAGGCTTGTACTGAGTTTCATTCATACGTCACAATTTCCTTTAGTGTAAAGGGAGTTTGTAAAGGGAGTTGCAAGCGCAAAAATAAATAAGAATTGTTGAACACAAACAACGTCTAAAAATCAGATAGTTACATCTCTCAAGCATGCCACGAAACCTAGTTAGAACTTTCTAACAGGATTTAGCGGCCCGGTAATATCCAGCATTGCTCTGATGTCTGGTCTAGCTATTCATTATCGAATGCAATTGTATAGATTCTAATTGCGACACCTCATTGCCGCATGAGAAAAATGAACAAGGTAGAAACTTTTTGTAGCATTTGATTTTCAAAGTCGTATACGTCGAATGGCGTGTCGTGGCTGGTCCTGACCATGTGCTTCCAGTTTGCGTGGTCTTTGATTCAGGCCGATAGAACATCGTCTGTGCTTTCGTAGAGTTCATTGGATGCCGTTGCGTTTCTGTCATCGTTTTTGCTTTCTATAATAGGGAGGTTGCCTCTAGTGTTACTTTTTGGCTGATGCCTTGACAGGTGAAAACATGGGCTAGTCTGTTGTACTTCATAGTGGACCTCACAGTGCAACCCCACACAGACAAATTAAAGAAGGCAGAAGAAGCACAGCGTAGACTCATGACTGAATTTCTCATTTCAAAAATGACACTTATAAATGTCGAATCAGAAATTATAAAACAATTTTGGTTGCGGATATCATCAACTTGACTGAGGTGATTCCAACAGCTTAAAATCGCTATCAGATATTATTTTCTGACAACCTTCAATCAGTAAGTGCGTTTCCGATGAAGCTTTAATTTATCGCTGTTCTTGTCTCAGAAGCTATTGCCACCTCAGAGGTTCTCGATGTAATTTTTGTCGAAACTGTTCATACTGCGGAACTGCGGAAGTTGGCAAGGAAAGTTGAAGAGAGAACGTGAGTCTGGTTTTCTCAGAAAGTTGATGTGGCTAATGGAGAGTCAGTACTCAGTATGTCTTGCCTGGATATGAAAGAGGCGTGTCAGAATGATCACGGAGCTCCTCAGAGGGTTCAGCAATTCCAGTCATAGTTGATGCCTCTTATAGTTCGCTTTGCACAGAGTTTAGTTATTCTGAAAGTGATGCTTTGTGTTGAATCTAAAGCAGCGCTGATGGAATGGAACGGAAAAACTATTGTTCTTCTGCAGGATCCGCTTTGCCCATAGCGGGCGTCTCCTACGTAGGAACCGATAGAAAATTCCTGGTGGCCACTTCGTGGACCTGCTCAGCCTCCTGAATAGAATGTCCCTTAAAAGCTCAAGTGGCTTATAATTGGTTGATTGTAGCAGAGCAGGCGTAATTGAACTTGGTTCTCAATAAAATTTTGGCATGGGCACTGATTTTTTGAAGTAAAACCTTGAGGTGAGAGACATATCCAATACTCGTCCACTCATCGTTGTGTAATTTTTTCATGCGCCAGGAAGCTATTTGGGAAAGCACTGAACGTGTGAGTTGTGTAGAAATTAATATAGAGAATAGAAAAACCACTTAATGCTAAACAAGCTGGAGGGTAACGTAAACAGGATTACGAAGCAACTGCATCGGGTGGTTACAAATGCTACGTGTTCCAATATGCAGTAAAAAAGTGTAAAGTTTAGTACTTAAGCTGTATTTTTGTTGCACCCAATATTATTGCGAAATAATGAACGACGACGCCACGAGACGTAGAGGGGATATTCTAGATGTACTGGTATTGCAAATACGTTGAAAGAACGTGGATAAAAAAATAAGTTCGTGCTGGCAATATCTGAACCTGCAGCCTACAGGTGACGCGCCCGTTGCTCTACCCCTGAGATATTGGTGGCAGTCATCCCCTCGTCCACTTAGGATGGTATCATCGACGTGTTGTTATGGCGCCTCTGATATGCGCAATAATTGCTTTTAAAGACGACAGTCTTTCTTGGGAACCTTCCACGGGAAAATTTTGGTCTGTCTGTCTGTCTGTCTGTCTGTACATTTGTCTGTTTGTCCGCCCTAACAATACCTCAACCGGCACTAAACGGCCGACCCCATCATACATATTCGAGTAGTCAAAAATGAAAATCATGGCATGTATGTTATGAATGTGATGATTTACAATCCATGGTCGTGCAGCTCTCGTGGTGGTTTCCTTCACATGGCATGTTGCTAAACTGGTATTGTATGACGTGATTGCATGGCGAACACAAGCGACAGACGCTAACATGAAAATCAAGACATGCGTGTCATGTAACAACATGACTACATGCCAGGCTCATGATGCGCTGGCGGCCGTTTCGCTAGCTTCACTTATACTAAATTTTGTATTACGGGACGGGAATGGATTGCGAAAGTATGATACTGCCACATACATGACAAAGATGAGATGCGTGTCATGTAACAACATGACTACATGCCACACTCATGATGCGCTCGCGGCCGTTTCGCTAGCTTCACATATGCCAAATTTGGTATTGCGTGACGCCGATGGATTACGAAGGTATGTGACTGGTGCAAACATAATCATGAGATGCGTGTCATGTGAGGACATGACTACATGCCACAGTCAAGGCACCAATACGTTTCGACTTGACGCGGTGCGCGTGCTTGCCGGCATTCATTTCGTCGCGTCACGCCGGCGTTGCCACGCCAGGCGCCGGTCCTGTCATATACTCCCAGGCGCACCGCGCTGCGTTGCTTTGACGCATGCGCATTTCAGCGAGTCTGGTGTCCCTCTGTCACGAAAGGGGGAGACGCAAATTGTCTGGGTAACGCATCGGCATAGAGTAATGTCTCTATGGCATCGGCGCGAAATGCAGCATGCGCCTCTCGCGCCGGTTGTTGTCGGGCCGCGCCGATGGACGCTGGTCGCGCTTGGCGTCAGACTACAGAGTTCTCGCGTTTTGATAACGTAGCTTCACCTTGCCCAGCGTGCGCGCACGTCAACGCTACATTGAAGTATATTGGGTTCTTCATGACGCGCTCGCAGCCGTTTTACTGGCTCCACATATACCAAATTTGGTGTTACGTGACATCAACAGATGACGATATATATGACTGGTGCAAACATGATAATCCTGGCAGGCGTGTCATCTAAGAACATGACAACATTCCACGCTAATAGCGTTCTCTTTGTCATTTTGCTAGCTTCACATATAATAAATTTATTATCACGTGGCGTGAATAGGTGAAAAAGGTAAAAGACACATCCAAACATGATAATAATGACATGGAAATCATGTACGGCATCATTTGCCTCCACCTCATAACAATATTTGTGGTGATTTTAAAGTGAGATATCAACAATTCTCATTCATGCTTCGCATATCATCGATTCCCACTGTACGTGGGATCTACCATTTTTTATAACGTGCACCTAAAGCTATTTGAAGTGTATACAGCGTAACTAACAAGATCCAGAGTGCACCCACCCACCGAGAGTCACTTCTGTTTACATTGAGCATCATACTACATTGGGCTTGACAATGCAACACCAACACGCCTTGTCTGTCATTAATGCACCAAATTCTGAGCACACTGTTACTGCGTTTCGCTCCCATGAAAATGCAGCTGGCGTATGCGGGGATCGTACTCGTGACTTCGATTCTAGGATCAAAAAACCTCATCATGCTAGTTTATCAGTGGGTGTTGCTTGCAAGACCAGTATGTATAAACGCTCAGCACGGGCGCGCAGCAGAATTCTGTTTACACTGAGTGGTGACGAAAAGCCTATAGCCATTATCTGAATAAAACACTTGCAAGGCTCACAGTATGGTATATTAAGTGCATCAAGCTAGCAAGCTCCACCGGATTCGCACTACCAATGGTTTTCTTGGAAAGCCAGAGCCCAATCAAGAAATGTACAGCAGTTGTCTATTTACTGTTTTTTTTTCGGTTTACAAACACGATTTTTTCTATTATGAGTCCAGCCACCACATTTTTTTTCAGTTAATGAATGGTTTGTAGTACTGTGCATGACAAGAATTTTTACAGTAGAGAGACCGTGCAGTATCGGCGAACTGCCATAATCTAGTCATGACGCATTTGCTTCTCGCACTGCTTGTACTGGAAACAATAAAAATTTACGGGCAGTTTTCAGGTTTTTTCAAGTGTAAATTTTGTAGCAGCTCGCAATGCAGCAGAAGTGCGTGCCTGCATTTCAGAATGGCGAAGTAGCGCTGCCCATAGCATGCGAAACGCCAGATAAGTGCTCAAGAAGCACGTTTTCCATGTGCGTAATGGGAAAACCTAGCAAGCAAGGTCAGTTCGAGCGACCGGAGCTTTGCCCTCTTTCCGCCAGGGCGGTGAACAGCGCTGCGCAAACATGAGCCTGTACTCCCTATACGCCCACCAAACGTTAAACACGCTCGTAGTTCTTGAATTTTTTTTTCTGCTCTTCGAGAAAACAACGCTGACGTCAGTTGTCACTAGGTTTCTCAACATTCTTGGAAAAACGTCATGTTCTTCACTTACCCCATCCTTGGTACTTGTTCCTATTTTAACTGTGCCTCGTATTTTTTCCGTTATTTTATGCATTGTACCAGTGTAACATTTTAATTCGTAATGGCAAACCAAAATAGAGTGCCCTATTCTGTTTTTTACATGACTGTGTTGTAGAAACCATGTATGAATTGTCAGAATAAATATCCACGTTTCCAGCTGAAAGCCAGACTGTGTTGTGGTACAACCTCTTGGCATTTATCCTACGCAAATATATATTTGCTTACAGGATATTTGAAAAAAATTCCCAAAAAGTTAATACCACGTGTTTCAGAGCAGCTCTGTTATTTATGTATAATAAGAAGGTTTGAAACATCAACCTGAAGCTGAACTGAAATGATTTCGCGATAGCAGAAGTTACGGCAAATCAAGTCTGAAGCGTTCATTTAACTGCTTCCTGCATGAGATGTGCGCACTGCTACGGGTGGTACTGCCTTCAATATAATGTGTTTGTCTACACAGACATGCATACTAAGCACCCTTGCTGTATCGAGTCACGTAGCCTTCAGTGGATATACACAAAATTTTTACGCAATGTAGGACTCCAAATATTTGCATTTATAGTGTACCATAAAAGACACTGTAAATTTATATAGTTCGCTTCGCAAATACTGCTTTCAGTAACAGCAATGCACTTTTGTAAGTTTGGATTCATATATATATATATATATATATATATATATATATATATATATATATATATATATATATATATATGTATATACACATTCATACATATATATTGATAAGAAGTATCACTACCTGATAAGTATCGCTGATAAGAGTATCAAACTCTGTGCAAAACACCTTGCCGTCACCACGGCGACGTGCACGTACACCGCCGCCGGAAAACTAGTCGGAGCGGCCAGTGGGGGTGAAGCCGCAAGATCACAGGTGCTATCTACAGATATACCCCTGTCAGCGTTTATGTTGCAAAACAAAGTTCGTGTAGTTGTCGATAGAGTGGCTACTATGGCACTTGTGGATACAGGCGCGACAGTCTCGGTGATGAGTGTAAATTTTAAGAACCTGCTAGGACCATAAGTGATGTTTTGCCTGAACCGTGGGGTGACATTTCGTGGTGTAAGTGGTGGCGTATTGTGTCCGGTGGGCTATTGTACTGTGGACGTCTCGCTGTGTGGTAAGGTGTTTTGCACAGAGTTTGCGGTTATTCCGCGGTCTACACATGACGTTATCTTAGGTATTGACTTCTTTTGTGAGTGTGGGGCAACTGTAGACTGCAGAAGTGGGCATCTTTCTATACACGGTACTTTCCCAACGGCGCTCTTGGAAAATTCCTGACCGCAGGGATGCATCTTTTTTGTCTCCGTGTATACAGTCGTTCCTGCATTTTCTGCTGTGTAGGTTCCCGTGACATGTTCCAGTAACAAATGTGGCACGTTTGACGCCACGCTCGCACCGATTCCCTCGGCATGCCTGAAAAAGAACATTCTCATTCCCCATTTTAAAGTGTCAGTCGTTGATGGACGGGCAGGTGTGTGGACAATGAACAGTTCCATGGAGCCCGCAATTCTGCCAGGCGGCATGAAACTTGCAGTATTTAGACCCGAGTCATGTACGACGCTGGTTGCGCTTGTTGATGCTACAAGCCAAAATGAAAATCTAGGCTTAGAAGGTTCAGAAGATGCCCAATTGCTACAAATGGTCAGCAAGTCACTTGACCAAAGCGAACGTCATACACTGCTCGACGTTCTGTCTAAGCACTCGAAAGTGTTCGATTTTTCTAAATACAGCCAAAGGCCCTTAATCCCAGCGTCCCGGATACGTCATCAGATCCACACCAAATCGGCGCATCCGATTAGGCAGAAACCTTACCGAGTGGCACCATCGGAGCGCAAGATCATCAACGAGCAAGTCCAAGAAATGCTCGAAAAGGGAATAAAGCAGGAATCGGCAAGTTCGTGGGCTGCTCCCGTCATTCTAGTGAGGAAGAAGGATGGTACGTGGAGATTTTGCGTTGACTACTGCCGACTAAATTCTGTTACCAAGAAAGACGTCTATCCACTGCCGCGCATCGATGACGCTCTAGACTGCCTGCATTCCGCATCCTACTTTTCATCTGTCGACCTGAGATCAGGTTACTGGCAAATTCCGATGCACGCAGCTGACAAAGAAAAGACGGCATTTGTTACAACCGACGGACTTTACGAGTTCAACGTTATGCCTTTCGGATTATGTAATGCTCCTGCGACATTCGAAAGATTTATGGACTCTATATTGCGTGGTTTAAAATGGCATATATGCATGTGTTACCTTGATGATGTCGTAATTTTTGGGCGTACGTTTGAGGAGCTCAACACTCGCCTAGACCTCGTGCTCAGCTGCATTGAAAAAGCTGGCCTTGTATTGAATAAACAAAAGTGCCACTTTGGTGAGCGACAGACATGGGTGTTAGGACATCTCGTCGAAAAAGATGGCATTAGACCTGACCCATAAAAGACAATGGCCGTTGGATCGTTCGAGCGTCCTAAATCTGTGAAATAACTGCGTAGCTTCATCGGGCTATGCTCGTATTTCCGCCGATTCGTCCCAAAGTTTGCGGATGTCGTTCACCCCCTGACGAGCCTTCTACGCAAGAACAGCCCGTTTCAGTGGACCTCTGAGTGCGATGCCACTTTTCACAAGCTGAAGTGTTAGTTAACTTCGCAGCCAATACGTCGGCACTTCAATCCTTCGTCGCCTACGGAAATTCACACAGACGCAAGTGGCATCGGTGTCAGTGTCGTTCTCGTTCAGCGTTCTGGCAACAAGGAACACGTTGTCGCGTACGCAAGTCGCTCTTTAAGCAAGCCTGAACGCAACTACACAGTGACCGAACAGGAATGCCTAGTGGTAGCCTTTGCCGTGCAACAGTTTCGCTCATAGATCTATGATCGCCCGTTCACTATCGTCACAGATCACCATTCCCTGTGTTGGCTAGTCAACCTTCGTGACCCATCCGGCCACCTCGCACGATGGGCCATTCGTTTGCAAGAACATGTCTTCACCATTTCGCACAAGACTGGCCGTCTACACGCTGATGCGGATTGCGTCTCCAGAATGCCGCTGTCATCGACACATTGTGAAGGCGATAACTTTGACCATCTTATCATTTCTCTGTCGTCTGGCTTTCCCGATGCCGTGACTTTCGCCGCTGAGCAGCGTAATAACCCAAGCTTGAAAGCTCTCTTCCCTTGAGCGAGAAATTCATTAGGCGAAGGCCGATTCTGCGTCCGAAATGGTCTTCTTTACCAGAGAAACTTGTCTACGACGGGCGTCCGCTTTCTTCTAGTTGTTCCTGCGTCTCCCCAAACGTCTGTTCTGCGTCTCACGCATGATGACCTCACCTCTGGCCATCTAGGCACCGCACGAACACTTAGTCGCACGAAAGAGCGGTTCTATTGGCCGAAAATGAGTAAGACAATTAGGAGTTACGTGGCCAGCTGCACGCAGTGCCAGAGCCATAAGCGGCCCTCCTCGGGTCCAGTTGGTCACCTGCAACCTGTAAAGCCTCCCGGTTCTCCTTTTGAAAAGGTCGGCAATGATCTGATGGGACCATTTTCACGCTCCTCAAAAGGTAACCGGTGGATAATTGTATGCGCCGACTACCTGACGCGGTACTGTGAGACGGCTGCCGTATGCTCCGCCACGGCAGTCCAGGTTTCGGAGTTCCTGTTGAATTCAGTCATCCTGCGACACGGACCTCCTCGCGTGATAATAAGTGACCGTGGACGACAATTTACCGCTGATACTGTCGAATAATTACTTCATTTGTGTGCTTCCAAGTTCTGACACTCAACTGCGTATCATCCACGAACTAACGGCCTCACCGAGCGGACGAACCGAACGTTGATCAACATGTTGTCAATGTACGTCGCCTCCGATCACAAAAACTGGGATGAAGTTTTACCATTCGTCACGTACGCCTTCAACACGTCGAAACATCGAAATGACAGGCTATAGCCCTTTCTATCTGCTCTACGCTCGCTCACCTCGACATACGCTGGACACTATTTTTCCTTTTGTCGTCCATGACGATTTAACAATTGCGGAAACGTTGTGTCGCGCGGAAGAGACACGTCGACTTGCCTGCCTACGTACACTGGCAGCGCAAGAGTCCTCCAGAACTCGCTACGACAGTCAACACAGGCATGTAACTTATGCCCCCGGTGATCTAGTGTGGGTGTGGACCCCAATACGCAGACGTGGCTTGAGCCAAAAGCTACTGGCACCCTACGCCGGTCTTTTCGTGATACTTCATCGCCTCAGTGAGGTCAACTATATATTTGCACGTGTCACCATTAGTGGCCGACGTTCATGCAAGACAGAGGTGACGCATGTTGCCCGCCTGAAGCCGTTTACACGAAGGATGCAAGAATGACTCACCCAGAGTGCTTCGTCTGAGACCGAAGGAATGATAAGAAGTATCACTACCAGAAAAAACAAGGGAAGCGTGGGTAGAGAATGAAGACAACGTTGCCTCCGCTGCGATCCCTCTGAGTGGGTACGAGCCACGGCGGTGGAGATCATCATCATTATACGGTGATCGCGGACTCAGGGCCCATTAAAAACCCCCATTAATTTACCTTGCCTTGTGTAACAATATATATATATATATACATATATATACATATATATAAATATATATATATATATATATATATATATATATATATATATATATATATATATATATATATAGGACATGGCACAACTGGGAACATTGTCACACAATGATGAATATATTTATTTCCCAACAGTTTCAGGAGGGGTCTTCCCTTCATCAGGGGATGAGTTATACTGACATGAACTTCCAAACTTCGTTGCTGCCGCGTCTCTCTCGCCTTGAAAGATGTTTGCGAAAGTGAGAGGGAACTAAAAAAAGGAAAAAAAACAAAAAAGGGGGAGAAAAAAGAGGAAAAGAAAAAGAAAGTAAAGAAAGAAAGTAAAAAAGAGGAAGAACCACTGTCAACACTGAGAACAAAAACAACTGTCCGTGTACGTCCACATATGGTTCCTATCATGTGCTGTTCAGTTCTCGGCGTGTCTCGGGCCACCCAAGATTGTCGCCGCGGTGCCGGGAGGGTCCGTGACGGCGTGCGTAAAGAAAGGGTTTCCCCGTAATGGGTCGGTCGGGGTGCGGCGTGCGTAAAAGAAGGATTTCCCCTTAATGGATCGGTCGGCTCTTCACCTTTAATCTTCGCCCGTTTCCCTTCAATGGTCATCAAGTGGTAGGCGAACGTAAACATTTTGTATGTGCATGTGGAAAGATGAAAAAAGGAAGAAAAAAGGAGAAAAAAAGAAAAACAAAAAAACAAGAAAGGACAGTGTACACGTACGAGTCAGTCAGAAAAAAGCATGGTCTCCAGCTATCAATCTTTGTCACCAATTTCCTCCACGTCTGTTTGAGAAACCGGACTGCAAAAGAGTTACGCTGAGATTTTCAAAACTGTGGTTTGGCAGGCGCAGATGTCTAGATAAAGGTAGCTTCGGCAGTGAAGTGGCGTGGTACCGGTGATTATTGAACCGCAGCCGAAATGGCGTGTCTGTTTGGCCGATATATTCTTGTCCGCAGATGTTGCAATGTAGCATGTATATACGTTACTGGAGTCACAATTAAGACTTTCAGTTATGCAGAATTTGAAATCCGAGAAGTTCGCTTTGGATTCACGTGTTGTGACCATCTGTGGGCATACCTTGCATCGAGCTTTTCCGCAGGGATGGCACCCTGATTGAAATTTGGGGGTGTTTGTTTTTGCTCTGACAAGAATGTCCTTCATATGTTTATCCCGGTGGTACACCACGTGAGGTGGCTTCGCGAAAATAGAAGTTAGTCGTTTGCTTTGCCAGATTATGTTGAAATGGCGGGAAAGTTTGTTGTTGATTCGTGGCGCTGATGAGGAGTAAGTTAGTACAAGGTTCGTTTGAGAAGTCGTTTTAGATCCTCTGTTTGGTCCCTTAACTATATCATTCCTTTTCACGTTGCGAGCACGTAGTATGGCATCGTCAATTATGTCTTCCGGATAATTTTGTTTCAATAAGGAATGCTTTAGGTGTTCCGTGTGTCTGTCAAATTCCCACATATCGGTGCATATTCTTCGGTACCAGTAGGCCTGAGAATATGGAATACCGTTTTGCAATGCTTTGGGTGGCTGCTGTTAAAATGTAGAAACATTTGACGGTCTGTAGGCTTTTTGTAAAGGTTTGTTGACAAGCGGTCATTTTTGACCGTGACAGTGACGTCCAAAAAGTTAATGCTAGTTTTGGAAATTTTGTGCGTGAATTTGATTGACGGGTGGCACTTGTTAAAATCCTCTATGAGGCGTAAAAGACTTCCCTCATCATGGTTCTATATCATAAAAATATCGTCTAAGTATATTCTGTAGTAGAAAGGTTTCAAGGTGCGTCCCTCAATGAATGGGATTTCAAGTGAAGCCATAAAGGTGCTCGCGAAGTTTGGGGCCATTTTCGTGCCCATTGCAGTGCCACTGACCTGAAGGAAATGCTTGCCTTTGAACTCAAAATGGTTAAAATTTAGTACAAGTTCAAGAAGTGTAAACAGTACCTCGCTACTTACACTAGTTGATGAGTCAGATTTTACGTATTCAGAAACCATAGCCGCTATTCCGTCATGGTGGGGTATGTTGGTGTACAGTGAGCTGACGTCTATGGTCACCAGAAAACTGCCGCCTGTGATGTCGAGACTTGAAGCTTCGCAGATGAAGTGGTTTGTGTCCTTTAGGTAATAGGGAAAATTTGGGGGGATGTTTTTTATTAAGGAATTGATGAACTCTGATATATTTTCTGTTGATGTGCTGTTACTGGATACTATCGGACGTCTCGGATTACCTGCCTTGTGTATTTTGGGGAGCAAATAGAATCGACCGGGAACAGAATGAGCCGGTAACATTGCTTTTACCATTTTGCCGGTAATTTTCTCGTCGCGGCGGAGATTCTTTAGGGTTACCTTTATCTCCCTTTCAAATTCGGGAGTCGGGGCCGTTGGAAGTTCTTTGTAGAATTTTGTGTCTGATAGCTGTCATCCCCCTTCCTTTAAGTAGTCCGACGTGTTTAGAATTAGTATGCAGCCCCCTTTATCAGCCGCAAACATCTTTCAAGGCGAGATGGACGCGGCAGCAACGAAGTTTGGAAGTTCATGTCAGTATAACTCATCCCCTGATGAAGAGAGGACCCCTCCCGAAACTGTTGGGAAATAAATTTATTTATCCTTGTTGACAACGCTCCCGTTGTGTCATATCCCATACCTTCCCGAAGACTAACTGGCCCATTGAATTATTACTCCCACTTCATATATATATATATATATATATATATATATAAATTTTCACCATCATCATTACAATCATGATCATCATCATCCTGACTACGTCCACTACAGGACCAAGTCTTCTCCCGTGTTCCGCTAGTCAACTAGGTCCTGTGCTTGTTTCTGCCAATTTATACCCGCAAACTTCTTAATGTCATCGGCCTACCTAACCTACTGTCTCCGCCTAACCCGATAGCCTTCTCTAGGAATCCGGCTAGTTATTCTTATCGAGAACTGGTTATCCTGCGTACGTGCTACATGCCCGGCTCATAGCCCGCCGCGGTGGTCTAGTGGCTAAGGTACTCGGCTGCTAACCCGCAGGTCGCGGGATCGAATACCGGCTGCGGCGGCTGCATTTCCGATAGAGGCGGAAATGTTGTAGGCCCGTGTGCTCAGATTTGGGTGCACGTTAAAGAACCCCAGGTGGTCGAAATTTCCGGAGCCCTCCACTACGGCGTCTCTCATAATCATGTAGTGGTTTTGGGACGTTAAACCCCACAAATCAATCAATCATGCCCGGCTCATGGCCCGGTTCTTCTTGATTTTAACTATAATATCCTTAACCCCACTTTGTTCCCTAATTCATTCTGCTTTCTTCTTGTCTCTTAAAGTTACTCCTACGTTTTTTCACATATATATATATGTATATATATATATAAATATGAGATATAACAGACAGTAATGCCAAGGAATGTACAGGGGAAGTTATTAACATTAATGGAATGTAAATAAGAAGAAAGAAAAGTGGATGGAAAAATTACCAACTGTAAGCAGGAATCGAACCTACGACCTTCGAATTACGCGATCGATGCTCTAACCACTGAGCTATTACAGCGGCCCTCTCTCCATCCACATTTTTGGGTTTATCTGTGAATTTAGAAGTAGGAGCGACAGTCAGCGCCATCTATAAGCCAAACAACGAGTGTGAAAACACTCTTATGCGCATGTTTGGCGTCACGTAGCACGTGAACTTATTAGGAGCGGGCAGCTGATTAATTGTCCCTCTTATACAACCTAAACACACCAAGTCTGCCAGAACGAGACCCTCGTTCAATGAAATAAGGGAAAGAAGTGTATACCTAAGGGCTCGTTTTTTCGTGTTTTTAACACAATAATAATGAGATATAACAGACAGTAATGCCAAGGAATGTACAGGGGAAGTTATTAACATTAATGGAATGTAAATAAGAAGAAAGAAAAGTGGATGAAAAAATTACCAACTGTAAGCAGGAATGGAACCTACGACCTTTCTTGAACTTCATGCGCCCAATAAATTTTTAAGAGAATAAGCTCAGTAACGCATGTGCACTTTGTAATGGGTCGCCGGGTTTGAACCACGAAGTTGGAGTGAAGTTGGAGTGAATTCGAAGGTCGTAGGTTCGATTCCTGCTTACAGTTGGTAATTTTTTCATCCACTTTTCTTTCTTCTTATTTACATTCCATTAATGTTAATAACTTCCCCTGTACATTCCTTGGCATTACTGTCTGTTATATCTCATTATTATTGTGTTAAAAACACGGAAAAACGAGCCCTTAGGTATACACTTCTTTCCCTTATATATAATATATATATATATATAAATATAAATATATATATATATATATATATATATATATATATATATATATATACACGGAAGTATATGGACGCCACGGACATTTCAAAGTTGATCGTCGGAAAAAAAGAGGGGAAAGGGGTGGAAGGGTGTACCTGGAGGGAAGGTGGAGGTCTACTTCAGGTTGTCACTCCTTTTTTTCTTGTTTTGGGGTACCTAATAGCGTAGCGATAACGGACTCATGAATGTACTTCCTCGGGCTTACTTGGATTTGGTTAGAGCTGTCATCTTTTGTTCGAATGAGGAAAATTATTGTCACTCTGAGTACGAGTGAGTCCTTTTGAAGGAAAAGTGGACGTCCCTTAAACATCACCTTTAGGTTGAACAAAATAAGCATATCCAGTTTCTTGTGCTCACTTTAGCCACTTACTGCCAACTATTTATTTTATGATGTTACTCGAGAAGTTTAAATTGTGGATTACAAAAATGTGATCAGTAAAGGTTAATAATGCATTGTGATTTTGAAACTTTCGCACATGGCTACAATCTGTATAACTGGTAGCATGCTTTAAGCCACCTGCAATTATGTGCGTGAAATGTTCTTGAACTTCATGCACCCAATAAATTTTTAAGAGAATAAGCTCAGTAACGCATGTGCACTTTGTAATGGGTCGCCGGGTTTGAACCACGAAGTTGGAGTGATAATCACTTGTTCTAATACCCGGTGGCCATCTACGCTTGTACCACGCAATATTCTAAGTTTTATTGCAAAACCTGCATTCAAAATACCTATTTTAAGTTACCTCCTAGCTCACCTAGATGACTCTGCGGCAAAGGCCATTGCAGACTGTACTCACAACGGAGAACAGATGCGACGACGAAGCTTTCATATTGAATATGTGCAAATGATTGAGCAGACGCACTTCGAAAATATTCGCAGTTTACGTCCGGTCACTACGTCGACGAAAGCTAGTGCCCTGAGAAGCCTTTAAGACGTTCAATAAACATAGGATGACTCAAAGGCATTGACGTCTCGAAATCCAACTACGCTGCCATGTTCTTAGAGGTGCTCATAAAATCAATTTCACAAGGCCTAATCATGAAATACCATCGACGGTGGCGGCAGGAAGCGTCGAGTGTGAACAACGCACTGAGCTCGTAAGAAGGGCTTGAGCAAAGGCTCAAGTACCTTCGCATTGAGCTCGAGTGCAGAGAGCTTACTAGCTACTAGCGACGAAATAATTAAACCAGTAAACACCAGACTTCCCTTCCAGGCTTCCCGCGGCTTCAGGTCTTCAAAGAAATTCAGGAAAGAGGCTGTGGGCGTAAAGTCGGTTCTTCACATTGTCAAAGAAGACACGCTTATTCGATGTGTTCTGGAAAGTCTACTAAAATGCTCAAATAATGACGGCACCTAAACACGCAACTAGCAGTCATTTTATGTATGCTTTGTCAGATGAATAGGAGCTTCGACGCAATACCATAGTACTGTGTCGAACAAAACAAGTATGTACAAAAGAAGTAAACATTTGCTGCCAAATAAGAGGCATTAGTTATAATGGTAGCCAGTGCACTCTAACAACATAAGATGTTTCTAGAAAATAGAACCTGACTGTCTCAGGAGTAATTGACATTACCGTCAACGTGTTTAGAAACAAACTTCGAGGTCGATGTGCTCGTCTATTGCTAGTTTAAGTAACTATCAATAAGCGGCAGAGCTGAGACACGCAGTCCGATCTCTACAGGCGTATTTGTCGGTGAAACCTGAGCTACCTTCGGCCGAATTCTTCAGAGATTACATGAGTCTTCAGCACAGAAACACGAACAGTTGAGCTCATTCTTGCAACAGAGTGGCCACCAGTGATAACACTGAAACATTCGTTTCTGCATGTATAATGAAGAGGCGGCTAACTCCCTTCTCACATTATCTACAGCTGACGCTCTGTTGGCCCCTTTTAGTCTTTAGTATCAATTGCAACAAGTTCGTGCCTTACTCACTTCAATATACAACGCTACACATCGGCCCACGACGCTTCTTCTTTGATGAAGCTTTATAAAGCGTGCAGGAACAACTATAGCTATCTCGTCACGCCCGTTAATCGTGCAGCCACCTTACTCGCATGCCCCGTGCCACCGTTTCACTCACGGTTATTTTCACTAACATTCGCAGCTTCCTTCCAAAACGTGAAGTAGTGTAAAATATGGTGTCATCATCCGATAGTAATGTAGTTGCACTAACCAAACATGGCTCTCCAGTGAAATCACTGATGCTGAAATTTCAAACAACTTTCCCAACTTTGATACTTTTCGGAAAGACAGGCACGGTGGCAGAGAGGGTAGGGTAGTGATCGCCGTTCATACTGAGCTATCCTGTTGCCCTGTCAATATATCAAGTGACCTCGAAATTCTGTGCCGGATCTGCCATACCGAACCTTCATCTATTATTCTTGGCGTGTGCTACAGGCCCCCTACTCACCATTCCAATTTTCCAGCAAACTTAACAATATTTTGAGTGATTAAGCCATGTGGCACCCTTCTGCATGCATCTTGCTTTTCGGTGACTTTAATTACCCCAGTATTGATTGGCCTTCTATGCAAATAGCTACAGGTAACTTGGAGGCTGCTGAATTTCTGGATTTCTGCCTTAACCATAATCTGACCCAACTGATAAAAGAACCAACTCGAGTCACTGTAGATTGTGCCAACATGCTTGACCTTATTCTGACATCGCATCCCGAATTCATGTCATCAATTAGTTACCTTAAAGAAACAAGCGACCGTAAATAATTCATGCCAAATTTTTCTCAAACCACTTTTTCACCATTCCCCAGCAAAAAAAAAATCGCCTCTACAATGAAGGTAACTACTCGGCCATAAACGATGAACTGCATGAATTTCTTCGGTCCTACGAGTTGACATTTCGCAATCGCTCTGTGCAACAGAACTCATCAGATTTTAAGGGCAAGATGAATGTTTCAGCGGACAAATATATTCCAGTCACCCCTAATCCTCCTAATTGTCATAAGCCGTGGTATACCAAAAACCTTAAACACTTGAGAACAAAAAGAAGCGGCTCTTTCGTAACGCGAAGTTTAAACCGAATGTCCACTCGTGGGACAGATACTATCAAGCTGAATGCGCATATCTCGCAGAAGTTCGTCAACGTAAACATTCCTTTTTTTCACTCGGACCTTCCCCGCATGATAACCGATAACCCCCGTAAATTGTGGCAGATCATTAACCCTCAGCCCAGCCGCTCGGTCCGTATCTATATGAATCAGGGTGATATCCTTTCAGATTCTGAGTGCGCTAATACATTCAACGCCGCTTTTTCATTCGTTTTTACAGCCGAACCAGACGCCCCCCCCTCCCTACCTGGGTGCCCTACCCCTAACATGTCAATAATGCCGGCTATAAAATTCTCGGCCGAAGGCATCGCATCACTGATTGAAAAGCTAAAGGTTTCTTCGTCCGCAGGTGTTGATGACGTCACCTCCAAACTTCTAAAAAACACTAAATATATTTCTGCCGCAGTCTTAACCTTGTTGTTATCGCAGTATCTATCATATGGCACTCTACCGAATGAATGGAAAATGGGGAAGGTCGTAGCCATCCACAAGTCAGGTAAGACAGTTTCACCATTAAACTACCGGCCCATCTCCATAAACAGCATGCCATGTAAAATCATGGAACATATCATCTACACTAACATCACGAACTTCCTCGATTCCAACAGCTTTTTTCGTTCATCACAGCATGGTTTTCGCAAAGGTCTGACCTGTGAAACACAGCTCGCTCTTTTTATTCATGATCTGCATTCCAACATGAACTCTAATATACAGGAACACGCAATATTCCTTGACTACGCTAAAGCCTTCGACAAGGTACCACATTAACGCTTGCTGTTAAAACTTTCCCACTTAGGTTTGCATTAAGATGTCATAAAATGGGTTAGAGAACTTGTTACTAGTCGGTCTCAGTGTCTGTGTATCAATAACATAGCATCTAACCCCGTCATTGTATTCTCCGGCGTCCCCGTGGGTTCCATGCTGGGTCCCCTATTGTTCCTGACATATATATAAATGATCTGCCATTGGAAATTACTTGCTCTATACGTATGTTCGCAGACGACTGCGTTATTTACCAGTCAATAAAAAATACCTCCGACTAGGCTGTGCTGCAGAGCAGGTTATCTGAAATTCTGAATTGGTGCAATCGCTAGCTGATGGTCCTGAATCCAAGTAAATGTAAACTAATGTCCATCACCCACTTGCGAAGCCCTCTGCTCTATTCGTGCAAAATTGCTAGCACTCCTAATAAATCTGTTAGTACCTTCAAATATCTCGGTGTAACTTTCTCCAAAGATCTCAATTGGTTTCCGCATGTGTCCAACGTCATCTCATCCAGTAACAAAACCCTAGGCTTTCTCAGACGTCATTTACGCAGCTCTCCTTCTCACGTTAAACTCATCGCATACAAATCTTTAATTCGACCAAAACTTGAGTACGCGTCCGCAATCTGGAATCCTCATGAATCTTATCTCAAAGACGCATTAGAAATGGTGCAGAACCGCGCCATCGGGTTCATTCACTCATCATATTCGTATAACGTTAGTGTATCCTCATTAAAGGCGGTTACTGGCCTGCCCACCCTTTCTTGTCACCGTCGCACTGCCAGCCTATCCCTGTTTCACAAAATGTATTACACTTCACTCAATCAGCCACCTTACATCTCAGCGCCTGTACGCATATCCCTTCGTAGAGGCCATTGCTTAAGTGTTGCTCGTCCTCAAACCCGTACTCTCACCTTCTCGTCTTCTTTTTTCCCACGCACCAATGTAGACTGGAACGACCTTCCCTACACCGTCGTTGCCACCACCAACCCAGATGCTTTCATTGATGCTGTGAAATTGCACCTCTCATCCTGAATGGTCATGTATCATGTACCCTTAGTGTACACCCACCCCTTATGTAATGCCCCCACTCGGGGCCTTCAAGGAAATAAAGTGAAAGTGAAAGTGAAAGTGAAAGTTAGGCTTCTCATTTACCAAGAACAAGTTCACCCAAATCAAGATATTCGTCTTGAACACATTGACTGTTGCCTTCAACAAAGTCACGACCATGTGACACCTGGCGGAGGAGCTGTGCTTTATTGTTATGCAAGTGCCCCTGAAGCCGTGAACCAAGCCCAAGTCATGAAGAAACCAATATTATCAAGAGAGCTCATCTAGGTTGACACAACGGGGATGGCCACCAAAATACGGCACAGTATCTGGAAAGCCGAGCACCACGACGACAAAAAATACAGCCACCAACGCAGTTTCTGTGTCACCTCCAAAAATCGTCATGAAGAAGACCAGGGAGCTGCCATCATTCCGAGGATCACTATGTAAAGACCCGGAACGCTGGCTGAAAAAAAAAATACAACCAGGCTTCTCAATTTATTCATTGGGACTGTCATGCAAAGCTTCGCCAAGCATACTTTGTACTCTAAAATGGTGCCATGATTGATTGATTGATATGTGGGGTTTAACGTCCCAGAACCACTATATGATTATGAGAGACGCCGTAGTGGAGGGCTCCGGAAATTTAGACCGCCTGGGGTTCTTTAACGTGCACCCAAATGTGAGCACACGGGCCTACAACATTTCCGCCTCCATCGGAAATGCAGCCGCCGCAGCCGGGATTCAAACCCGCGCCCTGCGGGTCAGCAGCCGAGTACCTTAGCCACTAGACCACCGCGGCGGGGCCTAAAATGTTGCCAGGACCTAATTTATTAACACAGAAGCTTACCTTGACGACCTGAACTCGGCATTTCTTCTAAACTTCGCAAGTGTCGTGCGTCAAGAATGTAATAAATACCTGACGAAATGCCGTTCACAGCTCTCCAACGAGAACGTCGCGATGTACACCGAAGAAATTGCCGAAAAAGAGCTTTGGTGCTAAGTGTGAGGTGTCCCGCAAGAGCGATTTTTTGGAATATTCACAATCAGCCTAAGACAACACAGGAATTCTTCAAGCGCCTTTCCACAAAAGTGGAAAAGACCCGTGAGAAGCGGACGCTGCAGTATAAACACAGCTCAGCGACAACGAAATGCGGCAAAGGAGAAGCCCTCAGCATGGATCACCTCTGTGCGTGATCACCATCCGAGTGATCGTGCGTGACGATTTGCGTAAGATGATTCCAGGATCTCAGCCTCAAGCGAACCCAATCAAAGACATCATTAATGAAGAGGTTGCGCTATTGTTGGCAATTCTCGGCCCACGCAACCTCATCCGGTTGCTATGAGACACGCTACTGCTGCGCGTTGCATCACCCACCTTCGGTGCCCAGAAGAGGCTCACAACCCCAAAACCATCGCATTTACTGCTGGTGTTAGCGGACCTGGTGATTGTATTGTTTGCTTCTTTAATTGTTGCTTTGTATTTGTTGTATGCACAGTTTTTATATACTATTTTATGCACAGAAATGGTGCTTATTCAGAGGATGGCTATTGCACGCATGCTCCTTTTTGTATTTATTTTTAACTAATTCGTCACGCGTTTAGTCCTTGGCTTTGGCAGACCGCTCCCAATTGCCTGGAAACTTTCGAGATTGCGAAAAACATTCTGACAGGCTTGAGTTCCGAAACGTGGGGAGTTGAATTTAGCATCGAACTAGTGCGGCCACCAGTGATACAGTACGTTCACATCGAACGAGGGGAACGCAAGGGGCTAGCGGATTTCCCTGCGGGGTGGCAACTAGGGCGTGTCTTTCCAGGCCCATCGTGTTGCCTTCTTCCCGTTTCGAGGGCTGAAGCAATTCATGGTGGGTGTGTCACCAGTTTGCAACACTGTGCGCTCATGACTCGGTCTTTAATTAGCTGCAGCCAAAGTGGCCAACATTTCCGCGCGCAGAGAAGATTGGTCCGGGTGCGATCCGGGCAAGCAGCTATGTGTTTTTCACTTTTGCGGATAAACTGCAGCCGCTATGCAGAGCCGCGCTTGGTATTGTCGCGGGTTATAAATTACAGGGGGTTTATTTAAAAACACTGGAACTTATAGAGACGCTCTCAGAGAAGGCCGCTAAGATTGTCGTCTTCTTCACTCGCCTGCGCTGTGCCTCTCGAGCAAAACCGCGTTCTTCGTTGTCGTTGCTATCTCACCGCTAAATGCAGCTTCACGCGGCATTACCCTCCCGCCAGAGTGAGCGTCGTCCCGGTGCTCAACAGATAGAGATGCAGCCAGCGGGTGTTTACATCGCTGAGAGTGGTAAAGTTTCATGCGGACCACGTGCACTTTCTCAGGCAGATGCTGGCGACGTTTCGAACAGTAGGAGGCGTCGGGCACGACTTCGAACGTCACGTCGCTAAGACGGCGCAAAACCTTGTAGGGTCCAAAGTATCGGCGTAGGAGTTTCTCTGAGAGGCCTCTTCGTCGTACAGAAAACCAAACCCAGACTTTATCTCCAGCTTAATAAATGACGAATCGATGGCGAAGGTTGTACCGTTGGGCGTCAAGTTGCTGCTGGTTCATTATTCTGACGCGGGCAAGCTGCCTTGCTTCCTCGGCGCGCTCAGTGAAGTCTGCGGCGTCTGTCTCTGAATCATTGCAATCGTAAGGCAGCATGGCGTCAAGCATTGTCGTAACTCTGCTGCCATGAGTTAGCGCAAACGGCGTCATTTTTGTTGTTTCCTTGCGCGCCGTATTATACGCGAATGTGATGTACGGCAATATTCGGTCCCAATTCTTGTGTTCCATGTCGACGAACATGCAAAGCATGTCAGCGATTGTCCTGTTAAGTCCTTCTGTAAGCCCATGCGTTTGTGGGTGGCAAGCAGTCGTCTTCCTATGCGCTGTGCCACTGAGCGAAAGCACAGTGCGCAAAAGCTCGGCTGTAAACGCGGTGCCTTTGTATGTTATGACGACCGCTGGAACACCATGTCTCAGGACAATGTTCTTAATGAAGAACTGGGCCGCTTCAGCTGCAGTGCCACTTGCGATTGCCTTGGTTTCCGCGTATCGGGTGAGGTAGTCCGTCGCCACTATAACCCATTTGTTGCCGCTGTCCGATGTTGGGAATGGGCCCAGCAGATCCATTCCGATTTGAGAAAACGGCGTTTCTGGCACGGGCACAGGATGTAATAGCCCAGTGGGTTTGCCAGGTGGTACCTTGTGCCGCTGACAGTCAATACATGTTCGGACGTAATTGTTTACGTCTGCTGCGATTCTTGGCCAGTAATATTTTTCTTTGATGCAAGTCAGTGTTCTTGTGAAACCGAGGTGGCCCGCAGTGGCTTTGTGATTGCAGACTTGTAAAATTTTGCTACGGAGAACTACCAGCAGATAGCTTCTACCTGTTGATGAATAGTTCCTCTTGTACAGAATTCAGTCCCGTAAACAGAATGACGATGAGTTCTTCGAAAACACTCTTAGTGCATTGGTGGCTCGTCCGTTCAAGAATTCTATAAGCGAGTTGAGCTCCCGATCATCTTGTTGTTGCCGAGAAATGATAGCTGCATCAACAATGTCTAAAAAACCTGGTAAATCATCATCCTCTATAGCCGGTGATTCAATCGGTGACCTTGACAAACAGTCGGCGTCTAAGTGTTGCCTTCCGGACTTGTAAACTACGGCCATGTCGTACTCTTGGAGCCGTAAGCTCCATCGTGCTAAACGTCCAGATGGGTCTTTCATGTTGGTCAACCAACAAAGAGAGTGATGGTCGCTTAGGACTTGGAAGGCGTGGCCATATAAGTACGGGCGGAACTTCGCAACGGCCCAAACGACGGCCAGACACTTCTTCTCCGTTGTTGAGTAGTTGGACTCGGCGCGTGTCGACGTTCTGCTAGCGTAGGCGACCACTCTCTCCCCACCATCTTGGCATTGGACAAGAACAGCACCTAGGCCCACATTTCTGGCGTCTGTATGGATAACTGTTGGTGCATTCTCGTCGAAGTGAGTGAGGACAGGTGGAGTTTGTAGACGCTGTCGCAGCTCGTTGAACGAAGCTTCATGCTCTTCACCCCATACAAATGCAATGTCTTCCCTTGTAAGGCGGGTGAGTGGAGAGGCGATGTGTGCAAAGCCTGCTATAAATCGCCGGTAGTAGGCGCAGAGACTCAGAAAACGCCTGACCGCTTTGTTATCAACAGGCCTTGCGAACTTTGCGACGGCTGCCGTTTTATCTGGGTCAGGCTTTACACCTTCGCGACTAATCACGTGTCTCAGGAACGGGAGTTTTTCGAAGCCGAAGTGGCATTTTTCCGGTTTGAGTGTGAGTCCAGTGGACCGTATGGCTTGAAGGACTGACAGTAGCCGCTTTAGATGCTCTTCAAACGTGGCCGAAAAAACGATCACGTCGTCGAGGTACACAATGCATGTTTTCTATTTCAGGCTGAACAGAATGGTATCCATTAGTCTCTGAAACGTGGCTGGGGCTGAGCATAGACCGAAAGGGAGGACTTTGAATTCATAAAGCCCGTCTGGTGTCACGAAGGCGATCTTTTCTCGGTCGCGCTCATCTACTTCTATTTGCCAGTATCCACTTTTAAGGTCCGTTGACGAGAAGTAGCGCGCATGCCGTAGCCTGTCTAAAGAGTCATCGATCCGTGGTAATGGATAAACGTCTTTTTTGTAACATGGTTCAGCTTACGATAATCGATGCAGAAACGCAAACTGCCATCTTTCTTTTTCACGAGTACCACTGGCGATGCCCAAGGACTTTTTGATGGTTGGATTACGTCATCCTCTAGCATCTTCTGACTTGCTGCTGGATTACCTCACGTTCTTTCTGAGCGACGCGATATGGGTTCTGTCGGATCGGTCTTGTTGTGTCTTCCGTAATGATGCGATGCTTAGTCAGAGGCGTTCGACCCACTCGTGATGTCGATGAGAAGCAGTCCTTGAACTGGTCGAGCAGCTCCATAAGACGGCATCTTTCAGTTGGTGTTAGACTCGGACCGATATCAACTGGTGGTGTTTGTGGAGGTGATTGAGCTGTGGCTTCCCCTTGCATTAGAAGACAGTCGTGAGAGTAGTCGAGCTCTTCGAGGTACGCCACAGCCGTGCCTTTACCGATGTGCCGGCGCTCATTCGTGAAGTTGGTCAGAAGCATCTCTGCACGCCCTTCCGCTAAGCTGACGATGCCGTGAGCGATGGCGATGCCTTGGCGAAAAAGAAGGGCAGTGATGCGTTCGGCTATGGCATCTTCATTGCAGTCCACGTCACAACAGACGGAAACAAGACTACATGACAGTGGTGGCACGCAGACGTCGTCGTCAACCACACGTAACACCCTGGGTTCTTGGTCTGGATCTTGGGTCACAGACTTGTCAGTGGCGAGTGTGATCACACCATCGCGTATGTTGACCACAGCACCGTACTCTCTCAACAAGTCTATTCCCAGTATCATAGCTTTGCATCACTCCGGTAGGATCAGAAATGTGGCTACAATAGCCATAATCTCAATTGTGAGTATTGCTGTACATTTTCCGGTGGGAGTCATTATCTGGCCTCCAGCATTTCGGATATAAGGGCCCGTCCAGTCTATCCTGACTTTCTTAAGTTCGTCTGCCAATCGTTCACTCATTATGGAGAAGTCTGCACCCGTATCGACTAAGGCCGTCACTTCAACGCCGTCAATCGTCACAGCGAGGTCGGCAGTTACAGTTTTCTAGGCGGAGTCTTCATCGTCATCTTACACGTGTTTCGGCAGCAGTGGGGGATTTTCGGCAATTCGACGGCTTGCAGCCTTCCCCCAGAGGTTGCTGTTTTCAGTTTCCCCGCCATGGGCTGGGAGACCGACCTCTGACGGCGTCAGGAAAACTACGGCGGCTTGGTGAACCAAAGCGAGCCGGGGATGGTGAGCGCGTCCGGAAGGTAGAAGAGCCTTCTCGCCTGCCAGCCTGGTCGTCGTCGATAGGGGCATGGCTTTCGTCGAACTGTCGGCGCGTAGTTGTAGGTGCACTACCGCGGTATTCAGCTCGGCGATGTGGGCAAAAACGGTAAATGTGCCCTGGCTCTCCACTGTTGTAGCAGAATGGTCGGCGATCCACAGTGCGCCGTATGTCGGTCTTCCGCATATAGGGTCACTCACAGAATCCTGCTGAGCCCAGGCTGCCACAGGATACGGCTCGAGGTACTGCGGCGCTGGCATGGGTGTGGGTAGAGGAATAACGTGTGCATAGCTGTATCCGTTCGGCTGGTAGGATACTTCTGGAGCCAATGAACGACGCACAGCGTCTGTATAGGTACACGAGTTTGGACGGTGCGGTGGAGCGGAAGACTGCTGAGGAAAGGCAAACGCTTGTCGAAGCTCATGGCGAACGACTTCAGCGATGGAGGCTACCGTGGACTCCTGCTGTGGAGGCGCCTGTGACTGCAATGTGTATTTTGCGTTCTCCTTCGCGATCTCCTCACGCACGATCTGTCTAATCAGGTGGCGTAGAGAAAACTCGTCGTTTGCGGTAAATGCGGCGGCACCTGCAGCTGCGCCGGTGGCCGGGCGATCAGACTGTCGGTACCGTTGCTGCAGCGCACGCTCTATTGCGGTGGCCTCCCTGGTGAACTCGTCCACTGTCGTCGGCACATTGCGCACAAGACCAACAAATAGCTGCTCTTTGACGCCCCTCATGAGATGGCTTAGCTTTCGAGCCTCGGGCATGTTGGGGTCCGCGCGGTGGCACAGACGCACCATATCCTCAGCAAACACGGCGACGCTTTCATGCAGCTGTTGGGTGCGTCCTTCAAGAAGGCGTTGTGCGTTTTCGCGTCGGTCCGCTTTACCGAAGGTGTCAAGAGATCGACGACAAAACTCCTCTCATGTCGTCAATGTTGCCTCCCGGTTTATAAACCACGTCTTCGCGCCATCTTCAAAGGCGAAGTATACGTGGAAGAGCTTTCCCTCGAAGCTCCAGTAGTTTGATTTAGCTACCCGTTCAAACTGCTCAAGCCAGTCTTCCGCATCTTTGTTCGGCCGGCCATTAAATGGTTTAGGAATGTCCATATTCTGGACCGTCACCTGTGCAGGACTCCTTGCCATTTCTTGAGTAGGGGTGGCTGTCGAAAGTGTTGCTCCCTTTAAAAGGCCAAATTCCGGTTGAAGACCTTGAAGGCGACGGCTTGCGCGGTGCACAGGCGTCTCCACGCGAGGCTGTCTCGTAGGGCTGGACTCGGGGCTTCTCACAAGGGTGCTGACTATGAGGTGGTAGTACCCAGCTCCTCCACCAGTGTCGCGGGTTATAAATTACAGGGGGTTCATTAAAGACACTGGAACTTGTCTTGTCTTGTCTCCTAGAAGATCTTGGCTCATACCCACATGGGGGATTGGCCACACTGTACCTCATAATAGATCATTTTTTACAACGATTGCTAAAAAAACAAAAAATAAAGAGAAATTAGATAGGAACAATAATAATGTTCCTTTGAAAAAACGTGAAAAATTGCAGAAGAATGCGATAAACGAGAATATATAAAACACAATTAACAAGAATGAAGAAGGGGGAGAAAGAATTGGATATATCTGGCAGTAACACTAGCAGCGTATCCTTCCGGTTGCCTGAATGAATGAAACTGGATTTTATAGAGACGCTCTCAGAGAAGGCCGCTAAGATTGTCGTCTTCTTCACTCGCCTGCGCTGCGCCTCTCGAGCAAAACTGCGTTCTTCGTTGTCGTTGCTATCCGCCGATAAGAATTCTAATAATCGAATACTTGACACGCCATGTATAAATGCAAACACCGCTGTCTACAAATAAAATTATCGATGATGAACGCACCCTTTACTAATATCAGTAAGCTACGTCTATTGCTTGTAGTTTGACTTTTCGCTTCTAGGCAAATGTTCGCCCTGGTACCGAATTTCTTCTTCAACACACTGGTGTATATTTGTATATTTGATTTCGGTTCCGCTATCACTGCCGCAGGTGGCGCCAGTGTTGTTTATGTATATAAGCTTGCGCAAGTTGGAATAAAAGGGCTTTTGTTCCGATGGGAACTCAAGTTGTCTAGTCGTTCATTCATCGGCGGCACACGCCACCACTACATTGGCGATGAGAATGCTCGTTTAGGAGGGGGTTTGATTTTTGTCATTTTCGCCGACTGATTCCCGCGCCATGAGTGTTTCCGGACTGGCACCACCACCCCCGTTCCTGCCCACGCCTGCCCGCCGTGCTGTTGCCCTGGCCGCAATGGATCCGCATCTTCGAGAATTTTCTGCTCGCATCTGGTGTTTTGGACTGTGCACCAGACCGTCGCAAGGCTCTCCTAATCCACAGACTCGGCGTAGAAGGCCAGCGCATATTTCACACACCACCGCTTTAATCTTCGGCCAACGCAATGTCCGGTGAGCCAACTACTGATACGGATTCGGGAGCTGTCAAAGACACTTCTCAGACACAGCGTGAGGCGTACTCGTACGATACCACTGTCGCAGCGCTGCATGTGCACTTGACGACAACAATCAATGTTGTGGTCGAACGGCACTGGTTCAGTTGGCGCGTGCAGCAAGTCGGTGAAGCAATCAATGAGTACATTACCGTTTGCGTGAGCTTTCTGCTACGTGCTTTCTTCCTCCTCAGGAAGATTTCTTGCGTGACCAGTTCGTTGCGGGCGTATCATCTCGGAAGTTGCGCGAGCTGTTGCTGCTTCAAGGGCCTTTCGTTCGCTCGAGCTGTACTAATAGCGACGCAGTTTAAGCTGGCAACCAATGATTGCAAAGAATTTGCTACTGCAGTTGTCTAGAGCATAAATGCTCGTGGAAACACCCTTCTGCCCGCATCTTTTTCCGGCGACTCCTCGAAGCGGTTCCGCAGCCAACAGGGCCAGTGTTACCACAGCTGTTCACCTCGGCACAACGAAGCTTCATTCTGCTGCCCCGCCAAAAACAAGCGGTGTCATGGTTGCAGTATTATTGGTCATTTTCTCTCGGTATGCAACAGAAATGCCACCCCTGTTCGCGAACTAGACGACAAGAGTTCGATAACTGAAGAAGTATTGAGCCTTCTTACGTGACGACATCCTCTCGTCCCGCAATCTACATATCGGTATCAGTCGGTGAAACGAAGTGGGTTCAAGATCATCAGTATCGATTTTGACTCATGACCTAATTAGGCAGCATTTTGAACGTCAGCTGCTTTCAGCTGTTCGAATCATACAACTGAATTATTCGAAGAAACCCATTGCAGTGTGCGGTTGCTTCTTTGCTGATGTCACGTACAATGCTCCTTTTTATGTCATTGAAAAAAGCACCTCGCTTTTGGGTATTGATGCAATTAGGGCGCTCAGTCTGCAGATTGATGGGTCGTCACTACAGTGCCTTGAAACGACAGCGGTGCGTACTGGCGCTTAAACGGAGACACCGCAGTGAAGACAGAGGCGATGGAGTCCATTCACCTTCCATCAGAATTAGTCGAAGAGTATGGTGCCATTTTCAATCCAGGACTTGGCGTCGCAAAGGCTTTTGTTCGTCGCGTCAAAACACGATCGACCGTTCAGCCAGTTGCTTCAAAACATAGGCACGTTCAGCTCTCACCGCGGCCACAAGTCTCCGAAGAACTGCGCTGCTTGGAAAAAATGGACGAGATAGAGCGAATAGAGGCATCTTAGTGGGTGTCCCCCATTGTTGTGGTTGAAAATAAAGATGGAGGTATCCGCCTTTGTGTAGATCTTCAACAGGTAAACAAAGCCCTCGTAGCAGATAGCTTTCCCCTCCCTCATACATAAGAGCTATTGCATAGTCTAGTGGGGGCAACCCACTTTTCCAAGCTTGACGTTGCATCAGCTTACCATCAAGTCATGCTTCACCCCGAGAGCCGCGATAGGCTTTTATAACACACGATGGCCTCTTTCGTTTCAAGCGCGTGTGTTTTAGGCTCACGTCAGCAGCATCTGCTTTTCAGAGTATGATGTCAAAAATTCTGCAGGGCTGCAGCGGCTTCCTGTTTTATATCGATGACATCATTGTGTATTGATGACATCATTGTGTTTAGGAAGGGCAGAGAGGAGCACATGGCGAATCTTACCGCAGTGCTGAGGTGCATAAAACAGGGAGGACTCAAATTGAACACGAAATGCGTCATCGATACGCCAGAGCTTGCGTTTTTGGGCCACAGGATGACCGCAAACAGGATTGTGCCGTTGAAGGAAAAGGTTGCTTCCATCTGAAGCACTCCAGTGCCTACGGATCCAGCCAGCCTTCGATCATTTCTGGGATTGGTCGAATATTATTCTAGGTTTACTCCCGATTTCGCTGACGTGGTTGAACGAAAGCGTGTCCTGCTAAGAAAGGGGCAGCGATTCGTTTGGTCTGACGAGATAGACGCTAGCTTCAGAAAGACCAAACACGTTCTGGCATCTAGCTCTATACTGAGAATGTTCGATGAATCTCTTCCAGTCTTAGTGTCGACGGACGCATGAGTGTGTCAAGTTAGAGCAGTCTTACAGCAGGTGGACGGACATATACTGCACACTGTCGCATTCGCGTCTCGAGTTCTTTCGCCAGCTGAGAGGAAATACTCGGTAGGATAACGGAAAGCGTTGGCCTGTGTTTGGGTGTGCGAGCAATGGCACGTGTGCTTGTGGGGACGTCACTTCACGTTGCTCACTGATCATCAAGCCTTGGTGGCATCGCTTTCAACCCAACGAACAGGAAGGCGCCCCTCGCGGGTAGAGCGATGGACAGAGCACCTACTACGGTAAAACTATACCGTCAAGTACCGCAAGGGGTCGCAAAACCAACTGGTGGGTGCACTCCGACGCCTGCACACGTTGTCTTTCCAGGAAGAAGAAACGCTGTTTGACGAGGTTGTGTCAGTTCTCGAAATTCCTTCCTGCATTACCAGAGAACAGTTTGAGCAGTCCTAATTGCAAGATAGCGCACTGCAACAAAGCAAAATATATGTGCAATCGTCGTGGCCTGCACACAAATTGTTATCGCCCGAGCTTCAGCCATTCTTCAAAGTACGTGGCAAACTTTGTGTGGCAGACAGTCTGATCTAGCGTGGCGAACGGCTTGTGGTCCCCACGGCCCTCACGCAGCAGGTAATCGCTACAGCACCTGAGTCGCATCTCAGAGTGGTGGGAACAAAAGTGCGGCTGCGAGAAAATTATTGGTGGCCAGGCATGGACCGCGAAGTCGAGCTAGCTATCCAGATGTGTAGCATATGCCAGGAAGCAGACAAGAGCGTCAAGGAACGAGCTACACCCTTGCAACCGGCCCCCTTTCCAGAGCAGCCGTGGCTCAAACTAGGCATGGATATTGTAGGCCCATTTGAGAGGGTACCCTACAATTGCAGATATGCAAACACGCTTGTAGATTAATATTCCAAATGGCCCGAAGTGAATTTCTGCAGGGAGTTGACAACCAGCACCGTAATACGCTTCTTAGTCTCTGTGTTCACGCGCGAAGGCTTCCCAGAAGAGGTTATTTGCGATAACAGTCCACAGTTTGTATCTAGGGAGTTGGAGGCACTTATTCAAGATCGCGGCTTCCAGGTCAAACATTTGTCAGTATACTATTCACAAGCAAATGGCCAAGTGGAGTGCTTTAACAGAGTATTAAAAAGCTTCATGCAAGTGGCGCTTCTTGAGCAGTGACCCTTGCGCCAGGCGGTAACAGAGCACATGGGTGTTAACTGATGCACACCGCAAGCTACAATGGCAAGGGCTTCAGCTCTTCTGGTACACGAGTGGCTGCCAAGAAGTCGGTTGGATGTCGTCGGGCATCCGTTGTTAACCTTCTTTGTTGACCCTAACTCGGAACTCCAGTGTTTGCGTGAATGGGTAAAGCAAAAGCAACAGAGCAGCAAACAATACACGCACGCTTGGAGGGCTGCATGAGAAACCAGAGTTCACGTTGGTGACTTCGTCAGAGTGAAGAAACCCGCTACTAGATTTAAAGGCGACATGAAATTCAGCTGCCCAAGAGAAGTGACCAGCAGAAAGGAACCGTCTTCTTTCTACCTGGCTGACGGCAAAAGGTGGAATGCAACCAAGTTCTCAAAGGTGCCACGAGCCTCTGCCGCCCTTTATACGTGGGGAGGAAATGGTGCAGCTAGGGGAGGAGGATCTCTGCCTACATGCGGGGGACCCACCCCAGTTCTACGCAGCAGCTGAACTACGAGTTCAGCTGCTGCTCCTTCGGCTGCGAAGGCACCCACGTCTCCTGCGTACGCTGCGCAGGCACGCAGTCCTTCTGCGTACGCTGAACAGGCACCACCCACGTCCCCTTGGCTGCGCAGGCGCACAGGTCGCCTGGTGTGATGCAGTCAGCAGAGTCTCCAGGAGCAGTCACACAGCAATGATGGGTGCAACCACCACGAAGGAGACTACCACCAGAGCGTTATGGCTACAAGGTGTAGCGGGAGAAGTTGTGCTAAATCGATTGAAACGGACGTATCCAGTGTGGTGAATTCCTTTTGTAAATTATGTGATTTTGTAGTACTAAAATAGTTACGTTCATTGTACACTTTGTATTTTTGTATAGTGTTTTTGCTTATGTGCTAACATACTAGCCAAATAAATCAATAATCCATATAGCTGAGGGATTGTGTTGCATATTTGGTTTCGGTTGCGCTATCACTGCCACAGGTGGCGCCAGTAGTTTTAAGTATATAAGCATGCGCAAGTAGGAACAAGGAGGCTTTTGTTTCAATGGGCACTCAAGTTGTCCAGTCGTTCATTCATCGCTGGCACAGACCGCCACCACACACACCGAATGCTACTTCCGTCAATGAAACTAGCATGATACAATACAAATCAGCTCGAAGCATGAACTCCACCGTACCCTGGGCAATATTCCTGTTTTGGCTACGCGCTTGGAAGGCCCAAAGTCCCTACTCATATTCACTGATTGATCCTTAGTGCTGCCAGAAGTAGATAGACTGATTTATTATTGAAGATTTTTTCTGCTTGAAGTAACCTATAGTAACTCAATTTCTTCACTTGTAAGATGTATGTAACATTGCACTTTTATGCGTCTGTTCAAGTATGTCATTTCTGCAATTATAATAAACATAACTCACCATACACAGCGGCTAAGACAGTGATAAAAGCCTTGAAAACCATAGCGCTGATTGAGAGAGCTTTCACCTGATGATCAGTCGCACAGTAGAGATGGAGACAAATGCACAGCATTTATATGTTGCCGCCTAGAAGTTTGATAAATAAACCAGATAATAGAAGGTCACCAAGCGAAAACAAAAGCAGCATCGAAGAGGTTTCGTCTTTTTTTTTCCGAAGGCAGGATACAATCGAACATTTCCAAAAGTGTGCTGACGTTGTTTATCAATGATCAATGCCGTGGTGCTCAGAAATGTCAGCGTAAATGATTGAGGGCTCCATTCAGAATTGACAGTTAGGAATAGAGGTGTCGTTAAAATACCGACGTCCTACGAGAGGGGTCAAAAAGATTTGCTGATTCGTTTATGAAGGTGCTAATACCACTTTTAAAATCTATGGTGAACTCTATGACAACTTCCGCGTTTCGTAAATAAGACATGTCTGGACTAAACTATTTTTGCTATTTCGCAAAAGAAAATTGCGTTACACTGGGGACAACCAGTGAAAGGGTCCTGGCTGCGGCAACATGAGACAATTTCAATGCATATTTTACTAATAACTTCTAGAAAACTTGTAGAATTTTCACATATTAAGAATTTTTCCAGCAAAAAAGAACAAACCTATTTCGAAAGAACATTCCAGCTATTTCTTTTTTTTTTCAATTTAGTGACAGAGACAACAGCAAGTACAATCATACTGACGTTATTTCAGCTCCTTTTTTAGTTGAAAGTCGTATACTAGCCGATACGATAAGTATCAACTTACTCTGCTACGTACGCTAGAATAGCAACGTGAATGCAGTGTAGTAAAAAAAGCATGACAAAGATAATGAGGAACACTTACACGAGTACACCTAGGCAAGACCTAGTACCAGAGCGGGAACTCGTTATAGAACATCAACTGTCTCCAAGTGATAGGTTGTAGAAGACTAAAGGCCTGAAACCTGGGCGTCAGAAGCTCGTGGCATGGTGAGCGACTACAAGGAAAGGTGCATAACACTTATGACGCTGATGTTAAAACGGCGAGGACCATCAGCTGCACTGTGAACACCACCATTTCCGTAACATGTGACTGTTATAAACAGCCAATGGAAGCAAGACGCTAGAGTTCTCTAAATGCATGGCTGAAACTCAAGGAATGCAAAACCAGAACATATTGTTTGTGATCTGCAAGAATGACGCTTTGTCGGTCTTTCAGGAAATGCATAAAATGTTTGACTACTAATTGACTAGTGAGGAGCTCCTATCCGACAGTACTGGTTCGAAATTTGTAGGGATGCTCCTTTCAGAAAAAGAAGCTTGTAAGAGCCCACGCACTAATGCATAAACCAGCGATGAATTATATTAGTAACAGTTGATGTTGATGTTTACGCTGCAAACGCACCGTATAGTCTTCATTGATCTCGTACTCCCCCTGGCATTTATTACCATTGCTGTCATGCCTAAAAAAAGTCTTACAAAAGCTCCTGTTGTTCCGTAGTCGTTCTTGAAAGCGCTAATATGACCTATGTGGGTGAGCCAAAAGAACAAGCCCCTTGCGATTTCGTCTATAAGAAGATGCAATGTGTGAGCTATGTCACGTCAATCGAAAGGGATGCTTAAACACTCTAAAGAAGTTCAAGGAATAGTTATAGCTCTTTTAAATAGATGATCTGGTGATAAGCTTTGACAACGTTAATATGGAAGTGTACTGCTGTGCCGTTTAAAAACATGGTGTGATCTCGAATGTTTCGTGGTTAACACCGATCAAAAATGGTGACCGCATCTAGTGCATGATAATCGACACAGGACTTCCACTTTTTGTTTTTCTTTTATACCATGCGAAACACCCACAACCACAAACTTGATCACTAACAACATATTTTTAGTTTCACCATCTGCCCAAAGTCATTGTGTCGAACTCGATGTTTATGGGGACCGTACTGATGCGGACGGCACCAAATAGGCGGGCCTGTGGTAACAATATCATGCGTAACTGTGTGCAAGACAATGCTCTTATCAATATCTTATCTTATCTATATCTCATCCTATATTTCTGAGAACTCATTGAGAAAATATGTATACGGCGACGCAGGTGGCTTGACGAAAGTGAGGTTCAGGGCCGCAGCATCCGATAGAATTTCATTCATTGATAGACCCGTAATCCTTTCCTCCCACTCGAAACAGCTGATGCGCACCAGAAGGTGAAAATTACTCACTAAAGCAGCCGCTAAGATGGCATAGCACACGTCTGCTCTCCCTAATAGCCAGATAAGCCCACTTTTAAGATTGATAATGGCGGTAGTGTACTTCAGTTCTTATGCTGTGATGATGAAATGTATACCAAAATAATTACTTGCAGATAATAGACATTCTGCGGAGATGGTGGGCATCACTGGACGTGGAATATACGCTGACCTATGAGCTGTTGCTCACCAAAAATTATACTCCTATGAACTGGTAGGTGTTGTACAGAAGGCGGCTTGACAAATGGATGTGGTAAGTATGGTGTTATGCGCGACCAGTGTGGCAGCTTTCCAAGTGCCACGAAGAAGCTGGGACTTAACGACAATTCACACGCGTAGTCGGTGCTTTGAAGAAGCAGTCGTGGTAGCGCAAGCCTTGTAATAAAAAAAACTGTGATCAGGTTTATGAAACGGCCGTTGCGTCGAAGGCGGCGTGAGAGCTCGCTAATGAATTTATTCGGGTCGCTCGTGGATGCCATGATTGTTCGGAAGCTCCTGCAGCAGCTGAACTGTTTGAGAAGGGAGTTCTTTCAGCTGTTCCAAGATCAAAATATACTTTGGAAACTGTACAATTACAGAAGAATTGATGGCTGCGGGAGCGATGTGCATTCCATACTCGGCCAGTTCAACGCTTTCCAAGAATGACTTATACTGAGTTGAGACCAGAGCGATTGGTACGTTGACTGGCAAAAGCTCTAAATGCCACCAACGTACGTAACCGCAGCCCTCTCGGAGCAGGCTTGCTTGTCACCGACCACGTACTGTGCGTGACGAAGAAGAGCTGATTGGATGTCAGTTTTAGAAATTCACAGGCGATAATTGCGGTAGTGTTGCGGCAGCTGTAGCTACTATAACACTTGTCGAAAGTGCATGGTTGGCTGCACGTGGAGCTAGAAGCCGAGGTAGCATTTCTTCCCGTGCTAACACTTACTGTGTGAAAAGGAAACGCAGCAAGAAAGTGGGGCGCTTATTTTGACCTCCTGTTTTGTGATATGGCTGCCTCCTTTTCTCCATTCATCAGCCTTCTTTCTTTTCCCGCGGAAACACCAGAAAAAATTGCCAAGCTTTCGCGGAACACGCAGCACAGTCACTGCGAAAGCTGGAAGCGCGGCCTTTCAGTGATTTTTCTGTACACTGTATGCGTAACTGCTACTAGCACGCTTGTTGGGTGCCCACTAAACCGTAAATAGTCATAATTTGTGTGTAGTAGGCTGGCATTTGCTGTGCCATTTCGTCATTAACTTCGTCATTCTTTGAAAAGCGTGGTATGCGCTGCGCACTTGCAAGGGATTTTGTGCTAATATTTCATATAGTGACTGACGACGATGAAGAATTAGGCATGAAGTGGGTATGCGCCACAGTTATTAGGTGATCAAAACTAAGCTTTTGTAATGGTTTAGAGCAATAGACGATCCACTCGTTACGCGATTCGCATAGTGCGGTGCTTGGTTGTTCCTTTGCTGTTCTAAAACGCTTTATTACTCATATTACGGCGATCCTCTTCTGGCATCAAGCCTGTCTAATTCAAGTTTTCAAGGCATTTACAAGCACCGGCATGGCTCATTAGTAGAATACTGGGCAGACACGCAAAGGACCCGGACTTGAGTTGCGCAGTGCACGTGGTGTTTTCTATTTACAGAGTTATTATTTCGTGCGATAGTGGTTACGAGCAATGGCGGTGGCTGTGGCGGAACACTACGGCGCCACAGGTCACCTGGGTTGTGATCTCATAACAGCTTTCTCTGTAAAAGCTGAAATTTATCCTACAACGTATATTAAAGTACGAAGAAACAAGGCCAGTATAGGAACACCTATATAAGGTAACACCGAAGGAAACAAAAATTTTGAAATGTAAAATGTGAGAGATCCTTGTTCACCACATTATTCTGGCATAAAAGAGCCAGTGTACATCTGCCATATTTCTAGATATAAGTTTGTGTGGTAGTTCTGGTCAGGGAAAAAAATGGCAGCACATCTATGGGGTGAATGATAGAGAGTGGGGCGAAGCATCCGTTCGTTCATTCGTTCTTGCTTCCGTCCGTCCATGCTTCCGTCGGTGTAACGTCCGTGCGTCCGTCTGCCCGTCCGTGCGTACATCCCTGCGTTCGTCCATATATCCACCTCTGCGTCCTTCTATGCGTCCATCCGTCCGCGAAGCCATGCGTGCGTCCGTCCATGCATCTGTCTGTGGGTCCGTTCGTCTATCTATTCAAAACTCCAACTACCACCATCGCGTATCCTTTAGTAGTAGTAGTAGTAATTTATTTTATTTCTTGAAAGGCAAGAAAAAGGATACAGAAGCAAAAGGCGTTTCATACGCCTGACAAAGGCCTCTGCACCTGTAGTTCGTCACAGATGCACTTTTTTTTTTTTTTTTTTTGCAGATACAAACAAGCAACAAAAACTAACATGTCATGTACCACATGAGCGCTAACGAAAGAAATACAGGAATAAAAAAGAACAAGCAACATATAATACACTTAGCATAATACAGATGCAGGAACATAAAATGGATGCATCGTATACCATAATGAACTACTTACTTTCTTAATATTAACATTCTACCTACTCTTTTTACACAATATAGATTAGTGATGATAAGTTATTTCTTTTTTGATCAAAATTTCTTTAACTTGTTTTTTAAATGTCCCTAGGCTGACGTCAAACTGCAAGCCATTTTGGACTTCATTTACTATTCGCGTTGATTGGTAATGCAGTGTTTGCTTTCCGTAATTTGTCCTGGTTCTCGGTAAACGCTGTAAGTTTCTTCTTGCAGGATAACGTTGGTCATTTTCTTTTTGTTTATACCACTTATTTTTGTGTACCTCTTGAAGCAGTTTAAAATAATATATTTGGTTTGCCTTTAAGATTTCATGTTTATCAAAGAGCACTGAAGTGCGCAAACGGTCTATTCTACCCTGGTAATTTTCATAACAGCGAAGTATTTTCTTTTGTAGCATTATAAGTTTGTTATAATTTTTCGCTGTTGTGGTACCCCATACTAGTACGCCGTAACAAAGTCTCGAATAGAATAGGGCATTGTACAAATTTTTCTTCAGCCACTGAGGAATGAGGGAACCAATTCTGTACAGGCATCCTACCGTTCCCGCAAGTTGCCTAACTAATGATTAACGTGGACATTCCACGTTAAGTCTTCACTGAACCATACCCCCAGAAATTTTTGATGTTTTTCTCGTTTTATGATGTTCCCGTCAAAGCTTATCTTTATGTCATATTTAACATGTTTATTTATTGGGCGAAATATAATATATGTCGTCTTCTTGGCATTTAACTGTAGCTTGTTTTGTTTAAGCCAGTTTGAGAGTGACGTCATATATTCATTTACATTTTTTTCTAGTATTTCTAAGTGATCTGATGTGAAAAATACATTTGTGTCGTCTGCATACATAATAAGCTGTGGTGAGGCGGGTATACATACAATATCATTAACATAAAGCAAAAAGAGCAAAGGACCCAGTATAGAACCCTGCGGAACTCCTTGGGTCAACTGAAGCCGACTTGATGTGGCTGTCTTCATTTGTACTAGTTGGTACCGGTTATGCAAATAGTTTTGTAATAGCTTAAGGGTGACCCCACGTATGCCGTACCGTGATAGTTTCCGTAACAATATATCATAATGTATTGAATCGAAGGCTTTTTTTAAGTCCAAAAATAAACCAAGCGTAAATTTCTTATTTTCCATATTTGTAATTATTTGATCTTTAATAATCGTTAACGCTTGTTCAGTAGACTTGTTTTTCTGAAAACCATACTGACATGTTGTGATGATGCCATACTTATTGAAAAAGGATAACAACCTGTCGTGAATAACGCCTTCAAAAACCTTTGATAATGTCGAGAGTACTGAAACGGGTCTATAATTTGACATATTATTAATGCCACCTCCTTTGTAAATTGGGGTTACCCTTGCAACTTTTAACTGTGCCGGAAACACGCCTGTTTTCAGTACAAGATTTACTATGTAAGCAAGCGCCTCGGATATTAGCGGACATATCAACTTTAGTTCAGCTGCGGTGATTTCGTCTATACCTGGCGTCACATTGCTCTTAAGTTTTTTTATTAGGTTAGCTATCTCAGCACTGTCAGTAGGAAGCATAAAGATTGAATTCTGCATAGCTGTTGTTTCTTCGAAACACGAGTCATCTTCTCTTTCAGAAAAACCACTATACGCGCCCGCATTGACGAAATGACGATTTATAGCATTGGCTAGGTTCTCTCCACGCAGCACCACGTTTTCCTCTTGCATTTCTGTGATGTCATGTCTTGCTTTCTTTCTCCCAGTAAGGGCATCCACTGTTTCCCAGACCCTTCTTGGGTTATCACATATGTTCTGAAATTTTTTCTGATAATATTCTCGTTTAGCCTTTTTTAAGTCTGATGTAAGTGCGTTGCGGTATTTTTTGTACTCGGCAAATGCTTCGGGTTCTCGTAGGCTTAAAAAATTTTTAAAAAGGCCATTTTTTATTTGAATACGTTTATAAAGCGAGCAGTCTATCCAAGGTTTCCGGCAAGTTTTTCTCTTTTGAAAAGAGACTTCTTTCCTAGGAAATGCCGTGTTGTAACAGTGACGTAATGCATTCAAAAAACCATTATAGGCCTCATCAGCATCTTTTATCTTATATATATCATTCCAATCTACTGCTTTGACGAGCTGAAAGAATAAGTTCTTACTTTCACTATTTATGTTGCGTCGGACGAAGGTTTCCTTCTGTTGCTTTTGGTGTTTCAATAACAAGGGTATGTAACAAAAAACTGGCAAATGATCGCTAAGATCACTTGACACGATACCGCTTATGATCTCCGCTGGGTTCGAATTTGTAACGCATATATCGAGTAATGTTGCACTGTCCCTGGTCACTCTGGTAGGGGAACATACATGATTTGCACAACCAAACGCAGAAAGCAGTGTCTCAAAATGTACGGCGGGCGTATCGTTTGCAGCAAGATTGATATTAATGTCCCCCATGATAACATAAGAAGTGTTGTGAAGTAATGGGGAAGATAGGAGTGTGTCTATAAACTCTAAAAAACGTGTTTTGTGCCCTTGAGGCGGCCTATAAATGACAATCGCTACAAGTTTATCAACCTTTATAGCCAAACATTCAAAATCTGTTGTGATTACCGACAGTTCTAGTTTTTCATGGGTATATTTTTCTTTTACATAAATTGCGACTCCGCCTCCTTTTCTGTCCGCGCGGCAGAGATGCTCAGATCGATATCCAGGAAAACTTGGGACATTATTATCATCGGTTAACCACGTTTCAGTGAACATGAGCATATCAAAGTTTATTGCCGCGGTGTCTAGAAAAATGCTTATGTCGTCTATTTTACTTCTAATACTCCTGGCATTCACATGTAAAGCAGAAAGGAAATTTTTATTTTGTGGATAACACGATTTTAAATCAAGAACATTGTAATACTTATGAGTTTCACTGAAAACACTCATAGTGAGCAACGAAAAACAACATTGGTACACGCAAGATACACTCAGCAAACTCAGCACATTTTTTCTATGTCATCTTGACAGGTCACATTAACCACAGCAGAAGATTCATCCTTACGGGCAAGCACTCTACCACCAGAAGTCCAGACAAACTTCCATTGTTTTTCCTTTTTCCTTTGGATGGCGGCTGAAAGCAGCGCCTTGTTAGCTTGAGTTAGGTGCTCATTTACAAAAATAGCAGCCCCTGGTCTAAGACCAAGCATTGAAGTGTCTAATCTCCTCTTTCTACATTTAGCCAGAAAATCATTCCTCTTTCCACGCCTGACGAACCGAGCAAGAATGTTCTGAATTGTAGGTTTTGGCGTGCGAACCCAGTGACAAATGTCAATATCTGACGTGTCAACGGTCTCACCCACGCTATCCCCAATCTTTTGAAGAATACTGAGAGCATCACTACCAGGTGGTATGCCTTTAATCTCCAGGTTATTTGAACGCTGATACTGCTCTAGCTCATCACACTTCTTCGACAGGCGCTCATTCTCTGTCTTTAGTTTCCTGTTTTCACTAAGCAGTTCCTTCATTTCCTGCCTTAATGTCCTGATATCTTCTGCGACGTCTTTAACATCATTGCATACATCAGAACAAAAGACACTCCCTCTTTCAGTTCCTTCATTTCTACCCGGAAATCCCGCTTGAAGTTCTCAAACGCCCTGAACAGGTCACGTAACTCTTTAGAATCGAAGTATCTTTTCCAGAGCCCGTACTTCCCATTTCCAAAATGTCATGCACAACAACAGCAAAGACGCTATTGTTCGGCAGCAGTGCACTCCTATGCCAGAGAAACAAATGGGACTAGCCTCACCTGCAAAGCAGTAGATTGAGCGTCAGAGGTACGCCTTTCTTGTGCACTGCTGCCGAACTAAGCGAGCCGCAGGATTCCGCCGTCTTTTCTACTGTTCGCCGTCACTCCCTCCGTGTCAGCTGACTTGATAGGCCTCATGCGCCGAAATGGCTGCGCAGAAACGCCGAAGCGATGTCCGGGGCCAGCGTGTCTTGCTTGTTCGTTGAAGAAACGGCAGTATTTCCACGAGGCTCGGTAGGCCGACTTGGCAGGGAAATCTGCAAAAGCAGTAGATTGAGCGTCAGAGGTACGCCTTTCTTGTGCACTGCTGCCGAACTAAGCGAGCCGCAGATTCCGCCGTCTTTTCTACTGTCGCCGTCACTCCATCCGTGTCAGCTGACTTGATAGGCTCATGCGCCGAAATGGCTGCGCAGAAACGCCGAAGCGATGTCCGGGGGCCAGCGTGTCTTGCTTGTTCGTTGAAGAAACGGCAGTATTTCCACGAGGCTCGGTAGGCCGACTTGGCAGGGAAATCTGCAAAAGCAGTAGATTGAGCGTCAGAGGTACGCCTTTCTTGTGCACTGCTGCCGAACTTTCTTCATATATTCCGCATATGGAACCATCCCCACCCAGTGGACGTTCCAAGGACTAAACGGGAAGTGGGGCATGCACACTTTCTTACGGCTTGCGCTTTCTGTCTGCTCCCAACCTTTAACCACCTCGAGTTGATGGTATATAATAGTTTACTGTATTCATGGCACTGCGGCCCAACGCTCGCTAAACCTTTCTAAAACCAAGGACGGTACGCCAAGCGAGTACAACGTAGCAACCCTTTTTTGTCAGATGGTGCTCAATGTACATGCCGATGGCTGCTAATGAGAAATGAAACAGAAGAATTTGGCTTTTAGTTATTGCGCACGCTGCAAATTTTTTTATTATTCGACAACGCACAGAAGAAATCTCCCACCAGAACCACCTTGCAGGTCAAAGCGTCAGACATTTTACGCGCTACTACAAGGGACGAACGGATGCCGCTTTATTCTTCCGTCCCATTCGTCCTCTGTGGCGCCCCGCTGATATTCTAGTCAATGAAGGACAGTGTCCGTCCGGGCTTAAAATGCAAGCCATACTTAGTCCGTCTGCATTACCTTTTGAAAATTTCTGCAATATTCCGCCAGCAGTAGAATAAAAGACATTGTGTACTCTGAAACCAGTGGGCTGACGTGTCGTTTAACAGAAAAAGTGTAAGTCTGAATTTCAAAAACTTTGTTTCGGGGTCATGTAGGTTTTGCTGGACGTATTGATTTAAACGTGAAGAAGACTATGTCTGTAGCACAATTTCTTACTCCAAGAAGGATTTTCTTCCAAAAACTACAACACAATTTTGAGCGCAACTTTAGTCAGGGAATCGGAGATTTGTGACCTATTGCGCTTCTGTAACACAAAAAAATGGGCGAATCCCACGTACAGTGGGAATTGATGATATGCGAAGCACGAATTAAAAAGTTTGATGTGTCACTTTGAAAACAGCACAACGTTACAAGGTGGAGGTAAATGATGCCGTATATGACTTCCGTGTCATGATTATCATGTTTGAATGAGTCGTTTACTTTCATCCTCTATTCACGTCACGCGATACCAAATTTAGTAAATGTGGAGCCAGCGAAAGGACTGCGCGCACGCTATGAGTGTGGTATGTTGTCATGGTCTTACATAACACGCGTGTCATGATTATCATGTTTGCACCAGTGATATATTTTGTCATTCATTGAAGTCAGGTAATACCGAACTCAGTATATGTGGAGCTAGCAAAAATGGCTGCGAGTGTATCATGAAGGCCCAATATATTCCAATGTAGCGTTGACGTGCACGCACACTGGGTACAGTGACGCTACATTAGCGAAACGCGAGCACTCTACAGTCTGAAGCCAGGCCCGACCATCGTCCGTCGGAAGCGCCCGGCGGCAACGGTGGCGAAATGTGACATGCTGCATTTCGCGCCGATGCGTTACCCAGACAACACTGCGTCTCCCTCTTTTCGTGACAAATGGACGCAGCACGCGCTGAAACGCGCATGCGTCAAAGCAACGCAGCGCGGCGCGCGCCTGCGAGCGTATGGCAGGACCGGTGCCTGGCGTGGCAACGCCGACGTGACGCGAAGAAATGAACGCCGGCGAGAACGCACAACACGTCACGTTGAAATGTATTGGCGCCTTGACTGTGGCGTATAGTGGAGACGCTCTAGGTGCCGACCAGTGTGGACGCGCGAAGATCGGTTCCGGCTTTAAAGATTGCTCTCCTGTGGTATTCAATAATTTGTCGCCGAGTTTTCAGTTCGAACGTGTGCCTAAGTTTTCAAAAAATCAGCAGATAACACCATTGTGCTCGTGAGTGGACTTTTAAACCATTTTTTGGGCATTTTAACACAGCAACGCCACCGGGAGATTTAAGCCTAACCAAGGAGGCGCCGACCCGGCGCCGACGTGACTCAACACTCTGCGCGTTCCAGGACCTGCACCTGAGAATAGAATACCAAGTAGATGGAGAGGACATCTCTACAGAGGATTGCACGGAAGACATGGGTTTGAAGGAAGCCGAAACGAGACGCTCAAGGAATAAGCTAGCCGCGGTTACCGTTCCTGCTGCCAAGGGTTCGACCAAGGCTGGCGTTGCGGGAGACGCTCGAGCCAGTCGTAGTAGGTATGACACCAAGCATACAATCGTGCGAGCTCGACGCATGGTGCCACTACCAATGGACTTCAGCAAAATTGTGCTACGACCATGTGGAGGATTGAATATCTCGATAATTGGCACTGGAGCCGTGGCAGACGCGATGGTACTGGCGGCCGGCATCAAAAAAGAGGAGGCCATGTAGGACATCATCTGTTCCAACTTGCAGCAGAATATTATGGTGGCAAGCACTCCGGACCAAGACAGAGCTTCAAAATACCTCAAGGTCAAGCAAATTGACATTGGAGGCAAAGTTTTGAGGTTAGCGCGTACTCCACAGCACCCCTTGATACTTGTAAAGGAGTGATTCGCGGGATCCCCGTAAGCGATTGTCAGGACATTTTGACCCGAAAGATTGTGAACGCGAACAACCCGCTCGCGCTGCAGGCCAAAAGAATCACGGACACCGGGACAATCATCATAGCGTTTGAAGGACACAAGGTGCCCAGATTCGTGAGATATGCACCTTCACTTTTGCAGTGCTCCCTTTACCGCAAGAACATCGATATTTGTTACGTCTGTGGAAAGCTAGGACGTCAGTCTGACGTCTGTCCGAACCCAGCTGACACCATCTGCAGAGGCTGCGAGATCAAGAACCCAGACAGCCTGCAACCAGTGCAATCCAAGATGCAGGCTGTGCCCCAGTCATCATCCCATGGCAGACAAGGAGTGCAAGAACAGGTTCTTAGTGCCATACGTCGTCAGACGCAGACGTTGGGAAAGATTGCGAGCAGCCGCAGAAGCCCGGGACGCAACAATAACATCGAGTTCAGACATAAACGACAAGAAGCTTATTCCAGCCTACGGGACCCAGAGCATCCAGACTACACAAGAACAGGAAAGGCAGCCCCACTCCAGGGGGAGGTCGCCTTCCAGAAGAGGTTCTAGACCCAAGGCCCACTCCCAATCACGGGGGCGCTCGAATTCTCAAGGTCACCATCAGGCTCGGGATCGGCCTGGGCGGCACCCGAATGGCCAGCTGCCTGGCCTTCAGTTCGACATCCCGGCTGCCAACCCGGGGAGGACGCCTGCGGTTACATCGAAAGGCAGCTGGGCTGAGCGAGTGCGCAACGGCGTGGCAGAGGTGATGACAGGTAAGCTGCCAGGGCATTATAGAATTGCACAGCTAAAGCAAGAAAACGCTAGACTTACAAAATCGAATGAGGAGCTATCAGCTGATTTAAAGGAAATAAAAATTCTTCTCACTAAGCTAACCAGGGCGCTGTCTTCACAGGCGATGCCTCAGCCAGTTGATGTCCCTGTGGTGGAAAACGTAAGTGACTCTAGAACCACAAAAAAGAGGGCAGTCATGGCAGAACACGTGGAAGCCAACGAAACAACCATGTCAGATATGAAAGAGGTCTTTGACATGCTCAGCAAAGTAGTAGTCAATCTTAGCGAGCAGATGGGTAGGCTACAATCAAGCGTGGTGGCACTGGAAGAGCATATGACTTTGCGCATTACAAAGGTCGAAGCATATGTGCACAACACAGCATGGCCTCCTCATGCACCGAACTCACCTCTTCGGCCACCAATGCTAGTGGTACCAAACCTATCGACAGGTGCAGCATCAGGCTCTGGCCGCCCATGTAATAACCATGATGGCAGCGCTACGTGAAGCATTTAGTATCTAGCAATGGAACTGTAAAGGTTACCTTAAAAGGAAGGCAACCCTACAGCAGTATATCAGGAGCAGCCAAGAAAAGCCTCATATTATATTAATACAAGAAACCCTTTCACTGCAAGCAACGTTGCCTGGATTCCGGACTGTAATAGGGGATACTGAAGGGAAGGGAGTCTGCACCTTCGTATGCAACAAACTAACGCTTATAACCCACGACCTCAAGATAGAAGCAGGCCGGTTGGAACACGGCATGGTAGAGATCGTGCCTAGTACCAGCCACCGTCAGAACATTTTCATTCTTAATATATACAGCAGTCCAAAGGAATAAAAGCAAGGGTTCAAGACGGTTCTAAAGAAAGCTGGTAATATCGCCGGGGAATGTCCACTCATCATAGCAAGTGATTTAAACGCCCCTCATCGTACATGGGGATACAAGTACAACACTGGGAAAGGAAATTGACTTTGGCGAAGTGCCAGTGAACTTGATCTCACCCTAATCACATACCCCAGCCTACCAACAAGGTTTGGTACATTTTGCTGCAGGGATTCCATCCCGGACCTTACATTTGTAAAGAACATCAAGAAGGTCCAGTGGATGAACCTTGCTGTAGACCTAGGAAGTGACCACTGCATTCTTCCCACTACGTGGTCCGTGGAGCGTAAAAAGCAGAAAGAATTCCACTTCAATGACTTGGATAAGTTCAGGAAGATAAGGATAGAAAGGGAACAAGATGGCCACAGACAAGGCTTGAAGCAGTGGGTGAAACAGATTAAAGAGGACATCAACTCTGTCTCCTCCATCATTACCACAGATTTTCCGGTTCAAAGAATGGATAGCCGGCTCGCTCATCTTCTTGAGGCAAAGCAAGCACTACTGAATCGATGGAAGGGTCAGCGCCTGAACCGAAAACTGAGGAAGAAGATAGCTGAGGTAAACACATCGGTCGAGGAACATTGTAGCGCACTATCCAGGCAGCAATGGGTGGAAATCTGCAACTCTGTCAATGGTCAGATGCGCAATGGCAAGACATGGAATATGTTAAAACATTTCCTCAACAAAAACACCACCAAAACCAATGAAAAGCATGTTATCGCTCGAATTTTGCATAAAGAGATTGGGCGCACTACAGAACAGCAAGTTTGCAGCGGCTCGTGCATAAGTACCTCCCAATCAAAAGAGGATTGGCACCACCAAGTAGACAGTACCAGGGCACGCCCAATCCAGGTCTTGAGGGCGACTTTAACATCGAGGAGATCAGAAGAGCCTTGCATCATCTCAACGACAGGTCGGCTTCTGGCCCGGACGGTTTATCAAACAAGGCCCTTCGTAACCTTGATGTGTATTGAATTGAAACCCTGGAGGATGTGATCAATGCAGCATGGAAACAAGGCAGGGTGCCAGAGCAGTGGAAGCTGGCCAGCACGATCCTTACTCCTAAGCCAGGAAAGCCCCCTAACTTGGGCAACATGAGGCCAATATCCTTAACATCATCTATCAGTAAATTTGCAGAACATGCCATACTGCACAGGATAAACAAGTACCTCAAAGATAACGACATATATACACACAATATGGTCAGATTCAGGGCAGGGCTATCCACACAAGATGCATTGAAGCTTATCAAGCACCAGGTCATCGACAATGAAACCAGAGACGTGAGAGCCATTCTGTACCTAGATCTAGAAAAATTGTTTGACAACATCCACCACTCATTTATACGCGAAGCAATTTCCAAGCTTGGTCTGGGGAAAGCCTTCTATGACTACGTATGGTCCTTTCTTACAGATCGGAAAGCCGTGATGAAGCCTGCAGATATCGAGACCGCAGCAATCGAACTAGCAGCAAGGGGCACGCCACAAGGGGCAGTGATTTCACCAATGCTGTTCAACATTGCCATGACTGGACTGTCAAAGAAGTTATGGAGCAATGAAGGATTGAAGCACAACATCTACGCAGATTACATTACCATCTGGTGCACAGGTGAAAGCGAGGGGCAGATTGAGAGCGCTCTGCAAGAGGCGATTGACACTGTAGAAGAGTGTCTTCGTCCTTCTTGGCTCAAGTGCTCCTCGAGTAAGTCAGAACTTTTGCTGTATCGGACTGCACGCCGGGAACCGAAGCCCAGGGGATGGAAGCCGTTAAACCAGACAGACATCCACCTCCGTACAAATCAAGGGGATGCCATCCAGAGGGTCGACTCCATCAAAGCCCTGGGCATGCTGATAGAGTCTACCGGCGTCAACAGCAAATCTATAGCCAAGTTAACTTGGAAAACAGGCAGTGCGGTGCACCTCATACGCAGAGTGGCCAACAAAAGAAATGGAATCAAGGAAGACAACCTCATCAGGTTGATACATGCGTTTGTTCTAAGCCACTTCACGTACGAGGCAGCAATGCACAACTGGTCAAAAGCAGAGTCCGAAACACTGAATGTGCTCCTCAGGAAAGTTATTAAGAAGGTCCTGGGCCTACCCATACATACCAGCACCTAGCGTCTGCTTGAGCTTGGCATTCACGACACGCTCGAAGAAATAGCAGAAGCCCAAGAGAGAGCACAGTTTACCAGGTTATCTACAACAAGGTCGAGGAGAATGATCCTGCCGGAGCTGGGCCAACACCCAATGGTAATCAGACGCAATTACAATGATATCCCCGACAACATCAGAGAGAATATCACGGTATTTCCTATACCAAAAAACATGCATTCTGAACACAACGTCGGAGGAAGAGTAGCGAGGGCCAGGACTATACTTCGTCAAGTCTCAAACGAGGAACCAGGGATCGTATTTAGTGATGCGGTTTCCTACGCCAAAGGGAAAGCGTTTGTGGCAGTGGTAATTGATGGGGGTGGCCATGTCGTCAACTCAGCGATGGTCAGGACGAAAGACCCAATCGTTGCGGAACAGGTGGCCATCACCTTAGCAATCAAGATGGATAACATTGAAGTCGTCTACAGTGATTCCATGGCAGCACTACGGGCGTTCGCCAAAAGGACGGTCTCTGAACAAATGCTGAGAATACTGCAAGGCAAGAACATAACGCATCATCTTCTGAATTGGTTTCCAGCTCACCTTGGAGAAATCAACGATTCCCCTCCCAATCTCAATGAAGCAGCACAACAGGCGGCGCGAGACATCTCCAACCACGCCTCTCCGGGAAGGCGTCCTACCGGTGAAGAGGATAACCGGGATATTCTTACAACATATAACGAGCTCACTAAACATTTCTACTTGTCTAGAAGCATTTTTCCTTCACCTCACAAAAATCTAACTCGGCCCCAAGCACTTACAATAGGGCTTTTGCAAACGCGGATGTACCCTACTTTGAAACTGTTACACATCATGTACCCTGACCTATACCCAAGTAATCTTTGTCCATATTTGGGGAAATATCTTCATTAGAACACATGCTCTGGCAGTGCATCAAATTTGCTCATTTATTGAACATGACCTCTGCCAAATGGGAGGCGGCAATCCGCAGCTCGTCTTCGGCAGATGAGCTCTGGGCTGTCCACCAAGACCTCGAGGCGGCGGAGGAGCTTGGCATCTCAGTCCCCACGTGGGAGCTGCCCGCAACACAGTGATCTGTGTTTTGGAGGACCAAATAAAAGTTTATCTCATTCAATGTAATCCAATCCAATGGGGCGTGTAGTCGTGTTCTCCTATGACACACATCTCATGGTTATCGTGTTTGCACCAATCACGTATCTTCGTCATCTATTGGCGTCACGGAATACCGAATTTGGCATATGTGAAGCTAGCGAAACGACCGCAAGCGCATCAACAGTGTGACATATAGACCGTTGTTTCTCACACGCATGTCATGATTAACATGTTTGAATATGTATTTACCTATGTCGTCCGTTCGCCTCGTGCAATACTCCGAGTTCGGTACATGTTAAGCTAGCGAAACGGCCGCAAGCGCATCATAAGCGTATAATGTTGTTATAATATTACACGACACCTATCTCATGTTTAGCATGTTTGCACCAGTATCATACCTTGAACATCCATTCATGTCCCATAATACCAAATTTTGTATAAGTGAAGCTAGTGAAACGGTCGCCAGCGCATCATGAGGGTGGCATGTAGTCATGTTGTTATATGACACACATCTCAATATTAATATGTTTGTTCCAGTCACATACCTTTATCATCCAATCACGTACTGTAATACCGAATTTGGTATATGTGACGGTAGCGAAACGGCCGTGAGCGCATCATCTGCGTGGCTTCAAGTCATGTTGTTACATGGCATGCATGTCATGATTTTCATGTTAGGGTTTGTCGCTTGTGTTCGCCTTGCAATCATGCCATGCTATACCAGTTTTTCAACATTCAATGGGAACAAAACCACCGCAAAAGATGCAGGACCATGAGTTATATATCATGACATTCATGACATACTTGGCATAACTTTCATGTTATGACTAGTCAAGTATGTTCTTCATACAGTCAGCTTAAGGTATACAAAGCTTAGTATCGATATCATTATCAAAACGGCCGGGAGAGCTAAACGTGACAGGCGGATAGATAGATAGATAGATAGATATGCCCAAAGTCACTGAAATTCGGTATGAAATGCTTCGCTTTTAAAATTAAGCTAAACAGGCTTTAAGAAGTTTCGTTTCCATAAAAACTGCAGCCTCCGAGATTGGGTTTGGACCCGCTACATTCAGGTCTGCAGTCGACAGTTGAGCACATGTACTCTAAGCCATCGAGGCGGGTGCGAGATATAAAGGTCGTCTGATAATTTTCGGGTTTGCGCTTACATTACGGAGATTCACGGAAACTAAGGACGCACCATTTTGTACAATACATCATTGCCACATCAAAGTGCTTACTCGAGAATTTTCAGAGAAACTTCTGCCTAACTTAGTTACCCTTAAAACTAATTTATATTACTTCTATTGGCCGATCGGTATTTCGTAGAATTTTTATGAAAAGGGAGGCAATAACAATGTGTCTGCCTGCCTGTACGTCGTTTCAGTGTCTTCTACTCTGTTTCGCTTAGTTATGCGTGCGCTTCACCTACATAACTTACGTATTAGCGATCGACGTGGAGCTCCACGAACGTCTGCCAAGTCCAGCGGCGTCGACTAATGTGAAAGTGAGGGCACACTTGTTTTCTCATTGAGCAAGAAGGGGCTTTCCGATAACGACTTTGAGGTTGTAATTAGCTGTAAAACAAAGAGGCTGAACATCAGAAAATCTCTGTCATTAAGTACGTTGAATGAGAGAGTGCGAAAGAGGCCCGTAAAAACACCCCCTTTTTGTCCCTCACACACCCGACAGCATCATAAAGTGTGTCTATACCGGCATTCTGTTGATGGAGCCGGAAGGACTATAGCAAATGAAATAACAGGCGTTAGAGTGAACAGGCCTTCGAACCTATTGACAGTTGTCGTAAAATATTGTGCCACGCTGAAAACAGTATGCAAATATCAAAAAGCTAAATATAATGAAGGTGCCTTTCTACATTTCTACATTCCGGTGGGTTCTAACATAGTCATTGGAGTCATCGACCATGCGGATGCTACCATTCCCAACACAGAATTCGGCGTTCTTGTGACGCTGGCAAACTAGGCTATTGTAATCGCAAGGTTGCCCATTTCGACAGCTATCGCTTCTTACAAGATGGCGTTCAAGGGCGACTATCTTCTATCGCGCGTAAAGATGGACCATTTTCAACAATTTGTGCGACCTTTTACACCAAAGCCACTACTGTGTCTTGATTGCATAAGGCTGGCCACGGGACAGGCGTATGTGAAAAAAAAAGCTGTGTGTTTTCGCTGCTACGAGACCCCCTTTTCAGACGACTGCAAAGCAAATATTCTTAAATGTTTGAAGAATCATGGGTTACATAAATATTCGTCAGAAGAATGCCCCGAACTCTGAAGCAAAATGACAGTATTAGAGCAAATCGCAGCAGACAATTTTTCGCATCTGGAGGTTGTCAAAACCGTTATAAGCAAGCGTCATCCTAACTGCAGTGCGTTAAAGGATGCCGCAGACTGTGCATCGGCAGCGACAATCCACCACTCTTTTTTTCCACCACACTTGCTTCCCAGACTGAAGGCAATCTGCGCGACCAATAAACCAAACAGTGTTCTGCAGTTTACTTTGTCTGGCCTACATTGCTGAAATCACAGCCATCTGCAAATTTTAGGTTCACATTAACAGCCACAAGCTGCACACCAGCCATCAACAAGCAGCCTCAGGAACACATAGTAGGCAACATAGTCTTTCGTGCCCTGCCGGATGACATGCGAAAGCTGTGCAGCTACCTGGAATCCACGCTGGCTTAGAGTGCACTCCAAGTACTGGATGATTGAAGTGCAGTATTTGCAAACCTACAGTAGTAACCATGGCTCATCTAATCCGGTCATTGCGCAACGAGGACCTACGTGCGCAGATTCTACAGGGGAACGCGGGAGGCCCAGGCTTATGCCTCTCACGGTTCCTTCAGTAAATATTCAAGATTTCTGCCCTTGTAATCAATGTTTGCGAACTAAACGTAGAAAAAGGTCACAAATTACCAGGTTAAGAAGCTTTTCAAGTCGCACGAAGACAATATGCGAAATGAGGCTGGCATGGCGCATACAGAACATTAGTTTGTTGCAATTTTGACAAGCTTGAAGAGCAACACCGCTAATCTTTCTGCGAGTCATTTGATCCTCGGAAGTGATTGCTACGCATTTGGAAAACTAGTCTTGGCCTACGATCAACTGCACAAAAAAGGTATCATTGCACGGGTTTAGCCGCGCTAAGTTGAAAACAAAAACCAAAGCCGCACCCAAGTTGAAGTGGCAAATAAGTTTCGTGCGCAAATTTCTGTTGTGTAGACCACATCAGCTTGCACAATTACCAATGCCTTTCTCTAGTCATGGATCCCAAAAATGACCCAAGATTTTACTGCAGAAGAAGTGGACGTTTTTTTTTTCTTGCAACTTCCCGGTCTTCTTTCCGAGGGCGGGATAGCATTGTCTGATTGATTGATTTGTGGGGTTTAACGTCCCAAAACCACCATATGATTATGAGAGACGCCGTAGTGGAGGGCTCTGGAAATTTCGACCACCTGGGGTTCTTTAAAGTGCGCCCAAATCTGAGCACACGGGCCTACAACATTTCCGCCTCCATGGGAAATGCAGCCGCCGCAGCCGGGAATCGAACCCATGACCTGCGGGTCAGCAGCCGAGTTCCTTAGCCACTAGACCACCGCGGCGGGGCGGGATAGCATTGTCTACGCCGATATAGCTAACATCGAAAACGAAGCCAGGGTAAAGCAGTTGTTTTATTACAATCACTAATGGCATGCGAACTTTGTTCCTTAGGAATGGAAAGTTAGTCACCTAGTCCACTGCTTAAGCCAAAAAAGCCACAAATTATTGGAAAACATGTCGTTCTATAACGCTGGGAAGTTGTATAACGTAAAGGCAAGGATGATACAAGCCTAGAATGGCATTTCAAGCGCCGCATTCTGCGCCAGAACTTCATGAAAGGCTTTGAGTGAGGCATCTCAACATTTTGCAACTTAAGTGCCCTCACAACATTTGTCCAGCAACAAAAGCAACTCAAGGGCATATCACTGGCGCTCTTTCTCGGTGTCGAAGAAGTGCATAATAACGCAGACGGTTAGAGGTTTCAGCAGATCCGCGATTATTTGACAAGAAGGTTATTCCTTGTAGACATGGAAGATAGTCCCAATGCAAATTACGATAATTTCCTAATTGTCCCTTAGCGCATGCCATGCAGCCGCATTTTATTGAACAATTTGATGGTCGGCCCTCCATGAACTTTTGCGATGTAGTTTTCACATAATAATGTATTCTGGCAATATTTGCCTGTTGTCTTCATATGTAACCCGTCTCCAAGTACCTGCAATAATGCAGCGGAATTCCTCCCCCACCGCATGCTCATATCTTCACAAAAATTGGTCGTTTTGTCTCGACAAATTCGCGCATTGGTCGCGGTCACTTCTAGGGCTATGACATCATACCACTTCTTGTTATTGGCTAAAATGTTTTACACTAGGAAAACTATCACTTCCTTGGCGTGATTACAGGCAGCCACCTTTCGTGGAGCGCGCACTGCACGTATACCTAATGCTCACTGCTAACATACATGGTTCAGATAAAATGCTTCCTGTGTGGAAAAAAGGTTGGGGAACGTCCATACGTTGCATAAAGAGCACTGTGTCTGAGATTTCACGCTACAACTTGCTGTTTCTAGCAAATACATTCAAGACAAACACCCGCACCTCCCAAATCTCGCAACGAGTGGTGAGACACATTAAAAGAAGCTTGAAACAAGAAGATACTTAATAATTTTCTATTTTGCCAATTATTATTATTTACTGAAAATATTACTAAACTATGAAGGCGTGTTAAAAGAATTATCCTTAACTACTTTGCACAACGAGAATGTGTGCAACTATGAATGAAAGCGCATATCGACTTTTTGGCTGTGTTCACTGCGAAAAAACGTTTCTTTGATTGAATACACGTTGTTGGAAAATAATTGACGATGAATAGTACGAGGAGATTTGGCTATGGATTCACATGCTACAGCAGCAACCCACGGAGTCGCGTTGCGGTTTAAACTCCTTCTTTTTACTCAACGGAAGGCTCGGTTTTCTACAAGTGACGCCGGAACCAGAGAATCTTGAAGTTCTTTTGATTCATGTGACTTCTTTTGAGCAGCAGCTGCGAATACAAACTCGCAAGGTTCTTCGGCTGTCGCAAGCAATAGTTGGCTCGGGCGCCCGCGATAACGTAGTCTCAAGCGAAACGTAGCGTGAACGGGAGTCCAAGTGACTGCATTCGACCCACCAGTCAAGTAGGCTAGAAACAGATATTTAAACGTGGAAACCCAAGCCAGGGCACACTACCAGCTTTTGGTCCGTTGAACGCAGTGACGGCCTTGCTGAATCTCAATGGCCCGAACAACCAATGCCCTCTTCCGGAGGGTCAAATAGTGTGTCGTGTTTTCGTTGAGAAAGCGTTCACTAGCCACTTTCGGGGACACCGTCTAGAACTATGCGGCGAGGTTACTCATTACTACTTCGCTGCATATTATTTGATTGAACGTTCAAGGTTTTCGCAGTGCGGCAAAGCAGGCTGACGCGATTAGTGTTGTCCTTGCTGCAAAATGTGATGTTTTGTGCCTGCAGGCAACAGATTTCTTCCCGCTATCTCACGTGCTGCTTTTTGAACGAAACTTAAACCCAGAATATTTCACTTTCACTACATCTTGTTTTACTGGAGCAACAATACTATATTCAATCAGGCTTCTTTGCGGAACCATTATGTTTTTCACACTAGTGTGGGTAGGGTTTTGGTTAGTGACTGCAGCTACATTTCATTCAGCCAGCCCAAGCAGCACACTCTAATGGCTTTAAAATGCGAAGCATTTTCTTGGTGAACTTCGGCGACATTGAGCGTATCTATCTATCTATCTATCTATCTATCTATCTATCTATCTATCTATCTATCTATCTATCTATCTATCTATCTATCTATCTATCATCTATCTATCTATCTATCTATCTATCTATCTATCTATCTATCTATCAAGTTGCCTACAACTTTTAGCTCTCCTGGCCGTTAGGATATTGGTATCGATACCAAACTGGATATGATATAGCATGACTGTATGACAAACATAACTAACTAGTCATAACAAGAAAATTATACTATGTATCTCATAAATGTCATGATGTCCATGTCATTGTCTTGTTGTTTTTGCGGTGGTTTCATTCACATATGTTTGGGAAATGGTATGGTATGACATGACTGCTTAGCGAACACAAGCGACAGACACTAACACGAAAATCATGACATGCGTGTCACGTAACAACCTGAATACATTCCATGCTCATGATGCGCTCGCGGCCGTTTTGCTAGCTTCTCATTAACCCGATTCGGTATTACAGGACGAGAATGGATGACGAAGGTATGTGACTGGTGCAAACACGATAATCATGAGATGCGTGTCATGTAACAACATGACTACATGCTACGCTCACGCTGCGCTCGCGGCCGTTTCACTAGCTTCACACGTAAGTAATTTGGTATTACGTGACGCGTATGAACGACATGGGTTAATGACACGTCCAAACATGCTGATCATGACATGCTTGTCATTTAACAACATGACTACGTCCCACACTCATGATGCGGTCGCTGCCATTTCGCTCTCTTCTTATATGCCAAAATTTGGTATTACGCCACGTGAATGGATGACGGAGGTATGTGAATGGTGCAAACATGATAATCATGAGATGCATGTCCCGTAAAAACACTAATACACACCACACTCAAGGCGCCAACACACTTCGACGTGAGCCGGTGTGCGTGCGTGCCGGCGTTCATTTTATCGCATCACGCCGGTGATGCCACGTCAGGCGCTGTTATCCCCCTAGTAAAGATCAGTGCATATGCCCACTGACCTTCTATGTCAATATGCATACCATATGAACGCCTCCTAGAATTTTTTCAGGAGGCGTTGGCCATATACTCACCGGCGCGCGCCACGCTGCGTTGCTTTGACGGATGCGTGTTTGAGCGCACACGGCATCCCTCTGTCACGAAAAGAGGCAGACGTGGTACTGTCTAAGTTACGTGCACAGATAGATAGATGTGTGGGGTTTAACGTCCCAAAACCACTATATGATTCTGAGAGAGACGCCGTAGTGGAGGGCTCCGGAAATTTCGACCACCTGGGGTTCTTTAACGTGCACCCAAATATGAGCACACGGGCCTACAACATTGCACCTACATCGAAAATACAGCCGCCACAGCCGGGATTTCATCCCGCGACCGGCGGGTCAGCAGCCGAGTACCTTAGCCACTAGACTACCTATGCGAGGCTGTATAAGTTACGTCGTCGGCGCGAAATGCAGCATGTCGCATTTCGCGCCGGTTGCAACCGAGTCACGCCCGTCGCGCGATCGCGCCTGGCGTCTCACTGTAGAGTGCTCTCATTTAGCTCGCCTGGCGTCGCTGCGCCCAGCCTGTGCGTGTGCAAACGTTGCGTCGGAGTATATTGGGTCCTTCATGACGTGCTTGCCGCCGTTGCGCTAGCTCCACATGTACCAAATTCGGTATCACGGGAAGTGAATAGACGACGAAGGTAAATGATACGTCCATACCTTATTGTCATAATATGGCTTTCAGTTAAAACATGACTACATGCTACGCTCATAGCGTTCTTGCAGCCGTTCAACTAGTTCCACGTATACTAAATTTTGGTACTAGTTTACATGAATGTATAGTGAATATAAATGACACGCCCAAATATGAGAATCGTGATATGAAAACATGACTGCAATTTACGCTCAAAATACGCTCGCGGCCATTTCGCTAGCTCCATATATACCAAAGTTGGTATCAGGTGACGTTAATAGATGACGAAGATAAATGGAACCTCAAAACATGATCATCATGATATGGAAGCCATGTACGACATAATTTTCTCCGCCTCTTAACACCATTCTTATTTTAAGGTGACCTATCGGCTTTTCTCATTGGTGCTTCGCATATCGTCGATTCTCACTGTACTTGGGATCTGCCAATTTTTTTAGTGACCAGGATGCGTTTTTTTCTTGAAGGTCATATTGTCATTCTAATTGACAATTTCTACTGAGTTTTATATACGCGAATTGATGTACAAGGTCCTGGCTGTGGTCGGTTTTTGGAATTCATGGGAGCTGTGACGCCTTGCCAAGCACTTTTCATTGCTAGACGTTTTTCATTGCTAGACGAATACGTTTGTTTAGACATGGAGGGGTTGACGATCCTCCAGTAGGCTTGACAGGGTTTTTATTCCACGTGAGTTAGAGGCGGTTGTCTCTAACTTATGCATTCCGTCCTTCCCACTTTCTCCTGGGTACGTATCTTATCGGTTTATTTTCGTGGAGCTCGAAGGTCCATTTTCTTGTTTGGAAAAGCCATGACGTCTTGTTTGCTTCCTGCAGGGCGCGCGCTCAAGATCTTATTTGTGTAAACTTTCTTGTTCAAACAATTTCCCAAAATAGCGTCACTCATTGTTTCGAGGCCATCCTCCTCATTCTCTAGCTTATGTTCTTTTCTTTGCCATCTACGTCTATGATTGGTCATTTCCTTGCACGTGATTTCGGAAATGACCGGTGGTGTAATTAATAAGCAAAAAGTGTAATACGAGTGCACATTTCCACATGAATGCAGCTCGATGCTCGTCGTGATAAAAGACAAAATTGTAGCCAGGACATAAATTGAAGAGGCAGTTGTTTCAGTTGGCGCCAAGTCCGCCAAGATTGTTTCGCGGTGCTCGTTCAATGCAACATCCGAGCTTTTAAACCATGCTGGGTTGCCGTAAAGCAACATGAAAAAATTTCGCACTCTTCAGCGTATCTTGTACTATCCATAATTAAGCAGGTCGTGAAGTGTAGCTATCAAACACTTCACGTGAACGTTTTCGTGCAACTCCGTCGACGTACATCAACGCGGATCTGCGAAGTGTGTTTATTTGTCGGTTTTTATTGAAACGCCAGGAGCACCCAAATGCGCGTCTATTGCATGTCAGTTCAATGCCTCTTTAGGAGGCGTTGGTCAGTTGTTACAAATACTTGTGCATTTGCACGTATACAAAGCAGCGGGAGAATGTAATCAACACGCCTTCAGTAACATTTAACGCTTAACCAATCGACCAGGGGCGCTATGGAGTATCGGCCGAGTTAGGCGAAACTCAAAATGTTCCCGAGGTTTAGTGACACGCCCTTTTGAACGAGCTAACAGTACGATAGAGAAATATCCACCTCTGAGCGCGCTGCGTTTTATTGGTTACTATATAACCAGTCATCGCGTCAAGGATGGTTGACTGAGTTAGGCAGCATTTTCAAACTTGAGGCATCTTCATTCATTTGTTTGTCGTTACACTAAGTGCAGAAGTGCACACTACCATGACTGGGGACAGGCAGTGCAAGAGACGCCCATCAGCTCAGCTCTCTCAAGCGGTGCTCATCGACAAGCACGCTGTCTGCGTCTCACAAGAGAGCGGCAACACTCCTGAGTGCACTGTGTTACGCCTGCGAGTCAACACCGAACGTCAATGCCTCTAAAAAAGGCAATCTGTATTAAGGCCAGCAATCGAGCCCCCCTAACGCGACCAACTCAACGACGTCATCAAGCGGCGGCGCCGGTCTAACACGCAACGCACCGCGAGCTCTCTCAGCTCGCGAGCCCGTTGAAGCTATCGGCGCCTTCCAGTCTGGCGAGTCTTACGCAATGCATGGGAACATTCTTTGTCCTTGGTGCAAACACACGCAGCGGCGGGCCCCATTGAAGGATTCCGACATCACGATCAGCAGTGCTTCTGGTTGGACATATGGTTACTCAAAAATCCACCTGGTGCCTATCAAAAAAGTCCTGCAGCGCGTCGCCAGCAGAGGGCCTATGTGTCAGTGGAGCCTCTCGTTGCTTCGAACCTCATCGCAGTCGGCGCGGCCCATGTCGTTGGAAGCAGCGTGTTTCGTGGCACCCATCGTAACGTCGTCGGCGGTGCGCCTCGTAATAGCGTGCGAGAGAAGACATCTCGGCTCTTCGAGTCCCTAAACTGTCGGCCCCGGTGCCAAATTCGTAACGCCTCTACTTCTTTGTTCATAAACTTTGCCTTAACTCACCATCGCCTAGTCCGCTCGTCTATCAGTTCTGCGCAGAACAGTGGCGAGCTGAGAAACCTACGCTACCAAACGGCTGGTGACCGCGTCGGCGGAGTTCGGAGAAATGGCGCCTTTGGGACTGTGTAGGCGTCGTCGTCTTCGTAACAGTGATTCGCAGCTGCGGGATCGGCCGGCATCAGTGACATCGATGCGGTGTGTGCCTGATGTTTTCCCCTCAGTTCACCAGTTTACTCTAACACACGTTATAGTAGTTTAGAGAAGGGCTGTGTGAAGCATCAGAGCGAGCTTTGATCGTTTCTAGCAAAGTACAAGCGCTTTGAAACCAAAGTTATTGCGGAGGGTGTAAACACGGAATGTTAAAAATTGCTTGCGCGCCTTGCTAGTAGACTTATAGTGGGTATGGCAAGTAGATTCTTAACATGGGCAAACAGCAAGTGGCTAGTGTGAACGATGGAGAACGTTAAAGTGAAGGAACTCATCGAAATTTGTTAGGAACTCGGCATTACTTTGGGCCGTACGAAACGAAAGCAAGCGTTCCTTTAGATCATGAAGGGTGAAACAGTGTCGGCTAAGGAAGTCGATGAGGCCTGGGTGGATATCAAAGCACGCCGCGAAAAGGCTGAAAGGGGAGAAGTTCGCGAACGTGAAGAAGCTGAAAGGCGCGAACGTCGCGAGGAGGCCGAGAGACAGGAGCGCCTCGAGTTGAAACGAATAGAATTGGCAATCCCACAGAGTTCGCAGGCGCCTATAGTAGCTTCTCCGACAGTTCAGGTCAGCGGTTATAGAATTCGGGACCAACTGCCACCGTTCGTAGTAGGCGAGGACATGGCGAAGTATCTCGTCAAGTTTGAACACGTCTGTGAGCGAAATGCTGTGGAGCGGTCTCTTTGGGTGTAGAACCTGTCAACTCTTCCTACCGGTGAAGTGTCCGACGCGATGACTTGCTTGTCGAGGGAAGCGTTCGAGAGCTATGACGAGGTTTAAGGAAGTGCTCTTGAGACGTTATTAGTGGCCACCCGAGGCTTTCAGGCAAAGGTTCCGGTATGCTGAAAAGGGGAATGAGTCACACGTTGACTTCGCGTTTCGTCTTAAAGCCGATTTATTTGAATGGCTCAATGGCGAAGGTGTTTATGACGATCACGATAAAGTGGTAGAATGCATTCTATTGGAGCAAATCTACCACTGCATCGAGGAGGATCTCAAGCTTTGGCTGCAGGACAAACTTGGTGAAGCACAACTAAAGAAGGCAGCAGAGTTAGCTGAGGAGTAATATACTCGCCGAAAGTTGCATAGCAGGGCAGTGCGCGTTGAAAAGGGTGGAAGGAAAGAGGGCTTTTCAAAGAAACCTGATCAACGGAAACCCCTCCATACCGTAATTTCAAGAAGCACCCGTCTCTTACGAAGGACACTGTAGGGGAAGGGCAAACGGAAGCGGACAAATCGAGTGCGGTTCCTGAACATTGCACTGATACCACACGGGTGTTTGAATCACGGAAGCCACTAATCTGCTACAACTGCAAAAAGGAAGGGCACATCGCGATAAACTGTAAGCAAAAGTTTGCTTTTGCAACAATCCGAGAATCAGAAAAGAACATGCGATTGTCAGAGCCGTACCTCCAAGAAATTAGTGTGAATGGAAAAACGTGTCGAGCACTTCGTGACTCAGTGACAACCATAAACTTTGTCCATCCTTCACTGGGGTCTCTGGATGACTATACAGGAGAATGCGCGTGGATCAGACAAGTCGCCGAAAAGCAGAGTGCGTGCTTACAAATCGCTACGGTTGTAATTGAAGCCCGTTCGGTAAGCTTCGCACCGAAGCGGCCGTGTCTGCCGCGCTTCCCGATTGTTTTCTTTATCTTTTCTCTATAGCTCAGAGCAGCTTCTCAAAGAACAGGGTAAATCGTTCTTCTCCAACTACATGGCCATGACCCTCACGCGATTGCAAGTGCGGAAGCTTTCGCAGGAGCTTGATCTTGTTCCATGTGGTGAAGCATCAAGTTCGGAAGCTACTGATCTGTGTGACCTTGGCGGCAAGTCGACGGAACCTCAGACCGGAAATTCTTCATGCGAGTCGTTTGAGCAGTCACTCGAGTGGCCTGTCACCGAAGCGACTGGCGCGGTCTGCACAGGCGGAGGAAATGACACGTCGCCATTGAGTCGGAACGAGAGAAGTTCAAACGCTCTCGCCTGTAGTGGAAAGTTGAATTGAGCTGTCGAAGGTTCATTGAGAAACGCTCATTCGAGAGCAGCGTGAGGACCTCTCGATTAAAGCGCTACTGAAAAGCGTAAACTTGGGAAAAAAGAAAAAGAATGTTTTCTTTTCTGAGAAAGCAGGGCTCCTGTATCGGAGTGACACAAATGCGCAAGGTCGCAAGTATGAGCAGGTCTTGATGCCGCAAAAGTATCGTCGCCAACTATTGGAGCTGGTGCATGAAAACGCGTGGGCCGGGCATCTCGGCATAAAAAAGACCAAGGCTAGAGTTTCCCTTGAGTTTTATTGGCTGAAATGCTGTAAAGATATCGAAGACTTTGTACGCTCATGCGACATTTGACAGAGAGCGGGGAAATCCACGGACAAGGGGAAGGCACTTATGAAGCTTGTGTCAACTATCACAGAACCTTTTCGGTGCCTAGAAATTAATATCGTCGGGCCACTGCCAGAGTCAATGCAAGGTTGACAGTACCACTAAATTTCCGGAAGTGGTACCACTTAAGGAACTCAATTCCTCTCATTTCGTGGATGCACTGCTATCTATAATTGCACGCGTCGGATTTCCTTCTGAAATCAAATGCGACAATGTTAGTGTCTTCACCAGCTGCCTTACCTCTACCTTTTTAAATAAAGGTGGAATAAAAGTAGTGCACACCTCGATTCATCATACGCAATTAAAACCCGTAGAGCATATGAATTCCTTTCTGAAATGAATACTGAGAGCTCTTTGTTACGAGCAAAAATGCGACTGGGTAGCGTGTACTTCTTCCAATGTGTTCGCGTTGAGATCAGCTCCTCATGAGAGCACTGGTTTTAGCCCTGCAGAGCTTGTGTAGGGCAGGAGTTTAAGAACACCATAGCGAATGCTACGCGAGTCCTGGGAGGGATTCGATAAGGACCCTAATGTAGTTGCGTATGTTCTAAACCTCCTTCGAAGGCTTGGAAAAACGAAAGATCTTCCGGAAAGCCACATGAAGGCTGCACAAATGTTGGGGAAGGAGTACTACGACAAATCGGCGAAGAAGCGCGCTTTTGAAGTAGGTAGTCAGGTAATGCTGCTGCGGCTGTCCAAAAAGAACAAGCTTCAGGTTCATAGCAAAGGGCCCGCCAAAGTAATATTGAAGCTTTCTGATACCAAATATGAAGTGTAATTAGAAAGGCGGCCGAACTAAATCTACCACAGTAACTTGATGAAACCATACTTTCAACGTCATGCGGTCGTGAATCTGTTGTTGAATGCTTCAGAGCAAGAGGGACGAGAAATATTTAGTTCTAGTGATGTAACTGAAAGGGGTTCAGAGGTAATCTTGGAGCAGTTGAACCTAGAGCCTAGGTTAAGTGAAGTCCAGAAACAGGCCCTAAGCGAAAAGCCCGTTCTCATGGCTCCTGATTTCTCTAAGAGATTTGTGATTCAATGCGACGCAAGTGATCGCGGCATGGGAGCTATATTGTGCCAAGAAGGCAGTGCTGGTAACGAAAGGCCAGTTTTGCATTTAGGTCGAAAACTCAGTGGTAGGGAAGAAGCATACAGTACCTCTGAAAAGAAATGCGCTTGCCTCATGTGGGCCATTCAAAAACTAGCTTGTTATGTCTCTAGTTAGAAATTTGTGGTTGAAATGAACCACTGTCCTCGAACTTGATTAAATAACATGTCACCTAAAAGTGGCCGGTTACTGAGATGGACCATGATAATCTAACAGCACAACTTTGACGTTCGCTACAAGAAAGAAAAGCTAAACGCTAGTGCAGACGCATAGAGCCGTGAGTTTTAGCTAGTACCTTCTCCGCCTTTCGGTTTCTCGCTGGCGATTCGGGGCGAAATTTTGTCGTCATCATGGCCTTCGCTGAGCGCTCTCGTTCACAGTGATCTCAAGGCGCCAACTTTATGTTCTTTTCTATTTTGTTACGTTGTTGTACGTGAAAACTTTTGAGCTCTTATTTTAGGAGTCTTGTGTCCCACATGTGCCTCTTGATGTAGAGGGAACGAAATTCAGATAGACGCGTAGCTAAATATATGTTGTACTATACTTTCTGGTATTCTGTCGGGAGACCGAAGGCACTTGCTTGTATTATGTTTCGTCTGTTGTCGAAGCGTTCTTGACGAGTTGCAGAACCATCGACAAGTGCTGAAACCAAAAATCGTCTGTAGAGACGAGCAAAGCTGGCCGGCAAGTTGGAGCGACAAGTCAGAGGAGCTGGGATCCGTCCTCGAGAATGGGATGTGTTCACGGAACGGAGTCTGGAGCTGAATTCTCCCCATGGCCCTGAAGGCGAACCTGGAGGGACCTGGCGAACGAGCGCGCCGGACATCCGAACCACGTGGAAGCAGCTCGTATTTCCGGCGCATTGTCTGGCGGCGGGGTTGCTGTTACGCCTGCGAGTCCTCACCGAACGTCAATGCCTCTGAAAAATGCAATCTGTGTCAAGGCTGGCAATCGAGCCCGCGTGATGCGACCAACTCAACGGCGTCATCAAGGGGCGGCACCGGTCTGTCACGCAACGCACTGCGAGCTCCCTCAGCTCGCGAGCCCATTGAAGCTATCGGCACTTTTCACTCTGGCGAGTCTTACGCAATGCGTGGTAGCGTCCCTCGTACTTGGTGCAACCATGCGCAGCGGCGGGCCCCATTGGAGACTTCTGACATCAAGACCAGTTGCGCTTCTGGTTAGACATTTGGTTACTCAAAGTATCCACCCGGTTCCTATAAAAAAAGCCCTGCGGAGCGTCGCGAGCAGCTGACCTATGCGTGAGAGAAGCCTCTCTTCGGTTCGAGCCCCTTCGCAGTCGCCACGCCCTGTGACCTTAGAGCGGCGAGTTTCGCGGCGCCCATCGTAACCTCGTCGGCGATGCGCCTCGTAACAGCGTGCGAGAGACGTCATCTCGGCTCTTCGATTCCCTAAACTCTCAGTCCCAGTGCCGAATTGGTAACGCCTCCATTTATTTGCTGTGCATAAACTTTGCCTTAATTCACCGTCGTCTCGTCCACTCGTCTATCAGCTCTGCGCAGAACCAGTCGCGAGCTGAGAAACCTACGCTAACAAACGGCTGGTGACCTTGTCGAAGAGATTCGGAGAAGTGGCGCCTTCGAGACCGTGTTGGTGTCGTCGACTTCGTAACAACTGTAAGGAAACTCACACCAGCATGCGTCTGACACGTGGTCCGCGTCGCACACGAACGCTGTGGGTAGGAGGAGAAAACTTTATTTATCCCAAGAGGGAAAGGTGCGGTGGTGCCTTGTCAGTGGAGCCTACCCAGCGTAGGTCACCGCTGCCTTCTTGGCCCATTGCAAGATCTGGTCCTGGATCTCAGGCGCCGAGATGCACATAGCAGCCTCCCACTTCTCCCTGTTATTAATGTGTAGAGAATGAGGTGGTTGGTTTCGAGTACACCCCCACAAGATATGGTCTAGGTTAGCTCTTTGTTGACAGAAAATGGACAAAGGGGAGAGGTATATCGCAAGGTGTATGAGATGGTGAAAAGATGCGGTAGAAAACACACGTGTCTGTAACGGGCGCCACGATACATCATGGTAGCCCGAAGCTCCGTAGTGTAAAAGGGTATATGGTGCCCTGTAGGCGGTAGTGATTTGTTATATCAGGAAAGGTAAAAAGACGATCTCTCGCGCTGAAAAAGGCTGCGTAATCTCAGGCGCCATCGGAGGCCTGCGATCGGGCGGTCACTCCTCGAGCACAGGTATGAGCCGCCTCATTGCCACACAAACCTGCATGCGCGGGCGTCCCTGTGAGAGCAATGACTCGCGTGGGAGGATGTTTGTTAAGAATTGAAAGGACAGCTGATGAGATGCGACCTACACTGAAGTTACGTATGACCGTTTCGGAGTCACTTACAATCATATTGTTACGGTGAGATGCCTTTATTTACAGGAGATTATGAATGCGAGAGTCGAGGGATCTGGCCGATCACCGCTCGTGCCAACCTTGTTCTCCTCTTCTTCCACGCGCCTCCCCAGTATCGTAGCAATTCCCCCTTTGCAGACGATGCCCACCGGGCAAGTTAGACTTCGTTGTGATAATGATAGCGTTTTAGACGGGCAACATGAAGGACGCTGCTCTTGCTTGAGCGGCAGCCAGTTGACAACAGCTTAGATATCACGTACGTGACATAGCTGAGACGTTCCAGGACAACAAACGGACCGGTGTAGTTGGCCAGAAACTTTTGGCAGAGGCTGCGCTTGCTAAGTGGCATCCATAGCCACACCAAATCCCTTTTCTCAAACAATACGTGCCGGTGACTTCTGTCGTAACGGTTCTTGGAGCGTTTCTGTGAGACGAAAGTTCGAAGACAGGCGACGTGCTGGGCCTCTTCTGCATGGCAAATGGTTTTGGCGAGAGTAGGTTGATCAGTCTCAGAAAAAGGAAGGATAGTGTCGAAAGCTGTGCGGGGTTGGCGTGCGTAGAGCAGATAAAATAAACTCTATCTCGTTGCTTCGTGCTGTGATTTGTTGTAGGTGAAAGTTAAAAATGGCAAAATCGTGTCCCATGTTTTGTGTCCAGAATCAACATACATGAAAGTCATGTTGACGAGAGTCCTATCAGTTTGTTCCGTCAAACCATTAGCCTGCGGGTGATACGGGGTAGTGTGACGAAAATGGGACGACGCACGACGAAGGAGGTCTTCAACTACATCGGTAACAAATTGCCGCCGGCGATCACTGATGATGACACGGGGGGATTCATGGAATAATATAACGTGTGACAGCATGAACTGTAAAACTTGAGTGGCCGTTACCACAGGAATCGCCGCAGTTTCGGCGTAACGTGTGAGGTGATCAACGCCCAAAATAATCCATCGGTTGCCGTTCGTTGATCGCGGAAAAGGGCTGAGCAGGTCGACACCTACGACGTCAAATGGTGAACTCGGGGATGCTATGGGATGAAGTAGTCCGGCTGGCGGAGTTGTAGGACGCTTGTGGCGTTGACATTGCTCACAGCTCGCAACGTATGCAGTCACACTTTTACGCATCTTCGGCCAGAAGAGGCGTTCTTGCGTGCGATAAAATGTCCTAGAAAAACCCGTATGGCCAGATTTTGGGTCGTCGTGCATTGCTCGAAGTACGTGTTGCCGTAGACTTGTAAGCTCAACTAGAGGTAAGGGAGGGCCTACGCCGGAATAATTCTTTTTGTAAAGAACGCTATCCTTTACGACGAAACCACGTTGACCGTTCGTTCCGGAAATAAAGAAAGAAGCGAGGCTGTTGTCATTGCGTTGCTCTGCTCGAAAAGTTGTTATGTCAGTAAACGGAGTATCCACTACAGCCAAATATTTATCAAAGTTGTCAGCGTCACACTCGGTTGTCGAAAGGGGAAGTCGTGAAAAGCAATAGGCGTCGGCATGACGACAACCACTCTTGTAACAGACTTTAAAGTCGTGTTCTTGCAATCGTAACGCCCAACGAGCAAGACGACCAGATGGGTCCTGTAGTCCAGTGAGCCAACATAAAGAATGGTGTTCCGTGACAATCGAGAATCGGCGTCCATAGATATAAGGGCGAAACTTGTGCACGGCGAATATGACCGCGAGACATTCCTGCTCTGTAACGGTTTAGTTTCGCTCCGGTTTACTTAAACAGCGACTGGCATAGGCAACGACGCGTTCAGCAGCTCCATGGCGTTGGACCAAGATGGCGCCAATACCTACAGCACTGGCATCGGTATGAACTTCTGTGGAAGCAGATGGGTCATAGTGGCGAAGTATGGGCCCTGACGTAAGAACAAACTTGAGTTGCGAAAAAGACTACTCGCATTCTGCTGACCACCAAAAGGTGCGTTCTTGTTGAGTAGAGACGTCAAAGGGTAAGCGATGTCGGCGAACCTGGGCACGAAGCGCTGGAAGTACGAGCATAGGCCCAAAAAGCTTCGCAACTCTCGTACCGACTGAGGTTGTTTGACGCTGCTCACTGCAGCGACTTTCTGGGAGTCGGGTCGAACGCCATGCTTGTCCACCAGGTGACCGAGAACGAGAGTCTCACGGCTGCCAAAGTGACACTTCTTAGAGTTCAGAGTGAGCTTAGCTCTCTCAAGGCAAGTGAGAACAATGTCTAGACGATGGTTGTGTTCATCGAATGTACGGCCAAAAATTATAATGTCATCCAGGTAGCAAAGACAAACTTCCCACCTTAGTCCACGTAACACAGAGTCCATGAAGCGCTCAAACGTGGCTGGAGCGTTGCATAGGCCAAACGGCATTACATCGAATCCAAATAGACCATCTGGGTTTACGAAGGCCGTTTTCTCTTTGTCATTCGGGTGCATGGGGATTTGCCAATAACCAGATCTCAAATCCACGGAGGAGAAGTACGATGCCGAATGTAAACAATCGATGACATCATCAATCCTGGGAAGTGGGTAGACATCCTTTTTAGTAACAGAGTTGAACCATCTGTAATCCACGCAGAATCGCTATGTACCATCCTTCTTTCGAACAAGAATCACAGGGGCAGCCCAAGGGCTAAACGACTCTTGGATGACCCTTTTCTTTAACATCTCTTCTACCTGTTGAGTAATGACCTTGCGCTCCGCAGATGAGACACGGTATGGTTTCTGCCGGATAGGGTGAGCGGATCCTGTGTCAATCCCATGGCAAGCCCGCGACTCGGGTACACTTATTTGCCCTTCTTTCTGCGCAAAGTCAAATATAGTAGCGTGCTTCGCAAGGACTTCGACCAAAGCTTGACGTTTTTCTGATGATAGCGACTTGTTTACCATACTCAGAAAGTTGGCTTCTGTATGGCACGTTGCACGAATAGGATCTACTCTCTCGTCACTTAAATATGCAATAAAACTGGTCGTATTTTGTTCGAAGAGGGCGAGTCGCATTCTGCAGGGTAGCATAACAGGTTCATTTGAATAGTTCGACACCCATAAGGCCGATCGCCTATCACTGATCGACAGAACACAATGTGGAACGAGCACAATTTTCTTGGCGCAATTGAGAGGAATGGGCTCCGCAAGAACATCAAACTTTCCAGCGTCCGAGGCAGAGGTCTTAACGCGTACGGTCTTCATCAATTTGCACGGCAAGACAACATCCTCAATGATGGTGATAGATCCTTGACAGCACCTAGGATCGTCAGTAAATGCCGATAGCATAATCTCGCCAGCACCGCAATCTACAGTGGCCCCACACTTCCGTAGAAAATTGATCTCCAAGATGATGTCATGGGTGGAGCTGGTCAAGACAGCGAATTCAGCCTCGAAGACCTACTCACCCAAAGTGACACTAACAACACATACACCGATCGGGCACAGTGTCTCCCCGCTCACTGCACGAAATAATGCACAACTGTCCCAGCGAAACATCACTTTATGTCCTAGCCGCAATTTGAAGTTAAGCCTCATCACTGAAACAGCTGCTCCAGTATCTATCAAAGCCATCGTAGGAAGTCCATCAATAAGCACGGGGACCATATTCTGCATTATAAAAACTGCTGGAGGCATAGGCGGATGTAGTGACAAATGTTCGGCGACCTCACCTTCATTGGCCGCACCACATAGTGTCCCGGAGGCGAGGAGGTGACGCGTCGACCAGGAGATGGGGAACGGAACCGGCGTGTTAGGGGGGGGGGCGTCAAGCTTCGCACGGAGGAAGGCGAGTCGTTGCGTAAATTTCGGTTGAAATTGCGTCCTACATGTGTATCACTGTGGGTCGTTTGCTGGAAGCCGTCCCCAACGTACGCGTCCCGCACTGAACGCATACCACCGCGCCAGCGGTTTCGTCGAGAAGAAGCTGATGATCCCTCGTAGTAGCGCTGCTGGGGGCGACGCCTTTGACCACAGAATCGAGCGACATGTCCACGGAAATCGCAGTTATAGCACACAGGGGCCTCACGCACATCGCCAAACCTTCCACGAGGCGCCATGTGCCCACGATCGTCTCACGAAGACACCATTGAAGGTGGTTGGCGGGAGGCGTTCTGGAAACCACGGCGATGATGTAAGTTGTCGGTTGGGGGCTCTGGTACTCTTGATTGGGGTACATCATATAGCGTGGCATAAACGGCAGCACACATTGCGTCGTATGGTGGGGAGGTGTTGATAGCAGGTGCTCTCGGCGGGTCGACAGCATCACGTCGTCCAAGTTCTTGGCGTACGATTTACGATTTGCCTGATGATTGAGGCAAGATCACAGGAGGATGTTGGAGGGACGTCGACACTTGCAACGGTGGTGACGTTGGCAAGTCTACCAAATTTGGGAGTGAACCGCCTAGCCTTCAGGGTCTCAAAAACGTGCGGCAGTGCTGTGTTACGTCCGCTACAGACGCCAAGGTGTCCTTGCCGATGAGGAAATTGTAGACATCCTCTGAAACCCTTTTGAGGAGATGCCCTACCTTGTCATCTTCTTTCATGCGTGGGTCTACAGACTTGCACAATTTTAGAATATCTTCAATGTACGTTGTGCATGTTTTACCGGGGACTTGAGCACGCTGCATCATAGTTTGCTCAGCACGCTTCTTCTTCATCAATGGGTCCCCGAAGCAGCTCGCTATTTCTTTCTCAAACGCTTGCCATGTCATTATTGTTTCTTCGTGGTTTTCAAACCACACCGATGCCGTCCCTTGAAAAAATAATCCGACGTTGGACCACCGGGAGGCCGAATCCCAACAATTGTATTTACTCACACGGTTGCAGTGTTTCAGCCATTCGTCGACGTCTTCTCCGACCCTCCCAGAGAAGCTTCGTGATACTATGTGTCGGGGCCACGTAGCGCCAGACGAAGAGTGCGTGGTGTCGCCTTCAGCAATCGAATTCATAGAGAGTGGTGGTAGATCAGCCAGACGGCGGCTTCGGCGTTGTTCTTGAGGTAGCTCTTCCGTGATCGTTCGCCTGGGATCGCTCCGCTGTACCCCGCACCTTCCACCAATCTCGTTACGGTGAGATGCCTTTATTTACAGGAGATGATGAATGCAAGAGTCCCGGGATGATGATGATGATGATGATAATGATGAATCCACAGACATGGCTCGTACCCACTCCGAGGGATTGGCCAAGATTCGATGACTTAATTAAGTAGGTTTTTTAATATCAAAACCACCCACCAGAAAAAGAAAGAAAAAAGAAAAGACACCCAAGTCGGAATGAAAGGAGTGCAATAGTTGCTTGTCACTCGTGCAGATAAGACAATTATTCATTACTTTGAATAAGAATCAGCATGGTTAAATAATGCTCTTGTGTTCGTTGGAATTATTATTTTTTTTGCATGATTAAAAATCACGCAATTAAAAGCCTAATTCTTTTACTTTCATTCAGGTACTTGCAAACTGCGTAGAAAATGTTCTCGTGGCTGAAGCCCAGATTGTAAGCACTAAAGGAATCTGGCCGACCACCGCTCGTGCCAACCTTGTTCTCCTCTTCTTTCACGTGCCCCCTCAGTATCGTAGCAGTATTGATATTGGGTACAGGTAGACCTAAAGCAATGGCAGCCCCCTCTGCCTCCTCCGAAGAGCTGACAGTGATAGATTCCGTTGAGCACCTTGCTGTTATAACCAGAGCAAAGAGGGCATAGGATGAGAATTATGGGTATTCTGCCGCGTTGACATAGAGCACGTCATTGGCTCCATGCAGTTTTTTTTTCTGAAAAGATTTTGCTCTTTGGATTCGACGCTTCATATGATATGTTGGATGCACGTTTTTGGGAAGGGGCGGTATGAGTAATTTTTGTGTATGTGTTGGGTAATGTTATGTAGCATTGATGAGTGAGAGGAAGTTAATTCGGGTAGACAATAAAATGTGGCGACCTACGCCAGTGGTCGCGAGCCTTGCGTATTGAGCTGTTAAATGAGCTTCACGGTTTTCACGTAGGATATTTATGACTGCTGTCTGGTGAAGTCGTGCGTTAGAGGTATTGATTGCAATGCCTAGTCCGTATTTTCAAGCTCTGCGGAGGAGAGTGTTGATCAATGTTTCCTCTCCTAGTTTAAGGTAAACGTAAGGGAGTGTATAGGTGATTTTACTAATCCCAAAAGCTTGTATTACATTAAGTAGCTTTGACTCTCGGAGCCTTTCATTCTCCCCTGAGATTCTCCCTATCAATGTTAGTGTGTTTTCAACGGTATTGCGTAAAGCTTCGAGTGTGTGCGTATTAGGTCGGCTGTTTTGGGTAAATAAACCTTGCACGCGAATGTGTGATACTCTACAAATGAGGCACCCATTTTAGGGGCGAAGCTCCTTAGGGCGTGGGCTGTGCGTCCCCTGTAGCCTGTATGTAGCCACTTCTAGTTTAGTTCTTGCAGTGTTCACTAGATGGCGGTACCGTCCCATGTATGTAACCACCTCTAGTTTAGTTCTTGCAGTGTTCACAAATGGCGGTACCGTCTCCTGTATGTAGCCACCTCTCGTTTAGTTCTTGTAGTGTTTACTAGATGATGGTACTTGTAGCTGATGATGAAAAGATGCAAGATGTTATAAACTAGAAAGCGGTACTTGTAGTTGATGAAAGACGTAAGATCTTATAACTTAGGAATGATGTCACATATGGCGCGTGTCATTGGTTGAAGACAATCGTTCGATTTAGTGCGGCGACGTACGCTAGGGGGAGCGATGTAATAAAATCGAGTGGACAAAATGTACAGAGCATTCAAGGTTTACCAGGTTTACCTCCGGAGCTTCGCCCACTCATCATCATTCACTTCGTGGATATGGCGGAATCTTTTGTGAACTTGAATCATTGAAACGTGTTTATTCCTACGATGAGTCGGTAGAAGGAGTAACTCTGATTTACTCGGTGGGCAACAGAGATTCATTTGAGATATTAGTGCTGCTAATATATCTACAGCTGCTTGTAGGGTGTCTTGAATGTGTCCATCTGAGCCTCCTTTCACCGATAAGGTGATATCAGCATAGATGAAGAAGTTCACGCCAGGGATACGTTGAAGAGCATTGGGTATAGGCAGCATAGCCAGGTTAAAAAGATTGGAGAAAGCACTGACCCTTGAGGCGTTCCAAATCTGCCTAGTGTATAGGATGAGGAATGTTCTGGACCTAATTTTAATGTATCTGTGCTGCTTGTGAGGACGCTTCTGATGTAAGAGTACATTTTAGGGCCACAAGAAATGTGGTTGAGGCCAGCATACATAGATGAGTGGGCTACGTTTTTAAATGCTCCATGTATGTCCAGACCAAGGATCGCCTGAGTATCCTCGCTCTGGTTAGGACTTATTATGTCCTGTTGAAGGCGAAGCATCACATCTTGCGCCGTAAGTGAGGCCCTAAAGCCAATCATTTCTGGAGGGAGTAGTCCATTATCCTCCACGTGTCTCTGGAGGCGTGCAAGCACAACAACCTCCGTAGTCTTTCTGAGACACGATGTTAAGAAAATGGGTCTCAGATTTTTTACTAAGAAAGCTTTCTTTGGTTTAGTATATTTTTTTATTTACAGATACAGCAAGCCCTTTTCGGGCCCATGCAGGAGTGAAAACAAAGAAATACATTGACAGAAATATGACGTACAACTTGACAATACATAAGTGTTGTTTGACGTAATTTTAAAACGTACAACACACATAAGAGGAGGCGTAAATATGCTTACGCAATCGCGCGTAAGCATACAATACGGTATGCATGCGGTAAAAGAACACAATGAAATGTCTTACAATTTTGAAACGACACTTTAACTGAAGCTTATAATACGAAAACGCTGAGAAAACACCTCTAATGACACAGAGTTGACCTTCTCTACAGTAACATATTTTAATAAGAAATCGCTCGAGAAAACAAAGAAAACTTATGCAAATTAATGCGGCTGATCGGCTGTCTAATGGTCTTACCGTGATGAATTCTCGCTGATCGTTTGGAAGGCTCTTGGATGGCGTGTTTCCGCGACTTATTGAAGAAACCATAGTAAAGCTGATAGAGGAATCTTAATCTAGATATGACCCTACGCTGCTCAAGTGTTTCAAGGTTTGCCCTAATACGTAAAGTGGTTACACTCGAGTGACGCGAATAAACAGAAAAAAGCGCAAAGCTAAATTTTGTACTCTTTCAATTTTACTTATAAGGTATGGCTGGTAAGGGCTCCAAATGACATCTGCATACTCCAACTTAGGTCGTACTAGTGCCTTATAAGTGTTTAATTCCCCAGCAGGAGGAGTACTGCGCAACTTTCTTTTCAAAAATGTCAATTTCTTAAGTGCACCCTGACAAATGTTCTGAATGTGTGTTTGCCAACTGAGGTTGCTTGTAAGTGTGACACCTAAATATTTAACCTTATCGGATCTGTTGATCGTACAATTACCTAAAGAACAGGTGAAGCCGAAAGGCCTCTTTTTGTTGCTGATTATATTAGAAGTTGTCATAGTAGCATTTATTCTTAAACCCCAATTTGTACACTATGTCTCAATTGAGTGCAAGGCATTGTTTCATTTAATTTGGAAATCTCGGGTTTTAATAGCTGTGTATACCACACAGTCGTCCGCAAATTATTTAATATACATAGAGGTTCAACAGTACAATAAATATCATATATATCTACTAAAAAGAAGTAGAGCACCCAGAACAGAGCCCTGCGGCACTCCAGAGTACACATCCAACTCTTCAGAGATACACTCAATAATAGCGACACACTGTGTTCTATTTCTTAAGTAACATACTACCCATGCGACTGCTTTTCGTTCAACACCAATTGAGAGAAGTTTGTAATCAGATCGGAAGGGATTGATATGTGGGGTTTAACGTCCCAAAACCACCATAACATTATGAGAGACGCCGTAGTGGAGGGCTCCGGAAGTTTCGACCACCTGGGGTTCTTTAACGTGCACCCAAATCTGATCACACGTGCCTACAACATTTCCGCCTTCATCGGAAATGCAGCTGCTGCAGCCGGGATGTGAACCCGCGACCTGCGGGTCAGTAGCCGAGTACCTTAGCCACTAGACCACCGCGGTGGGGCTCAGATCAGAATGGATGATGACATACAAGACCTTTGACAAATCTAGAAATATAGCATCGGTTTGACCATTAGTGTTTAGTGTACTATTTAGGTCATCAGTTATTTTAGATAGTTTGGTAACAGTTGACAAAGCAGATCTAAAACCATTCTATTTGGAATAAAGCAAATTGTTACATTTGAGGTAAGTATTGATCGCCTTATAAATATTAAGCTCAAAAAGTTTACAAGTACTCGGTAAGAAAACTGGTCTGTAGTTTCTAATTTCTAGAGAAGAGCCAGATTTATGCACGGAAATAACTTTGGCCGAGCGCCAATCATCAGGAATAGTCGAAGTGCGTAGGGACATAACGTAAATTTGATGCAGATATTTAGTTACCCATGCAGCATATCTGCTTAAAAAGGTATTGCATAGTTGATCGGGGCCAGCTGATTTCTTCACGTCTAGTTTATGTAAAAGGCTAAAGACACCAACCTCTGTTATTTCTACTTCGGGCATAGGACAACCAAAAACGTATGACGGCCGTGCTGCGTGCGAAGCTGTCCGCGTAAACACAGATTGGAAAAAGGCATTGAATTTGTTAGAAATAGTAGTCGCGTCAACAATACTTTCGCCTGAAACATTTATCTCTGGAATGCCTTGTTTATCTTTCGAGAGATAGCGCCAAAACTTTTGGGGTTCGTTGTTCATGAATGACTGCAGAGTAACAGAAAATAAATGCTCTTTTACTAGTCTCTTTTTTTCCTTCAGACTAGAAATAAGGCTTTGTAGGTCACTTGTGTTACCGCATTTGCAACGTCCCTTAATTTTTCGTTTTATATGAATCATTTCTCGCGAGAAATAAGGATGCTTTCTATTAATACGTTTTCTCTTTAATGGTGCATGTTCTCGTTCGCAACAGAAGACAATTTCTTTAAAGTTTGACCAAATTTGTTACCATCCCTGATTAGGCTAAAATTAAGAAAGCGCGGTTCCAAATATATTAAGACAACATTGTCGTCCGCATGACTGTATTCTCTGACAAGAATTTCTGACGGCTTAACAAAGGAACGTGTACCCGAGATAGGACACGACAAAGCAAACAATTTGTGATTGAATATCTCGTCTTCAACACTAACGGATGAGCCTTAAAAGGAGCTACCAACAAAGACCAAATCAAGGAGTGATGAGGACGAATAAACAACCCTGGTAGCATCGAAAACTAGTAGGTGTAAAGGAAAGTTGAACGCAGTCGTGAGCAGTAAGTCAGCCCTTTTGTAATGTTTGGCATCGTGGGATAAGTCAGACCAGTTTATACCTGGCAAGCTGAAGTCTCATGTAACTATATTATTTGATCGTGAATTAGTGTTTTCTGCAAGAAAGTCGTACATGGCTTCCAAATATTTGTGGAGGCAGAAGGTGGCATGTATACGCCACCCAGATGTACAGTTTTGCCAAGAAATTTAAGTTTGCACCAAACACTTTTGTGGTCGCCAATTCCACTCAAAATATTGAAGCCAATGCCGTTTGTGATGGCGATAGCTACTCCCTCTTTCCGTAATTCCCTATCTTTACGAATAAGCTTATAAGTAGAGGGTATGATTTTCAAATCCTGCACATCTGCTTGCAACCGTGTTTCTGTTAATACTAAGGCATGAAAATGATAACAGGTAACAGGTAACATGAGGTGTAATTATGACCTTGGCATCTTTCCACGAAGTTGGAAGGGTGCCTGTGTCAAAACAGTCGTTAAAGAACTCAGTCAAAGGTTTAATAGAAATAGGATCAAGATGTCTAAGTATTTTTGTTGTTAACGTGGTCGGGGCCTGAAGCCGACGTTGTACGGAGTGTTGCGAAGACGTGCCTAACTTCCGCCTTCGTTATCGGCGCATCTAATGAGTCATTAGGTTCTCCTATGTCAGATGGTATAGAATCCTTTCGTAATTGAGGTAAATGCAACGTGGGGATGTTACCGAAGAGCTGTCCCAAATGGTCACTGTGCTCGTGTAACAGTTTAGTGATAGCCTGGCAGTGTCGTGCGTGAGAAGTACTGGACTCTAGCACATGTCTAAGAAGTTGCCTCTTGCGTCTATTACTGACGTGGTCACGCATTTCTTCAGAAAGCTGACACCATTGCTGTGCCACCAATTAAGTCGCATATCGCGCGACTTGTTGGTCTAGCTTCGCTATTTTAATACGGAGTTTCCTGTGGTGGCTCTGGTGTTTCCACTGTCGCAGAAATGACTGTTTTGCTTCCCACATATGGAGAAGCTTGGAGTCGAGAGTAGTTATCAGGGTGTCAGGAGGTAGAGTTTTCGTGTGAATTTCGACATCTTTTTGAAGCTGTTGAGTCCACTCAGTAAGATATGCAATACGTGAGGGAGCGGTACTGTTGCCGGTGTCTCTAAATTTGTCCCATTCTGTGAGCATGAGTGGCTTGGGTGCAATGGGTCTGTGTTTTAGTTGTAAAGTAATGCTAATAATATAATGATCACTTACAAGATTTGTTTAGGTGTTAGTACAAGCCAATGTGGGACCATTGTGAGTGAGGGTAAGATCGGGGTAAGATCTTTATTCACACTGTTCCCCAAACGAGTAGGCTCCTCCAGGTTGCTGTGCAGTGTAAATTGATGTGCCTGAATATGTAACCAGAGGGCTCTACCTTTCGGTGTAAATGCGGTGTAACCGTACGCTAAGTGGGAGTCGTTGAAATCCTCATTATGAGGAGGGTGTGTTTGCCTGCCGAGGATGTAGCTCGGGCGAATAAAAATCGAAACGGTGTCTTTTCTTTTGTGGTCTACTATATACGTTGAAAATGTATAGGAATGGCGAGTTAAGTTTATCAGGTAGCATTTGGAGAAAGTCGTGCTTATTGTCGATGTCAGCAAATTTTGAATTGGTAACTGTAAGGTGCTTCTGAGTTAAGACAGCAGTGTTTGGTTTGATATCAGCCGGAATTTAATGCGTTTTATAACCTGGCAATTCCACTACACCATTTCTTTCTTGTAACTCAATGATTGGGGGAGGGGTAGTTTGTGATTGGATGTACTGCAGGAGGTTCGCCTTTTTTCGGCGAAACCCCCTGCAGTTCCATTGCCATACGCAAAGTTCAGCGCGGTTCCGAGGAGCCATTTTCGCTAGGTTGATTCGGCTTAGGTTGTGCAAGCTCTGGATGGTTAGCGTGGACCGTGTAGATCCACTGCATGACTCTATCTAGAGTTTGTTGCATCCATAACAAAGCTTGTTGTACCGAGGCCACGGATTCATGTAGTTTCTGCAAGGAAGCTGTGGAGAAGGTAATAAAATTGTCCAATTTTTCTTCGAGGTTGGTTACTTTTTTTTAACTTTGTCAACGCTCACTATTTTGCCTTCAAATTGCTCTACTTTCTCTTCGCATGACAATGTGGGAATCGAGGCTTTTCGTTTTTGCGCAAGTGGTTGAGCGGGGCCCCTAGCTATATGAGGGGTTGAGGGAGGGCATGGTGGTGGTTATATAAGTGTAGGGGTGAGGAATGAGGAGGGGAGGTGTAGGGAGGTAGATGTTTGTTTGAAGGACTGAAGCTCTAGGCGTAGTTTTCTATTTTCTGCCCTCAATTTAGCGATCTCATCCTGCAATAGCTTGAGCTGCTTTTGAATGGAGCTTTCAGGGGAGGCTACATCAGCCCAGCTCACCTCGTGTCCAGGGCCAGTCTGGAAGCTGGGGTCTCGGTGAATGCTTTCTTGTGGCTTCGGCTCCCGCTGTAGCTTTTTCAGCTGTGTTGTTTTGTGATAATAGGTGAGTGTCCTCAAGGGGCGTTCTTGAAAGATGTGCTTGGGTCGACGAATGAAGCTGCATCTTGCTCGAAAGTTGAGGGTGCGTGCGTTGGTTTGGGCTTGTAGAGCTGTGGGCACTGGGGCGAGCCGGTGGGGTAATCACTGTTGCACATCACACACTTATGTTTACATTCGTGACCAAGGAATGGGCTTGGAATGCCACACATTTGACATGAAGACTTAGGGGCACCTGGGCATACGTCTGGTCTGCGGCCATGTTTGCGGCAGATATTACAGGCTTCCGTCTTATGACGATAGGGTACGCATCTGGTGATGCCAACCTGATAGCTTATGTTGAAAGGCACGTGCGTACCTCTGAAAGTGACCAAGATGGACGTCGTGGAACCCATGCGACGTCCGGTCAGAATGAGGCCTAGCCTTTCGTAGTCCAATATACTTGAGAAGATGGCTTCAGGTGTGTGTTCTATAGGAATATTACGGATGACCCCACGGTGAGATATTCGATGGATCAGTAGTAGGGGGACAACTTCAAAGCTGCGTTTGTCCACCTAGATGGATTTGATATGGTGGTATGCTTCGGCGCGTTCTGAGCCCGGCGTGCTTATGAGGAGAATGTTGCTTACAGAGTTGATGCAGTATTGGTCATGTCGGGAGCTTGTGAGTGCTGCCGCTTTTATTACGGCATGTATGAGCTTCGAAAGTGAAGTGTCAGCACAGCTGAGGCCTCCACGTATTCGCAGGACTATTTTGTAGTAGTCCGTTGGAAGTGAAAGGGGTCTGGGGGCACTGCGACAAAGCGATGGGAGAGCTTTATGTGACAGTTCTTGCGAAGTTTTGATGGTAGGCGTCGATTTCTTCGGGGATGAAGTGGGCTATCTGGCCCTGGCATACACTTGACACCAGCTGCCTTCATCATCGTCGAGAGCTTCGGCGGAGAGAACCTCCTCTCCCTCTCTGTCATGGATGACCATGTTGGTAGGCCTAGCTGGTAGGCCCACCGAGGTAGTCAAAGGCTGCCAAAATGTCGATCTTCGTGGACACGAAATGCGAAGCACTTACTTGAAATCACTTCTGATGATGTGGTCGATTCTATAGAAAGCTTTACCTTTGTTCAAGTTGCTATTGAATGACTTAAGCAGTCAGAAACAGGACTTCTGCTGGAGTGCTTGCGAAACACAGCCACTCCTAGTGGCGTCTATGGTGCGTCTCTCCGAACACTGTGACACGCAGCCGGCGTTTCAGGAGAAGCGTGTGCTAGAACAAAGAGGGATGAAAAAATTGGCAGATCCCACGTACAAAGGGAATTGATAATATGCGAAACAGGAATGAGAAAGGTTTATATCTCATTTTCAAATCAGCACAACGTTATAAGGTGGAGGTCATGATTATTATGTTTTTTATGTTTGGATGTGTCGTTTACCTTCGTCATCTGTTCAGGTCACGTGATACGAAATTTAGTATATGTGTAGCTAGCGAAACGATCACGAGCACGCTTTGAGCGTGGTATGTTCTTATGTTCTTACATGACACGCGTGTCAGGATTATCATGTTTGCAGCAGTCGTATAATTTCTTCGTCCAATGACGTCACCTAACACCAAATTGGGTTTGTGTGGAGCTTGCAAAACGGCCGTGAGCGCATCATGAGCAATGAATGTAGTCATGTTGTTACATGACACGCATCTCATGTTTATCAAGTTTGCACCAGTATCATACCTTTGTCATCCATTTCCGTACTGTAATATCAAATTTGGTATAAGTGAAGCTAGTGAAATGGCTGTCAGCGCATCATTAGCGTGGCATGTCGTCATGTTGTTACAAGACACGCGTCTCATGATTATCATGTTTGCACCACTCACATATCTTCGTCATCCAATCACGTACAATAATACCAAATTTGGTATGTGTGACGCTAGCGCAACCGCCACGAGTGCATCATGAGCTTGGCATGTAGTCATGCTGTTACATGACACGCTTTTCATTATTTTAATGTCAGGGTCTGTCGCTTGTGATCATCTTGCAATCACGTCGTACCATACTTGTTTTGCAACATGCCACACGAACGAAACCATTGCAAGAGCTGCAAGATCATGAAATGTAAATTATGACATTCATGACCCACATATCATGTTTTTGCTTTTATGACTAGTGAAATATGTTCTTCATACAGTCATGTTATACCATACCAAGTTTGGTATTGATATCTTTAGAGAAACGGACAGGAGAGCTAAAAGCCGTAAGCGGCTATATAGATACGCTCAAAGTCACCGAAGTTCCCTAAGAAATGCTTCGCATTTGAAAAGCACGTCGCATGTGCGCCGGAGTGCTCTCTCTCTAAAGGCGCGTGGCGTTCACCACATCAAACGCTTGACAGTCAAGGTTGGTGCACACCGGCGACTATCAGTGGTAGCGGGACCATTTGCGACTGGTCGCGAACAGTAGCGAGCAGTCGCAAACAGTCGCCGAGCGACTGCTTTGGCTAGTCACTTCTTCCTGAATTTTCAGTCGCGTGACTGCAGTCGTGAAACTGCTGAAACTAACCAGCAATGCCCGGAAGGGACTCCAGCATTTCTTTATATGCAGGCTCGTTGTTTTGTTCTTCAATTTTTTTTATTGCGCTGACTTCCTCAGTCAGTCAGTAAGTCAAGGAACTTTATTTGGTTATGAGAAGACGAGAACGTCCCCGTCAGGGGGTACTGTCTGGGGGCCCTGCCCACGATGGCACCGGGAGGTTAAAGCTCTCGGCGACTTCGCGGGCTCTCTGGGCAGCCCTTAGCTGCTGGTCCTTTGCGGAGCTGGTGATAAGCTGTAGCCAGTCTTCCTCAGTGGAGGGAGACCCTGAGCCCCCTTGCAAGTCGTGACACTGCCACAGCATGTGCTGGAGGGTGCACCTCGAATGACCACAGTGCGGACAGCATGGGTCTATTCCGTCTACAAATTTTGACAAAATAAACGGACATGGATACGTCTTTGTTTTTAACATTCACAGGGTGATTGCCTGTGGTGTGTTTAGGTGTGGGTGTGGAAGCGGAAACTTCCGACGCCCTAGCTGATAGTGCTTACAGACCTCCTTAAAAGTGAGAAGAGGGTCGCTTTGCCACTGCCCTCTCAGCCTCCGAGTGCCCACTTCTGGCGCTGTGTGTGAGACCTAGCGCCTGGGAGTGTGCAAGTTTGTCGGCGTTTGGGATGGTTTCGTGAGCATCACTGCTGACATGACCAGGGAACCAAGTTATATGCTTTTTTCCTGCCCAAGATGCAACAGAGAGAACGTGCGCGGCTTCTTTGCACACCGAGCCTTTTTTAAGTGCTCTAGTGGCGGCTCGCGAGTCTGTGTAAATAGTAGAATGGTTCGTTGTGGCCATTGCGATGGCTACTGCCACCTGCTCGGCTTTGTCAGCATCCGAATTTTTGAACGTAAGTGATGTCAGCAGCTCTCCCTGTAACGACGTAGCTGCTGAAACAAAGTGATTGGAAGCTGCGTATTGCGCTCCGTCAACGAAGGCGACATTGTCCTCAATCATAGCTGCTGTTCGAAGAAGGGCTCTTGCCCTTGCTTTGCGTCTGCCGCAGTTGCATTGGGGGTGCATGTTTCTAGGTACGTGAGATACTGTATACATTTGCATGACTTTGATAGGGAGCGCGCACTCACTCTGTCTGGCAATGGGAGACCGTATACCAATTTGCGCTAGTAACTGTCTGCCAGCCTCCGTGGAAGCCAGTCTTGCAACTTGGGCGACCTGTTGTGACTCTACTATTTTGCTGAAGGTGTTGTGGACACCCAGCGCCAATAGATGTTCTGTACTGGTGCTCTGTTAGAGACCCAGTATCTTTTTTATGTTCTTGCGAATTATTTATTCTAATCGGGCTTCATCCCTCCTGCTACACTTGTGGGCCAGGGTGATGTAGTTGATGTGGCTCATTAGGAAGGCGCGAAAGAGTCCACAAAGGCTCTCCTCAGTTAACCCCCTCGTTTGTTGGCTACCCTCGTGATTAATTTTGTCACGGAATCGGCTTTGGCTGCGATGCGTTCTAACGTGTAGGCATTACTGCCATCCTCCTCCAGGAACATACCAAGGATTCTAACTTTCTTTACAATCGGAATAATAGAGCCGTTCGTTGTGGTGATCAAGATATCGGGGAAACTTCCTTTTTTTGCACCGATAGTTGGCCGGTGAAGGAGCAGTTCCGATTTATTAGCTGACAGGCAGAGTCCTGCCTTGTGAAGAAATCTTCGACAACCCTGATCGCTGTTTATATACGCTGTTCAATTCGCCCATCACTACCTCTCTCGCACCAGACGGTGATGTCGTCAGCGTAGAAGGCGTGACCGGGACTTTCAATCTCGGCCAGACTGTGGGAAAGTGCTCTCAGCGAAAAGGTAAATAGAAATGGGAATAGCACTGCCCCTTGTGGAGTGCCTCTGGGTCCAAGATCAAACGTCTTCGAGCCGTGAGATCCTAGGCGAATGGTAGCTTTTCTATTCTTAAGAAAGGAGCTGACGTAGTTGTAAAAATGTTCTCCTATACCCGCTTCTCTAATAGAATGAAGTATGTGAGAAGGTTTGACCTTGTCGAAGGCCTTTTCCAGGTCAAGTGCCAGAACAGCTCTGGTGTCTCTGCAGACCCTGCCATTGATCTTGTGTTTTAAAAGCAACATTACATCCTGCGTTGACATGAACGGCCTGAATCCAATTAAAATAAATTGAAAGAAATTCCTTTCCTCGGAAAATGTAGTGGCCCGCTTAAGGATAACGTGCTCGGCGACCTTCCCTACACATGAAGTGAGATATATCGGCCGTAGCAAGCCAAGCTCCAGGTGTTTCCCCGGCTTCGAAATAAGGATGACGGTGGCGTCGCGCCACTCCATTGGAACCTCGCCGGTCCCTCACACCTCATTGATTTTATTTGTTAGAAGCTTGATATCCTCGTCAGGTGAATTCTTTAAGAGTTTGTTACTGATCGCATCGAGACCCGGAGCTGATCTGCCGTTCAGCTCATTTAGAACCTCTCGTACCTCTGCTCACCTGAAGGGGGAACCAAGAGGGTCGGTTTCGTTCTCTGGCAAAGCAGGAGGGTAGTCATTGTGTGAGACGGGTTCTGTGCAAATTTATCTCGAGACGAGCTCATCGATAATTTGTGTCTCTGTCAGACCAGAGCTCTTTACGTTAAAGTTAAGTCTGTCAATTGTAAGCTGCTGATTGGTTTTGGATTGTTTATCTCCCAGTAGATGTTTGAGGAGGTTCCACTTCGCACCACTCCTCATTTGCCCGTCGAAGGCATTGCATACCTCGTCCCATTGCTGTCGAGCTAGCATTTCACTACGCTCATCTATCTGCCTATTAAGTTCAGCAATTTTTTGGCGTAGGCGTCGGTTTAGTTAATGCGTTTTCCATTGAGGCTGCAGCGCGTTTTTAGCTTCCAGAAGGTGGGCTAATCGATTGTCCATGCAGCAACGTCTTCTTTGAGGTGAGTGAATATTTCGTTTAACGTGTTGTATTTATTCTCGTCTTGCTTTCTGATAGCTCTAAAATGGTCGCAGTCTGTGACGTGAAATTTTCTGAGCGGTAGTGACGAGATTCTTATCGCGAGACTGGTAATGTAGTGATCACTACTAAGATTCTATGGCAAGTTAGTCCATATAGGTTCCTCTGCATTCCTAACTAAGGTCAAATCTGGTGTAGTATCCTTGCTGACCGAATTGCCTATTCTGGTGGGGTATCGTGGATCGATGACCAATGTGAGACCACAAGCTATAATCTGTGCTGCGAGGGCTTTGCCTTTTGCGGTATCCTTGATATAGCCCCAATCTTGATGACGTGCGTTAAAGTCCCCTGCTATGTTGCGCGTTCGACCACCTGCAATTCTACACGCTTAGTGGAAAACAGCATGAAATGTCTCTTTTCTGACGGATGGTGAGCTGTAAACATTTAAAATGATAAAGGATTGCTTAAGTTTAGCGTTCGGGATGAGTTCAATCATAATGTGTCCAATTTTTAAGTCCGGCCTAACGTCATGATGTAAATAGGCGAGATGCTTTGAGACGAGAGTCGATACACCCCTTTTGCCTTCCTTGAAATAAGCTTCTGCACGATAGTGACGAAGCGCGATGACATCGGTGAGCGTTTCCTGGAGGAGGATTACTGATGGCCTTTCGGTAGCAAAGCTTAGGAAGTGTTGTAGTACTGCCTTCCTTTGTGGAAGCTGACGCAATTTCATTGCCAGATTAATAGATTGCTTGTGTTAGCCATTGTACTGACTCGAAGGGGGTGTACCAAGCAGTGCGTGCTGGCTGTATGATTCTAAAATTTGAAGCCTCGTGGTGTGCTCGGTCAGTCGGAGCTTGATAGGGGTAATTTAAGCAATAACGTCATTTCTTACCTTTTCAAGCAGTGTTTGGATGCTTGAAACGTTAAGCGCCTCCTCATCCATGGGCTCAGGGCCTGTTCTGCGTTTCGCACCTCTGTTGACGGACGCTGTGGCTGCGGTAGCTTGATCGCTAGACGCGTGCTCTCGCTGCCGCATTTCTTGCAAGATTGACCTAATATCATATAGTCCCTCTCGAAGAGACGCATTCTCGCGCTCTAGTGATTGTATTTTGTCTCGCGTTTACTGTGACAGTTGCCCTGATTGCGCGACGGCATAGACCTCACCTGTTCCGGCTACCTTGTCCGCCCAGGTATGTTGTGAGTTGAAGCCACCCCGGGAACTCCGAGAGCGTTCTGTGGCGGTGTTTCTTGGAGCAGCCGCAGCTGGTGTCTTGGTAGGAGCGGCGATTTCCCGGTCTCCGGCGCTGCTCGTAGCGTTCTTCGTCCTGTGAACGCCTTTCATTCTTTTTCTACGTCGTTTTCTCACAACGTAGGGAACTCGGTATCTGTTTTTGCAGGTACGGTCACCGGTGAGATGAGCATCTCCGCATAGCGCGCACTTCGCTTGCACACACACATTCGTGTCCGTTTGCGATGATTGAAGTCCCGCAATTTCACACACTTTTTCAGTCGGTCTAGGGCAGACATCGTGCCTGTGGCCAATTCGGCCACAGTTATGGCAAGTGTCGATGTGCCTCTTGTACAGGGTACAGCGTAGCATGTTGGGGCCGCAGTGAACATAGTTGGGCACTTTAATGCCGTTGAACAGTACAATCACAGTAGGTGTCTCCTTTATGCGCCTGACTCCAAGAACCATCGGGTTTCTGGGTGTGATAAAAAGGCTTTGCAGCGCAGCTTGGGCCAGATTGGTGTCGATGCCTCTGACCACACCTCTACAGGTATTTCCCGGTGTAATGTAAGCCGAGATAGAGTGCTTTTTCTCTGCCAAGAATATTTTCTGCACTTTGCAGTATGCATTGGCATTCGATTTGGAGGGTGTGCTTATAACGAAGATATTCTGCATAGCGTTCGCACACACGATGTCCTCCTCGGCTGCCACTGGGGGCAGCCTGTCAGCCTTCAAAATGGCTTGCGTGACCTTTAACTGACTGCATTTTCGCCCGCCCAGCCCTCCCCCAGGGCGGACGACCACTCGAAAGTGTGATGTGGGCAGGCGCGGTAGCCTGGAGGCTGCGGCAACCTTTCTCAGCTGGCTGGCTTTAGCGGGGCCAACGTGGGGTCCAGTTTGCCTAGCCGAGTGCGTCTCGTGCTTGAAGCGGGTTTTATCCGCATTTCGCTTTCTGTGGGCGGTAATCCAACCGTTGGACTCGGCTTTCTTTTTGGAGATTTGCTCTCCTTCTACCATAGCCTCATGGGGCATGGCCTCCTCGGGGGTTTGCTGACCAAGCGGCCGCGCGTTCCGCCTTCCCGCTATGCGGCGCCTGATGCCGTGTGTAGGCACAAATAGGTCTAACCCTTGGTGTCGGAGAAAGGACCCGCAAAAGAGATTCCAGTGGACCTACCGTGATTAATGGGGTATCCAGGTGTTCCTTGAAACTTCCCGGAGTTGCTCCAGTAGAAATCTCGCAGTGAAAGCACATCGGACTACCGCTGGCTTTCTGTCACGATATACAAACAAGTGCATTCCTCTGGCTCCGTGGCACCATGGCCACCACGGAGTACTTGGCTTGTAGATGGTGAGGTGCAGCAGCTCGAGGAATGTCGAATTTGCGTGGCGGCATTCGCGAAAAGCTAAACACTGTCAAAATGAGAAGAAAATTGATTGTGTCCAATCTATACCCTTATTCAGAATTGTTTTTACATGCGGGGCATGTTATACTAGGGGCTAGTCATGCGCCGTTGCCGTCCGCAGCCTCCTCTCCGCCTCCGCCAACCATTTGTGCATTTCTTCCTCTTCTCAAAACAGCGCGCGCTGCGCTCGCTTCTTCTCTACGCGCGCCATGCGACCTTTAGTTTTACGTGCACCAGCTCTATGCTAACGCGCGCATGCGCAGGCCAGAGCCGGCGCTCGCTATAAATAACCGAGTGTCGGGGGGGCGCCCATAGAGTAACATAGTAAACGTAAAGAGCGGACACTCTCATTGAACCATGCCGCCCACATGACTGCTAGAATTCCTAGCAGCCGGCTTTAAACTGTCACAAGGTTACTTATGTGGCCTTGCCATCGCGCCACAGTGGTTTTAGTTTTGGTTTGAGCATTCCTGTGCGAAATTCGGGTGTTTCTTCTACTGTTATGTGGGAGTGCTTTCATCGGCTGTTTTTAGGATCAAGCAGGCTGCGGTCACGGCTATTGCATATACGTTGATCTGTTGGCAGTTCTTTCTGTTAAAAAATGCACGCCCATTTTACAAATAAATCCTGTTTATTCTGACAGCACTACTCAACAACCATTATAAATAAACTAAACGCAAGTTTTTAAATAAAGTATTACATTCCTATTGAAAATTTGAGAAATCAATCCATAACGTTTAAAATTTATACAAACTGCAGTGTATTGAGCTTTTTCGGAAATAACAATGCTATGTAGAAAAAGCACCATCGCATCGAGCAAACCATAAATATTTACAAGGATATTCACCGTGAATATATGCTTGTGAATATTGTGAACACAATATTCACAAGCATATTCACCGTCAACACGAACATTTCAAGACCTCTGCAAAAGGTCGAAATGTTGTCAAAGTTTTATTATTTATTTAATTTATTAATAATTTATTTATTGATTTACATATACTGCTGGTCGATTGAGCTGTTACAGAGGTGGGACAGAAATCTAATCATTGTTTAGAAGAAATAGCAATGAACATCATATACCAAAAGTCTAAAAACCCCAATGTGTTATTACATATAGAGAGTGAACAAATTCTGACATAATAACTATCATGTCAAGCAAAAAGAAGCAATGCATAGGCGAAAACAATACAAACATTTTCATTTCAATATTTTGCTCCACCACCTACATTATCCATACATCATTAGCCACAGAACAGTAACAATCACAATACATGTCACACAAAATTTATGTGATTCGGTACATTCAATGAAATTTTAAAAAAGCTATCATTCACAAAGATTTACTTACAAATTTTTCTACAGTCTTGAGTCCAAAATTGTTTAACGTTTCACATTTCCGTACAGTCCTTTACGGTTCTAGGAAAATAAGAGTATGCGTATATGTTCTTACGAGATTTGGCAATTTAAAAGTAGCTGCGGTAGTCACTTCGTATGTTCTGAACAGGTCGCGGAACGAGGTACTGCGCTACATCAAAGTTAAATGTATATTGAGAAAGCAAAAACAAGAGTTTTTGTCTGGCTACACGACGGTGCTCCAAAAGGGTGGGTATGTTTAGTTGTTGCAACATCTCTGTCAAAGAATTAGTTCGAGAGTATTTTGAAACAATAAACCTTGAGCTCTTCTTTGTTTTCGCTCAACTTGATTGATTAATGTGTAGGGTTTAACGTCCCAAAACCACCATATGATTGTGAGAGACTCCGTAGTGAAGGACTGCAGAAAATTTGACCACCTGGGGTTCTTTACCGTGCACCCAAAGCTGACTCCTTGGCCCTGCGAAATTTTCGCCTCCATCGAAATTGCAGCCACCACAGCCGGGATTCAATCCATGGCCTGCCGGTCAGCAACTTACTCAACTTGATAGATCAGTCCTTTCTGATAAGGGTCCCATATGACACGTGCATATTATAATGTAGGTCTTACTATAGCTAAATAGGCTATTAACTTTACTGGGCCTTGATGCAAGAATCAACGTGAATAATCAGACAAGCTTTAAAGAAAGCAACATGAAAACCTAAACTCCATGAGTATTGCTCTTAAAAACAATCTAGCTCTCACTCCTCATGACAGCAAGGTTATATCAATGTTTAATGGTGTAGGCGTCGTCGTCCAGAGAATGAAATGCTACTTCTTAGCCATAGGTGTGCTGTAGCGCCTTGGCTCTTTGTTTCCGGCGGTTGAGGTGAAATTTAGGGTGGGTGTTTCTTGGTAGATCTTACATGCATCTTCGGAGGAAGTTGATGTCATTTCTTCGCCCTAATCAATTCGCCTCACGGGTCTAGCTGAGGAAACTCGTGTCTTACTGGAACACAGTTTATTGGCTCCTGTAGCATACCCGCCGCCTTGGCAGTGGCAGACTATAGATTGCTATGTGTCTTTCTGAGAAATTACAAAACATGCCCCTATTGCTCATATCCGAGCATACTTCCAGGAACTTCAACACAAATACACACGTCCTAAGCTCTTTACAGATGCCTCTAAATATATCTCCTTCGTGTCTTACGCTGCTGTCGGCCCATCCTTTTCGGATGCTGGTGCTCTACATCAAGAGACAAGTATCTTCACAGTAGAAGCTTATGCGATACTTGTGGCTGCTAAACACATAGAGCAATCACAAATACAAAAAGCAGTAATTTATACGGACATCTCTGTGTGGTTACGGCTCTGCACAATCTTAAGAAACCAAAAAAATCCTGCCCTCATCTCACTTTACTCTATTTTATTCACACTCTACACACTCAAGCAACACGTTGTAGTGTGCTGGGTGCCAGGGCACCGTGAGATCCAAGGCAACGTGATGGCGGATCAGCTTGCTGCATCCGTCCCCGCAAGCACTGCCACTACACCCATATCCATCCCGGCCCTTGATCTTAAGCCATCTCTCGAGCGAAACCTCAGGGACTACTGGCAGAGCAAGTGGGATAGACACACACAAAACAAACTACATATTATTAAGCCACACTTTGGTCATTGGCTACCAGTATCAAAATCACGTCCTACAGAGGTAACACTAACGAGGCTCAGGACAGGACACACATACACGACACACTCATATCTTTTGTCCGGTGGCGATCCACCCATGTGTGACAGATGTGGTGAAACACTAACAGTTCTTCACATTTTAATACAGTGCACCAGATTAGACACTCTAAGAAAACAACACTTTCCATTACCCTACCGGCAACATATACCTTTACACCCTGCAATGTTCGTCGGTAGAGAACCACTCTTCACTCATAAATTGGTGCTAGCTTTTTCAAGAGATGTCCGCTTTTACCATGTAATATACCCAAGCATTGCGTTGCACGACCTCTCTACATTGAAAAACACTTGCCTCGCGGCCCTTGGACACAAGGGTGATGATGAGGCACTTGTGCTAGTGCCAAATATTTTTACACATGATTTCCTTATCAAAAGCTTTTGTCACCAATTTTTACTATAAATATCACGCCACTGTCATGATTTCATTACTTATGTTTTTACCCACGTTATCGCGAGGAATTTCGAGGCCCCTATACAGCCACGCAACATATCACTGTGCACATCTCTAGTCATTGAAATGGTGCTATTTAGCCATCAACTGGACCTTGCGCCATAAAGCACTACACATTATCATCATGTCATTTTTTCTCATTACGCTGAAGCGTAGTGGAGTTGTCTCCTGATGCCACGCCCATTTTCAGTGGTGGTGAGCCTGTGGTTTTGTGATGATAAATATGCCTCAGTTAATTTATATATATATGTATGCTTCATTGGTTCGGCTGGAACATTGAACCATAATGCTTAGGAAGATTAACTTCAATATTCTAGGTGTTACTATCACCATTTTTCAAAATGTTGTACTACACTAGGGCGAACGGCCGACCCAAGATAGCTAAACCATTAACACGCTACCGTGGAAAGCTATCGACCGTCAGCAGAAGCCAAAGAGAGAGTGCCTTTCGGGCGCCGAGCCGATGCAGAAGGAGAATAGAGTGGAGAGAGCGTTATATACACTCACTCACGACACGTTCGGTTAGTATTCCATAGGAGGAGAAGAGGAGAGGAGAGTATCTACCTATGACTTCTGCCCTTTTTTTTTCGCTCCCTCTTTACTTGTGCGCAGAAGAGGGACTAATAGGAGGAGGAGGTCACGGTGTCACTATATTGGCTATGACGAATCACACCAGGAACTCGCACGCACCCGCGGCCAAAGACAACATAAGCCTTGACCGTTGGAGCTCGTTGGGGACTCGTCTGAGCCAGCGAACCCGGCACCTGGCTTGAGGCGTGAGATGTTTTTTTTTGTCTCCAGTGGTCGCAAGGCGACGAAGAGCAAACGGCTAACATGGTGGCTACTTCAAGCCGTGTGTCGCATAATTCACTATGGTGCTTCTGCAAGAGAACCATGTGGCATGCACTGTTGCGCTGGTGCCCGCGTTCGTTTATAAATTGTGCATGGTGTATTTACAACGGCATTCGCGCTATCGTATATCTGCTGCAGCGTCGTTCTTGTTGAATGTCCCGTGACCGCCTTCGGGCGTTTGTTTTGCCGCTGATGGAGTGGTGATGCCGCCTACAGTGAATATTATGGGCCTACTTGGAATTTATATCGGCTCTACGAATCAAGGAAAAGGGGCGCAGTACTCAGGATATTAGGTGCCTTGTGTGATATGTATGTGTGTGCTTAGCCATTGATTATTCAAGTGCAGGGGCTAATTTGCCAGTATTCAAAATTATCGCTCCCACAGGGGCTGATTCAGATAGGTGATTTGGGCAAACATTTTATTTTGCGAAATTCTACTGACTTCTTGATCACGGTGCGTGTTTTCTTTTTTGTTTTTACTCTAACTTTTGCGGGTGTTAAGGCGAAAAATATTCCGGGCAGATCATATTTCACCGCTCCCGTGCTACAAGCGTATTTTCCCCGTTTTTACGGAAGGGGTGGGATATTGGTGTCTTGCGGAAAGTGGCCTTTGCTTTGAAAGAGAGACTAAGAAAAAGCCCGGTTATTTTAGCTATCAAAGTTTCCTAAGTTTAATTTGTCCCGTTCTCAAAGCAGTATGTAATGCATGCCTTGAGAAAATTTGACTTGGAACTGTGGCGTTCTGATACCAGCTGTCTTTGTGGGGGTGGGATCACCGTGGTGTAATGAAAAACTTGAGCCTCGCTCTCCATCGTTACGTGCGTCTAAGCAAGAGTGAGAAACATGCGAAATGTGTCTTTCAGCTTTTTTGTTTACGTGAAAAAAAAAACCAGAGGTAAAAGTGGTGTACCACGGTATGCTAGATCTACTCTTCTTAGCACAGTATCTTAAAACTGCTCATTCATTCTGTTCTCGACTTTACCAGTCTTGCAATGCATCAGCTCTCACTGCACTTTAAGGTGAAATAATAAATTTTAATAAGTTTTGGTTACAAATGCGGGATTTATGTTAAGCATGATTGAAAGTACACTTTATGAACTTTTCTAATGATTACGTTACGATTTGGAGATTGATAGTTATTTAGATTCCCGGTGGATTACACAATCCAGAAAGAAAGCGTGCTAGCCAAGGGCGATTGAGTTAGCTGTACGTGGAATGCGAATAATGTTTTCACTTCACACGCATGCGTGGGTAAATATGAATTGCAAGTGCGCACAAAATGCTCACGAAAGAAGGTAAAGAGACGTTGATGAATTGAAGGGGAGCTTTTCTCCTGTATAAAAAAAGTGCTCGCGAGTTTACGATATCGTGTTAGGGCTAGTCATGGCAAACAAGTATAAGTTTTTGTAGCTTGAATATTTATTGTTAGTATATAGGTGCTGGTTTCAAACAGTTTTTATCCGAAACGGTAGTTATCGGTATGTTTTATGTGTTATTGCTCAATAAAACCCGATTTCTTGGTTTGAAAGGTGTTGACTTTTTGGATCGCTCGACCTGTAGCAGCAACGCTGTCATACACGCTAGAACGCTTACTCGAAGATACAGCAAAGCGCTTAAAAAACGCTTTTCATCACGTATTCGTGGCCTTTGGATCAACTGTAGTAGATTATTAGAATGTAAGTCATTTCGATTTGCTTACCTTTTCTGGTTGAATGCGTTAAATGGGTGTTCCGCTGTAGCCGGGTGGAGAGAACGGCACCGTGATGATGCAGGGCAACAGGACGTCGAGGTATGGTAAGGCCTAGCAGCGATGCATGTGAATTCGCCTTAGCCAAGGTAAAAACCTTTTTTTTTAATTTCCGAAGAACTATTCTACCCACTATATATTTGAAAATGTTACTTTTATAGCATAAGTTATTTATTACCAACATCGTGATCGATCAGTGAACGTTCAGTTTTTTGTCACCTAACAGACGGCATTAACCCTACGCCTTTGGGCAGCGACAGGCAGCCATTGACCGCTCTTTACGTTTATTATGTTACTCTATGGTGCGCCGCCCTTCGTAAGTTAGTTTGTGCGGTGAAAATGAATGCCGTGATGAAATGAAAATGTATGCCGTGATGTGTGATGAAAATGAATGTATGCCGCCCTTCGTCAGTTTGTTGTCGCTGGTGAAAATGTATGCCAACGTGGAGAAGTACGTTGACGAAGCCATGGAAGAATACCTGAAACAACGACCGCAACGATGACCCTTCGTGATAGTTAGTGACTTCAACGTCGACGTCATCAAGGAAGAATGGGTGGTCAACTACATGGAGTCGGGGCACTCGCGGAAACAAGCAGTGCACGACGGCAAACATCATTCGACCATGGTTTGCGGGACGTGTATTGACCACGTCTTTGCGAATTTCGACCTTCGACCGCTGCAACAAGACCCACTCACCCTTCACTTTACAGACCATAAGGCCATCTTGCTCAAAATACCCAAACCGTCTCAGCAATAAACATCGTCTTTCACAGCATACGTGCGTGCGTGTTCACTCATGTTCACTCATAACACACACGCCTGTGGCAAATTACAAACCAGATTTATCGCAGTTCAACACATACGCTCCGCATGCTAACCAGTGTTCCCACTAGGGACAGTGCGGTCATTTTTTGTCTTGAAATTTAATTGCCAACGTCATCAATGCAGTTCGTTCGGAATGCGTTTGTGCTTCATGCCTCGGCACCACCGTGCTGAAAGACACCGCGTTCGAGAAGCTTTTATGCTGCCTTAGATGATGATGAAAACATTTTATTAGGAAAATTAAAAAAAAAACGGGAGGGGGGTATTTTACAACTCCTATGGTAATCTCTGCACAAGCGCAGGCCCTGAGAACGCGGACCCAGCAGATCTAGTGGGCGCTGTCGCGAAGGGTGCGTTCCCAGTGCTCTGGGGTACGGGTGAATAGAAGGATCGGAGGGAGGGGAGGTAAGTAAGCGGCGGAGCATGCTACGGTAACCTGACAAGTTGTTGGGATAACGCCACAGTCTGGACGGGCATGAGTATAACGAGTGGGATATATTAAATGCGAAGCGTTTCTTGGCGAACTTCGGCTATATTGAGCCTATCTATCTATCGATTTAGCCGCCTACGACGTTTACCTCTCCCGGCCGTTTCGATAATAGTCTCGATACCAAACTCGGCATGGCATAACATGACTGTATGAAAAACAACTTTGACTAGTCAGAACAATAAAATCATGACATGTATGTAATGAATGTCATGATTTGCATTTCATGATTCTGCAGCTTTTGCGGTGGTTTCGTTAACATGGCATGTTGCAAAACTGGTATGGTATGACATGATTGCATGCCAAATGCAAGCGACAGACCCTGACATAAAAATCGCGACATGCGTGTCATGTAACAACATGGCTACATGCCACGCTCATGATGCGCTCGCAGCCGTTTTGCTAGCGTCACGTTTACCAAATTTAGTATTACGGGACGTAAATGGATGACGAAGGTATGATACTGGTGCAAAGATGATCAACATGAGATGCGTGTGATGAATACATGCTACGCTCATGATGCGCTCACGGCCGTTTTGCTAGTTTTGCATGTACCAAACTCGGTATTACGCGACGCGAACGTACAACAAAGGTAATTGACAAATCCAAACATGATAACCATCCTCTGGTTAACCTCCCCGCCTTTCCCTCATTTTATTTTCTCTCCCTCTCTCTCTCTCAAACATGATAATCAACACATGCGTGTCATGTAACGACATGACTACACACCACACTGATGAAGCGCTCGTGGCCGTTTCGCTGGCTTCACATATGCCAAATTTTGTAGTTTGTGACGCCAATGGATGACGAAAGTATGTGACTGGTTCAAACATGATAATAATGAGACGCGCGTTGTGTAAGGACATGACTACATGCTGCAGTCAAGGCGCGAATACATTTCGATATAACGCGGTCCGCGTGCTCGTCGGCGTTCATTTCGTCGCGTCACGCCGGCGTTGCCACGCCAGGCGCCGGTCCTAACAGAAACTCGCAGGTGTGCGCCACACCGCGTTGCTTTGACGCATGCGCGTTTCAGCCCGTCCGGCGTCTCTTCATCACGAAAAGAGGGGGTGCATTGGTGCGAAATGCAGCATGTCACATTTCGCGCCAGTTGCCGTCAAGCCGCGCCGATGGGTGCTGGTCGCACCTGGCGTCATACTATAGAGTGCTCGCGATTCGCTAACGTATAGCGTCACGGTGCTCAGCGTGCGCGCGTGTCAACGTTACGTGGGAGTATATTGGGCCCTTCATGATGCGCTCGCGGCCGCTTTGCTAGCTCCACATATACCAAATTTGGTGTTACGTGACGTTAATTGATGACGAAATATATGACTGGCGCAAACATGATACTCCTGACACGTGTGTCATGTAAGAACATAACAACATACCATACTCATAGCGTGCTCGCGGCTGTTTCGCTAGCTCCACATATACTAAATTTTGTATCACGTGACGTGAATAGATGACCAAGGTAAACGGCACATCCGAACATGATAGTGATGACACGGACGTCATGTACAGCATTATTTAACTCCACTTCGTAACGTGCTGATTTTACAGTGACATATGAACATTTTTCATTCGTGCTTTCCATATCATCGATTGCCATTGTACGTGAGATCTTTCAAATTTAATTCATGAAGTAGAGGTTCGGGAAAGTTTGTGTCTGCAGTTGGCGGTGTGTGACAGCCTCTTCGCATGAGAAGGAGTCTGGTGGAGTTGGTATTGCTGTCGTTGGCGTATGTAACGTTGTGAGACTTTGTGATAAGTGAGAAGTGGAGAACGTGGCTCTGTGTTCGCCACCTCACTTCGCGGGGCCTGCGGGAGGGTAAGTTCTCGAGCAGCCGCATGAGCGCATTCATTACCCAACTGTGAGGCATGACCAGGATTCCTCAGCAGGTGTATGATGTGGCTGTTGTGTTAAGCAACTTTGTATGTGCATAAATGAATAGAGTGGGAGCTTTTGGGAATGCCGCGACCTATTAGAAAAGCCTGACATACCGCTTGCAAATCGGTTAGTATGTAGTATGTTTCCGTGGGGAGGAACAAGGTGTGTTGTACTGCCAAGGCCATTCGGGCCATGATCTCGCCTGAACTAGTGGCTGAAGATGAGGAAGATATTGAGGCCATACTTACGATCTCACGAGGGCCGCTAACGACTACCCGCTGTACGTCCGGTTGTCGTGTAAGCCGCGTCCATCTAGTAGACCCAATTCTTCTCAACGTCACTGAGAGTGTGATTCAGGTATCTCAACCGTGCCCACCGACGACCGATGTTACGCCCAGGGTGCATGTTGCGTGGCAGAGGATGTACGCGCAGCGCTAGAGCTATTTCGAGTGGCACGTAAGTACGCTGCGTTTCTAGAGGCTCAAGGGGGACTGGGTGACCCAGGTGGTGAAGTACGTGTCTACGCGTGTGAGAAGAAGGCGTTGGCGCTGACTAATATACTGGGCCTCGAGTACTTCATTGAGGAGAGTGTGCACTCCTAGTGACAAAAGGCGTTGCGTAGAAGTATAGTGCGGAACGGCCAGAGCTACTTTGATGGCCTTACGGATGAGTGTATGCACTCGTTCATGTTGTCCTTGCGTCAACCGGTGAAATGAAAGACAATAACTTAAGCAGCTTATAATGCACGCTTCCACTAGTCAAAGCATCTCTCACTCCCCAAGTCCCGAGCGTCTAATACTTACGCGTCGGAACAAGGCGATGAACTAATCCGTCTGACGGGAGAGAATGGAGATGGTGTGTCGTGCCCTGCCATCTGCTTCAACGTGAATTCCAAGGATGCGTGCTCACTCTACCTGCGGCGTAGGCGTTCCTTCAACGAGTGCATTGATGTGGGCTGGTGAAGTTTTGCAGTGGTCCAGAAAAACAACAAGTTCCGACTTGTTTGGAGCACAAGTGAGGCTACCCCGTCGAGCATAGTCTGACACGGCCTCTACCGCTTGTTGAAGCCGGTCTTAAATTTCGCCGTCGGAACCCCGAAACATCCACAACGTGATATTGTCGGCATAGATGGCGTGGTGCAGGTCCTCAATTTGGTCGAGTTTTTAGGGAGACCTGACATAGCGATAATAAATCAATGCTGGGGAAATAATCGCTCCTTGAGGGGTGCCTCTGTCTGGGTGGTGGGTGATACTTGAGCGATGCGGGCGTTTACCAATTGTTGCAGTACGATCACGAAGAAAGGCTCCGACAAAGCTTTAAGCGCGAACGCCACAGCGTGATTCGGTGAGGATGGTGAAAATGAGGTCGTGCTCCACATTTTCAAAGGCTGGCTTAAGGGGCCAGTCAGCAGGTTTGGCAATTTTGAGGTGACAAGCGCAATGCGTAGATGAGCCGTTCATGATGACGTCTAGCAAAATTTGCAACGCTACGCGCCGCGGAAATGGGTAGAATTCAAGATGAACGCTGCGCCTCCTTCCTTTTGCGGGCAGGCGCCCAGAAAATGAAGGCATGACGTGCGCGTATGAATGGCCCTACGTACACGGCAATGCAGTAACGTTAGTCCTCTACGTAGACAAATATACTCTGACGTTGCCAACAGTGGCACGTGAAATGGTGAAAATTATTTAACAAAACATGCGTAGTAAATGTATTTGTTGCTTGAAGAGATTAATAAATTTTTTAATAAATAATGAGACGCAATAAGGGAATGTGAGCGTTCTTTTAAATGCGAAGCATTTCTTAGCAAACTTCGGCGACTTTGAGCGTATCTATCTATCTATCTATCTATCTATCTATCTATCTATCTATCTATCTATCTATCTATCTATCTATCTGTCTATCTATCTATCTATCTATCTATCTATCTATCTATCTATCTATCTATCTATCTATCTATCTATCTATCTATCTATCTATCTATCTAGCCACCTACGACTTTTAGCTCTCCTGGCCGTTTGAATAGTGGTACCGATACCAAACTTGGTATGCCATAACATGACTGTATTAGGAGCACATCTGACTAGTCATAACATCAAAATCCTCCCATGGTTGTCATGAATGTCATGATTTACATTTCATGGTCTTGCTGATCTTGCGGTGGTCTCGTTCGCTTGACATGTTGCAAAACTGCTATGCTATGACATGATTGCATGGCGAACAGAAGCGACTGACCCTAACGTGTAAATCATGGCATGCATAATATGTAATTCGTGAGTCATGACCACACGCCACGCTCATGATGCGCTCGCAGCCGTTTCGCTAGCTTCACATATACCGAATTTGGCGTTACGTGATGCGAATCAATGACGGAGGTATGTGACTGGTGAAAACCTGATAATCTTTAGATTCGTGTCATATGACGTCATGACTACAAGCTACACGCATCATGCTGTCACAGCCATTTCGCTAGCTTCACATATACGAAATTTGGTATTACGGGACGTCAATGGACAACAAAAGGATGTAACTGGTGCAAGCACGATAATCATGTGATGTGTGTCATGTAACAACATGACTACATGCTACGATCATCGTGCCCGCGTGGCGCCCAGCGTGGTCTTGTCAACGATACGTCTTAGTACATTGGGCCCTTTATGATGCGCCACCGTTTCGCTAGCTTCACATATTCCATGTGTTTCATTACGGGACGTGAATGGACGACGAAGTTATGTGACTGGGGCAAACATGATAATCATGAGATGCGTGTCATGTAATAAAACGAACACATGCCGCACTCATGATGCGCTCGCGGTCGTTTGTTTAGCTTCAAATATACCAAATTGGTATAGCATGACTTCCATAGAAGGCGAAGTTAAATGACACCTCCGAACATGATATTCATTATATTCGTGTCATGTAAAACTTGACCACTTGCTACGCTCTTAGCGCGCTCGCGGCCGTTGCGCTCGCTTCACATATACCAAATTTGGTATCAGGTGGCGTGAATAGATGATAAAGGTAAATGAAACGTCCAAACATAATAAATATGACATGAAAATTATGTACGGCATAATTTACCTCCGCATCGTAACATTGTTCGGATTTTAAACTGACGTATAAACTTTCCTTATTCGTGCTTCGCATGTCATCGATTCCCACTGTACGTGGGATCTGCCAATTTTTTTTTCGTCATTTTCCCCGTTAATTGCAACGAGATGCGGGACTCATGTGCCGGCGTTTCGCATACTTTCGTGTCTCCGCGGCCGTGGTCAGCACATCGAGCAGACGACAGCCATGCAACGCTCCTACACGTTCACGCACTCATTGTGCTCATCTATTCTACCGCGTTTGAGCCAGTGTTTCCGAACCATCACGCCGAAACACCTCACACCTCACAACAACACCTCACACCTCACACCTCACCTCACAACAACACTAGTGAAAACCAACAACAAAAACAAAACAAAAACGCCGCTCGCGTGCACGAGAGTTGGGCTTGTTCGGGCACGTTATGTGCACGTGACTTCTTGGTCGGACGCCGGAGAGGGTAGGGAAGATAATTGTCTTGCGAAGGCTACGCGGAGGAGCGGTAAGGGTTCTGAGCTTGCCTCCTCTCATCCTTGTTTGAAGCCACGAAAAAAGTTGTTTCCTCAACTCGTAATGAACTGATTCTAAAAAATTTTGTGGCGAAATGTTCCACATCGAACACCCGAAACTTACACGGTCTCACTCAAATTTCGTATGAGGCCTTGTGAGTGTACATTTAAGGTACAGAGCAAGAAAATCGCGGATTTAGGCACCCCGCGATGGACCCAAGACCTGCTATTTCAACTAGACCAAGACACCTTGCGTGGATACGTGCGGGCGAAAGCAGAACTGCGTATGCGAGAAGAAAGACTGGCTATCGGGAAATGGCTGAAAGCGCCGCAGGACAACACGTTCCGTGAGCTTGCCTATACGCTACGTAAATGGAATCGATCGTAAATTTTTGACGGAGCCGTTTGTCGCCGATTTTGGAATCAAGAAAATTTCCGCATGTCGCCATGCTTGGGGTAGTGTGCTGTTTCACCAATGCTCGGTAAACGTGTCCACCAGGCGCGTAGGATCGGCGTCGTTGATATTTCGAAGGGTCGTGTACCGGATGTGGCCAATATCCGGCGCTGAATTCTTGCGAATATCTTCTAACACGCAGCGAACCTCTTTAACTGTGATTTTGCCATCAAGAGGACTGGGCAAATCTGCGTCGTGTGGGTATTGGTGATACTGGGGACTCGCTCTAAAAGAGATATACCGTGCTTCTAATTCATGAGGGAGACGGTCAAGAAAGTCACTAAACGAATGCGTGAGGACATGCAGCCGAATTTTAGTCTGTGTCTTCGTGTACGATGGGTCTATAAGTGATCGGAGAATGCTCCATGCCTTAGCAGTACTCAGGGTGCCGACAAGACGATTACAGAATCCCCTCCAATTGTTTCTCATGAGAGTCCTGGCGTATTCCTGGGCTTGTCGTGTGATACGCGCAATCCGAAGTTTTAGTTTACGATTTATGCGCTGACGCTTCCAACGCTTTGTCAGTCCCCTTCAAGCATCCCACAAGTGGAGCAGGTGCGGGTCGACGTTGGGATTGATGAGCGCAGTGGTGATCGACTGCGTGGTGGCATCGAAGTCAGCCATATCGGTCGCGAGCCAGTTGTCGTCGTCGTTCCTATCCACTTCTGGACTGGCTCTCCGTAGCTCTCGAAATCTATCCCAGTTCGTTATATGAAGTTTACGTTCAGGCCGGCGTGAACTGGCAAGAGGAAGGATAGTTGCGATGATATGGCGGTCACTCTAAGAGTTTCGTTCACGGACTTACTTCAGATGACTGCGCCAGTACCGTGAATCATCGTGAGATTGTGACGCGTATCTCGTGAGACCCTATTCCTGACGCAGCTTGGTTGTGTGGGATCAGTGAGCAACGTGAAGTGCATATTACATATGGTGTCCCACAACTTTGTTCGTTTTCCGGTGTTCTTAAAATATCGCCAAACCGAGTACGCTGCGTTGACATCTCGGCAGATCAACAACGTATTACAAAACTTATAAATTTTGTGAATAGATAATAAAGATTCTGCATGCGGGAACCAGGAGAACTGTAAACAATTAGAACAAAAAGACTTTCGCGGCGTTTGGTGTGTTTGATTATTTCTAATATTTGATAAGGAATGTCAGTAGCAACCGAATGTAGGCGCACTGTGAGACGGTTAGACACAAGTGCCCGTATGGGACCCGAATGACCACCGTACGCTTCGAAACCTGCAAGAGAGGGGGTGCAGTTGGGCTCCTGAAGGAGTATGACTTCGGGAATCATTGAGGTCATGGCAATGTAGTACCTCTGCAGGGGGCCCTGCTTGTGGCGCAATCCCCTGCAGTTCCATTGCCAGACCACAAACTGAGCCGGGTTACGCGTCGCCATCTTCACTCCTGAGAGACGCAGGGCGTGTGTATAAGTGGGAGTGCTTAGTGTTCGGTGTGATTGTTAGAGTAGGGGTGAACTCCTGGCACATTTGTTGCATTTGTCGCTCAGTTTGTTGGAGTATTTAGGTAGACAGAGATGAGATACTGTGACTGATTAAGGTTTGGAGCATCACTACCGTGTTTTTGAGGGTGTTCTGCAGCGCAGACACCACCTGATTGAGAATATCGCGGAACTCTTCCCTAATAGTAGCATACGTGCTCTCTATCTTGCGTCACAGCCGAGCATCTAGATCACGCAATTCGACCTCCATTTCTGCACGAAGCTGATGAAACAAATTCGGGTCTGAATTACGTGTCATGTGTGAAAATGGAGCTAACTTTGGGGACAGGGCAGTGGAAGAATTGGAAAGCAGGGGAGGCTCCTTCACACAGCTTACCTCCCGAGGTTTTGCCGGGCGTTCCTTGGCTCCGGCTCCTTGGTCCTTGCTTGGCTGGTTGCCATCTTTCAACTGGAAAGAAGGCTGGTTCATCGGCAGTGGGCAGCGTTCTTCGAAGTGGCCGCCCGATTTACAGATGATGTTTGTGAACCCTTCATGGAGTGGGAACGAGAAGACGTCTTGCTCCGTGACTCCTGCCTGGACCGAGACGGTGACTTGGACTTCCTACCCGTAGTTAACCACCTGCGGATAAGTCGTCCTGTGATGACAATGATGGTGTGGGGTGATGCTCCAAATGACGCTGTTGCTGTTCCAGCTGAAGTGCCTTCCGGACCCATTGCTTGTTGAAGGGATGTCGAATGTGGGCGGCACAGCCCGTGTTAGTGGTGGGGTGATCTCCTTTGCATGAACGGCACTTCGGCGAGCATGAATGCCTCGGTTTCGAGTTCTCAAGGCCGCACGTCTGCCGCGTGACACAAGTTGGTGTAGGACAATTGTCAGAACGATGTCCCAACCAGAGAGAAGCCTTGCAAACTTGCTTGCGGGGGCTATGCACGTAGCACCGGTATTCAGCGCCGTAATAACGTATGTATCGTGGCACCTGCAGTCCTTCGAAGGTAATGAAAGCTGTGCTCGTTTTACCTATCTGCCCGTAGAACGGTGTGGCCAGGGGTAACGAGATGATCGATAAGTTCGGGGGACTTGTTTCCGGGTCGACGCCTTAGATAATGCATTTACACGATTTTTGGGGAGTGGCAGTGTAAAAGGACATAGGATTGGTATTCTCATCTATGTGGAGGTGTGGGACACTGTAGAGATTTAAGGCGACGTGCTCATGTGTCGTGCTTACAACAGCGAGGTTTTGTTAAGGGCGCAAACAGAAAACTAGCTGGTCGACTTCGGCAGCAGGTATGCTTGCGGGAACTCAATAGCTCGCGTAAGTTTGGGTCGAGTCCATTTGTATAGGCGCTGGCCTCCCAGTGGGCGTATAGGATCTCTTTGTAGTCGTACAGAGGCTAGAGTGGGGGCCGCAATCTCGTTGGCTTACGTTGAGTGGTGTCGCCTTGAAGTTCACTCGTCTTAGTTCTTTACTTCGGCTGAGAGACCGACAGATCGGCTTATGTGCGTCGTTTCTTCTGCACAAGCACCCAAGCAGAGTCATTGTCGTTGGAGGGGGATGTTGTGTCATCATTGGTGGGCGCAGGTGGCGTCGTGTCCATAGCTGCTGCAGCAGCATAGTTCACAGCACTCTGCGTAACTTTCCCTGGTGGGCCAATGAAATTTTAACGTGAAACTGTACGCGCCTTTGGCGTGTACGACGACAGGGGTCTGAATAATTATACAGACTTGCTTAATATACAGCAACGCCAACAAGAGTCTATCGAATCGGTGGTCATTGAAGCAGAAATCTGCTGAAAAGCTGTGGCAATTCAAGTTCAATTCAAGGAGCGCTTCTGAATACGTACCACTCTCGGAAATACTTCTCATCGTCTTAGCGCAGTTCGGGAGGTAGGTGGCTTGCATGGCCGGCCCACTCTCGCGATTGAAGGGACGGTAACACCAAGACCAGCTTTTTTTTTACGTTTCTTTGCTGCCAGTGCTGGCACCATACCACGGCATAGCGCACCAGCGCTTGTTTTTAGGGGCGAAGCTCCATAAAGCGGCACCCGTTTGTCCCTCGTAGTTGTCGTAGTCGTAGTGTGTAAGCACTCTTACGTTTTGACCTGCAAGGTGGTGCCAGTGGGAGATTTCTCCTGTGCGTTGTTGAACAACAAAAAAATCGCAGTGTGTGCGTTAACTAAAAGCTGAATTTTCTTGTCTCTCATTCCCCATTGGCAGCCATTGGCATGTACATTGAGCACTATCTGACAAGTAAAAGTTGCTACGTAACACTCGCTGGGCATAAGCTCTTTCATTTTAGAAAGATTTAGCGAGCATTGAGCCACAGTGTCATGAATACAGTGAACTATCGTTTACCACGAACTCGAGGTGGTTAAAGATGGGAAGTAGATACAAAGCGCAAGCCGTAAGAAAGTAAAAGCCGAATTCCCTTGTCTCTCATTCTCCATTAGCAGTCATTGGCATGTAGATTGAGCATTATCTGACTAGAAAGCGTTGCTACGTTACACTCGCTGGGCGTAACCTCTTTGATTTAGGAAGGTTTAGCGGGCGTTTGGCCGCAATGCCATAAATACAGTGAACTAGTATGTACCATAAACTCGAGGTGGTTAATGGCGGGGAGTAGACACGAAGCGGAAGTCATAAGAAAGTTTGCGTGTGAAAACACTAGTTTAGGCCTTGGAATGTCCGCCGGATGGCGGTGCTTCTATATCGGGATTATATGATGAAAAGATGCGAGATCGTGGAACTTGTAGTGTTGAATAGATAGACGAACGGACACACAGACAGATGCATGGACGGACGCCGCGTTAGATGCATGGACGAACGCAGGGACGGACGCACGAACAGACGCACACACGGACGGGTGGATAGACGCAAGAACGGTCACACAGACGGACGCAAGGACAGACGGAAGCAAGAACGAATAGACGGACGGATGTTTCGCCCTACTCTGCATCATTCACTCCGTGGATATGCTGGCATTTTTTCCACTTGAATTGAACTCATCGACACTGCTGGGAACGCGTGCGAGAACGGACGAAAACAAATGTGGCGCGCTTGGTTTGCTGCACTCACTCAGCTGGCGGCGATCAGCTATTCGGCGCCGGTCTCCAGAGTTCTCGCTGATAACAAGACCCAGACGTCACTCTTCGGTTTTGCGACTCCCGGTCACTCGCATGCAGCCTCTGCCGGTGTGAACATCAGTCATGTTTTGGTCGCCAGTCGCAAATGATGACGCAACCGCTGTTAGTCACCGGTGTGCACCAACCTTCACACCGGCACCATCACTTTCACGAGTTGAACTCGGGCCTTCTCAGAATCAATGAGTTTGTATCCGACTTCACGCGTCCATCAGTTTGATTGACAGACGCCCGTGGCGAATATCGAGTGCGCCCACCCCTTTTGCTCTTGCCGAGGAGCAGTGCTTCCGCCGCAGCGCCAGCGAGCGCACGGCTCATCTACCAGCTTTATAGCGCAGACTATGCATACACGTACGCGGAAGTAAAGTTCATGTCCCGCCGCGAGCCCTTGCGATGCAGTCGCTGTCACTGGGCATGCGTCGTAACGCGAGCTGCCGTTCACGTTTGCGGCCCACCCACAGAAAATTCAAAATACCTTGCGGTGATCGCGGCCTGTGATGCCCACGAAGTGCTGTGTGTAGCTTCTGTGCTGTTAGGATTGCCAGCAGCATGAATGTTTTTGGACTTTTCCGTAGGGGGAACAAGCGTTATGCTGAATCTTATATAGCACCCGCAACTAAAGCAACGCCCGCAGTACTTTCGATTATTATTTTAAGCCTCCCTAAGTCTCGTAATCAATGTCACCACGCTCACGACGATTCCCATCACAGCTGCGTTGCCGACAAGATACGAGCACCCCTCGTGATCACCTGTCTTTAAATTTTTCCGCAATACGCCACAAAGCTGGGTGTGCAGCTTTTCTCCCATCTAGAGTAGAAATTTCCATGCTGCAGGGCGAACGAAAGAACCTGTGCGCAAGTGGAGATACGACCACGAACACGCCTGTGGGCGGCGCATGTTGAGCTGGCAAAAATACAGCACGACAATCACCCTGGCGTCACTGCACTGTTAAACTGTTGATTGAGTGGCGGTGCCGACGTGCTCTCATGCGGTGTTTCTTTCATAACCGCCGAAATGTCCCACATGCGTTTCCAACGCCACGCGCATTCGTATAGCCACTTTTATCAAATCTGCTATCACGCGCTCCTCACTGTCTTTATGTCACGGCCATCGCACAGCAAGCTCGGAGGAAACTCGTTTGCCGAGAAATTCAGGCCATCCTGGATCGCACCTCAGAACACGGTATCGAGGAGCCGAAACGCGTGCTTCAAGACATCTCATCAGTGGAGCTCACACTTTTCAGCGATATCCGCGCACTGCGCAAGAAATACCTGGCTCACGACTGTCGAAATGGGCGCATTTAATTAAAACCCTCATCGCAGTGCTGCTAGTCAAGCAATCGTACCAGTCTGGTCGTGATTTTTTCTTGCGTGTGCACATGCCGGCTGTTTTCAGTCGTCGGTAGATTCCGCCTGTGGTCACTTACGTGATCCAGCAAGAAGTGCGTTCACTTTGTCACAGCACAAACACAACACACTCAGTGAACTGGACTAGTTATAACTGGACGAACTACATTGTAAATATTTTCTGAATATATACTCGAGGGAACTTTGGTGCTTCTGTCAATGGGAACTGCCCGCACGGCGCTTCATCGTGCATGAGAATGATGGGTAGTACACAGACTTGTGTAATCTTTGTACTTCTGGCCTGCTTCTGGCTCCGTGTGTGTGTTCGTGTGGCTTGGAGCTGTGTTTTCGCGAAACAAAAATGAGCAAATGTGATGTGATTTGTGGGGTTTAACGTCCCAAAACCATGATTTGATTATGAGAGACGTCGTAGTGGAGGGCTCCGGAAATTTCGACCACCTGGGGTTCTTTAACGTGCACCCAAATCTGAGCACACGGGCCTACAACGTTTCCGCCTCCATCGGAAATGCAGCCGCCGCAGCCGGGATTTGAACCCGCGACCTGCGGGTCAGCAGCCAAGTACCTTAGCCACTAGACCACCGTGGCGGGGCATGAGCAAATGTTCAGCGGTTGTGCTTTACACCTTAGTTTTTATTCTTACATTTTTCAATCAAGTCACGAAGCTCATAAGGGTTCATTCTCTTTTTCGAAACAAAACTCAAACACAGCAATAATCCATGCCACAAGGGTGATTCGCCACCCGTAAGTACGAAGACTAGGCAAGTATTTGTACTGCCTGTCATTCCTGTGGTCGCTGAATGATCGCAGTGCTAGAGTCCCCTGCAGTTACTTTTAGAAAACTTCATGTGTTGTACGAAGTGAGACGGCATGGCTAGTGGTGTAAAATATGGAACTGCACAACGTTGCCAGAGTAGAAACGAACATACCGCTTGCTCTTGTGTTGTACCGTTTCTGTTCATGCAGGTAATCGTTCAGTCTACGACTCATATTGTTCCGTTTGTTGCATTTAAATCTATTCACCGTAGCAACTGAACCCAAACATTCGCTTTTCGATGAAAGTTTTGAACCTTCTACGGTGTGCTCCAGGAACATAGGCGAGAAGAAAAGGGAAAGGTGTTGCTACCTTGAAAACTTGTTTCATCTAGGGACCTTAAATTTGCCACGCACAATACGTGTGTCACTCACGGTATACGGTCCAGAAGATTGGGATGCACTCAAAACGCATTGGCACCTGCACTGGTCAGTAGAGAGGCTTTCGCCTCATGGATGGGTTTCTGAGGAGCTTGCTAATACTGCAGTGAAGTTACGCATTGTTTCGCGCGCCGAAACGCCGTCTTCCCTGATGCGAGCTTGACAGCGTGAACTGCGTGAACGCTTTCAGCGCTTGACTGCTGCTTCGTCCTTGGAGGCAGCAGCGTGGCACTGTAGACACAACCCATGTGCACATTCTGAGGTGCTGCACTATGCGAGACAAGCGTTTTATGGCCAATCACAGCCATCTGTCTCCATGAAAGCACTAATACCACCTGTGCAGCCGCTTGCTATGCGTGATCAATGTGTTTTCTTGGCACATTTTCATTCGGTCTTGTTCGGCCATGCGAACAAACTGTGATATACCAACGCCAATGCTTAGTGGTTTGCCCCTTATTTCTTAGCAAGCTGCTGATTGTGTGCACATCCCTCCTTCGGCTGACGAGGTAAAGACAGCACTGTAACCTTTGAAACGTGGAACGGTTGCTGGGCCAGACGGGTTTCTTATGGAGTTTTACTTGACTTTTTGGAATGGCATTCGTGCTGCCTTTACCACGGTTATCCCGCGATGTTACGAGTCGGTGTCTTTTTATTGAGTTTTCAAGGTGTCAACATTGTGCTTATTCTAAAAGTTGATTCGTCCTGTGTTAATCCTTAAGATCCGAGACCTATCACGCTCCTCAACGTTTACTATAGGATATTCGTGCCAGTAATCGTCCAACGTTGGACTGGTCTGTTGAAATCCCTGGTAGGTCATCACCAGAGTTCATCAGTGCCTGGACGAGAAATACACAGCGTTTCATTCGGCACACATGATACCATAGCCTATGCTTTGTCGCGGTCTGCGCGTTGTCTCCTTGTGTCTTTGTACCAAGAAAAAGCATTTTACCGACTAGAGCAAATGCATATATTTAATGTCCTCACAGCCTTTGGTTTTCGTGAATCCTTGAAGGAATTATTCAGAAATACCTGCACTGGTCAGGATGGCTGGGAGAGTGCTGCCTTTTGTATTACACGTGGAGTCCGTCAAGAATGTCCATGATCTCCTGGGCCGTTAGTCCCGAACCTTGAGCCACATTTGCGTGCTCTTCACGCGTATTCACGCGTCCGGGGTCTTGTGCTTCGTGGTAGCAGTGCTGTGAAAGCCACAGCTTTCGCTGACAACATAATTTTGTACTTTTCAGATGAACATAGCCTTACACACAGCCTGCATTTATTCTTCCAGTATGGCGACAGTTCAGGTGCAGAGTTGAACATCTCCAAATCCCGTTAATTCTTCATTGGCTCTCCAACCTCAAGGCTCAGCGCCGTTTTTCCTGTTGAGCTGAGCACGCTCCTTCATACTTTAGGTATTTAAAACGACCGCTATGAAATTTGCAAATCTGTTTGGTTAAAGGCTCTCGAAGAAGTAAGACTAACAATTGAGAACAAACGAAAATTGCCTTTTCACTTCTTCAGCGGAGGTTCCTTGCGCAGACAGTATATTGCGGTCACATTTCGTACCTTTCTCACGTTGTGTAGCCACTCTTACGTATTGTGCGGTCATTGCAGTCAGATTTGTGGTAATGTTTTGGTCCGACGGCACTGAGTTGGTATATCACGGCGAACTGGGACAGGAACGTCTCAGGGAGGCTTTTCTTTCCCTTCAGTGCCCATACGTTCTCCGCTGCTGGCAGCACGCTTCCTTTTCGCATCTAGTACAAGGCGAGGAATCTGCCACCCGAACACTTGCATATTACATTGAAGTAGTATTCACTTTCGTCATTTGATGCATAGGTGCACCTTAGGCAACACAGGCATCGTATTATCAGCTTTGGTTTTCGCACATGCAGGCTGCAAGCACTCGTTCTGTCTCAGCCAGACACAGAAAGCGGCGTCTAAAACTGCGAACTTCGTGCCTATGACATCCGACCCTAAAATGCAATAGGGACTTCCATCATTGTTCCTACCTCGCAAGAATTGCAGTGTCATCAATAATTTCTACATTCAAGCCGTGCTTCTGTTGGCCAAAACGTGACTGTCAACCTCGCCCACCAGAGTTGTTACATCATTCACCAGACTGCTCCCTCGGTCTTGAAGATTTAGTGAGATTGTGGAACTCCGTCAGAACGTGAAACTGTGAATTTTGGCTATATTTTGTTTAACCTTTTCTTGAATTCAATCTAATATGTAACCAGTGCCATCTTTTGGGGGAGGGGGATTCAAGTGATGTATGAGGGCGTGGTAGGAGAAGCCGACGAAAAGGAAGTCCTTAATGGAATAAACATGGCATACGAGCCAGGCCACGTCTCCCATTCATCAACGCATCACATACATTTATTTAGCATCATGTCATAATGCTTGGCTCAATGAAAAACTTATAGCATGATCATCTTCTCTCTACATTCTCTCTCTCTACAAGATAACGTTGATTCCCAAGGCGAGTTCTATTTTTTTCAAAGTGAAAGAAAAAATTGGTTTCTGAAAATATTTTTTGTGTGTTGGAACCAACGTTTTTATTTTGATGTTTTCGACTTCGAAATAAAGATTCGGGTAAACTAGGCTCTTTCACTTTCCGTGAAAGCGCAGAAAAGAAGTTTGATTTCTCATGGAAAATTGGTTGATTATACTTCTATAGATGATGACCATAGTAAAATAATACGAAAAAGATGACAATGATATCATCCAACAGTATCCATCCTGAACGCATTAGCGAAACGTTTCTCATTGAAGATGAACTCAAAAGTTGTTTTTGCTTAGAATCTTCTTTTGAGTGTACTTATTAAAGGTGAACATATGAAACAGCCCCTTCGCAAGCTGCCGGTAGTGTAGTACATAAACGATAGCGCTGTAGTGCTCTGTCAATTCTCCGTTGCAACGTCAGAGGCATTAATTGGCTCAGGATAGTGGCCTTTCATTTTTGCCTTTCATTCAGCCTTTCATTTTTGCTGCAGAAGGACATATCTGTGTTTACATCAAAGCTTTGGTTTCAAACTTGAGGGCCTAATCAACATCAAATAAACAATCAGTGACTTTTGCCGAGACATTTAGGCCCTAACCTTCAGACGTCGTACGCGAGAAACCTGTCGCATGCGAGCGTAAAAATACTACGATCGAAGGTGCGCTGGCCACACGTGTATTTGTAGGTACTGCTTTGCAATAACTGATGCTGTTTTGGGGACGGGCCTGTCATCGCACAGCCATTTCTCGTACAATATTTTATTGAAGCCACTTGTAATTTCACTTCACCGTTTTTGCTGTTGCTTAAACGTGAACACACAACAATCTTCGTTGCAGAAACCGAAGCATTCCATTGTTAATACGTGAATGAAGATCCCATTTCCAGCATAAGAAGAAAAAAACAGTTAGGAGAGAGTATTGCGCAGTGCGGTAGAAAGAAAGAAGAAAGAAAGAAAGAAGAAAAAGACAGAAAGGAATAAGTAAAAGCAAGAAAATAACGGAAAGAAGAAAGAAAGAAGGAAAGAGAGAGAGAGAGAGAAAGAGAGAGAGAGAGAAAGAGTTAAAACCGACATGTCTTTGTGCAACGCTCGGTGCAGTCACAGCGAAGGCTGGAAAAGCAGCCTTTTAGAGGCCCGACTTTTCTGGGTAAAACCATGCTACCACAGATTGTAGCCATACTCAAAACGTTCACTGAAACATGCCACTATCAGTTTAATGGATAGCATTTTCGTATCCCACGCTTAAACCTCTCGAGTAACATCTTACAATAAGTAGTATGTACAAAGGGGCGGAAGTACGCACAATGCACAGGCTCTCACTATTGCGTTCCACTCTGGCAAAGCTTAACAGCCGCCCAATTTTGCAAACACTGTCTAAGAGCCTACAACCAGAACACTCGCATAGTACTAGCTACACCATAATTTATTTTAATTGTGGCGCTGTAGAAAACCATCCCCAATACATCATATGTCTTCTTCGTAGAAGCATTACCCGCTATACTATAAGTTAACAATATTGACGCTGTGGCTAAATACGATGAAGCATTCTGTTCTGTTCTGTTTTAACTGTTTTGCTTTGGAGAGGTTGAGGTGCCTATTGCCTCGGCTACTCCATATCACAAAGTTCTGCAGCGAAAAATAAAATAATAATACAGAACGGTACCCAAAAACTTACAATACAGAAAAGCAAAACAAAACACATAATAACACACTGAAACCAGTTCAAATAACATGGCAATACACAGTTTTCTTCACGCAGTTCACACAGTCATAAACTGCTTACACACACCTTACTAATCTAATGTCAGTATATACATGACCACATTTTACATAATACCCATCTCTGGCTGTCAGTCATAAACACTTGTCCAGTCCTGTCTCCACTAAAAAGTCTGTCTGGAAGATTATTGCCTTTTTCTGGAGATGCATCTCAGGCCATGGTCCAAGTAGTTTCTTTATTGTGAGGGGCCGTCTGTCCAAACTTGCTAATTTGTTCTTTAATTTTTCTCTTTCATTCGCGTATTTAACGCACTCCAAAAGAATATGGCGAACATTTTCTTCTGCATGACCACAATGGCATTACGGTGAGTTGGATCGATGTATCTTGTGCAGGAGGCTGTTTGTGTACGCTACTTCCAATCTAAGTCGGTGGATCAATGTCTCTAGGTGTCGTGGGAGGTCTGTCGCTATGGAAAATTTTCTGTGTGGATCAACTTCATAGAGTACCGTTTCCTTTGATTTAGGGCTCTCAAACCACTTCTCCATCGAACAATTGTTAGCTCCTTGCGATATAAAATGTTGAATATCCGCCCCAGACATAGGGATTGTGCAATGCCGTCCTTCCTTCAATGCTTTCTTCGCGAGGCTATGAGCATCTTCATTTCCCTTTATTCCAATGTGGCTGGGTATTCATTGGAATACGATGTGTTGACCCTGCGATGAGGCATATTCCACAGTTTCTGTGATACATTGTGCTATTTCCCCATTTTTGTGAGGTGATCTTACATTTCTGATTAGCTGAAGAGCAGGTTTGCTATCAGTGCATATTACCCATTTTCGTGGCTCGGGATTCTCGCAGATAAGCTTAACTGCTTCAAAGATAGCCACCAATTCTGCTGTCGTCGATGAATATTTGTGCGATAATTTGTACATCTTCTTTTTCTGAATTTTGGGTATAAAGACCGCACAGGCTGACGCTTCTTCTGTGCATGATCCCTCTGTATATATCTTCGTTTTTTCATTATGCATTACATGAAGTTGATGAAGTACCAACTGTGCCGCTACTAGAGGTGACATGTCTGCTTTCTTCTCCATGCCTTCTATTTCACGGATAACGTTGAGAAGTGGCAGCGTCCAAGGTGGTTTTGAAGGTTTCCATTGTTTAAATTCCGGTACGACTGCTTGAAATACACTGTTGCTTTCATAAAGAATTGAAGCCTTCAATAAGCCACGCATTTTGCAATTCACAATGTGTGACTTTAAATTGTTACTTTAATAAATGCGAAGCATTTTTAGCGAAGTTCGGCGACTTTGAGCGTATCTATCTATCTATCTATCATCTATCTATCTATCTATCTATCTATCTATCTATCTATCTATCTATCTATCTATCTATCTATCTATCTATCTATCTATCTATCTATCTATCTAGCTAGCTAGCTAGCTAGCTGCTTACGACCTTTGGCTCACATGGCAGTTTTAATAATGGCATCAGTACCAAATTCAGTATGGCATAACATTACTGTACGACGAGCATAACTGACTAGTCAAAACATGAATATCATGGCATGTATGTCATGAATGTCATGATTTACATTGCATGGTCTTGTTGCTACTTCAGTGGTTTCCTTCACATGACGTGTTGCAAAAGTGGTATGGTATGACATGATTGCATGGGAAACATAAGCGACAGATCCTAACATGAAAATCATGACATGCGTTTCATGTAAAAACATGGCTACATGCAACGCTCATCATGCACTCGCGGCCATTTCGCTAGATTCACATTTGCCAAATTTGGTATCACGTGACGTCAATGGATGATGAAGGTATATGACTGGTGCGAACGTGATAATAATGCCACACATGCCACAAACGCGTATCATGTGAGAACATGACTACACGCCACAGTCAAAGTGCCAATACATTTCGACGTGACGCGGTGCGCGTGCTCACCGGTGTTCATTTTGTCACGTCACGCCGGCGGCGCCACGCCCGGCGCCGGTCCTGCCATATACTCGCAGGCGCGTGGCGCGCTGCGTCGCTTTGTTGCATGCGCGTTTTAGCGCGTCCACCGTCCGTCCGTCACGAAAACATGGAGACGCAGTGTTAACACTTCAAATATATCTTGCTGTTAACTTTTCTACTCCTGTAAACCGCACGAGTGCTGTCACTGTTTTGCTGTCATATGGCAATCTTTGAAAACGCTATTCAATATTTCCAAGTCAGCTGCTTCTTACGCACTTTTGTTTCTCTATAGGTGTTGGACGCGTTCGTCCAAAGTGCCAGAAAAAGCATAATTCCGTGTCGCCCTTTTTCCCCGCATACGAATTCAACAGGAAACATGTGCGTGCCCGCAGCGGCTATAAAGAACACATTTACATTTAGACCTTGCTATTTCACCTCTTTGATTCTTGTTTGTAATTCACAGCACAATGCAGCCTCACAGAGTTCATTTTTTAAAAGGCAAAAGAATGACGTAAAAGACTGACGGTTTTCTTTCTGAAGCAATCATAATGAACTACGTGCATGACTTTGATGGAGGCGGAAATTTTGTAGGCCCGTGTGCTCAGATTTGGGTGCACGTTAAAGAACCCCAGGTGGTCGAAATTTCCGGAGCCCTCCACTACGGCGTCTCTCATAATCATATGGTGGTTTTGGGACGTTAAACCCCACATAGAAAATAATTAGATGCATGACTTTTCCCCATATCAAGAACTGGTTTATCTACCTGGAAATATCAAATCGATTGTTTTAACTGCGTAGAAAATTCAAAACTTGGGACAATAAACTCGATATATCAATCAATCAATCAATCAATCAATTATTCGATCAGAAAACTTAACATTTTTTGAATATCATAAAAAAAGGCTTGACCAGTATGTCTTCTCTAGTCTTCATCCACAACAAAATGATGATGTCTTATGCTGACAAAAATTTTCTGGAAATATTGCCACGTTCCTTTCCTAACGTCCCCTTTGCTTTCTCTTTTCTCGAGTTTCGTTACCACTCCGTTACACTACGTTCTGCGCAAACCGCGTGTACGACATTCGAGAGGCTTCGATGCTGTAGTGAATCGTTTTGTTAAGATTACGCCCACTTCATGACTAATACAGATTATTCCAGAAACTACGTCGCCACAAGCGATAAAGCTTGAATATTCGATGACAAGGGGATAAATGCCGACGTGCTTCGCCACTTGTCAATTGATTGACCACCGAGCCCGGTTAGCCGCTATTGTGCCAGTGTGTATTGCTTCAATCTTGCTTTTCGTTCGTTGGCCCCAAGTTTGACTCAGATGAGGAGATTTATTTGATCATCGAGTCTGCTGCCTCGGTCCACGTCACGGCTTTGCGAAAATATTGATAAATAAAACAACGCATACGATCAGAAAACTTCCGAAGGCAGCTCGGGGTTCATTTGAAGTCACTGAAACTGTGTTATTAAAGTGCGCGTCAAGTCAGTGATTTTATAAAGTAAATTATTCCATTAGGAGAGCATACAGGGTTTTCGAGTGAATGGGTTATTGTAAAAAAATGGCAGCATATCCACGGAGTGAATGATGGAGAGCGGGGAGAAGAATTCGTCCGTCCATTCGTTCTTGCTTCCGTCCGTCCATGCGTCCGTCAGTGTGACCGTCCGTGCGTCCATCAGCCCGTCCGTGCGTGCGTCTGTTCGTGCGTCCGTTTCTGCGTGCGTCCATGCAGCCACCCCTGCGTCCGTTCATGCGTCCATCCATTCATCTGTCTATGTGTCCGTTCGTCCATCTATTCAACACTCCAAGTACCACCATCTCGCATCTTTTCATCATATATTCCCCATATAGAAGCACCGCCATCTAGCGGACATTCCAAGGACTAAACGAGAGGTGGCACACGCACACTTTCCTACGGCTTGCGCTTCGGGTCCACTTCCCACCTTTAACCACCTCGAGTTCATGGTATATACTAGTTCACTGTATTCATGGCGCTGCGGCCGAACGCTCGCTAAACCTTTTGAAAACCAAAGAGGTTACGCCCAGCGAGTATGACGTAGGCAACTTTTTCAGTCAGATAGTACTCAATGTACATGCCAATGGCTGCTAATGGGAAATGAGAGGCGGAGAATTCGGCTTTTACTTTCTTACGGCTTGCGCTTCGTATCTACTTCCCATTTTTAACCACCTCGAGTTCATTCATGGCATTTACAAGTTCATTGTATTCATGGCACTGCGGCTCAACGCTCGCTAAACCTCTCTAAAGCTAAGGAGGTTACACCCAGCGAGTATAATGTAGCAACCCGTTCTTGTCAGATAGTGCTCAATGTACCTGCCAATGGCTGCTAATGGTGATCGCAGCCTGCGCGTTAACTAAATGCTGAATGCTCCTGTCTATCATTCCCTATTAGCAGCCATTGACATGTGCATTGAGCACTATTTTTTATTGTTCAAAAACGCACACAAGAAGTCTCTCACCGGCACCACCTGGGAGGTCAAAATGTTATACTTGTTACATTCTACGGGGGACGAATGGGTGCCGCTATAAGAAGCTTTGCCCCTAAAATTGTATACCATTGCCTAAACACACGGGAAAGAGTAATGTTCTAGATGACATCGGCCAAATCCAATTTGCTAAAGCTGATGAAACGTTATTCTGGGTACCGCAATGAACGCTGATAACAACTGAGGGCTCAGTAACTCAATCGTGAAGTAGTTCATTTTCCAATGAACAACGTAATATTAGGCGCATACTCACGTCGCTACACATTGCCAAGACGCGCATATCACTTGAGTTGCATTGACACAAGGAAAGCATTGGGTACGGGAAAAATACCTGCTACTACGGATGTTGAAAGAACGTGGCTGCCGCGGAAATCTTATGAGCATAAATGAGTAATTTTAAGGGACAGGTATTTTATTGCTGACACAGTTGATCCTAATAGTGTAACTGATAACTGGCAAAGCGAGTGACCAAGTGCGAAAGGATGTCGCCAGTATCATTGTATACAGTTTGGAGTTTCTTTGCACTTACAAGCATGAGCATACTAACGTGTATTCCCATGAGAACAATGTTCTTACCAGTGGCGGGTCACGTTTATGAAGGGCATTGATGCCTGGAGATGCATTAAGGCTAGAGCAGCTGGTGCCGTGTAAAACACACATTCGGCGATGTCCGGAGTCGACGCATGTGATTAGATCCGAAAAGATTATCATCATAGCGTCACCTTACGACGTAATAGGAATGTAGATGAAATGGTTTGCTGTTATAGCATTTTATTGTTATATGCAATACCACGTGGAGTGCTCAAAGCTTCTAGTGTGTGAGAGGCAGTGCAAAACATTCTGAGATGCGACGAGCTTGCGAGGGGGTGTGGGGGAGCGGGACTCAACATTCAATTACAAGCATGAGCATACTAACGTGTATTCCTATGACAACAACGTTCTTCCCAGTGGCGGGTCACGTTTATGAAGGACATTGATGCCTGGAGATGCATTAAGGCTAAAGCAGCTGGTGCCGTGTAAAACACATACTCGGCGATGTCCGGAATGGACGCAAGTGATTAAAACCAAAAAGATTATCGTCGTAGCGTCACCTTACGACGTAATAGGAATGTAGATAAAACGGTTTGCCGTTACAACATTCTATTATTATGTGCAATACCACGTGGAGTGCACAAAGCTTCAAGTGTGTAAGAGGCAGTGCAAAACATTCTGAGATGCGACGAGCTTGAGAGGGGATGTGGGGGCGGGGGGCGGGAACTCGACATTTAACAGAGAAGAAAAGGAAAAAAAAAACATCCACATCTGACTTGACGGCGAAAGCGATTTCCTTTTTTTTAACTGCAGAAGGCTAGCTTGATTACATTCGTTTTAACTAGTTCATTCATTTCATCGGTTACACTTATTTTACCGAAGACAAGCTGAGCTCGTCTAAACTGAAACAATCATTTCAGGGCACCGTATATATTGTAGCCTGACTAATTCTACTGTCTTCTCTTTGGCGTCAACAGATGGTGCTATGACAAATGTATACACTCGATCAAGTCATGCCTTTCGGTCGAAAGAAGACTTGAGTTTGCGTCCTCCTCCGTGTGCGAGCGTCATGTGCGTGCCGGCCTGGTATGACTACCCAAGAGCAATGAATGCATTCGTTTGCCCAATTTTTGTACAATGAAGAATTTCAGTGTTATTGTCACTGTGACCTTGCTTACTACAAGTAACGCAGCACCTATTTCAAATGATTCGATTCGGAGGACCACGGCATCAGTAAGTATCGCTGGACGATGCTGTTAGATGTGGAAGAGGAATCAAACCGTGAAGAAACAGAATAAAATATGAATGTGAATTGAACACACTTAAGAGTCGTGTGCGAGTGCTAAGGCAACAGTTTTTATGAGGACTAGACTCGTAATGTGATAGTTTTTAAAATTTCTTAGGAGCTCTTGTTAACTTTATTTGAAACAAATCATCAGAAATCTTAACACACAAGCTTTACGACAACTTGAGGTTGACAAAATGTACTAGAAATATTTATTGTGAGTGAAAAGGGCCTTTGAAGTATTTTTTACCTGCATGCACAAGCATACAGCAGTAAACACAGTATCCTAATGAAACTTGTAATTTGTCATCAGGTTCTAAATGAAATGATACTAACATATTAACAAATTTTCATAAATTAACACAATAATTATTTCATTGCGAGAATAGCTGATAACGAATACAGTTAGTTCGTCGACAATAGAAATTTAAGCAAAAAACTTTTATTGCGTGATCAATCTGGTGTCAATAGTGGCGTAAGTACAGAAACTGCGTGTATCTGGGTAATTTCGTGATGAAAAAAAAAAGTAAACACTCTTCTTTCTGTTCCCGCATCTCATTATTTTGAGGCCTTTTCGTAGTTCAAATTATTCGAAAACTATTTGTAAAATGGTTGGTTTTGTTGAAATTGTGGTATTCGATTTGGTGTTCAAAGTTTTCAAATACGCACGCACCCGTAGTTATTTTATAGGTGTCATGAACATACTAGTATATTTTACGATTAAGTGGAATGTAAATAAAAAGTAGTAGAAATGACATTGACAGTTCAAAGGCAAGAATATGGCTGAGAACGTATTTTGGCAACACACTATTCAAGACATATTGCAGTGAACAGAAAGTAGAAAAACAAATTGACGTAAATAGTAGGCAGTCTGGGAAATACAAAAGAAAACTAGCCTTACAATGAGCTCTGCTAACAATCAAACCGTGACCTAAAAAGATCATTTTACGAAGATAGAAAGAAGCACAAACCTAGAGGATGTAGAGCTCTCATAGAAGGATGCTTGTCGTATTCGATGTATCATGGGTACTGTGATGTTATACTCCTTACAACCTCATTAGCATATAAATCATACTCATTCTATGTACGTTGAACTTACATCTATGACGTCCTTAAAATGGCTCGTATGGGACGACCAAGATCCACAGAGCCACTCTACTTCAGTCTGTAATGAACTATTAAGGGAGCCGTTCATAGCAATACTATACCTGCATCATAAATTACTCGATTTACCCCACACACATTCTTGTATGAAGCACAATACAGTAATTAGTAGAATGTTGTGACATGGGTCTGATAAATTACGAAAAGCAAAAAAACTGTAAAAAATAGACGGTCAGCAGTTCGCTGACCTTGTCGCGTTCTTTTTCATGGAGACGAGACGAGCGCCACCACGTGATTCAGTGCTCCCAATCGGGACGCGTAGACTAGATAATTTAATTATCTCTAGGTTATGGAATACCAAAATCAAGATGCAATTACGCGCCACAACGTATTAATAGACTTCGACGCTTGGGACCTCCTGGCGTATTCTTGAACGCGCACTGACATCGCACAGTGCATGAACCACTAGCTTTTTGCGTTCATCAAATTGTGACCGCTGCTACCAGGATCGCACCCATAGGCTTCACCACAGCAGCCGTGCACAAACCTATTTACTTGTAACTGTAAGAGGACTGGGGTGGAGAGATAACGTAAACTGCTCTCTTCATTTTTTTGCGTGGTATTTAAGAACAGTACCGGCAGCTTTTGAGTCGCACTTCAGCCAATGTTAATTGTTTTTCACGGTGGTTTATTAGGCGGTATTATCGAATTCTAAGTAGACAGTGGAGAAATACAAACTTTGGTGAAAGAAAGTACCACAGAATATATACCACAAAACCTACTTTTTTGCTGATCTTACGCAAAACATACAATTTCACGTAGTTGAACCCCCAACTACTGAGTTACCAAAGGGGCATGAGTGTAAATACTGCGATGTTTCGGCATGCGATACGCCATAATTTTATACCTTTTGAGAACCGGCCCAGCGTGATGGACGACATGAAAACATAGTTTAAAATGTGCACAGAATATATTTCAGAAACTTGACATTCTAAGCATACACTTAGATATGTTTTGATGCAACAGAGAGAATTGCTTGGGCATTTCATAATAGAAGCCAATCCAAGCAGACAAAGGCTAGAGCAAGCGGTAACAAAACCATAAAGAACGCTTGAGTTTTGACTTGAAGGGTCAATCAAAATAGCATAATCGTGCCCTATATCCTATTATGCTTACGCCTATTAGCATAATCGCGCCCTATGCACTTTCAACTGCGCAGCAAGAAAAGGAACGTTTGTTAATGTAACATTAGCCATTTCAAACTATCCTGGAGTGCCTACGGTAAGTACAGCTGCGCTGCTACGCCCTAATTCATCATTCTGCAAATTGACAATACACATTACGCAGAATTGAAAGCTGGGTCAGTTGCTGAGCATTTTCAAGTACAACATGGTCAATAATCTTCAATGTGTTCAAGTACCACTATGAGTCGGAAAAGTGCCACGGACACCTACGCAGCGGCCCAATTTTGAATGAGTGGGCCACTATAAAACACCTTCGCGTTGTGCAATTCACCTGTTTTTATGCCTGGTATTATTCCACCATTCTCTTTAACACATGTAGGTTGGCGTGGCAGACCACCCTTGCTGCCCGTCATCTTTATAGTTTTCTTGCGAAGCAGTTGAAAGCCCTGATGTCACGGTGTTTTGGAGCACTTGCTTGCTATGCAGAGGCATAAATTTAACTCTCACAGTGGCCAAGTTCTTAATTTTGTTTAAATGCGAAGCACTTCTTAGCGAACTTCGGCGACTTTGAGCGTATCTATCTATCTATCTATCTATCTATATATCTATCTATCTATCTATCTATCTATCTATCTATCTATCTATCTATCTATCTATCTATCTATCTATCTATCTATCTATCTATCTATCTATCTATCTATCTATCTATCTATCTATCTATCTATCTATCTATCTATGTTTCCGCCTGCGTCTTTTAGCTCTCCTCACCATTTCGATAATGGTATCGACACCAAACTTGGTATGCTATAACATGATTGTATGAAAAACATATTTGATTTGTCAACCCCGGAAAATCATGATATGTATGTCATGAATGGCATGATTTACATGTCATGGTCCTGCAGCTCTTGCGGTGGTTTCGTTCACAAGGCATGTTGGAAAACTGGTGGAAAATGGCATGCTTGCATAGTGAACAAAAGCGACAGACCCTAACACAAAAATTATGACATGCTTGTCATGTAACAACATGACCACATGCCATGCTCATGATGCGCTCATGGCCGTTTCGCTAGCGGCACCTATAACACACTTGGTATTACAGTACGTGAATGAATGACAAAGGTATGTGACAAGTGCAAAAATGATAATCATCAGATGAGTGTCATGAAACAACACGACTGCATGCCACGCTCACGATGCGCTGGCGGCCATTTCGCTAGCTTCAGTTATACCAAAATTCGTATTACAGAATGTGAATGGATGACGAAGGTGTGATACTGGGGCAAACATGACAAAAACGAGATGCGTGTCTTGTAACAACATGACTACATGCTACGTTTATGCTGGGCTAGCAGCCGTATCGCTAGGTTCACTTGTACCAAACTCGGTATTATGCGACACGAACGGGCGATATAGGTAAAAACACAACCAAACATGATAATGACGATATGCGTGTTAAGGAACAACATGACTACATGCCACACTGATGATGCGCTCGCTGCCATTTCGCTAGCTTCGCATATGCAAATTTTCGCATTACGTGACGCCAATGGATGACGAAGTTATGTGACTGGCGCAAACATGGTAGTCATGAGATGCATGTCATGTGAGAACTTGACTACTTGCCACAGTGAAGGCGCCAACACATTTCGATGTGACGTGGTGCACGTGCTCACCGGCGTTCATTTTGTCGCGTCACGCCGGCGTTGTCACGCCAGGCGCCGCTCATGCCATATAATCACAGGCGCGTGCCGCGCTGCGTTGCTTTGACGCATGTGCGTGTCAGCGCGTCCACCATTCTTCCGTCACGTAAATAGGGAGATGCAGTGTTCTGTCGGTAACGCTTCGGCGCGGAATGCAGCATGTCGCATTTAGCACCGGTCGCCGTCGGACCGCGCCGATAGACGCTGGTCACGCCTTGCGTCAGACTAGAGAGTGCTCGCGTTTCCCTAACGTCGCGTCACTGTGCCTAGCCTGCGTGCGTGTCAACGCTACATTGGAGTACATTGAACCTTTCATGATGCACTTGCGGTCGTTTCGCTAGCTTCACATATACTAAATTTGGTGTTACGTGACGTAGTTGGATGCCGAAATTTATGTCTAGTGCAAACATGATAATGCTGACACATGTGTCATGTAAGAACATGACAATGAAATACCACGCTCACAGCGTGCTTGCGGCTTGATTGATTGATTTGTGAGGTTTAACGTCCCAAAACCACCATATGATTATGAGAGACGCCGTAGTGAAGGGCTCCGGAATTTTCGACCACCGGGGGTTCTTTAACGTGCACCCAAATCTGAGAACACGTGCCTACGACATTTCCACCTCCATCTGAAATGCAGCCGCCGCAGCCGGGATTTGAACCCGCGACCTGCGGGTCAACAGACGAGTACCTTATCCACTAGACCACCGCGGCGGGGCCGTGCTTGCGGCTGTTTCGCTAGCTCCACATATAGTAAATTTGGTACCACGTGACGTGAATAGGTGACGAAAATAAACGACACGTCCAAACATGATAATCATGGCACGGAAGGTATATACGGCGTCATTTATCTCCACCACGGAACGTTGTGCTGATGTTATTGTGACGTATCAACATTTCTGATTCATGCTTCGAATAACATCGATTCCCACTGTACGTATGATATTCCTTTTTTTTAAATAAATAACCACCCCTAACTCGTGCAAACGTGTTTTCCTGGCGTGATAAGAAGCTCATAACCTACATACTGCAAGAAAGAGAGCGAGAATAAACTTTTATTTGAGCAAGCGCATTGTGCGCCGAAGGTGAGCGGCCTCCTCATTCCACGTAGTCGCGGGCCTTCGCCATCTCCTGCACCAGTTGAAACATGCTGCGCTGGTTCTTCAGGTCCGGATCTAATAACCCTGTCTCCCACTGCTCCTTGGTTAATTAAGTGGCTCTGGGGCTTTGTCTGCATCCCCAATCTATATGAAATAGAGTTTCTGGGACATTACAGTGCTTGCAGTTGTACGAGTACTTGGTTGGTGAGATGCGGTGAAGCAGCGGACCGTGGACCTACGCATTAGTTTGCAGCTTCCTGATGGCTACTGCCTCTTCCCAAATCAGGCTGGTGTGAGCTGGCAGATAAATTCTTGTTTAGCTTGTGGTGCTGCAGTATATTGTTGGACTTTTTAGGTACATCATCTTTCCTCGTTAGCGCATCTTGTGGAATGGCCCGGTGAACATGAGCTCGGGTGAAGGCCTTGGCTGCCTTATTTGCCATCAGACACTGGTGACCTAGAGTCCAAACGATGTACGTGTCTTTTAAATTTGTCTTCGCTGCAGCGGCGAGATTTTTTAAGGTTTGCTTGGAAATTCTTCCGTTCTGAAAATTTTATGAAGCTGCATGCAAATCAGTAAGTATTACTGCTGTGTTGGTATACTTTGAGATGGCTAGCAATATTGCTGTTTCTTCTGCCGTGTCTATTTCTGTAGGCAAGATAAAAGAAAAACAAAACAAATTGCAAAGTTTGTGTGCCGGTAGTCCTTTCGAGCGCAAATGTGGTCCAGGAAGTAGACGGAAAAATGACAATCGCCGTATCTAGATGGGTAGAACATTCGATTTGTGATTTGAAGGTGGCAGGAGCAGTATGAGCCGATGCCAACTGATGTCTCCATCCAATCAGGTTCCCTTCCATTTACATTACAATTACTACAAATAACCTCCTCTGTCCTTTTTTTGTCTTGATTATGTGTTGGTTTCATAAACATTGCGTCTCACAAATATAAACAAGCCCTTGCATTCCACTTCTTTCGCTCGGCGACTGACTTATTCTTGATGAATGCTTATGTATGAGCATTGTATGTGAGAGGCTAGAAAATAAAAACACAGATTGCGTCAAATATATAATATGCTAGTGCGACTTGTAATAAAATGAAAGCCCTACATTTCTTCAGGACATCTCAAGCCCAATGCCTATATAGAGTGCCCTATCTACTCTCACCCACGCCGAGCCACGCAATTACGACGCGATCAAATGCATGTTGCTGACCGTTGCCTAGAGTTAGACAGAAAATTTTTTGTATACCAAAATATTGTTCAATTAGATCTATTTTAATAACAATCTTTTGAAGAAACAAAAATTTATTAAAAATTTCAATGAGAAAGTTGTAGATCGCTTTGCAGACCATTTCGAACATTAAATCTGTTAATAATTAGTATTTTTCTGATAAATGCAAATGCCCACAAGATGCAAAAAATAGCACGTGACAAACCTACTGGTGCACCTGCATGTGCCCTGATTCTGGTGCTCTCTAACGTTCCGCGTACGAACGATACGCTTCTGTTGCACTGGTTTATAACAGCGATAAGCCGTCCCATCGGTTATGACTTTTGTTTTCGATATAGAAAAACGTGTTCGTCATGAAGCCACCACCATTGTTGCGGTCCTGTCAATACAGCAAAATCGGGCAAATGGTATCGTCACTCGTTCGCGGCACGTTAGGAAGCACTGGCGCAAGAGTGTATTTGTGACGTGGTATTTTTTGTATTTCGTGGGAATTTGGAGTTAGCAAAAAAAAACTAGCTTTTAACAAATATAATGTTCAAAACTGCCTATACGAAAGTTTTGCAAACCGATTGACAACTTTCTCATTGACATTTTTTATCCATCTTGGTTACTTCAAAGGTTAGTTATAAAAAGATCTAATTATACTTTTTTTTAGAATAGAAAAATAGTCTGACTAACTCCAGACAATGATAAACAACATGAATTTGGTCGCGTCGTAATTACGTGTGTCGGCATATTTTTAAACTCTGGCTAAATATAGCTCGGACACTCTGTAGATATTCATCTTCCAAGGATGCGTTCTCTGATGAAAAAAGCACATTATTGACGGTGAACTAACCACGCGCATGGTCGCTCGAAGCATGCGAGCAGTTTCAGTCACTAATCCTTGTTTTGTTTACATTATTGATGCGAGATTGAAATATTTGAGTGACCTACACCTTCTCTTTGCAAAAGGGTTAAACCAAGTCGATCACGGTGAATATGAAAGCAAACCTGGCACCATCAACGTCCATTGGGTGGGAGTTGATAATATCATGATATTGGAAATTAAGTTAGTACTGAATATTGACTCATATACTTAGCACCATTTGCTTAGTAAAAGTGTATTCCGGGCATTGACGTATCAGCCGGCGAGGCAAGTGGGGCGTGAGCCCCCAATGGGAAAAAGGCGGAAAAGCTAAGCCCCCCCCCCCCCCCCCCCCCCTTTTCGACAGTGGCAACTCTTGGCTGCACGCTGGGGAAACCAAGTAAGATGTATTTTTCCATTACAACAGCAATCACTTCATTATATTCCTACGGGAGAATGAAGTTGTTACGAAGCTATGTTACAACATAGTGAAATTGTGCCAACAATGCCAATTGTATGATATTCCTTGTAGGTTTTTCACACACACACACACACATCACACACACACACACATATATATATATATATATATATATATATAATTCGTGACTCATGAGTTTGCTCCCCCCCTACCACTCGTACTCGCGAAACAGCTCGTACGCCAATGCTTTGTGAAGTGCGTTTGACGTCAATATGAAGCGCATCGTTTAATAGCAACCCTATTTGGCTTTCTCGTTTGTTCTTTAGGCGAGTTCAAAATAAAGATTACTTTTTATATTGGGTGCGCCCCTTTCTACCTTCATGAAGAGAACTTTACTCTTAATCGTATAGTAATTACAGGACGTAGCTATCCATGCATCTAGCAGATAAATACATAGATTGACCTATGAATGTTTGTTTTCAAAATCAAACATATTGAAACCCACCGCACTATAAGATAGCAATGTTGCCGTCCTCTATAAGCGGGTTTTCCCGTACGACACGCGGCTAAATGCAATGATTGTGTAGGTAAATAAACAACAGAGTCAACACATCATTCTATTTTGTTTTTCAGCCAAAATTTAGGTTCAAGGGCAGATATTACTTTGCAGGCTTCATACTCTTTCTGTAAATTATACACAGATATCTGAAGAGAGGAAAACTTCATCAAATTATAAATTTTAATAATAGTGACGAGCAGCCAAGGCATCATATACTTCAGTACTATAAGGACATGTTTCCTTGATGCACCAACACTGTATTTTTTGAATATTTACTAAATTAGAAGTATATTTTGTGTGCTGCAGGCACTTTTCGCATCTATCTGCGTATCTATTTATCTAGCCACTTCCGTCCGGCTGCTTTCGTGATCACCCCCTTAGCTTGGCATGAATCAAATCTGGTATGCGAGGGTAACATGGTTCGCCAAGTGTAACGTGCTTGTAACGACTTAAATAACATCTCAATCTTCTGGCGTATATCGTCAAACACTTCCCCCCACACAGCGGCACATACACGCGAGCGGTTATATGCCACTTGTATGCGGGTGTGTGCCACAAGTGACAGACACTTAGTAGTTACCAATTAACGACGAGAATACACAAGGGTTGTTTGAACGCGAAAACGTTCGGAAAAAAGCTATAATCATCACTGCTATGTAACGCTGCAGGCTTATGTTGTATTGGCAGTAGAAATTTTTAAGCTGTGAAAGTTTTATAGTCTCTGTTTATTAAAACTCATATTAGAAATTTTCGGTGCCGCACCTAGATCTTTCATCATCAATTCAAGAATGGTGGCAACTCTAAATATTCAAACAAGTTCGCAGTTGCAATTAGGTTCCTAATTTAAAAACTATAACACATTGCAAACTGCGATATGCCCTTGACAGCAACGGCAGACCAGCAGTGAACGAAACTTCCATGTTAGGATACATGAAGACATTGCCTGAACCTGCTTCACACATATTAGGCTACACGCGTAGATATTGCCTCACTCTGATTTGCAGGAACAGTGAGCATTCGCCACTTTGTCACAGTCAATCCCTATATAGACGTTATGGGATGCGTTTGCAAGTCCATTTGTTTGCACCATGAAGGCAGTAATGCTGACGCAGTCTCCGTCTAGAGCGTCGACTGTGCATTCAACAACGTGGCCTGCGTTGGACATGGCTTCGCCCTAGGTGAAACACCACGACGTTTAAAGCGCTTTATCTACATGCTTGTAGATGCATGAGAAAGGAAGAATTACTGAAACACTAAGTTCGATATCTCACATTAAAGTATAATATTATATTTATTATTATAATATTATTATAATATTAAAGTTTGAAAGTAATAAAAAAATCAGCTCAACGTTGCGAGGAGGAGGTAAATTATTGCGTACATAAACTTCTTGCCATGATTATTATTTTGGGACGTCTCATTCATCGTCGTCGTCTATTCACGTCACCTAGTATCAACTTTGGTATATTTTGAGCTAGGAAAACGGCCGCAAGCGCGCTATGACTAGCATGTAGTCGTGCTTTACCTGACCCGGATATCATGATTATCATATTTATACCTGTCATTTACACTCGTGGTTCATTCACGTTACGTATTACTAAATTTGGTATATGTAAAACTAGTGAAACGGCCGCGAGCATGCTATGAGCGTAGCACGTAGTCATGCTTTACATGGCATGCATATCATGATTATCACGTTTGGACGTGTCACTTACCTTCGTCGTCTATTCACATCACGTGATACCAAATTTTGTATATTTTTGCTAGCAAAATGGCCGCGAGCGCATCATGAGCGTGGTATATTGTCGTGTTCTTACATGACACGTGTGTCATGATTCTCATGTTTGCACCAGTCATATATCTCCCTCATTCGTTGATGACACGTAACACAGACTTTGTTATAAGAGAAGCTTGTGAAACGGCCACAAGCACATCACGAAGGGTCCTATATACTCTGCCGTAACGTAGACGCGCACGTACGCTGGGCACTGCAACGCTATAGCGCTACCAAACGAGAGCACTCTATAGTCTGACGCCACGCGCGACCGGTGCGACCAGCGGCCATCCACGTGGCCCATCGGCAACAGGCGGGAAATACGACATGCTGCGATTCGCGCCGTTGACTTTGCCCAAACAGCACTGCGTCTGCCTCTCTTCGGGTGCGTTCACACTTGGCCATGAAGAGAGCGAAACAGGTGAAACTTTTCAGAAACTGGCTCGTTTCGTCACCCAAGTGGCCGGGAAACCACACCGCGCGGCCGGCGCGCAAGAATCGCTCCAGGATTGATTTTCCCACCATGTAAAACCAGATTCAGTTTTCGCTTCACAGACTTGGCTGCGATATATGAAACCACGTGACCTAATCAGCCGGTGGTAGATTCACCATGGCGGCACAGGCGTCGAAGCTCAAATCGCAAACAACCCGTGCTGCGCGACGAAGCTTTATTGCCTCAACGAGGACGCGTTTATCGAGAGCCTGATTTGAAATGTGATCGCAGAGAACTCTGGAAGTATACGGTGCAGTGGCAGCGACGCGGCATGCCCCAAAATATCTCGCTTTTGTGTACACGCGGTTGAAACCGCACCGCCCCCGCGTTCGCTCGTTTTGTTTCTGCTGGCATAGCTCCCGAAACAACGTTTGAAAAGATGCGAGCTGTTTCTTTTCACTACTTTGCGTTAATAACTACAATATTAACTTTAGGCCTGAGAAAGCAGAAAAAATTAAATAAATTGTCAAGGTAGCGACAGTAGCGTTGGCGGGATGGAGCACAACAAATTTGAACAACATCAAAGTGCACAGTCATGGTTTTCCGGCCACTCTGGCGTTTTCGTTTTCTCTTCAATTCCTAAGTGTGGACGTGGCCTTCGTGACGGAGGGACGCCGAGCGCGCTCGAACACGCATGCGTCAAAGCAACGCAGCGCGGCATACGCCTGCGAATATATGGCAGGCAGATCGGCGCCATCTTTTCCTGATAATAACTATAGGGGGCTCTGTCGCTGCGATCGTGCAGTGACGATGGGAATGATGGGTAGTACACACATTTGTCTACTCTTCATACTTGCGGGCAGCGAATCATACTTGCGGCTTCGTTTATTGCTGTGTTTTAGTTCTATTTTGAAAAAAAGAGTCATCTCTTTTGAACTTCATGACCCGATTTGGAAAGGTAAGTATAAAGGAATAAGGTGGTGAAGTGCAACCACTGATGATTTACTGATTTTTTATCGTGAGAAAACTGCTCCAAGCCACACGAACACACATGGACAAAAAAGCAGCCCAGAAGTACGAAGATTAGAGAAATGTGTGTACTACCAACCATTCCCATGCTCACTGAAGCGCTGTGCGTTGCAGCTCCCATAGACACTAGCATCAGAGTTCCCTTTAGTGCATATTAGGAAACACTATGATTGGCGCCTGGCATGGCGATGCCGTCATGACGTTACAAAACGAACACCGGCGCAAACGCGCGCCTGGTTGGGTCTAAGAGTATTGGCACCTTGAGTGTGGCATGTAACCGTGCTCCTACATGACAGGCATCCCATGATTATCATGTTTGCGTCAGTCACATACCTTCTTCATCCATTCACGTGACGTAATACCAAATTTGACGTAATACCAAAGCGAAACGGCTTCCAGCGCATCATGAGTGTGGCATGTATAGAAGGTTTTTCTTTGCAGCACCGACAGGGACATCCAAACATGGATCTTGGAACGAGTGCATGCCGGCACCGAGAGGCACGGCCTGGCAGCCAACTAGGCTTAGACTCCCTCATCCCTCCTCCTTCGATGAATAAAGTTGTCGCTCACTCACTGATGTTGTTGCATAACACGCATGTAATGATTATCATCTTTGAACTTATATAGTTCGTTCTCGTTACGTAATACTGAATTCGGTACAAGTTAAGCTAGTAAAACGGGCGCGAGGACATCATGAATGTAGCGTGTAGTCATGTTGTCACATGACCCGGATGTGATGAATGTCATGTTTGGACGTGTCATTTACCTTTGTCATTCATTCCCGTCCCGTAATAATGAATGTGGTACATGCGAAACTAGCAAAACGACCACGAGTGCATCATGAGTGAGGCATGTAGTCATGTTGTTGCATGACACGCATGTCATAATTTTTATGTTTAGGTCTGTCGCTTGCGTTCGAAATGAAGTCATGTCATACCATGCCAGTTTCGCAACATGTCATGAGAACGAAGCCACCGCAAGAGCAGCAAGACTGCGAAAGGTAAATTATGACAGTCACGACATACATAAAACGATTTTCATGTTATGACTAATCACGTATGCTCGCCATAAAGTCATGTTATGGCATACAAAGTTTGGTATCGATACCATTATCAAAACCGCCAGGAGAGCTAACAGTCATAGGCAGCTAGATAGATAGATAGATAGATAGATAGGTAAAAAGATAGATAGATAGATAGATAGATACGCTTGAAATCGCCGAAGTTTGCTAAGCAATGCTTCGCATTTAGAAAAGCATCCGGTCAAGTATAATGTATCGTATGGCTGAAAGTTTGATAACGGACTCGCTCACTAGATTTCGTGCAGACTGGTTGTGCCCCCACGGTCTCCGACGAAAGCGCCAGTCTGGCAGAACGGCTCGCCCTTCGCCATTTTCTGACGCCGTGCAGCTCTCGCTGAGTGGTGCCCTTTCCTTGGACTCCTGCGACCATGTCCATCTTTCCTATCTTCCCCTTACTTCTGTATGCGCGCCTCTCTGTTCCTGCCCCTATCTCTATTCATATCCCTTTTGATCCTCTCTATCCCTTTTTATCCCTCATGAGCCACTGTGGAGGTGTCGCAGTATGATTCAGACAGTTACGGGATTCACTTTTATTTTATTTTCTCTCTTTTAGAATCAATTACAGTTTGATAATGAACACAAACAGACACACACATAGTTCAAGTTCTTCACCCACTATGCGGTCGATAGCTTTGTCACCCTTTGTCGCAGTGTGAACTAAGCAAATATAATAATCGCACTCCAAAACACTTGTTGAAGGCGTTTATTGACCCTCGCAAGGCTGTTAGTTCGACGAAGTTTCTTTCTGGAGCAGACGCCCTGAGTCAGTTGCGGTGGCTGCAGCACCGTTGAAAGTAGAATCCTCAATTCGACGTCACACGCGAGAGGGTGCTAGAACAAGATCTTTAGGCCAATAGTTTACACGGCACCCGTCGTGGCGCTTCGCGGAGCGGGGTCACCGGCTGCTTGTTCGCTCTAAAAATGACCGCGACCGCACACCTGTAAGCACTCGTATTCAGGCTGTGTTGTGGGCCCAACTTTCGCCAATATTGACAATGGACGGAACGTTCGAGTGTTTACCTTTCGAAAGGACGACCAGAAAGCGAAATAAGAATTTTCGTCGGGACGACATCCGTATCCGTTTTCTCCGTGATTCATGAAGAGAACCTGTTTTCCTGAAACACGCATATACCTTCTTTTTGTGTATGCGTGTTTGCACTGCTCGCTTTTCAGTTGCTTTATAAGCACCACCTTTACACTTCCGCTTTTTGTGTAAAATGGTGTGTACGCTTTTTATTACCGTGAGCCTTAGTATTAGACACCATTAGCTGAGCCTTGCTGAAGCTCCCCCCCTCCCCCTTTGAAATAATGTAGCGTCCCGAGACAATGCTAGGAACTCCATATATTTCACGTTTTGGACAAGCGCATTTGCCGAGACGGACGGACGCTCTAGGTGCCGACCAGTGCGGACGCGCGAAGATCAGCTCCTGCTTTCAAGAATGCTTTCCTGTGGTATTCACGAATTTGTCGCCGAGTTTTTAGTCCCATCGTGTGCCTAAGTTCTCAAGAAATCAGCAGATACCACCTTTGTGCTGGTGAGCGGACTTTTAAACCGTTTTTGGGACATTTTTACACGGCAACGCCACCGGAGGATTTAAGCCTAACCAAGGAGGCGATTGTCGCCGATGCGCCGGCCCGGCGCCAACGCGACTCAACGCTCTGCGCGTTCCTGGATCTGCAACGGAGAATGGAATACCAAGTACATGAAGAGGACATCTCTCCAGAGGATTGCACGGAAGACATGGGTTGGAAGGAAGCCGAAACGAGACGCTCAAGGAATAAGCAAGCCGCGGTTAGCGTTCCTGCTGCCGAGGGTTCGACCAAGGCTGGCGTTGCAGGAGACGCTTGAGCCAGTCGTAGTGGGTATGACATCAAGCATACAATCGTGCGAGCTGGACGCATGCTGCCGCTACCTAAGGACTTCAGCAAAATTGTGCTACGACCACGTGGAGGATTAAATATCTCGAGAATTGGCACTGGAGCCGTGGCAGACGTGATAGTACTGGCGGCCGGCGTCAAAGAGGAAGAGGCCATGCAGGACATCATCTGTTCCAACTTGCAGCAGAACATTATGGTGGCAAGCACTCCGGACCAAGACAGAGCTTCAAGATACCTCAAGGTCAAGCAAATTGACATTGGAGGCAAAGTTCTTGAGGTTAGCGCGTACGCCGCGGCACCCCAGGACACTTGTAAAGGATTGATTCGCGGGATCCCCGTAAGCGATACTCAGGACATTTTGACCCGAAAGATTGTGAACGCAAACAACCCGCTCGCGCTGCAGGCCAAGAGAATCCAGGACACCGGGACAATCATCATAGCGTTCGAAGGACACAAGGTGCCCAGATTCGTGAGATATGGACCTTCACTTTTGCAGTGCTCCCTTTACCGCAAGAACATCGATATTTGTTACGTCTGTGGAAAGCTGGGACATCGGTCTGACGTCTGTCCGAACTCAGCTGAAACAATCTGCAGAGGCTGCGAGATCAAGAACCCAGATAGCCTGCACCAGTGCAATCCAAGATGCAGGCTGTGCGATGGTCACCATCCCACGGCAGACAAGGAGTGCAAGAACAGGTTCTTAGTGCCATACATCGTCAGACGCAGACGTTGGGAAAAATCGCGAGCAGCCGCAGAAGCCCGGGACGCATCAATCACATCGAGTGCAGACATCAACGACAAGCAGCTTATTCCAGCCTACGGGACCCAGAGCATCCAGACTACACAAGCACAGGAAAGGCAGCCCCACTCCAGGGGGAGATCGCTTTCCAGAAGAGGTTCTAGACCCAAGGCCCGCTCCCAATCACGGGGGCGCTCGAGTTCTCAAGGTCACCATCAGGGTCGGGATCAGCCTGGGCGGCACCCGAATGGCCAGCTGCCTGGCGTTCAGTTCCAGATCACGGCTTCACACCCGGGGAGGACCCTGCAGTTACTTCGAAAGGCAGCTGGGCTGAGCGAGTGCGCGACGGCGGGGCAGAGGTGATGACAGGTAAGCTGCCAGAGCATGATAGAATTGCACAGCTAGAGCAAGAAATTGCGAGACTTACAAAATCGAATGAGAGGCTATCAGCTGAGTTAGAGGAAATAAAAATTCTTCTCACTAAGCTAACCAGCGCGCAATCTTCCCAGCCAATGCCTCAGCCAGTTGATGTCCCTGTGGCTGAAAACGTGGGGGACTCGAGAACCACGAAAAAGAGGGCAGTCATGGCAGAACACGTGGAAGCCAACCAAACGACCATGTCGGATATGAAAGAGGTGTTTGACACGCTCAGCAAAGTAGTAGCCAATCTTAGCGAGCAGATGGGTAGGCTGCAATCAAGCGTGGCGGCACTGGAAGAGCATATGAATTAGCGCATTACAAAGGTCGAAGCATATCTGCACAACACAGCAAGGCCTCCTCATGCACCAAGCTCACCCCTTCGGCCACCAATACTAGTGGTTCCAAACCTGTCGACAGGTGCAGCACCAGGCTCTGGCCGCCCTTGTAATAACCAAGATTGCAGTACTACGTGAAGCATTTCGTATCTGGCAATGGAACTGTGGAGGTTACCTTAAAAAGAAGGCGACCCTGCAGCAGTATATCAGGAGCAGCCAAGAAAAGCCTCATATTATATTATTACAAGAGACCCTTTCACCGCAAGCAACGTTGCCTGGATTCCGGCCTGTAATAGGGGATACTGAAGGGAGGGGAGTCTGCACCTTCGTATGCAACAAACTAACGCACGTAACCCACGAACTCAAGATAGAAGCAGGCCGGTTGGAACACGTCTTGGTAGAGATCGTGCCGGGTGCCAGCAACCGTCAGAGCATTTTCATTCTTAATATATACAGCAGTCCAAAGGAACAAAAGCAAAGTTTCAAGACTGTTCTAAAGAAAGCTGTAATTATCGCCGGGGAATGTCCACTCGACATAGCAGGTGATTTCAACGCCCCTCATCATACATCGAGTTACAAGTACAACACTGGGAAAGGAAATCGACTTTGGCAAAGTGCCAGTGAACTTGATCTCACCCTAATCACAGATCCCAGCCTACCAACAAGGCTTAATACATCTTGCTGCAGGGATTCCACCCTGGACCTTACATTTGTAAGGAACATCAAGAAGGCCCAGTGGATGAACCTTGCTGTAGACCTATGGATGGACCACTGCATTCTTGCCACTACCTTCTCCATGGAGCGTAAAAAGCAGAGAAAATTCCACTTCACAGACTGGGATAAGTTCAGGAAGATAAGGATGGAATGGGAACAAGATGGCCACAGCCAAGGCTTGGAGCAGTGGGTCAAACAGATTAAAATGACATCAAATCCGTCTCCTCCACCATTACCACCGATTTTCTGGTTTGAAAAAATGGACAGCCGGCTCGCTCATCTTCTTGAGGCAAAGCAAACACTACTGAACCGTTGGAAGGGTCAGCGCCTGAACCGAAGACTGAGGAAGACGATAGCTGAGGTAAACAGATCAGTCAAGGAACATTGTCGCGCACTATCGAGGCAGCAATGGGATGAAATTTGCAACTCCGTCGATGGTCAGATGCGCAATGGCAAGACATGGAATATGTTAAAGCATCTCCTCAACGAAAACACCACCAAAACAAATCAAAAGCATGTTATCGCTCGAATTTTGCATAAAGAGATAGGGCGCACTACAGAACAGCAAGTTGTCCAGCAGCTCGTGCATAAGTACCTCCCAATCAAAAGAGGATTGGCACCACCATGTAGACAGTACCAGGACACGCCAAATCCAGGTCTTGCGGGCGACTTTAACATCGAGGAGATTAGAAAAGCCTTGCATGATCTCAACGGAAGGTCGGCCCCTGGCCCGGACGGTATATCAAACAAGGCCCTGCGTAACCTTGATGACGATTCAATTGAAACCCTGAGGGATATGATCAGTTCAGCATGGGAAGAAGGCAGGGTGCCAGAGCAGTGGAAGCCGGCCAGCACGATCCTTATTCCTAAACCAGGAAAGCCCCCTAACTTGGACAACATGAGGCCAATATCCTTGACGTCATGTATCGGCAAGGTCGCAGAATATGCCATACTGCACAGGATAAACAAGTACTTGGAAGATAACGACATATATACACACAATATGGTTGGATTGAGGGCAGGACTATCCACACAAGATGCATTGAAGCTTATCAAACACCAGGTCATTGACAATGAAACCAGAGACGTGAGAGCCATTCTGTGCCTAGATCTAGAAAAAGCGTTTGACAACATCCGCCACTCATTCATACTCGAAGCAATTTCCAAGCTTGGTCTAGGGAAAGCCTTCTATGATTACGTATGGTCTTTTCTTACAGATTGAAAAGCCGTGATGAAGATTGCAGATATCAAGACTGCAGCAATCGAACTTGAAGCAAGGGGCACGCCACAAGGGGCAGTGATTTCGCCAATGCTGTTCAACATCGCCATGATTGGACTGTCAAAGAAATTATCGAGCATTGAAGGATTGAAGCACAGCATCTACGCAGATGACATCACCATCTGGTGCACAGGTGGAAGCGAGGGGCAGATCGAGAGCGCTCTGCAAGAGGCGATTGAAACCGTAGAAGACTACCTTCGCCCTTCCGGGCTCAAGTGCTCCTCGAGTAACTCAGAACTTTTGCTTTATCGGACTGCACGCCGGGGACCGAAGCCCAAGGGATGGAAGCCGTTAAACCAGATAGACATCCACCTCCGTACAAATCAAGGGGATGCCATCCAGAGGGTCGACTCCATCAAAGTCCTGGGAATGCTGATAGAGTCTACCGGCGCCAACAGCAAATCTATAGCCAAGTTAACTTGGAAAACAGACAGTGCGGTGCACCTCATACGCAGAGTGGCCAACAAAAGAAATGGAATCAAGGAAGACAACCTCATCAGGTTGATACATGCGTTTGTTCTAAGCCACTTCACGTACGAGGCAGCAATGGACAACTGGTCAAAAGCAGAGTCCGAAACACTGAATGTGCTCCTCAGGAAAGTTATCAAGATGGTCCTGGGCCTACCCATACATACCAGCACCGAGCGTCTGCTTGAGCTTGGCATACACAACACGCTCGCAGAAATAGCAGAAGCCCAAGAGAGAGCACAGTTTGCAAGGTTATCTGCTACAAGGTCGGGGAGAATGATCCGGCAGGAGCTGGGCTAACACCCAATAGCAATCAGACGCAATTACAATGATATCCCTGACAACATCAGGGAGACTATCACGGTATCTCCTATACCGAGAAACATGCATCCAGAACAAAACGTCGGAAGAAGAGTAGCGAGGGCCAGGACTATACTTCGTCAAGTCTCAAACGAGGAACGAGGGGTCGTATTTGTTGACGCGGCTTCCTACGCCAATCGGAAAGCGTTTGTGGCAGTGGTAGTCGATGGGGCTGGCCATGTCATAAACTCAGCGACGGTCAGGACGAAAGACCCAACCATTGCGGAACAAGTGGCCATCGCCTTAGCACTCAAGATGGATAACATTGAAGTCGTCTACAGTGATTACATGGCAGCACTACGGGCGTTCGCCAAGGGGACGGTCTGTGAACAAACGCTGAAAATACTGCAAGGCAAGAACATAACGCATCAACGTCTGAGATGGCTCCCAGCTCACCTTGGACAAATCAACGATTCCCCTCCCAATCTCAACGAAGCAGCACACGAGGCGGCGCGAGAACTCTCCAACCGCGCCTCCCCGGGGATGCGTTCTACCGGTGAAGCGGATAACCGGGAAATTCTTACAACATATAACGAGCTCACTAAACATTTCTACCTGTCTAGAAGGATTTTCCCTCCACCTCACAAAAATCTAACCCGGCCCCAAGCACTTACATTAGGGCTTTTGCAAACGCGGATGTACCCTACTTTGAAAATGTTACACATCATGTACCTTGACCTATACCCAAGTATTCTTTGTCCACATTGTGGGGAAATAGCTTCATTAAAACACATGCTCTGGCAGTGCACCGAATTCGCTCATTTATCGCACATCACCTCTGCCAGATGGGAGGCGGCAATCTGCAGCTCGTCCTTGGCAGACCAGCTCTAGGCTGTCCACCGAGCCCGCGAGGCGGCTGAGGAGCTTGGCATCTCAGTCCCCACGTGGGATCTGCCCGCAACACAGTGATCTGTGTTTTGGAGGACCAAATAAAAGTTTAGCCAATCCAATCCGATTTGCCGAGACGCCTTATGCTTGACTACGAAACGACGCTGAAACGCAGTATGCGCAATTTCCCGCTCCAGTCATCCGAACTCAATGCGGAGCGACAGTTGTTTTATAGGCGAAGCTGCCTATAATCTAACCTTGTGACTAGACATGCGTAACCGAGAGAAGAAGAGACGATGAGAAAAGACGCAAACGAAATGGATGAGCATTTCTAAATTTATTTACTAGATGTCATTACTCTGCCGCTGCTCTTCGAAGTGTCGCTATTTTCCTATTGGCTACTGCGCGCGCTTTGCCAACGAGTGCCTCCCTCAGTCTTCTGGATAGTCGCCGGACGTGGCGGGTCATTGGGAGGCCATGGACGGAGCAGAGTTGCACGCGCGTTAAAGACGCTCGCGCTCGGCATCCTTGGCGTCTGGGTCGTTGGTGTTACCCACGCACCGTCTGAAATCTCGAACGCGTTCGGAGGCATAGACGCATAAACGAATGGACGGACACAAAGATTAATGGACCGACAGACACTTCATGACACTCATCATCATTCACTCCGTGGATATGCTGTGAATTTTTTACGTTCCACCAGGCCAACCCGGCAACATATAAAGCAAGCAATAAACACGTGTGGTGATATACTCTCTGAGCAGGCGTTTTTCCTATACGGTTCGTAAAAATTTCGCTATGGGCACGTAGCACCACAGAATTATTGTAACATATCACATTACACTGTTTTGAAAAGAAAGGGGCTAGTGTGTGGTGTCGAGCACCTCATGTGCACTACGTGGTGTTTTCACCACTCCTTCGATCGTTTTATTGCGGTATTATATTGCCACGTGGATAGCTGTGTCTAGCTGTGCGATAGCGATAACAACGAAGATCGTGGATTTGCTCGAGAGGCGCAGCACAGGCGAGTGAAAAAGACGATAATCTTAGCGGCCTTCTTTTGAGAGTGCCTCTACAGCCTAGTTAACATTGAAACATCCGCTTTCTACAGCGACCGAAATTCCCCTGCCGCCGAAACGCAGCGTCGTTCGCACTGGACGCGCCCCGCGCCGCCAAATATGCCATCTACGACAGGGCGAACGCGGGATGGATGCGCTGTCACCCGCTTAATGTCGCGGCTCGCAAACGCTCCTACGCTATCCGGTGGTGAATACTTCGACGATTTTCGTACGCAAGAAGCAAGAAAAGACAGTACTGCTTACTTTGCTGGCAAGTGGCTGTCTTGTAATGCACGAAGAGCAGAAAAACCACCGACGCCAGCGGCGTTGGTGAGTTCGTTTTGCTTTCCAAGACCGCAACAAGGTCGGTCACGCCAACAGCAAGCTCGGTCACCTCTTTCACGAAATACTGAGGCGAAGTAGGCACATAGTAGGTTAAACTCCCGTTGGTTTCAACATTCAGTTACGTGCACTGCAGCATAACAAGTGAGCAGGGCTTGGCCGCCATTTTTAAAAATATTTTGACTAGCGCTCCTATTGGTCCGCGGTGACTGATTCGACGGCAGACGCCGCAAAATTCGGTCCGAGAGCGATCGGCGCGGAGAGGGCCCTTTCGGCGGATCTCGCCACCGCCGAACCGAATTCGGAGCATTTTCGGCGGCCGGAATGCTCAGTGTGAACGCGGCCTACGAGTTCCACTGTATGTCTTTTTAAACAAACCCTCTCTACTTAATAGCCCGCGGCACTGGTGGAGGCGCTCGGTACTACCACCTCATGATCGGCACCCCTGTGACAAGCCCTGAGTCCAGCCCTACGAGACAGCCACGTGTGGACACGCCTGTGCACCGCTCAAGCCGTCGCCTTCAAGGTCTTGAACCAGAGTTCAGCTTTTTAGAAGGAGCAACACTTCCGACAGCCACCTTTACCCAGGAAAGGGCATTTTCAAGGATAGCTGCACAGGTGACGGTCCAGAATATTCGCATTCCCGAACCATTTCATGGCCGGCAGAACGAAGATGTGCAAGACTGGCTTGAGTGGTTAGAACGGGTAGCTAACTCGAACTACTGGAGTAGTAGTAGTAAACACCTTTATTAAGGCAGCTGACGATTGCTTAAGTGGCGAGGGCTGTCAGGTTATGCCTGGTCGCCACCTCGTCAGCACGTTTGATGACGCGGAGCTGGGTGTCCAGGCTCGTAGTCGTGGAGATTCTCTTCCAGGCCTCACTTGAAGGTGACTGTCCTAGGAGGTTTTTTGGGAGAGGGTCCTTGCTGCATCCCCAGATGATGTGGCCCAACGTTGTGGTCTTTGTCTTGCAATGTGTGCACGTAGATGCGAATAAGGCTAGGTATATGCGTCTGTATATGTACGGGGAAGGGAATGAGTTTGTTTGAAGCCGCCGCCAAGTTATTTGTAGAGCTTTGTTTTGTTGCTGGTGGGGGTGGCCTCATTCGCCTTGATAGCTAGTAGTAATGCGTGAGGTCGTGAAAGGTGATGACTGGTTCGGTTGCTTCGGTATCGTGGTCCGAAGTCTGGCCCACCACTCGGCGTACGAGTCCTCGAGCTTGTCTGTGGGCGGCTTCATTACTCAGGTTTCCTGCGTGCGCTGGAACCCAGATGAGTTGAACTAAACGGGGATTGTCATCTTTGGTGCTGCTGGAAGCGGTGTCGTCTGAGGCGTTGCGTGCCGCTTGGGGTAGAGGACGGAGTATTCACGCCGTGGTTGGGGAAACAGTTCCACAGTCAAATCGGGTGATGGCAGATTTGGAGTCACTAATGATTGTTTCAAGTCCGGCTTGTTGCGAGTGAAATGGCAGCTTGTTCGGCCTCGGTTAGGTTCTGTGTGTGCATAGAGCCGGCAGACATCGTGGGACGCTCTTTATCGACTGGGGTACGTTTCGATGAGACATTGATAGGATATGCCTGTTTGGGGGTTGGGTATTTTGCCGCGTCGACGTGAGCCGCCTTAGTATTCGTGCCGTAGTACTGTGAAGTTTTCTGGCGCGGGCCAATCTTCTATCGTCATGAATGCCGCCCAGCATGTTCCTCGGTAACGCCTGCACAATGAAGCGCTGCCTGATGAGGGGTGGTGAGAGACCAAGTCTTGTCCGCTTGGTGACGAGAGAATGCCGATACGTTGGAGTATTCATCATCTGGTTTTACTACCACGCAATCGTTCAATTTGGGCACTTTGGTGTGGTTCGATAAGTTCATCTATTGTATTGTGAATTCCAAGGCTGCGGAGGTGCGTGGTCAATGTGGTGCGGGAAAGGCCCAAGGCGATCTTGTGGACTGCGCAAATAATCTGTCAACTTCTTCTTTTTCAGCCTTCAGGAGTCGTAGGTATGGTAAACCGTGAGTGATTCTTGTGGTTACGAAGGCATCCAACCGCTGGAGAAGTTCATTTCCTTTCATTAGATGTTTGCGCACAGGGATTCTTCCTAACAGACGGGCAGTCTGAGTGATGGTGACCGTAAGCCTCTCTAGTGTGATGTTATTGCTCTTGCCGGCTTGTACGGGAAGGGCGAGAACGCACATGTGCTGTTATTACTATTTCAGATCCGGCGTTTCTGAGAGTTATGGTTGGTAGTGGTGGGTGTTTAACCTTACAGTAGTCAGGAGGGCGAAGAACGATGAGTTCCGATTTCTCCACTGAGAACTCATGACCCGCACGTGCGATGTATTCAGCCACTGTGTCCACGGTGCGTTGCAGTGCCTCCACGATCTGTCCGTCGGAGCCGGTAGTGGTCCATACCGTCACGTCGTCCGCGTATAAGGTGTGTCGGATGCTCGGTATGCGATCTAGTAACTGTGGAATTTGGCTTATTACAAGGTTGCAGAGGAAAGGTGAAAGAACGGCTTCCTGTGGAATGCCTTTGTTGGATAGGGCAAGTCGCTTCGTGGCGTTTCTGTCATACAGGGAAAGTTCCACAGTGCGGGTTTGTACAAAGGAGCAGACGTAGTTGTAAATACGTTCCCCAGGGTTTGTTGAAGCCAAGTGCTGGGCTAGCGTTTGAAGTGTCACTTTGTCAAACGCCTCGCGTAAGTCAATGCCTAGCATTGCTCGCATGCCCGTGCGTACAGGGTCTTTCAATAAATCGTGTTAGATTTTTACCAGAGCGTCTTGAGTAGATAAGTGGGCGCGAAAACCAAGCATGGTTGGAGGCGAAAACCAAGCATGGTTGGAGGCAAAAGGTCTTGTTCTTATGCAAGCGTTCCTAGCTGAGCCAGGACCACGTGCTCAAAAAGGTTGCCAACACTCTAAGACAAAATTACCCGAAAAAGGAGTAACAGCCCAATAGGTGCGCGTGATGAACGGATACACCGTTTTGGAGAAACCACAGAGGGAAGCGTGCCGCGTGCAAACCACTTAGTCTCCAAACACGCTCCAAAGAGTTGAGCAGCCCGGGGAATGCACGCAGCGCGAAAAGCGCTGCCAAGGTGGCAAGCCGTCCTCCTCCTCTCCTTGCTCAGTCTTTCCCCGTATTTTGCTGGCGACGGTTTGCGCTGCATCGCGCTCGCAGTGCTCGACCACGGGCGCCTGGATTCGACGATCTAGGAGTTATGACGGGGTGCTTGTGTGTACGCTTGAATAAGCGTGTGCTGCTGCTTTTACGTTTTGCTGCACCAATGAAGTCTGGAGCAAGTCCTGACACGTCACTACAGTGCGCTGTATATCTCTGGCTTCAAGACAGTCATGACCAACACAAGACAGCAACAGTTAGGAAGGCACACATGGCGGTCGAGAAGACTGCAGGCCTATCATATAAATACTTAAGTCCGACTCAGGCCAGAAATAAGCGCTGGATTCTATTGCAAGTAGGTTATCAATCTTTGTCCTACTCTACTTGTCGCGTGTGCATACGGATCGCGCTTGCCGGCAATGGGCTCGGTCGTGTTGTATATCACACGCACAAAATGCACCACGAAGGTCAGCTTGGGCGTCTGTAGTTCACCTGCGCTTCGCGACCACCTGGAAATTGGCCGTCATTGCCGTCGGCCTCCCGTGCGCTCGCTCATTGAGTGCTCTCCTGTCTTCGCCGCCGCGATGAGCTCCGGAATGACGATATTGGGCTGAGACCTCGTCACTGTGTTGGGAGTCGTCAAAAACACGTTGCGGGTTCTCGTGATGAGCTTGGTTGTAGTATGTCGTGCGCTGTAATTCCACCAGCTCAGGCAGGCGGGGCTTTCCCTAGCGTTGGAACTCGGTGAAAATTGGCCGCCATTACAGTTGGCTTTCCCGTCAGTCGGTCGCAAACAGCTCGGCGCCGGCCGTCGGACATGGCGGCGGACCCACGTTTGCGCGCTGTACTCGCTCGAGTTTGCGGAAAAGGGCCGAATTACCTTCGATTTCTTCGGCGCAAGCTCCCAACCATCTCAGCGCTGCTCGTGGCGGCAGCCAAGTATACGCTCGTTATCTTGTTCGAAGTTCGCTGGCGGCAGACACTCCGCATGCAGCGCCTTATTTGGTCTCGCATTCGCTTGCTAGAGCTGAACTACGTCGCTCGCTTAGGACTCACCGACTTATTGGCGGCAAGGTGGTTCGCGGAGTTGTGGCTGCGGCCGCCGATCATTAGCTATTGCGCTACGGGGATCCAAATGAATCCGACGATGTCTGATATCACGGTGAAATTCTTAGCACGTCATATCTGACGTATATTTTTATTCCACGGTGCACGCGTTTCTCATATGCATTCGTATTCATCCTCTGTCACGTGTGACTCACTATTTGACATACTCATTGTGCCACCGTGGGCACACATCGTGCTGAAGGCTGTGTGCGCTGGTGTCTGCGATGCCTGTCATCCGTCTCTCGTCAGAGCAGATTCAGAAGGACTGTGCGAGATGTGAAGGTAAAGTTATTTGTGTGTCATATTTTACACGCGTGTTTTTACACTAACTTGCACGTACATGTCATATGTGTGCATCTTCATCTTCTGTCACTTATGTCTGACTATTTTTTCTATCTTATTGTACCTACAGCTGTGGGAACACAGCAGGCAGAAGGCTGCGTGCGCTGGTGTCTGTATTGTCTGTCATCTATCGCTTCCATCGAAGGAGCTCCACAAGGAGTGAACACGATGTGACAAGGAGACTGGACTTGTACACTTCACTATGAATTCACTTAAAAGAATGGAGAAACTTCATGCGTATGTACAAAAATAAAAAAATTCGATGTCTCACTTTTTTCTTTTGTTGTTTCCATAACTGCGAAAGCAGTTACAAATAGATAGCTAACTACTTTTTCGGATATTCTTTTCTGCGCTATTTGTTGCTCACTGCGCAGAAAAACAGGCGAAAAAAGTATAAGGCCTCGCGGAAAATAAACACAAAGCAATGTTTGAACTGGGGACAAAAAGTTTATTCGATTGAAGTAACTTAGAGGATCAACCGTTCGTCCGGCGAGGTGCAAAAGTGAGGGCTAACGGTTGCCCATTAAGGTGTATATGTAGGGAATAACAGTTGCTCTATAAGGTGCAAATGTGAGGATGAAATGTCAGTCCTTTGAGGTGAATTGTGGAACTAACGGTACTCACTAAGGTGTAAATGTGAAGACTAAATGTTAGTCTCCCACGCTCGTCTGGGAGGACTAACTGATAGACCCGGTGCCGTTAGTCCTTAAAGGTATAATGGTTGGGGCAGCCCCACTAGTCCCCAAAAGAACGAACCACACACCCTTTTAACACCCTTTTGCCTCAGGGTGAAGGTGTGAAGTTAACGAGATAGGGCAAAGATTTGATAAGTCTGCCTTTCTTCCAGGCTTTGGTGTAAACACTATTGTCGCATGCTTCATATCTTCTGGTATACTGCCGGCATGCCAGTATTTGTTACAATCTTAAGTGAGGGCAGTTATTGACCTTGCGTCAAGGTTGCGGATTGATTTGTTGGAGACGCCTTCTGGACCTGGTGCCGAAGTTGTGCGAAGGTTTAGAATGGCTGCATACACTTCGGCTTTTGTAATGTCGGCATGAAGAGTTGTGTTTGGTCTACCTTGATAAGGTGGTAGTGGTGTCACTGGCTGGTGGGCTTGGCTGATGTATTTGTCCGCCAGGTCCGTTAGTAGATCTTCGTCTGATCCAGGGTTTCGGTGGACAGGTCGCTTGAGTCTGTGTCGTGCGGCTGTCTTCGAGTCGTGGGGATCCAGTACGTGGCGTAACAGGTGCCACGTCTTCTTGTTGCCTAGCTGTGCGTAGAGTCTGTTGCACAGCTGGCCCCATTGTTGGCGGTCGAAGTAGGTACTGTGTCGCTCGATTTTTTCAGGGAGGGTCTGTATGCGGCGACGCAGTTTCTTATTGTAGCGTTGCTCCTGGCATCTGCGCAGCAGGCCTGCGTGTGCATCCCACAGTGGAGAAGACGAGAGCCTTTGGCAGGCGTTTCCTCTGCGGCTTTACATTCACGCGTTATGCGTCACACGTGGTCGTTTAGTGAGGCTGTTCATTCCTTAAGGTTTGTCATGTGTTCCGGAGCTTCACTTTCATGAAAGTCTCTAAATTTGGGCCACTCCGTCGTTCGAACGAGTGCTTTGTGTACTCTCTTGGCAGCGGACGTCTGTACCTGCATGGAAATGATGTAGTGGTCATTACCAGCGAGTTGACAGGTGTTCTCCCATCTGGCCTGTGCAATATTCTTGCAGTATGCCAGGTCGGGTGACACGTCCCTACAAACGCTGTTTCCTATGCGTGTCGGTGACTGCTGCAGGTAATTTTTTAGTGTGAGATGGAGGCCTCGACTTAGTTGCCATAGCTTCTAGCTTAGTTTGTTTGCCTGCAGGTAGCCCCAGTCAGAGTGCCTGGCGTTGGAATCTCCCAGTCTAAGCAGTTGTGCGCCTCGAGATGGCGATGTGGTTTTCTGGAAGAGCAGGTTGAAGTCGTCGGTGCGTTCTCGGTGTGCGCATTTTCGCGGAAGAATTTTTATGACCATGTGTGGAATGTCCGGGAATTCTAAGTCTTGTTGTTTTGCCGTGAGGCTCTTGAGGACAAGCGTACTTGTACTTGGGGTTTCTTGGTTGTGCAGGTCGGTGAATTGTTGGAAAGCGATGTAACCAGAAGTGAGATAGCAGCTGTTGTTCCCTGTTGTGCGATGAAGTCTGGAGGCGTTCGGCAATTCGGCAGTTGTTTTTCTTGTAAGAGGAGCTGAAGGCAGACTATCTTTCAATGGAAGCATTACTTGAGGGATTCGTGAGTTCGCTGGGCTGGGTGGAAGAGTGAGAGGACACTCTGTTGCATATGTTAGCTGGTGCTCTGGCCATGCTTTGTTAAATTACTGCAAAGCTGGTGTGTGTGGCAGTTCTGAGTGCTTCTGATTCGGCAACGGTGTTGTTTACTGTGGCTTTCATGTGTGAGAATCGTGTCTATATGTTTGTTAGGCGTGAGTCTACGGCTGCGAAGATTTCTGTTACGGCGGCGCGAACGGCATCGGCGACTGTGGCATGGACTGTCGTGCGGAGAGTTTCGGCAATGGATGTGTTGACCGCTTGAATAATTCTCATCGTCGTCTCCTCTTCGGATTGCAGCGTTTCCGTGGAAGGCGTTGCTTTACGTTTGGCTGCTGTGGCTAGTTGGGGCTGTACAGTTGAATTATGCAAGGACTGGCTGTCCTTTGCCAGTCTGCTTTCCAGAGAGTGGTTCTGTGCAAGCATCGTTTCGATCTGAGCTTTTTGCGTCGCCATTTGAGATTTCAACACACTTAGTGTTTGCGTAAGTTTCTTGACGAACGGGTCATGCGTCGAGGCGCACGATTTTGATAGCTGTGGGTGAGATGATGGAAGTGGAGACACTGGGCTTTGCGCTTACGCCACATTAGGGTTGTTTGGTGATGCTTTGATAAATCAGCATGCCGAATGTGACTTGAGGATCGGGTTCTTGATTTGGACCTTGAGTGGGAGGTTGCTTGACCCTGACAAAATCGTGACTTCAATCGGCTGTCTCGTTTCGTCGACATTTGTGATGTCCCGAGACTGGAGTACTTTGCAAAAAATTGCGTGTATTTAAGGACAGAAAAGCGGACATTGTGTCCAGGAAATAAACACACTCAAGGATACAGCACACGTTTAGGAATCACAGACTTCACCACTTGACGAATATTATGGATACAGCACACGTTTATCAATACTGTTTCACTGAATAGAGCAAAGTACAAGTGTCTCCTCCGTCAATAAAAATAGACAAAAGTAATATTAACCGATCAAGAAGGGTGTAAGGTAGGGGCACACAATCTCCCCAATGCTATTTACCACGTGCTTACAAGAGGTTTCCAGAAGCCTAGAATGGGAACAGTTACGGATAAGAGTTAATGGAGGGTACCTTAGTAACCTGCGCTTTGCAGATGACATTGCATTGCTGAGTAACTCAAGGGACGAATTGCAAGTGATGATTACGGAGCTAGAAAAGGAGAGCAGAAAGGTGGGTCTTAAAGATTATTAAAATTAATCTGCAGAAAACGAAATAATGTACAACCTCGCAAAAGAGCAGCGCTTTGAGATAGGTAATAGAGCACTTCAAGTTGTAGAAGACTATGTCTGTTTAGCTCAGGTAATAACCGCGGAGCCGAATCGCTGAATCGAAGTAACTAGAAGAATAAGAATTGGGTGGAGCACATTTCTCAAGCACTTTCAAATTATGACCATTAGATTGCCACTATCCCTCAAGAGGAAGGTATATAGCAGCTGTATCTTGCCAGTACTTAGCTACGGAGCAGAAACCTGGAGACTGGCAAAGAGGGTTCAGCTTAAATTTCAGACGACGCAGCGAGCAATGGAAAGAAAAATGGTAGATGTAACGTCAAGAGACAAGAAGAGAGCGGAGTAGATTGGGGAACAAACAGGATTAAGGATATCATAGGTGAAATCAAGAAGAAATGGACATGGGCTGGGCATGTAGCGCGTAGACAGGATAACCGCTGGTCATTGAGGGTAACTATCTGGATTCCCAGAGAAGGCAAGCGAGTTAGGGGGAGACAGAAGGTTAGGTGGGAAGGTGAGATTAAAAAGTTTGTGGGTATAAATTGGCAGCAGCACGCACAGGACCGGGTTAATTGGCGCAACATGGGAGATGCCTTTGTCCTGCAGTGGACGTAGTCAGGCTAATGACGATAAATGTTTTCCAATCTGCACCGCTTTTAATTACGAAACTGTATTTGTTCCCTAACTGCAGTTTAGGCAGGCATCGCAGAAAGAGGAACCATTCGACCGCGGCGGCCGCACTGCCATCGTCACTCATCCGTCCACAGTCACTACTCCAGTCACCAGCCCGACTACCCTCCCAAAAGGCCAGAAGATGTACACACGGAACGGGACCTGTCCTGCAGTGCTTTTTTGTCGTGGTCTGCATCTCGGAGGTTAGTGCCGAACTTCTTATTTACTCGCCATTTGGGTTACAACTCGTGCCACAAATGAACTGTTTCTTGTAGTACCTATGCAATATTATAGATTAGGCCGCTTCGAGTAAAGTCAAGGCCACAAACGCAGTGTTACTTTGTCAATGTCGTTTTCGTACGGCTTGTACCATGCATGCTTTTTCTGAGACGGCGTGCGTACTCAGAGAAGAAAATTCAGCATTTACGGAAATAACGAATAGATTGTGTCGGACAAGTTTACAGGTCGAGCGTGACATATTCATTGTGCTCTGATTACTTTTCCTCAGCAGTTGCATTACTCTATGCCGCCAGTGTCTGGGCTTGTCAGCACCGTCATGCAGCCGTGTAATGTGTGCGTCTCCCTTCATGCTGGCGGCGTTAGGTGAGCCTCTGTTTAAGGTGGCGGTACGCCGCCGCGCCGTAGGACGAGACGCTATCGACCGTGAAATCTTGGCGTGCTGCAGCTCACTGGAATGTAGTACGTGCTCTCCCATTCGGGCCGAAGTTCATATTCTCCGCGTTGTATATTAAAAGGTGGCTGGCGGCAGGTAGCACCGAGGTGCGAACAGCCAGACAGAACTTTAAACTCAAGAAATCTAAAACAGCATTCTTCCCGAAAGCTATAAACCACGATTCGTAAAACGCGTTTTAAAAAATAAAAGAATCTGTGCTTCATCTGCCATGGTGGTATAGTGGTTACGGTGGTCGGCTGCTGACCCGATGGCCACGTGTTCGATGCCGGCCATGGTAGTCGCGTTGTGATGGACGGGTAGTGGTAGAGGCCCGTGTACTGTGCAATGTCAGTGCACTATAAAGATGACCACATGGTAAAAATTTCCGGGCACATCCACCACGGCGTCCTTTTAATGATATCGTAATTTTGGGACGTAAAACTGCAGGAAATATTTTTAAAAATCTGTTATACTTCAATATGGTCAGTACAAAATTTTCTGTGTAGAACAACTGTAGAATTTTCAGTACATGAAGTATAAGATCCATATTTGGAATTTTTTTTCATAGAGAGACATCATTTAGTGAAATATGACAGTTCGTATTAGCTGATTATTAAAGTTATCTTTCTGTCGACAAAGAGTAATTTGGTATGTGTACAGCGCGAAATAATTTTTATGGTTGGTGAAGTAGTTGTAAAGTTGTAGGTTTTTTACATGTTTGGTTGTAAATTTAGCATTGAGGTGGCCCTAGTAACAAACTATGATAAATAATACATTTAGTATTACCTTCATTGGTTACTGTCAGGAAAAGTCATCAAATCACTTTTTATTTTCAAAGAAAACTTTTTATCTGGCTGCTGGACTCTGTGCTTGGCCGTTTTTATACCTTGAAGCACTGTGTCCAAGTGGTGAGTACTAGCTGCACAGGCATAAGGAACATTTAGACAACATATGAATTTCATCCGTTCTTGCTTCAATAGTTTGCTATCAAGTACTAGCCTGCATGAGTAAACGAGAGATTCAAACCGTACCAGGGTGCATTTAACCACATGCAGCTATCTTCTGACAGTTCGAATAGTGTGCTTATGCAAACCTTGTAAGTGACATCGAAGAACTTAGTACCTGTGCGATAAGATTTGGAAGCAGCACGAACACCAAAATTAGGAAAAGAATCTATTGAAATCAGAAAAAAAAGTTATAATTTTGTCATGAAGCAATACAGCTGTATTAAAGTGACAATGCCTGCTATTGAAGTGACAATGCGGTGCTAGCTGCTGTTGAGTATTTCAAACAAAGTTTAGACACATGGAAGAAGAAAAAAAAAGGAATACGAAGACACTGAAAACTACTGGCGTTTATTAAACCCTCTGCAAATTATATGGCTGGTGTTATCTACAGTTAAAGACTGCTGGTGAAAAATTAGAAAAAGTGAAAAAGATTTAAACCATGTTGAGGCCCTTATAATAAAGGTAGTCGATTCTTTTAAGGCAAAGCTTCATTGAAAAGTTGTGTTCTTTTTCTCTTCAGTTCTGTCTGAAGTTTGCAGGGTGAGAGCTACTCAATCAATACCTTTGCTGTCACTTCCACCTTAAAAAGAACAGAATTGATACCTTAATGTTTTCAATGAAATAGAATCAAGTCAATTTTTCACTTGCAAACGGAGTTGATACCCTAATATTGTGACTCAAATAAAATGAATTATTTTTTCAACTGCAAACAAGCCTTGCAATTTATTTCAGTGGAAACTTTATATTCACAAAAGGTATGCCTTTGTTGCACACTCTCAAGTCTGTGTTCTTTGGTCATTACTACGTTATAAATACGAAAATGATTTACATGATGAATTTAAATAGAGCCAACTTTTCTACACTAAATTAGAAAGCTCTTATTTTTTTCAGAGAGAGCTGAAATATTGCAGGGCACGTAATTGGCTCAGACGATTAGTGTCAAGATGTTTTTGAAGCTCATATACACTTACTTTCCTATTTTGTTGCATATATTTGAATCAACGCAATTGTTTTAAACATACTGTTTTTTAGGTTCTGCTAGTGTTAAATCTGGGATATAATTATTATTCATAGTGCAGCAAAGGGCACAAAAATAACTTTAAATAGTGTGGTTTGTAAACATTACCATGGACTAAATCCACATACATTACAGTGAATCTCATGAATTGCGCAGATCTATTTCATGTGAAATATCCAAAGGCAAGCTGTCTTGGCTGCATTTTGTTACTCTTTGAGTCAATTGTTACTAAGTTTACATATATTTTTGAGTAAACTTTGGAGCTCTCAGCACATCAAGGGCTTACCAGATTTAATCCGATTCCTGGTTAGACTGTTCTGAAGCATTTAGGACCCTTGTGTGGCTATGTACACCACCTACAATTTCTAGGTTCAAATGCAGCCGCAACTGATATTCAGTGCATCTTTTCATTAAACTTTTCCACTCGTTGTGAAGCTGCTATGCTTGACAACAGATGTACTGTTGTACTGTCTCCTTAATGCTTACTCAGAGATTTACAAAGCGCATTCTTGCTGTTCCTTAGTCAACAGAGGCAGTTAATCACATGTTGCAGGGTTTGTGTCACCGCATCGCCAACAAATTATCAAGTGCCATCATTTTCGCTGCATGCTCCACTGCCAATTCCAGATGGCTCAGCTTTCAGCACAGCAGCATGGAACAGTGACAGGTGATCAAGCAGCTCATAAGCACACCTATAACTTCGTTGCATCAGGCTATAGCACTACAGTCATGACTTCATACTCATTGTTTATGTTCTTTCACGTTAGTGAGGATGAAACAAACCTGTACCGTGTAGGTGATGTTTACTTTGTTTTTAATAATGAGTCTGAAATTTGCTTTTGACATGGCACACTCAAAACATAGCCTTCGAAAGACGACATTTCAGACCCGCAGTTGTGATTTCTGCGTTGAATTTTACACTGGCTACCTCATGCCGCAGCGAGTGCAAACATTTAGTGCTGGAAACCTAGCAAGAGTATTGTAAACATCGCTGGCACATTGTTACTGTATTTGACAGCATACCAAATTATTCAGCTAGAGCACAAAAAGTCGAAGCAGCACCCAAAAGGGCCTCCAAATTTTTGTTCGTAATTTCAAATTACTTCAGTGGGATGAGAGGCAGTGCCGTGATGAAGTTTGTATGAAAAGTCAGCAACTATACCTTGATTTTGAGAGCGCATGCTTAGGCCGCTTTTAAACTCGTAGGATCACATCCATCATAAGCAACTTTTATAACAATTGCGAAGTTTAATCTGTGATGAGTATCAGCTTGCCTGTTGCAAGGCAAGGCCTCTAGTTGGAAGTTGGTAACATCATTTTCAAATATGAGTGCAGATTTCATAAGTCTTTTTATGTGACACTAGACTTGCTGGCCTTTTTGACTGTATACATTTCTTGCTTGACGTGAGCTCGCAGATTGATGCGTTGTCTCCATATTTTTCTACAGTTCTTGATTTTGTTTCTTACTGCATACTCTGTACAAAAACAATTTCTCATCAACAGGCAGAAGCTATCTGCTGGTATTTCGTGAAGATCTCCGCAATAAAATTTGAAACACGTCAAAAATATTACTGGCCAAGAATCGCAGCAGAGGTGAAACATTATATCCGCACATGCATTGATTGTCTGTGGCGCAAGGTACCACTTGTCGAGCCCGCTGAGCTATTACATCCCGTGCCCATGCCAGAAACTCCGGTTTCTCCTACCGGAATAAATCTGCTGGGCGCATTCCCAACATGGGACTGCAGCAACAAATGGGTTAGAGTGGTGACAGACTGCCTAACCCGATACGTGGAGACCAAGGCAATTTCGAGTGGCACTGCAGCTGAAGCGGCCCGGTTTGTTATTGAGAACATTGTCCTGAGACAACGTGCTCCAGCTGTCGTCATAACAAACAAATGTACCGCGTTTACAGCCGAGATTTTGTGCACTGTGCTTAGCTCAGTGGCAAAGTGCATAGGAATATGACAGCTTACCACCCACAAACGAATGGGCTTACAGAACGACTTGACAAGACATTCGCTGACATGCTTTGCATGCACATTGACGTGGAAGACAAGAACTGGGGCCGAATATTGGCGTACATCACATTCGCGTATAATACGGCGCGCCAGGAAACAATGAAAATGACACCGTCGCATTAATTTATGGTGGAGAAGTTACTACAATGATTGACGCCATGCTGCCCTATGATTGCAATTATTGAGAGACAGACGCCCCAGACATCGCTGAGGGCGCCGAGGAAGCAAGGCAGCTTGCCCGCGTCAGAATAATCAACCACAAGAAACTTGATGCCCAACGGTACAACCTTCGCCATCGATTCGTCGCTTATCAACCAGGAGATAAAGTCTGTGTTTGGTTTCTTGTACGACGGCAAGGCCTCTCTGAGAAACTCCTACGCCGATACTTTAAACCCAACAATGTTTTGCGCCGTCTTAGTGACGTGACGTACAAAGTCAATCCCGACGCCTCCTTCTGTTCGAAACGTCGCCAGCATCTGCCTGAGACAGTGCACGTGGTCCGCATGAAACTTTACCACTCTGAGTGATGTAAACACGTGCTGGCCGCATCTCACCTGTTGAGCATCACGACGATGCTCACACTGGCGGGAGGGTAATGCCGCGTGCATATATGCATTTAAAGGCAAGATTGCGACGACAACGAAGATCGCGGATTTGCTCGAGAGGCGAAGCGCAGACAAGTAAAGAAGGCGACAATCATAGCGGCCTTCATTTGAGAGCGTCTCTACAAGTTCCACTGTCCGTGTTTTTAAATAAACCGTCTGTATTTTATAAGCCGCGACAATATTTTTTTGCCACTTTTGCTAATGGCTTCGCCGAATCAATTTCCTAAAAACATGCACTGCCGCTCTTCATCCGTATATGGATGGCTGCAGACACTTCAAAAGTTTTTGTTTTATAATATCCTAATAAGATGCATTTGGAGTGAAAACATTGTGATACATCACTCTCATAAATATGTCTCTGGTGTGGGAGCCTCAATTCAAGCTGTAATAGTTAAGAATGAGTACCAAGTGCGCTGATCCGGCATGTTTGTTCAAAATTGATCGCCGAGCAAAGAAAACAGCAGAAATTTAGGAAATGCATCGGAACGCTTCCTATGAATCTTCTGGGCAGTGTGGCTATGAGTGTGTGCATGTGGTTTTAAATAATCATTAAGGTGTAGATAATTTTTACCTTATATCATTCGTTCCTTTGCTAGGCCATCAAACTTCCAATTTAAAATTGCTCACACATTCAATAGCGTACAATAAATTTCTACGTGTAGGTTTAATAATAAATTACCTGAATTAAGACACCATGAAATTTACAGCGTGATAAATTGCTTAAACCAGCGCGAATCAGGGTAGAAAATTTTGAATGAAGCTGTAGCATGTGTAAAATCCGCCGTGACGTGAACGTTTTATTTTTTCATGGAGGACGAAATTGGTGGGAAGTGGCCTGGCAGCCTCATGTGATTCGCAATCGGTCAAGAAGCGTGATGTTTCGGCGGCAATATTCAGGCCTGAAATTGTTTTTCTATGAGTCATTGGTTTGCGCCTTGCTTTAAGAGACATCGCCGGCAGTCCTCGCACGTGGGCCAATGCTACCGCAAGCGTCATTCGTGTGAGAGAAAAGACCGAACTCTGTCATCGCTGCTTCAGCCGCATGTGTTTTTAGCACGCTGAAAGCCACTTCATCTGAGATGATGACGTGGATTGTGACTTTACGCGGAACAAAATGGTGACGGCAGAGTCTCTCTCAGAGGGTCGATGAAATGACGCAACAATTGAAAGCTTGTTTTAATTGTCTAGCTTGTCTAGTTTGCCATTATTATCGAGCATAGGGTTACCGGGTGCGATTGCATAATTGTATATGCTTTTTTTTACAGATTTAAGTGCTGTAAATATTACTTAGCCTATATCTAGTTCTGTTTTTTGCCACTAAAAATGCACACAATTCAATTTCGTATAAAAAATCTCCTGAAACTCTAAAAGGTAGAATGCAGACTCAATTATTCATACGTGTACAGGATTTACACGCATCTGAGAATCGCCTAAAAAATTTGTAGTGTCATGAAGCCTAGATGTGCATGAATACCCTGGAATGCCCAAATTTTAGGCACTTCACGAATTCCTTATATTATACAAGAAAAATGCGACAAACAACAGTTTCCTTACAACTGCTACCTTCTACGAAACATTCACGTTCTCAATTTCCAATGCCGGCAGGATTCTCTGTTCATCAATAACCAGCTGTATCTATATCAATTGTCTGATATTGCTGACAAAAGTAAATTATTCATTGGTGAACGTATTTCTTACCTACACTTATAGCTATTATGTTATGGTTATTGGATATTACGTGATTGTAGCCGCATCTGCGTGGTAATGTGTATTTTTTTCTGTTCAACTGTTTAAAAATCAAGGCCTCACCACACTAGGGGTATCTAGCCTGAAGGAAGAGCGAAGCAGGCCACAATTACTTCAACTACCGGTCAAGCCCAACCAAAAATTGGCCACGCAACCCTAGACATAGCCACATCAAGGTAGCAAAATAAGGATTTTAAAGTGAGAGCATGGCCGCTTTCTCTATTTCAGGGGCGAAGATTCTTACAGTCTAACCTTGTAACAAGTCTCGCGTAACAAGAAAAAAAAGACGAGAAAAAAGAAGGCAAAAGAAATGAACGACCTATTCTCGTCTCATTTCTAAGATGGCGTTACTTTGCTGCTACTCCCAAAAGTACCGCACCTCTCCGATTAACCGCAGTGCCTGCTTTGCCAACGAGCATGGAGGAAGTAAAAACACAGAAGGAAGCATGACGTCACGCACCCAGCCCTCACAAGCAAGTCCGTTTTGAAGCCATCAAAGTCGGCCCAACACGTAACCTTTTGCTGTGAGATCACGCAACAAACGAGACTTGCCGAGACGGACTTGTTTGGTTCTCGGCAGCTTTTAGTAGGAGAGGGGCAGTTTGGAAGCCTCACGGAGCTCCTGGCTGATCCGTATGCTGTTGGGTGACCCGCCTGCATTTGTAATCATTGCCTCGTCACGTTTTTCTCAATGCTTGTTCCGCTTCGTTTGCTCCGTGCAATAGAGACTTTTCGGGTAAGCTGTGAGAGGATCCCGAACCAACGTCAGGCGTACACTTCATCAAATTAGCGATAGCATTCTGAGCAACGGACGCATGTATCCTGACACTTTTGTGACGAATATACTGAGTAAGCAGTTATTAGCTAGCCACATTATCAATGCTTTGAAATTTTTATTTCTTTCTAGACAGTAACCCATCCGGTGCTCGAAAAGTGTATAAATGTATTGTAGGCATGTACGTAATTTGTCGGTGAAGCCTTGACACAAATATTTCATATGTTAAAACATGCATACGACATACAAGTGCTTCTTATCACTTAATTACTGGCTCTATGTACGATAATAACCACAAAGATCAAATACCTCAGTTTTTTAGGCAACTCAATCAGTTACCATGACTATTCATTGCTCCAGCGCTAGTGATGCTAGTATATGCAGGCAAATATACCCCTGTCAAACGTGGAAAGTTAAGTGCGCTTCGAGGGAGGACACTTAGCCACGAGTGCCATTTGCACGCTGTCACACAAGCAAGTTTAGTGTCACTCGCTGCAAAGTACATTTGCCAGCAAGTGCGTTGCCCAAACTGACTTCGCTGCGATGAAGTGTTTAGCCTGGGCGCCAGTGGCTTGCACAGAAAATTTAAGAGAGAAACTCTTTATTTCGATCATAGAGAAATGTCGGGTGGGGCTCTCAGTTCAGAGGTCCAACAGCCAGTGCTGAGTCTCGTGCTCACCGAACGAGCGCCTGCTGGCCACTCGGGCTTTCATCACGTAGCATGACTTCCCAGTCTTGCGGGGTAGAAATAGGAGAGGAGTTAGCAGAGCACCTGGCAGGTGGACGCTGACGTTTCAGCGCTACGTGAAATAACGTTGGCACCATTCCGCAGTCAGGGCATTTGTCAGGGTATGAAGTGGGATGGAGGATGTGGAGGAAATAAAGGTTCGGAATTGTGCTCGTCTGCAGTTGACGCACCGCTGTTGCATCTTCTCGTGTGAGCGTGTGGTGTGGTGGAGGGTACCGAATGCGTTCTCGTCTGTAGTAATCGAGAGTGTCTCGGTATACTAAATGTTTTGTGTTTGTGTCACCCCCATCTGCATTGGACAGCTCTTCCTCCGGATCCCGGTTACAGAGTGCTCGGGCTGCTGCATGAGCGCAGTCATGATCGGGGAGAGAGGTGTGCCCAGGGGTGCAGTCAAGTCAGAACTTCTGTGGCGTGCAGAATGCAGTGTTCCAGTGTTCAAAATTTGGCGTATGTGCTGTGATACAATAACCTGTGTGAAGGCACGGCAGGTATCCATTGAGTCTGTAAAGATTAGAATACCATCTGCCTGAGAAATGTTTATGGCAGCGTGGGAAATCGCCAGAGCGACGACACACTCTTCGCCCTTAGATATGTTCTTTGTAGGTACGCTGATTGAGGCTACTATGTCGTGATCATTGTTCACCACTCCTCCAACTGTAAAACTGCAGAAGTAGTGTCTAGCAGCGTCGCAGTATAAGAGAGTCTTTGGAGGGAACTGATTAATGAGGCGCGTGAGGTTTTTTACCCTTGCCCACCAGCGCTGAGCGTTGTGCTCATCGTGTATATTGTGTGGAAGTGGCACGACTGTAATTCTTGCTCGGAAGCCATTCAATGGCTGTTCCTCTGGTGTGCTGTATCCACATCGATTAGAAAAGTACCTTAGCCTGACGAGCAGCCGCTCTCCGACTTGGGTGCTGCGGACTCCTCGAAGCTGACTATTACGCTGGGCTTCGGTTAGTTCCCTCTGGTTGTTGTGTGCTCCCATGGCTAGAAGATGGTTGGTGGATGCGTACATAGGTAGTCCAAGCGCCGCCTTCACGGCTCTACGGAGGAGAACGTCCAGTCTTCTCTCTTGTGCAAGCGTTAGGGTTTGATAAAGACGTGGTAGGTGATTCGACTTACTATGCAGGCATAACTATACGTACAATGTCTTGCTCCTGAAGTGCATGCCTTCGGTTGGTGATGCGGGAGATCATATGCGTGATTTAAGAGACTCTCTGTTCTGATATCTTCATGCTGTGCGTTGCCTTGAGATCAGCTTGTATATGAAGGCCAAGGATTCAGAGTTTCTGTACGCAGGGAAAACATGGTCCTCTAAGGTGACTCTTATTTGCAGGCTGTTGTCGGGCTTTCGCTGGGGACGACAAATGAGTAGATTATCGGACTTATTTGCAGAGCACGTTACACCATCTGCTTACGCGTATGCTTGAACTATATTTATTGCTTCTTAGAGGGCATCTTGTATTTGCCTGTCTGAGCCTTTGGTCACCCATATAGTGAGGTTGTCCGCGTATAAAGCATGTCACAGACTTAGAATGGTGGCTGGTAGAGGCGGTAACTGAGCCATGACGATGTTGAAGAGTGTCAGGGATAACACTGATCGTTGTGACGTGCATTTACCCGCGAGCTTGATGATGTCACTGCGAAGAAAGCCTCATCCTAAGGTTGCTGTCCTGTTTGTTAGAAATGCTTTCACATAGAATATACCCATCGTCCGCAACGTGTCGATGCGAGATTCTCCAGTATTAGGTCTTGCGAGACGTTGTCAAACGCACCACAGATATCCAAGTCAAGCAGAGCTATAGTTTGTGTAGAACTGAGCCCGTCCGTTACTTCCTCTTTTAATTGAAAAAGTACGTCTTGCCTGGAAAGATGGGCCCGGTATCCAAACAGTGTGTCCGAAAAAACTCCCGGAGCCTCAAGATATGCTTGCAGTCTTTGGAGGACGACGTGTCCCATTAATTTACTGAGACCAGACGTCAACAAGATTGGTGGCAGATTTCCAAGCTCTAGGGGTTGCCGGAGTTAAGAATTAGTGTTATTTTGGTATGTCTGCAGTTTTGGAGTAACTTTCCGGAATTCCAGTGAGTGTTGTCCGAATCTGTGAGCTGTTCTAGATCTTCATTGTGGAGGTTTCGTATATAAAAGTATTGAATGTTGTGTTTCCATGGTACTGTTTTGTGCTTGATATTGAGAAGGGCAGCTCGAACTTCGTGCACAGTGATATAAGCATCCTGTGGTGTTGACTCAGTATATGGGTAGCTTTTGTATTTTGGCTGAGGGCCTGCAGCGATGTACTTTTTCTGAAGCGTCTGTGAGATGCTGTTGTTGTCCCCATTCTGCTTGTGAAGAAGTGTTGGATGGTACTGCTCGTGTAGGACTTGGTAATTTTCGGGTCAACAAGGGCTCTCAGTATGGCCCACGGACGTGCAGTGCTTAGTGTTCTATTAGGTGACTTACTAAAGTTGTGCTGATTGTTCCTCGTGAGCTCTGTGGCGTGTTTTTCGGCTTGAAACGTGGGTAAAGCAATGTGAAATTTAAGCTGGCGATTGTGACTGCCTACACCAGCGTTTTGTTAAACTTCGGCGTGCTTCCCACGGGTGTAAAAGGTGCCTGTCTACATCTAGGATTGCGGTTGTAGTGCTTATCTTCTTGGTTGCTTTATCGAGGTCAGCTTGCAGGCATTGTAGCCATTCACCTAAATGTGTCCCGTTGTGGTCAGCCTGCGCGTGTTGTTTTCTAAGTGTATCCCAATTAGTGAGATGAGCCTTCCGCTCGGGAGCACGGGTTCGGAGATGTGCAGTGTAGTGGACATGATGCAATGATCACTACCTAACGTTTCATGTATATTTGACAAGTTATAACTGCTTACTGCTCTTACAAAAGTTAGGTCAGGGAACGTATCTCTGGTTGCGCTGGTTCCAATTCTGGTTGACTCTTGCGGATCTGTGAGCAGTGTAAATGTGTGATTGCAGATGAGATGTTCTGACTTGGTACCTTTCATGTGGCCGATAGGTATTCCTATGACGTGTGTTGGGCGTTAAAATCAGCAACCACCACAGCTTGTTCCCCTAGTTTGGCCGTTTCTGCTATAAGGTACCCGAAGTCGTCCCTCCGAGATTCAGGGGAGCTGTAGAAGTTTAGTGTAAACAAGCTCTGCTGAGAGCGTTTTTCAGGAATAATTTCAACAAGCACATGTGGAATGAATGACGTCAGTGTGTATTCTATAGTTGTAAAGTGTTTGGATACGAGTACTGGGACAAGTCGTGGTGTTTGTTGATCTGTGTATGTATGGAAGTCCGAGAGGGTAGGTGTACAGTGCGTCTCCTGCAGAGCCACGATATCCGGAGGGTGCGCGAGAGTGGCAGTACCGATGCAGGAAGCTCCTCTTTTGTCGAAACCCTCTGCAGTTCCACTGTCACATGGTAAAGGCAGGCTGCCTAGGAAAGCCCATCTTGCTATTTTTCGTCTGTGTCCTGAGTTAAGAGTAATGGGTGGCAGTAAGGATGGGGTAGCTTGGTTAGGCTTTCGGGGCTTGTAGCTAGTGGCAAGGAGTCTTGGGACCTGTCATGATATGCGCGGTAGGTTCATCTGGTGCGCGATGTTTCTGAGTTTGTGCTGTGCCGTACGCCGACGAAGATGACGATGAAACAAGGAAAAGGCGGAATCGTGTCGTCAAAGTCAAGCCAAGCCATGGGGAGAGAGAAGAGGAAGACGACGACGGGGCGTTCGAGAAGAAGGATCGGAACAAAACAGTGGCAGGCTGAAGCGCTCGTCGGGTCGTGGTCCCGAAGCCTACCTGTGCCTGTGGTCCGCACGAGCCTGGCTCCCTTCTACCGTGTGATCCAGCAGCCGGCGCCGGTCCGTTGTACTCGGATCCGGGCGTTTTCCAGACCTGGGCCTACTACTGGCTGTCCGGGACGTGCTTGCCACACATCGACTCTGCCTCACGCTCCGCTCCGACCATGCCTGAGGCATCGCTGATGTCGGCGTAAGAAGCAACGCAACGCATCGACTCATCTGCCTTCGACGTCACACGGTGAAGTGTTTCAAACCTTGTGTAGTGCAGTGGGGGACTACGCTAAGCGTCAGACCTTGTCTTTCGAGAACGTTTGTCGTGCTCGTACTTAAGGCAGTTCTTCGCTGTTGCCATGTAACACGCTAAGCTTCTTTATCGTTGTTTTCCTTTTTTTCGTGGCATTAAAGCCTTATAACTCAAGTTGCAAATGTCTTCGTCAGTCTCGACAACGATTATTTAAGTTGCCGTGATTGCCCGAACCTTATCCCTCACAATTGGCGTCCGCGCGACAGGACGAAGCCGTTTGCACTGGGTTGAAATCTATAGGGAAGATGAGTGAGCGAGAGCTTATAACGCTAGCGGAACGCATGGGGCTTCAAGGAGCCGAGCTAAAGGCGTGGGTAGACGCGCGGTTAGAGCGGGCTCATGAGGAATCTGTGCAAGCGCGTGAAGAGCGTTCCGCGGAAAGGCAGGCGGCGAAGGAACGTTTGGAGATAGAAGAGAGAACTCTTCAACTGCGAATTCGACTAGCTGAGGTTGAAGGTAGCCGAGAGCCAACAGCGCGGGACCGCGCACCTGAGAGGAGTCAAAGCCGCCCGTGCTTGATCAATCCTCACAACCTGATCCCAGTGTTTGACGAGGGGCGTGACGATCTCGATGCATATCTCAAGAGGTTCGAACGCGTAGCAGTTGGTCAAGAGTGGCCTGAGGAGAAGTGGGCGACAGCGCTTAGTTTATGCCTCAGTGGGGAAGCATTGAAAGTCTTCGGTCGTCTGTCGCCAGAAGACTCAATGGATTACCAGAGTACGAAAGTGGCCCTGCTCCAGAGGTTTCGTTTCACAGCCGAAGGCTATCGCGAAAAGTTTCGGCAAAGCAAGCCTGAAGACGGCGAAACTGGTAAACAGTACGCCACGAGATTACAGAGTTACTTCGATAGATGGCTGGAAATGTCGGAAACGGACGAGGACTTTGCATCCGTGCGCAACCTCATTGTAGCTGAGCAGTTTCTGAATAACTGCCACGATCGCCTGGCACTTTTTCTAAGGGAGAAGAAATGCAGGACGGTAAAAGAAATGGCAGAAGCAGCTGATACCTTCTTGGAAGCCCAGCGGCAAACAAACTTGTTGGTATTTCGTACCAAGTCTGCAAACAACATTCCCAAGGAGCAAGAAGGATTTACTTATACCCGGCCTCCTCTTAGATGTTTCGTCTGTGATCGACCCGGCCACAGAGCATCTGATTGCCGCACGAAACCCCAACGAGTCTTCTGTGGGCACTGTCGGAAGCCCGGCCACGATGCAAGAGCATGCCGAAGCAACGGCGGGTCAAAGAAAATGACATCTTGCATCGTGTCTACTGACCAGAAGTCCGAGACGCCCCGATGTGCCGATGATTCATCACAAGATGAATATGTTGCTAGTGCACTCCGAACGCGCACCGCAACAGCTACACGAAACTTGCCGGTGTTACAGGGAGAAGTGTTTGGACATACTGTATCAGTCTTGAGGGATACTGGAAGCAACACCCTGGTCGTGCGACGTTCCCTCGTTCCCGATGATGCGCTGACGGGTACTACCGCCACTATTTTATTGGCCGATGGTAGTTGCATCGAGGTACCGGAAGCAGAAGTACGGATTCTATCGCCCTATTTCACCGGAAATGCGATAGTCAAATGCATGACGTCGCCACTTTACGATGTCATCGTAGGAAATGTTCCCGCCGCCCGTGACGCTAATGACCCGACGCAACGTGGAAGGAGTCAGCGAGCCTGAAGTCGGAAACTAATCAGGCATTGAATTCTGAAGAGAAATCCAAGGATGGATGCGGGACGAAGAGCACAGTCATGGTTGGTGTTTCAAGCAAAGGACATCGCCGGAAGCTCACGACTGCTAAATTTGGAAACTTAGAGGTGACACGGGAGTCATTTCGCCAAAAACAAGAGGAAGACCGGTCGCTGGATGTTTGTAGGGCGAAAGTCGACACCCTCATCCGTGGTAAAGGAGCCACATACCACTCATTTATGTTCGAGAAAGGGATCTTGTACCGCGTTTACCACTTGACTCCGGGTAAATCAGTTCAACAAGCGGTGGTTCCAAAGGCGTTGCGTGTCCATGTGCTGCACTTGGCACATGAATCACCGATATCTGGTCACCAGGGTATCAAGAAGACGAAGGACCGAGTTTTGGAGTCGTTTTATTGGCCCGGTGTACAGGAGGAGGTACGAAGATTCGTAAAATCATGCGACGCATGCCAAAGACATATCCCAAAGGCAAGGTAGGCAAGGCGCCTCTTGGGCGAATGCCTTTGATTGACACGCCATTCGAACTGTGGCCGTTGATATCATTGGACCTCTGACGCCGATTTCAAAGAAGGGTAATCGGTACATTCTTACCCTTGTAGATTTCGCCACTCGGTACCCGGACGCGGTGGCTTTGCCCGCAATTGATTCGGCAACAGTAGCAGATGGACTACTGGAGATGTTCTCTCGAATAGGATTTCCACGGGAGATCCTCTGTGATCAAGCATCCTGCTTCACGTCAGGCCTGATGGAAGAGGTGAATGCTCTGCTTGCTATTCGACATTTGAGCTCGACGCCTTACCACCCGATATGCAATGGCTTGGTCGAAAGGTTCAACGGCACTTTGAAACAGATGTTACGCAGGTTGTGCCAAGAGAAGCCGAAGTCATGGGACCGATTTCTTGCGCCTCTGTTATTCGCCTATCGAGAAGTACCTCAGGCCAGTATGGGCTTCTCGCCGTTTGAACTGATCTACGGCCGGCACGTCCGAGGACCCCTGGATATATTGAAGGAACTCTGGACAGGGGAAGACCTAGAGGAAGATATCAAGACGACTTACGGATACGTGCTTGATCTGAGAGAACGTCTTGAACGCACCATGAAGCTGGCTCAAGAGAATCTCTCCCGAGCTCAACACTCGCAAAAGAAGTATTATGACCGAACCTCCAAAACCCGACAGCTCAAAGTTGGTGACCGGGCTCTTATATTGCTACCAACCAGGGAAAACAAGCTTCTTATGCACTGGAAGGGGCCATTTCCGGTTACAGGAAAAAAGAATGACCACGACTATTGGTTGGACCTTGGGCACACCACGAAAATGTTTCACATAAACATGCTCAAGCGCTACGAAGAACGTAGGTGCTGATTATATGAGCAGGCTACAGGTGTAGTTGCTAGCTATACAACATTAATGTAATAATGTACCATATGCCTAGGAACTCTCACATACAGACTATTCTCGTGGTGCAACAGTTCTGTACATTTGTTTGTCGTAAGTCCTGTCTCCCGCGCACTTTGGACAGTTTTTTTTTTAAAAAAGAAAAAAAAAACTTTTGAAAGGGGGGACTTTTGTCATGATATGCGCGGTAGGTTCATCTGGTGCGCGATGTTTGTGAGTTTGTGCTGTGCCGTACGCCGACGAAGATGACGATGAAACAAGGAAAAGGCGGAATCGTGTCGTCAAAGTCAAGCCAAGCCATGGGAAGAGAGAAGAGGAAGACGACGACGGGGCGTTCGAGAAGAAGGATCGGAACAAAACAGTGGCAGGCTGAAGCGCTCGTCGGGTCGTGGTCCCGAAGCCTACCTGTGCCTGTGGTCCGCACGAGCCTGGCTCCCTTCTACCGTGTGATCCAGCAGCCGGCGCCGGTCCGTTGTACTCGGATCCGGGCGTTTTCCAGACCTGGGCCTACTACTGGCTGTCCGGGACGTGCTTGCCACACATCGACTCTGCCTCACGCTCCGCTCCGACCATGCCTGAGGCATCGCTGATGTCGGCGTAAGAAGCAACGCAACGCATCGACTCATCTGCCTTCGACGTCACACGGTGAAGTGTTTCAAACCTTGTGTAGTGCAGTGGGGGACTACGCTAAGCGTCAGACCTTGTCTTTCGAGAACGTTTGTCGTGATCGTACTTAAGGCAGTTCTTCGCTGTTGCCATGTAACACGCTAAGCTTCTTTATCGTTGTTTTCTTTTTTTTTCGTGGCATTAAAGCCTTATAACTCAAGTTGCAAATGTCTTCGTCAGTCTCGACAACGATTATTTAAGTTGCCGTGATTGCCCGAACCTTATCCCTCACAGGACCCTGTACTAAATGACGCGAAGCTTTCTTTTATGTGCTGCTTTAGCTCTGTTACAAGTGCTTGGGTATGGGCCTTTCATACATCCCTAATTTTTGCACGGAAATCATTAACTACCTGAGGGATCATGCTGGTTACTTGAACCTTAAGCAAGTCCCTCGGTGTTGTGAGGGCACCTCGCAGCTCTTGCTTAGTAGAGTTATGTGCATTAGACGCGAGAGGTACGTTGGGGTGGTGGTGAGATGAGGGTGGATGGAAGGAATTAGGTAAAGAAGATTTCAGTCTTGGGAGGCCCCGCTGCCTAACTCACATTAGCTGGAGGCGTCTGTCCAGCGTTTCTTCGCTGGTGGTGATTTTGCTCTCTCCACCCTCGCGGCTGTGGCCTTTCGCGGGATCAGTGCCAGGTTGGTGGTGCTGACTTTGGATGCGGTTCCTGGCGTGTTGTTTAAGGATTCCAAGGGTCTGTCCTGACACTTCCTCCTGCTCTTGTATTGGCTGCGCATCTTTCTGAACCAGGGCTGGTGTCCCTTTGGTGGCGATGAAGGTGGTGGTACTAACGCGTTCCCCTCCAGTGCCTTGTTGACATAATGCTTGTTTGGAGGTTCCTGTTCTCTTGCAGAAGATTTGGGGTCAATAGCTGGGTGGTCACCTTTGCAGTGGAAGCATTGAGTTGTACAGGTGTGCTATGCTGTTTCAACTCCAAATGCTTGGCATCGGCGATTTCTAAGAGATAGACATACATCTGCCTGATGTCCAAATGCACGGCAGATTGTGCCAACTTGTTTGCGATGTCGGTGAATGTAGCATCTGTGTTCCACACAGTAGTAGTAGACATAACGTGGAACTTGAAGGCCTGCAAAAGTAATCACTGCCGTGTTTGTGGATACCACCATACGGGCGTACAGGACTTCGTCGTCGGGTGCGTAAATGTTGTCGAGGAGTTCGGTTGGTGAAGTATTCTTCTTGGGGCCGATGATGAGTTCATTGCAAGAATTGCCTAGAGTGGCTACGTAAGCTTTCATTTCATATCTCTGCGATCCCAGATTTAGTGCAGTGACGCCTTGCAACTTTGTAGCAATAGTTTCGTCTGGTGTGCTCGCGAAGGCATTGTTGTGTTCCGCTTGGATGCGAAAAAGGAGCTTGTTGAATGTTTCTCCCGGCAGCCCAGCAGCAATGAAGATGGCGCGTGCCAACACGTGATGTGCCCATTAACTCAGGTGAAGGCCACCTCGTGGTCGGAAAACCACCTTGAAGTCATCTACAGATAGGGGTGGCGGCCGCGGGGTCACGTAAATTTTGGCAGGCAAAGGCTCGGCTGCAGACTTTGTTGTGGTCTTTGGCTTGCTTCGGCAGGTAGACGTAAACCAAGAATTATCGTTCGGATCCACTGGATATTCGATGGAGTCTGCAGCATCCATTCCTGCTGATTCGATGGTAGAAACCGGAGAACCGCGCCTAAGCAGTGTAGATCAGACACACAGCGATTGTCACTGCAACGCACTCGGTGTTCGCACGAACGCGGCCAAGCGCCGAAAGTTGAAGCGGCGTCGGTGTGGTGTCACGGAGATGCCGATGTATCGGCCATGCTTGGTCACCAGAAAGTTGTTAAGAAGAGCACTTTCTTGTTTCGAAACAATTGAAGTAGTCTTGGCCGTGAAAGTCCTCACAGCTAAGTCCAACGTCGGTCTGTTCAACGAGAGCATCGTGGCCAAAGACCCATGAAAGCGTTCAAAGACTGAGAGGAGTGACAGAAAAACACGTCCGTTCAGTTCCACGGTTGAGTGAAGAGTAGTCTTGCACAGAAGTGCGTTGTTGCCTAAAGCGGTGCTCATACTATTTTAAACTATGATTTTCGTTATAAAGAATTTAGCTATGCATTAAAAGAAATCTTAAGTCAATCGAAATTCTCGCTACTCACAACCTAGGCCAGTTTGCGGCCACGTCTGCTGGGGCGATGCGGCAGCACATGTTGTGCCACGGCTGCGTCCGTAGCGTTGTTTACTTCCAGGCGCACTTGCACATGTTTAGGTGAGTTGTTCTGTAGTTATTTAAAATTGCGTGTGCCACAGGTGCTACTTCCACAAATACAACGTGGTCCGACGATGAGACACGGGCACAAAAGTAACAAATATATACTACGCTACAAGTTCAACAATGCCACAGTCTTCTTTTCTAAGGTACAGTTCGCTTTCTCGTGTAGCAGTGGATCACCAAAACGACACTGTCAGCATAAGTACACTCACTCAAATTGCACTTAATTTTCCAGGTGTGACAGGGGTATTATACACAGCAGTATTATTCATAACAAAACAGTGGTTTAAAATAGTATGAGTTCCGCTTTAAGCAGCAGCGTATTTCTGTACAAGCCATTGGTACCGTAGCTAAGCTCTTAATTGCAGTCGTCGCAGCAAATTGAGGTTGGCGAACACACTTGCTAGCAAGTGTACTTTGCAGCAAGTGACACTAAACTTTTTAGTGTGACAGCGCGCAACTGACACTCGCGGCGGAATGTGCTCGCTCAAAGTACACTTAGGTTCCCACGTTTTACAGGGGTATTAAAAGCGGCGTAGCGTTTCGGAACAAGCTGCCTTTCAGACAAAACCAGGTGTTTTGCACAGTAGCTTGAGATCTCTTACGAGTATCGGTCTCCGCTGTTCCCAGCACTAGTTTAACTGACAACCATATTGAATGATAGGCCATCGAAAGCAAATGATCTTTATTACAAAGCGTGCAACAAGCATTGTCCAATAATGGGAAAATCTTCCCTCTAACTCACGATTTTGTTGATCGCTAATAAAGTGAAGCATAAAAACCACGGTGTTTACCGTCGCTTTACAAGTCAAGAGCTTATCTTCTGAAATGCAACATACACCACGCATAGAAACAAGAGCCGCAGCGCAACGTTACCGCAGAAGCCACACTACCTGTAACAGGGCACAGCCATGTAGTAAGTCTTACGCCCTTCAACTTCTCGCAATAATCTTACGCCACATTTCTTGAGACGTATCAACTTAAGATCACTGACAGAAAACAAATTTACCTTAGAAAAACACTACGACTCAACGCCAAAGTCCAGAAACGCGAGCACAGCGCTCACGGTAGTGCTTCTACGCGGCGAGCATTGAAGCACTTTTCAAAACAAACCAAAGCGAGAGAACAAAAGCATACCGCGCGCGTTGACGTTTTTAGTCACTTGTTGGGCAGATTTGGTGGGCCTCAGTCGCTTTTCGCAACGCTTCCTTCTGTATTTTTCCTTCCTCGATGCTAACGAGTGCCTCTCTTAGTATTCTGTAGAGTCGCCGTACATGACGATTCGTTGGTAGAGCATTGATAGAGCAGAGTGCCGGGCGCGTTCAGGATGCTTGCGCTCAGCTTCCTTGGATCGCGTATCCTCCGTGTTACCCAGGCGGCGTCAGCATAGTGCACGAACGAGCACCTCTTTCTGTCTCCTGGATACTCACCGTGCGTGGCATATCGTTGGTAGGTCATGGATGGAGCAGAGCGGTGGGCGCGCTGAAAACGCTTGCGCTTGGCCTTCTTGACTCACGTCTTGAAGGTCTTACCCGCGCGCTGTCTGCATTCTTCAACGCGATCAGACACATGAACGAACAGATGGATAGGCAGAAGCTTCATCCTACTCATCATCATTCACTCCATGAATGTGCTGTGATTTGCGTGGCTTCTGTGACACACTTGAGCATCGTCCGCGTTTGAGAGTGTGATACACTGTCGCACGTTTGTCACTGACTGCGAACAGAAATTGCTCCGGCATAAGTACGCAACCATTGATGATCACCTCATTTCGAGATAATTATTCTCGACGTGTCCTGGCCCTTTGAGCTCTATCGACGTTCCTGAGCCAACAGGACCTGGCAGCCCATTTTTTAATATTTCTTTTTTCAGATTTTTATTTGTTTCTCTCCAAGTGTTTGTCACTTTCTTCATTTCTCATTCCGAAGTTATTTTCTATTTTTGTGCTCCTATTTTCCTTTCATCTGAATCGTCCTTCCTGACATAATATTGGACAGGCAATCATCTCCGCCATGTGGCAGTTTCAGCTTGCTCTTTCCCGCCTATCTCTGTATCCTTGTGTATGGTCTTTGTACCAGGTTGTACTGTCTTCCACCGCAGGCCGTAACCGTTCCTACACCACTGTCCATCACTCTTCGTTGCTCTCTCTCCACTGTCTTCACTTTGCCTCGCGCCTGTGGTGGTAGTACGCGAGACTTGCTGCATCCGTGTGGCCCATACTCGCCCAAACTTTCGCGAACGCCGTAGCACATGCTTCGAGCTCAAACAACAGCGCTGTGAAAATCAGGTAAGTGCGTTCTTGTCATAAATACAGTCGTGGTCAAATTTCTAAAAACTATGGTTGCACGCGGCAAACAACGTCGTTGTGCTTTTTATTAGCTACGTGCCAAACTTCAGGGCAGCTCGCTGTGCACGCGTGTGCCCCTCCCCGTTTTTTTTTTTGTCGGCCGGCTTACACGTTTGCTCACTTCAAGTACGCGCACAGCGGATACGACAGGAAGCTGAAAATACCGCTAATGCAGTCACCACGTGAGCACAAAGTGGTTAGATCGGTGCTTCAAATCTTTAAATGCGAAGCGTTTCTTAGCAAACTTCGCTAACTTTGAGCATATCTATCTAGCCTTTTACGTTTCGGTGCTCTCGTGGTCACCCCCTTAACTTGGCGTGAACCAAAACTAGCATAAGAGGCTATGTTGGTTTGACAAACATGACGCGCTGGTCCATGCAATAATGATGTCGAAATCCCGTCGCGTGAGTCGTCAAACACTCCCCGCCCAAACAGTGGCACATATCTACACGTGGGCATGTGCCGCTGGTATGCTGCTATTTGCCACAGGTGTTTGACACTTCGCATCTACCCAGGAACGACGAGAGCACACATGGGCAATTTTAACGTGCGAGCGTTAAGAAATACCTAACATCGGTAGCGTCAACCCGGTGAACGCAAATGAACATCAAAGTCTCAGCTGGATTCGAACACAAGTATTCTATGTGCAAATTAGGCAATTTACCAAAGAGCTGCGCCACGTCTCGGAACTACTTCTCAAATAGACGCTAATATTTGTGAAAAGTTAATAGTGGTTGCAGTGTGACCTACCCCCCCCCCCACCCTAAAAACATTTCATATGCATTCTTTTGATACAGCCGACATGTCGGGTTAACGTCAATTGTAGTTAGTTGCCATGCGCTGAAGTTGACTTGGGTAGAAGTGTCCAGGGCGAGCATCCTCGCGAGCAACAGCGCTTCATATAAGCTTCTGGTGTTGCTAATGCGCATGTTTCAGCTGGCATCGTTGGGCAAGTGCACACAATTGGTTATATAAACATCTGCAATTCTTCAACATGTCTGTGCGTGAAACATTTGTACATATCTTGAGCGTCATTTTATGACGTGTCGCTCAATAAAAAATTGCAACATTGTCAACTTCCTTTCACATGCTTCGCGTAACTTCGTTTGCCAGGTACGTGGGATCTGCCAAGTTTTTTGGTCGCCAAGCAGGGACGTCTTTTCAGTCACCCTGCAACGTTTCCTTTTATTGGCGGAGCAGTTTAGAGCGGGGTGGGCGACATTATGCTATCACAGGCTGTCATCTCCTGCCAACTCTTGGAGTAACGCATGTGAAGCAATGTAGAGAATAGCCATGTGCAGCATATCCATGCGCAGAATAGAGTAGCAAGAGGGTTAGGTGAGTATATATATATATATATATATATATATATATATATATATATATATTGTATAGGGATTGCGTATGTTAGGGAGTAACGCGAGCACTCGCGTCAGAGCAGAGACGTCAAAACTACCAAAACCAACAGGCCTACTACATTTTACAGTGTAGCCTTGTGAATGTTACACCTTGGCGCATTTCATTGAGAGAACAGGAGTGAAGGCGCAGGGCACTGAGGAGTGGGGGGCAGAGCAAGGAGAGCTGGGCCTCTCAACCTGCCACTGGAATGCGCCGTGCTCCCGGAGGGCAGGTGAGGAAATGACGAGTAGGGAGACAATGTGACTGAAGCATTCCATGCCCCGGCATATTCTTCGTGGGGCAGGAGCGAAATACGCGTGAAATCGGTCCGCCACATATTCTTTCTTATCCTGATAAATAGTACGTTTGTGCAAACTACACATGGTTGCTACCATTGTCGCTGCGCTAACTGGCTGAAAAAAAAAATTCGGAGGCTGTGACGTTCAAGGAGCAGGTGATTCATCGTACTGCGCCTACTCCGTTTTTCAGGCGAGAGCACTGGAAACTGCTCCTGGCTGCTGTCGGCACAGCAAAAACACTCTTGCTCTACCAATGAATGACAGTGCTCCTGCACCTGTTTGACCACTGAAATACGCCAGCTCTGAAGAGAACACGTTAAACTTGCTTTTGAGTGCTCTTGCTCTCCCAATATGATTCGCCATAAACCTTTCTTAGCCTACTCTACAGGACTTGAGCAACGTTTGAATATAGCTTGACAAATCATTTAACCAGCAATATGTTTAATAAACTGTTATAACAGTGGAGTCATGATTAGAACCACGATGTACAACACTGCAGCCGCAATTGACATTGCACCGATCTTGCGCCTACATATCTTTGACCCGAGTAATTTCGAGACCCAGCATGGCTCTACCGTAGAATGTCATTACCGCGTAGGCAGCTTGGCTGTGATTGTGCCGCCGTAGTGGTCTAGTGGCTGAAGTACTCGGCTGCCGACCCGCAGGTCGCAGGTTCAGATCCCAGCTGCGGCAGCTGCATTTCCTATGGAGGCATAAATATTGTTGGCCCGTGTGCTCAGATTTGGGTGCACGTTAAAGAACCCCAGGTAGTCGAAATTTCCGAAGCCCTCCACTACGGTATCTTTCATAGTCATATGGTGGTTTAGGGACGTTAAACTCTACATATCAATCAATCAATCAAAGCTTGGCTCTGATTTCTGTTGAGATCCTGTTTTACTTTTCTCTGAGCTAATCGGGTGAACTCTGCCGATGTCAGTTTCCCTTAAAATGTTGGTAATGTCTGCCCTCCCCGTTTCAGGATATATATAAACGGTTAAATACCTGTGGTGCATACTCGCCTGCCCCAGCCTGCTTTATGCAGGTGTGTTAATAGTGCAGAAGTTCATTAAGAATTGTTTGGTTTTTAAAAAGATCTATTTATTTGTCAATACCCCAAGAGTGACAAATTATTGTTTCAAATGAAATAAGGCGTTTTGAAACGCCGCCAATCAAAAGCTAGTTCGACAAAATTATCGATGTGGAAGTAGATAGTAATGCAAGCAATTTTGTCCTAGGCGTTGTCTTTGTTTAGAGGCGCAATGGAGAAGAAAGGGTCTTGGCGTACGGTAGCCGCATCCTCTCAAAGGCTGCGCTGCCCTGCGACATAAAACGCGTACTTAATCGCCATATGCGCCATGACCAAGCTTAGACCTTGCCTTGAAGCAGGCCATTGCGTGTGATCTGCGTCACATGATTGATTGATATGTGGGGTTTAGCGTCCCAAAATCACCATATTATTATGAAAGATGCTGTAGTGGAGGGCTCCGTAAATTTCGACAGCTTGGGGTTCTTTAACGTGCACCCAAATCTGGGCACACGGGCCTACAACGATTCCGCTTCCATATGAGCGCCATATGGGTTGGCTGGCAAGCTTGCAGAAGCACTGACATCAAATTTACCGATTTCAAGAATTTTGCATCCACGAATAGCTACCGAGCAGCTAGTAGCAGTTTGCGTCCCAAAACGAAACTGGTAGATGAATGAATATCAGTTATATCTAATTATATCACTGGTATCCAGCATGATTCAATGCGGCATGGAGGCCCGCCTTTCCAGCCCTGGGATTGCTTCCTCGCGGTCAACCTTCAGAACGCGACACCCTTACCACTTCTATACAAAAAACAAAAACGGTGTGAGGCTCAGCGGCTTCGCCTACGTTTAGTCAGCTAATGCGCACCCTTTCAGGCAAGCCTTGTCACCAGCATTGCCGTCGTTGTAGTAAAAGGTGTCTACTAGGTTTCTGTGAGCACTGAAATGGGGAGCGCTGATGCAGCGGGAAGCTTTGACGGTGGTGACGGTGGGGACTGGGCTGAACCAGATTTGCTTCAAAACCAAGAGCATGCCGCTAACGCTGTGTACAATCTAAAGGCGAAGGTCCACGAGGGGCCTCCTAGAATCACGCGTACAAACTTGGGGGCTACGATACAAAGTTTTTTGTCTCGAACTTGCTGTGCGGATCACATGACCACGCTTTGGTTACAATGCTTGCGTGTGCTTTTCGCGTGTTCTGCGACAGCGCAGGCAGCACCTGTGGGTACCTTCACGGCAGCGTAAGTTCATATAAAACGTCGCAGGATGAGAACCGGTGGGAAACAACAGCATTTTATAGCAAGGAGGGCTAAAGCGCCTAGGCCGGGGCCAAAGAAATATCACATTACCCGGATATTTGTATCATCTTTGACCATATCCCCGAAGTTTTACTGTATTTTAATATAGACATTATTCTTTCTTGGGGCTCCGCCGTGGTGGTATAGTGGCTAAGGTACTCGGCTGCTGACACGCAGGTCGCGGGTTCAAATCCGAGCTGCGGTGGCTGCATTTTCAACGGAGGCGGAAATGTTGTAGGCCCATGTGCTCAGATTTGGGTGGACGTTAAAAAACCCCAGGTGGTCAAAATTCCCGGAGCCCTTCACTACGGCGTCTATCATAATCTTATGGTGGTTTTGGGACGTTAAACCCCACATATCAATAGTCTTTCTTGGGGACCTTCAACGCAAACATTTTGGTCAGTCTGTCTGCCTGTACAGTTGTCTGTTTGTCCAATCTAAACGGCACCGGGTATTTGAAACGGCCGACCTCATCCACAGCACCCACCAATGTTGCTCAAGCTTTTGCGTTCATACTTGTCAAAGTGTCAATTAATAAGCAACAATATCGCTTGTTTAGGGCACCGTAACAACACGTATATATTCTGCATGTGCATATTCTATTAGAAAAGGCATATACAAGTAATTTTAAAGACCGTAGCGCTTATCACGCTTCGCTGACCATGCGACGCTTGCACGAAAAGGTGAGTGTTTCCAACGCTTTGCTAAGACGAGACGGTGGTAGCACCTACTCGTCACCTTGCGTTGTACATCTTAGCATCTCTGAGATGGGCGCGCAAACCCATCGAAGAGCCACGCACTCTGTTTCCTAAGAAATCTGCCAGATGGCACTGATAAGTCATGTGCGACGTGGCTTGATGCGTTTGTTCGCCTGTGCTACACGCTCGAGACCTTCTAACGCAGCGCCTCCAGAATACCATTCACCGATTTTCTTGCACAGAACATCTAATAATTTATTCAATTTCTACACACGCGAGACTATTGTTTTTCGACTAAATTTGCAGATTAACATGCAGACGCTGGGCCATTTTTTCTGCACTTCCTACACCTGGGGTAGGGGTATATCAGTGACCGAAATGCAAAAATGCTTGATACAAAAGTAAGAAGGAAATTTACACTATAAACAAGTTTATATTGAAAGTTTGAGTGAGCAATCGTTCGATTCAGAATTTGGCCTGCCAATATCATCATTGAGCTTGAAGGGCAGAGCACACACACAGCAGACAACAGGAATTGAATAATTCAAGACCACACAGATGCATTTTTTCCAAATATAAATAATAATATCGACGCTCGTGTACAGCTTTCTATGAAGAAATAAAACTGATGCTAATACACGTAACCTGTTTTCTTACAATCACTCGAGCAAAAGCAACAATACAACAACAGGACACCATCAATTTTTTCCTGACGTAAAAAATGAACAAGTGAGAGAACCAGGAAAACAAAACAACACGCGACAAAACATTATTTTGTTCTAAAGCGTAAAGGAAAAAAGAAAAAAAAAACATGAATTCAATTGCTTTAGTCCACCAAAAGTTAATCAATAATATATGATAACCACAAAAAATTAAGTTGGAAGCACAATTAGTGGTTGTAAACTACGAACAAGTAAGAATGGAAGTACTAGTGCAATACGTTAGGCGCTCAATCAATAAAGCTCGAACAGGTTACTACAAAAAAAGAAAACTCGAGTTAGGTTGTACCTATGTAGCAGCAGTTGTTTGTCGTAGCAGATTTCATTCAAACGTGATTACGCATTGAAATGCATGATTTTGTTATTGTTTTTTTGTGTGTTGCAAGCCTTTTCTTCAATTCCATGATCTACTTTAGCGTCGAAGTGATTCTTCTTCGAAGGAGGACATATTGACAGTATTTTGACGTACTCGAGCTTTACTCAGAAAGATTGCCAGCAATGCTGGGCTGAGACCGTGTTGCAACGTTTGAGAAACTTTGCGAATAATAAGCTTAGGTGCATGACGCGAATAGTCAAGTTCAAATGAAAGCATAGGAGGATGCCAGCGATAACACAGAAAGTTTCGACGACTGATCTATAAAAACAAAGCAATTAATCTGATAATGAAGTTACTCGACGGCTGGTGACAGTGGTTGCCGCCATTGTTCCTGACTGTATTGCTTCTACGTATCGCATATAAGTATCGCATGTTTTGCTTATACGATAGGTTCTGATTTCTTTGGCACAAATTGGCCTGAGTAAGGAGTTTCGTGACAATATGTTTCGGCTCTACATCAATAAATGCCAACTTCTTGTAGCTCGTTGATTGTAGAACAACGAAAACAAAATGACAGTAGACGCTCTTCACAAAGTTTTTGGTTGCGATAATTTTTGTATCAAAAATAGTGAGACAGTGTGTTTGAAGCTGAATGAATCGTTCGGTAAGCTTAGGCTTCGACTTTATTGAGGTAAAATTAGTTCCGCGGTAATAATTCGACAAGACAACGAGAGGGTAATCATTCTGCATTGCTTTGAGTCTGTATGTTAGTGTAGTACCGCAAGGGTCTCAGACGGATTATACGTATTAGAGCGATAAACGAATGCGAGTGGTATAAGAAGATGTATTACGAATTTGCAATACGAGTTTATTCCAAAATAAAGATGTGATTATCCAGTTTCAGAGATAATTTTTTTTCACAACATTCTTCCTTGACAAGTTAGTAAAATAATGAACACTCAAATGCCTTTAAAAAGTTATCGTGGAGGCCGTGTAATGAGGTGCGACATAATGTAAATGTGATGGCATTGCTCAGAAACTTAATTTGCGTCAACGCACCTTGGTAGACTCACTCTTATGTGACTTTTAATTGCACGTTAGCCATCAGCTAATTATCCCAAAAACTAACGGCAAGAAATTAGATTGATAGCGTGTAAATCCAGCAAATCAAGTCAGAAGATTACAAAAAATTTCTTCTCCGAATACCTTCTCAGAACGGATCACTTGACGCGATGTATGTGTATGAGAAAAAAAAGGTATGTCTCGAAACTATAGATGTTATTGGCAAAACAACTTTATTGTTTGAATATGACGTACCCACTTTCTAAGGTCAGTGACCTTCATACTAATGGACTTTGGCTTCACAATTGGCGAACAGTTTGTCCACTGAATGAAATTTGTATCATTTTCACTCGCAAGTAAAAAAAAACGAATGTGCGACGTTATCATGAAATGCAGGCATCGAATCTCCAATTTGTTTTATCTCGTTGACGGAGGAAATGCCTGATAGAAAATATTCACGTTGGCAAACAACATTTCCACTTGGATGTTTCAAGCTTTGAACTAGGGATTCACGCAAACTGGGTTTTTCACCTTCTGAGCATTTGCGGAAACGGTGTTTCATCGCTCTTAGAAAATTGGTTGACTGCTCTTTAATAGATCACGATCATAGTAAAATAATATGAAAAAGGTGAAAACAGTACCTTCTGTTAATATACACTCTGAAAGGCCATTATTAAAGTGCTGCACTGAACCTAAACTTCAAACTAATTTTCGCTTAGAGACTTCTCTTGAAAGTATTTAGTATAGGTCAACGTATTCAGCCGAATACTCACTAGCTTCGGGGGAGTGGCATTTATAGACAATTGCATTGTTGTACTACCTCAGTGCTGTTGTGACGTCAGCGGTATTTCGCCAGGAAAGGCTTAGCAATTCAGCTGCTCATTTCCACTGCAGAATGGCATGTGCGTCTTCAGGTCACACGTCAAAATTTTAGTGCCGAGCCGATATCAAATAAAGTTTTGGCGTCGCCAGACAAAATGTTCGAAAGCTAAGCTCGTTATATTTTCTAAAGTTTGTGATTTCATACGCGAAATATCCTTCGCTTGCGAGCGCGAAAATACGCAGTGATTGAAGGTCTATCGGCCACGTGCGTACTTTATAGGCGCAGTTTTTCAATAACTGCAGTTCTCTGGATCGCAAGCTTGTCGGTTAAGAGCCTTTTCTCATACGGGTGTGGTCTGTTGTTGAGGTCACTTGCCATTTTCTCTCACCATATTTCATTCGTAATCATATGTGAGCACATAGCATTCACTGCTGGTTGCAGTATCAAAGTGTAGCAGCGCTCAACACGGGGATGAAGGTTGAATTCTCTTAACGAAAGAATGAAACCAGTAGTAAGGACCATAGCGCAATGCTACACAAAAGAAGATAAAAAGAAAAAAAACACAAAAACAAAAGGAACAAGATTGTTGCGGAGTCAGTTTTCTAGAGAGTCCTAAGCAACAGCATACCTCTGTGGGAGAAGTTCGGGCTGCCACTGAGACAGCGCGGTTTGATATGCCATTTCGCGCCCTTGTATTTTCGTTTCTTTTCTCAATTAGTGGCAGCGGTGGACAAATACGGTGTTGAAATCGGCCCTTTTTGGGATCAAAAGGCAGTGCGTGATGCAGAAGCACATCAACCCTCACCTATTTATGTTTTCTCTATTCCGTCGGGGCTCTTTACGGGTTCAACCGCTGCTTGTACATGCAAGCGCGCGCCTTTGTATGTGTACATGCAAATAGACACATGTGAAATCAAAAATTTTCGGGGGATCAGTATCTTCCCAAGTTACTTCAAAGAGTCAAATATGTGTTTGAACTAGTTTATAGTTACATAAAGAGATGTCCACAGCAACACAGCTATTACAAACGCAGGAGTCGCAAAGCCTCGTGCATGAATGGCAGGTGTTCATGACAGTTCTTTAACCAGTATGATGGGACCAACGTTGAAGTTGAGCATCGCCGTGTTTTTAAATTAGCCACGCCGCCGCATCTGCAATTAAGCCGCTTATTGTGAATGACGCCTTGAAGACTTGTGATTGCAGTTCATTACCCCAATTTAGGAAAACGTACTTACACACAGGTTTTGTAGAAACACCATTTCCTTTGAGGTCGTGTGTGGGCGCATGCGCAGACTGCAAGTTGAGGGTGGCAAGCGTGAGGTGATTGTAGTGGTTGTGGCACAAAATAAAGGTTGTATACGCCTGTCCAAGACAGTGTAGATCTAGAGGCCTGATTGCTCGCAGAGTCCGTTCGTGGATAAGATGTCTGCCGATAGAGTCGTTGACATGCCGGTAATTGAAGCCACCTTTTGCGTTGGTTAGAATAGGCCATCTAGGCTAAGAGCCCTGTATGGTGCTCTGTAAACAAACAGCGTCAGTAGAGGGCGCTTATCGCACTTATATAGGCTACCTGGCCGCATGTGCCATACCCATCTGCAGACTTCCTTGTCGTACACTACCTGGTCCACCTGGCCAGGGCTACCTGCCTGTAGACGTTCGTGCAAAAACCTGACATGTAAAGTGAATTGTTCGGTGTATTTTAAGGGCACTAGAGAAATCAAGCTGTCGTAAGAGTGTTACCCTCAGCCATGTACGAACTCAGTCATGTCCGAATTCATGCCCAAGTACGTATTTGCATACACTACAGCCATTTACGAATTCAGGACAAGCGACATGTTCCAGTGGTACTCCTATCACACATGGTCAGTTCTAGACACGATAGCAACGATAACGCCGCGTCCAAGAGGAAGGCAGCACGCCGACTTCAAACGAGACAATACCGGCCTCCTCGCCCGGTCTGGGTCGGAGTTCTTTATGCTCCACAGCAAGGGCACGGACAGTCCCAATACTCCTATGCATCACTGCACATGGCCGTCTCTCCCATCACTTAAGCAATCACCTCTACAGGGTAAATTTGGACACCACCGTACTAAGACATAAAAACAGTATGATCACAACCCGTAGCGGTGACAAGTGGGAACATCGTGTGGTGTCGTCACTGTGAGGAGAGGACCAGATGAAGACGAGATTTTACATGGTAAAACGTGCCTTGTGAGTCCTTATTGTGGTGCGTGTATAAGTACCAAAGCCAGTGATCTGTGCACGCCTGGTAGTGACGTATGAGTGGTACCGGGCCTGTGAGACCGTATGTGCAACGGCCGATCATGTTCAAACGTGTGATGATAGCGTTTGATCTTCTGTGCGAGTGTGTGCTGAACAAATTGTCCTGATTAGTAATGTGACCTGCACAATGTAGATGTTTTCACCTTTGCTTAGTGTTTGCTTTCGGTATTGCATGTGTTACGTTGTTTCACGTCCGGAATAATGCTATCCGCGACACAACCTACCTAATGTTGAGGGAGCATGGCAGGAGTGTTACCCACAGCCAAAATCAGAACCGAAGAAGACAAAGGTAATGCGCGCAAGAGAGGTCAAAATTAAGTGTGTGAGTTTAGAAATGCGCATGTGCGAAGCCAGCGTGGTCGGTGAACCGAGATATGCAGGATGTTTGGCTTGAGGGGACCAAAATTACCAGCAGACTTGCCGGGACTGGTGCCACCAAAGTAGCCACCATATCATCCAGGACGATCTTGGTGGATCCCTGCAGCGAACGAGTGTTGTTTTCCGTGTCTTGTAGGCTGTTCCAGCGTGTGAGCCTAGGCGAATGGCTAATCCCATGCGGGGGTGTTCTACCGAAGCCATGGACATGGTGCTGAGTTGGCTCGGGTCCAACACAACCGCCTGATGAGGGCGTGGCATTGGTGCTATGCCAGCGCATCGTATTCCCATGCATTTCTGAGTCATCAGTACCGGAGTGTCTCATGGCCCTACGAGCGGCTCATCGCGTCCTCTATGCTGCATTATTGAGGCCTGTTACATTTAAAAGTGCAGTGGCATGTGTGTGGCAAGATCATAGGTGAGCTTGCATATACTCGAGATGAACTAACCAAGAACATTTGACCAAAACAACATGTCCTCACAGTTGTTTAAATGGGCATGTGTTTTTCTAACAATGAACTTCCAGGTATTGAACTGTACTTTTCTGGTGATTTCCCCCTTCCGAGTTCTTGTGTTTTTATTGTTTTTTTGTGAGAATGCCGCTTCTAATACAAATCATCGGTTGCCTTCTCACGAGCGTAAAAAAGGACTAACAAGATCAAGTCAACATTCGCAAATTATGCTCTTGAAGGCGTCACTTGCTATTGGAGTATGGCCGGAGATTAATTTACTAATTTGTGCCGCAGGAGTTGCTTACAGCTGGTTGCGTACAACTCAACTGACTTGTGCATGCGTGGCCAATAAATGTGCTATTATGTGCGGTGGAGTGTTCGTGTCATTCTCACGTGATACGAAGGTGCGTCGTCGTCCATAGCGCACTGAACAAAGAAACGTAGCGCACCTGGAACCACAAGCAGGAAGCGGTATCCCGTAGCCGAGAAGGCCTTTTTGAAAAATAGTTCTTCGCGATCGCAAAAGTAGCCTTCCAAAGTAAATGCTCATGCTGCAGCAAAAAAAAAAATGGCTCCATGCCGACGTCCTTGCACCGCTCAATTTTGAAAGTAGCCTTTTTCGGGAGCATTGACGCCACTCATGTAATCAGTTGATCAAAACTATAGATGTCGCAAATTGTCGTATCAAGTGGCATTCGCGAAAGGCTGCTGGCGTCGTGGTGTTTACAGCCTCTTTTGTACAATGACGCAGAGCCCTGCTTTTGCAAACATAAGGCCTTGTTGCAAAACAGCCGGAAGGATCTTGAATACTTATAAGTGAGCACTAGGAATGATGATCCTTGACCACTTGGAAGGGAAGGCCGTACAGGTATGATAAAATTCTCCAAGACGACTGGTGAACATCATCGTGCAGTAATTTTGTAATTGCATTCCAGCTCGCTCAAAGTTTGACTCAAACAAGCAGCGACGGGTTCATTGCCCATGCAGCACTGTAACTACACTGTAAACAAAAATATACCTATTTGGAAGGAATCGGAAAAGGATGCGCTTGCTCTACTCTGGTGGCCTCACTTAAATCGGGTTGTACCAGAGCAAATACATTCGTTTTCCTCCGATGATCGCTGGACGACGAAACCAGAGGAAAAACTCTCAAGCATTTCTCCGAGGGTGAACATGGTTAAGTGTGAATGCACGGGGTGATGCTATGAGAGGGAGTAAAGTTAAAATCTATTGGCATTCGCGAGTGAGTTAACGTAAACACCCCCGTGTGATCAAATGGCGATTCCCAGAAACCATTACGCCATAAAGGCACCATAGTGTGATTACCGCTTGCACTCGGCCTCGCGAGCACGCAGTTCGGCATCCGCTGCACGCTTCGCCCGCTTACGTTCGGTCTCACGAGCCCTTCGCAGCGCCGCCTTGTCTTCCAACGTCGGCGAAACCACCGCGGTACCGTCACCTCCAACGACGGGTGCAGTGCTGGCATTCGGTTGTACTGGATTCGTTGTTGATGGTAGCGTTGCCTCCGGGACATCCATCGCACGACCCGCTCTCGACGGGAGACTGAGAGAGAAGGCGCGCGCGAGAGACAGAGGGGTGCGCGCGCAGCTGCAGCGAGCGAGGAGAGCGGAGGAGCGAGCGAAGGGGGAGGGGGACGCGCGCAGCGGCATTAAAGATATAAGGCGCGCTACTGACACCGATATCAGCGTCGCGTCCGTGGCTTATTCGGTAGAGCGTCACGCTGCGGCCCGCCAAGTCCTCTTTTTTTTAAAGATAGAGAGAAGACTGCGGACGCCGCCGACGGCAGTAGATGGTTTGGGGTCGCTTATAAAGTGTATTCACACTTAAGCGGGACCAATCCCCTAAATAAGCTCCCATGGTTCCTCCGGAAATGCTCCCGTGCATCGCTTTTGCCTCGGTGAATGCTCCCTAATTGCTCCAGGTCATCACTCACTGGCATTCATAGGCTGTTCGAGGAGTGACGTAGGCAGCCTCGACGCCGGGAGGCCGTTCCGCACAAACCAACGAGGTGTAGACCAAGCCGGTGCAGTGAGGATTGTACGATGCGTTCGGTAGCGTTCGGGAAAAAATCATTCTGAGTACCTTTCGGATATCAATGACAGAAGAGAGTGTTGCGAACGACAATCGTGTAATAGTTCCTTGCAGCAAACGACACATTGTGATCTCGCGAGTGTTGAGAGCCCGGCGTTTGCTGGTGTGACGAAAAAATGGCGAGTGAGCTCTCTTTCAATTACCTGCGTTATTTTTGTCAGATAGCGCTGATATTGGATAACTTTGGGTTGATGAACCAAACATGTGATCAATATTTGGCTAATTTCACATGACGTCGGTGAATAATTCGTTAAATTGCGATAATGCAATGTTTGGACTACGTGTTTTTTTTTTTTCACAACATCGCTTCGATAAAGCAAGATGGACAGGTGAGTGAGTTGGTGCTGATTGATTATCGCATAAATGTAGCGCAAAAAAAGTGAACACCACAAGCGCTTGTGGCTCTTTACGTTCTTGTACTCGTACTGTTTTGCGCAGCATGACCGCCATAAAGTTTCGATAAATTAAATCAAGTTGCTTTAATATTTTAAGCGCTGATTAGATATGCAACAATGGAAAATTTAATACCTTTAAATTGATGCTATCAAACGTTAATAATTGTAAGGTAAACCTAACTGCTTAAAAGATAATTTTGGTCTTGTGAGTACACATAAACTGTAACATTTGTCCGCTTTCCATATTAATAAACGCCAGGTCGAGGTCCACCATTGCGTAAAAATTATTTTGATAGAATATGTAGGTTGAACTAATAAAACTAAAGTAATTAGAATCAGTGTCAATTTTTTATAAATGTAGTAAATCCAGGTTAGGGGTATGTATATGTTACACACTTTTAGAACGCATACACGTGCTCATACTTTTGAAAAGGTAATTTGGTTGGATAAATGCTACCTGAGATATTAATCTAGAAGTATACTAGACTCTTCGCGGGACGTGGTGTTTTCAGGAAAAGAAAAAGAGGGGCTGAACGAACTGACAATACTAGAGACGAGGAATGCAAAACAAAAAAGAGGAGTTGCTTGGCAAAACGAGTCGTGCAGCGCTCGACGTCTCTGTGAAAGCAGGGGGGGGGGGGGGTAGTAAAGTTAACACATATGACAGCCCGGCTCAACATTATAAGACGAAGGGGACATTGTAGTGAAAGAAAGATAGAAAAGGAAAGGCTCCCTTTTGAAAAACTGGCCATATTTTCTGTTGTGGTGATGGGAGAGACTACTAATCTTGCTGCTGCATTTGTTTTTCTGTTTTCAGTGCTGCTGCCCTGACTATGGCTGCAGTTTTTTTGTTTTTTTTTTTGTGGAAGACGGGAGTGTGAACACTGCTGAAACGTAGTTTTGACCTGGGAAATGCGACGACACTGGCTTGTGAACAGAAAAAGGAAAAAGAAAGTTTTTTTTAGCCTGGGACATTCGTCATGACGCTTGCACCTGCATCACCTTTTGTTGCATCCGAACGTGTGCGCGGACCTTCCAGCTGAGTTAACTGGTCAGTCTTCTCTTATTTCTTTGAAAACACAGTTGGCTTAGGTGACGTGATGTTTGTGCATTTTATTGCTTATTTGTTTTTTTATGTTAGAGTGAACTTTTGTATATTTCGTTATTTTATGCTTGAAGCTGTTCGTCTTGAAGAAATAAATGCTCATACTATAACTACTTTTAAAATGTTCACCACGACAAGCACCAAAACAGAGTGGTCAGTACAAATTAAAAAATAAAACAACGCCAATTTATCCCAAAAATTATTTTACAAAGGAGATGAAGCTAAGGAAAGAAAATAGGAGGAAAAGAACGGCAGGGAGGTTAACCAGCTTATAGGCAGCCGGTTTGCTACCCTGCGCATGGGAGGGGGAGTGGGGAGATGAAAGATAGAAACGACTAGGCTTTCCTTAAAGTCAGGCCGCAACCATGCAATAGTTAAGGGCCCACTTTGCTAGAATTATGACTATGAGCACGCACTAAAATGCGACTACAAAATACAGAATCATTATTTGATTAAACTAGTAAATTACCGGGAAGGGTATTACTCATCGAGGGGCAATAATTCGGTACTACAAGAGTACCGAAATAGCATTATTTTAGTCGAAAATTGCTTTTGAATATTTCAGCAAAGGTAGAGCTATCAATTTGGAAATATATAGAATACTTTCGCCACTTTTGAACTTTGAACGCGTCCGGGAGCTTTAGTTTTATCATGTTGCGGCTGTCTCACACCGGATTACATCGGACGTGCTTCTTGATATTGAACAATCATCCTGTTTTTGTGTGTGTGGTCAGTTTCAGAAGTGGTTTGATCTCATAGACTCACAGCCTGTGTAGTCCGTGGCTTGAGTGTTTTCCGTTTCTGTGACTCTCGCATTATTTGCAGTTCTCATTCAGAATTACAATTTTTACTAAGTTATGCAGGAACAAATCAGCTCAACCCTTGCCTCATCAATGAATATGATGGATGGTCATTCAGGGGTGATGAAGAGTTGTTCTCGGTGGCCACGCTTTCTTCGTTTGTCATGCATCGTTTGGCAGCATACGGGAGCTCACTCTAAAGCCCTGCGCTTCAAACTTGAGTGCTGTTATTTCATCTGATCTCTCTTGTTGCGTTTTGCTTTTGGTCGCTTTTTACATATTTGTTTGTTTGTGTCACTTTATTTTAAATGCTGGGTAATAATCTAGAATTGGCCGCTCATTTTGAATCAATCAAAGACTAAGCACACAAGTGTTTTCTTGAATTTCATGCGCTACAGTTCTATGGCGAAAAATACACAGTACCTCTGCAGTGCTTGCATGAGAATGGGGACTTTCTTCATCTAGCCAACGCGTCAAGTGATCAGCATACAAAAATAAATAGTGGAGCACACCCTTTGAAAAAGTACTGGTCTACCTCACTGAAATTTTGTCCGGACAAAGTAAGTACGTTCGTAAAATACTCCAGTGGTACCACACAAGAGCACCTGATACTAGGATTCAAAAACCAGCGAAAAAATGCTCCGGAGGTTCCACGTATTCAGTTCGACCAGAAGGAGGAAAATTCCAATAAAAAGTACTCCGACAGTGCCACGTATTTGATCCGGTCAGTCGGAGTTCATGAATCATCTTTTCGAACCACTCCGCATGCGCCACGCCATTCCTCCGACAAGCCAGAGCAAAAATTTTGCTCCGGTTGTCGGGAGCCAAAATTGCTCCAAACAGGAGAATGCAAGAGGACAAGCATGTTACTCCGACCTCAGAGTATTTTTTTAGAGTGTAGAACTGCACCTATGTCAATGCTACTGGCGTGAATGTGACTTTGGTCGGCGTAGAAGCCTCCAAGTGCCGGAAACACAGCTGCGACATCAGTAGAAGCTTCAGTTGGTTTAAGGAAGTCTCGCACTCATATGTCAATTCAAAATTAGCGCCTTGACGAAGCAGACTGGTCAAGGGGAAAGCAACTTCACACAATGCATCCTGAAAAAAAAAATTATGCCTGGAACGTGAGCCGGGAACGCGCTGCCCTACCCTCAGATTTTACTCTCTCTTTCCGGAACGAAGGTGGACGCCTCTGGCGGCCTCCACCTGCGAAGACAGGATTGCTCTCACAGTTACCTCCAAGCAGCTGTGATGTCACGTGACAGAGCGGTACGGTAATCTGACGTGAGGGAGCGTTACGGACGCAAGCGTTCACACACGGCGGATGGTCGCAACACGCGGCAGGAGGCATGGCCTCCGAGATTGCGTGCTGGCAGGAAGTTCCCGATTCAAAAGAGAGGGATGTTACAGGCATATATTTCAGGGGCGAAGCTTTTTTAGCAGCACCCATTTGTCCCTCGTAGTCGTAGTAGTAATGTGTAACAAGTATAACATTTTGACCTCCAAGGTGGGGCCAGTGAGAGATTTCTTCTGTGCGTTGTTGAACAACAAAAGATAGTGCCTAATGTACATGCCAATGGCTGCTAAGGGGGAATAAAAGACAGGAGAATTCGGCTTTTAGTTAACGCGCATGCTGCGAATTTTTTATTGTTCAACAACGCACAGAAGACAACAGTTGCTACGTTATACTCGCTGGGCGTAATGTCATGGTTTTAGAACGCTTTTGCGAGTGTTGGGCCGCAATGCCATGAATACAGTGAACTAGTATATACCATGAACTCGAGGTGGTTAAAGGTGGGAAATAGACACGAAGCGCAAGGGGTAAGAAAGTGTGCGTGTGCCTCCTCTCGATTAGTCTAGGAATGTCCGCTGGTTGGCGGTGCTTCTATATGAGAAATATATGACGGAAAGATGTGAGATGGTGGTACTTGGAGTGTTGAATAGGTGGACGAACGGACACACAGACAGATGCATAAACGGACGCACGAATGGCTGCACGGACGGATGGACGCATTGATGGACGCAGGAGCAGATGCATGGACGAGAGCAGGGACGGACGCACAGATGAACGTGCGGACGCATGAACAGACACACGCACAGACAGTGGATGGACGCACGGACGGCCACACAGCCGCACGCATTGATGCACGCAAGCAAGAACGAACGGACAGACGAATGCTTCGCCCCACTATCCATCATTCACTCCGTGGATATGCTGCCTTTTTTTTTCTAGGGGGCGTTGCTTCAGCAACTGCTTGGATAAAACAGCGAAAATACTAGCACATGCCTAAAAAGCCACGAAGCTTGTTATTGGAGTGAGATGTTTTAAGTGCCTTCACTGCCACTGTCTTGTATGGCTGAGCCCTCATACCTAGTACGTGGACAAGGTGTCTAAGCAATAAGAAATTTCGCTCGCGTAAAGGACTCTTCATCGCATTAGGAATCAATGCGGCGGTTTTATTGCATTCCAAAATAACACCCATTAGTTAGTTATGTACACACCACGTGTAATCGAAGTTCAAAAGGTCACCGAGATGACAATATTCATGGGTTACATCCTATTCGATTCTTTTTTCTGTGTTCGTGAACAATACGTCTGTATTTGTAGTTGTATATGGGTGACCACTTTTGTTCCATCTAATCAAATGAGAGAAGGTGCGAACTTTCTTTTCCAGGTAGTTGCACAGGTAACGCAAAACGTTGAGTCAACGTGGTTTGAATGTAACGAATGTGAAGCAACGTTAGCCGGTAAATTATAACATTGAACCAACATTTGTTGTATTACGTTGCCATAACCCAGTGTTTTTAATGGTGCAGCGACATTCAAATAATGACGTTGTCCCAGCGTGTTGTGTTAACGAGGCACCAGCATTCTAATTATCACGTTGCCCTAACAAGATGGTCTTAATGTAGTAACAACAATCAAATAATCACATTGCACCAATGTTGTATCTACACATCGAATCTATGTTTAACAGCGAACGTAGAGACAAGATGAAGAACGTAATCGCCGAAACATCCAATAACCCACTTGGCAACCTTTTTACCTTCGTGTACTCATCGATTATTGGCTGACAGTGACTAGTTCGTGTGGTTGAGTAAGAAATAGAAGCATGAACAATACAGACAACAGTTCAGTTTATGTTTTTCACACACTATTCCTTCTATGAATCTGATTTCTTTAAGCAGCTGAACCCTATGTTTCTATTTGATTATTTGTTTGACAATGCACGATTGCCGTAGTGCAGGAGACAAAAAACGCCACCATGAGTCACATGATTAGGCCTCTATAGCTCTACACTATACGTTTATCACACAGAGTGACTGCATTGGTAAAACAAAGAAACACAAGAGCACAATCACAGGGTGGAAACCGATGTGTCGCCTTCTTATGTCTGTACACTTTAAGGCAAAACTTTGTTAAAAGGGTGTGTGGTTCGTCCTTTTAGGGACTGATGGGGCTGCCACAACCAATACTTCCTATTTACACCACAGTGAGTAACCGTTAGTTCCACAATTCACCTCAAAGGACTAACATTTAGCCCTAACAATTGCACCTTATAGAGCAACTGTTAATCCCAATATTTACACCTTACCGGGCAACCGTTAGTCCTCACAGTTGCGCCTTGCTGGACAAACGGTTGATCCAATCAAATACTCCAACCGGATGAACTTTTTGTCCCCAGTTCAAACATTGTTTTTTGTTTGTTTTCCACCAGGCCTAATACTTTTTTCGCCTGCTTTTCTGCGCAGTGAGCGACAAATCACACAGAAAAGAACATGCGAAAACGTCGTCAGCCACCTATGTACAACTGCTTTTACAGTCACTGCAACAACGAGAGACAGAAGTGAGACATTAAAATCTTTTATTTTTCTATATACAGATGAAGTTTCTCTATTATTTTAAGTGAATTTATGGTGAAGTGCGCAAGTCCAATCTCGTTGTCAGATCTTAATCACTCCTTGGGGAGCTCCTCCGATGGAAGCGAGAGATGGCAGGTATTGCAGACACCATCGCACGCAGCCTTCTGCCTGTTGTGTTCCCACGGCTGCACGTACAATAATATAGTAAAAATATTTAAACACAAGTGACAGAAGATGAAGATGTGCGCATATGACAAGTACGTGCCCGTTAATATAAAAACAAGCGTTAAAATGATACGCAAAAGTAACTTAACCTTCACATTTCGCACAATCCTTCTGAAGCTGCTCTGACGAAAGAGGCGGATGACGGGCCTCGCAGACGCCAGGGCACACAGTTTTCTGCATGGTGTGTGCCTGCGGCTGCACAATAAGTATGTAAAATAGTGAGTCACACATGGCAGAGGATGAGTACAAATGCCTATGAGAAATACGTGCAAGGTGAGATGAAAACATACGTGAGATATGACATGCTAATAATTTCACCGTGATGCCCCACAATGTCAACGACTGATTTCAGTCCCTGTAGCGCAACAGCTTATGAGCGGCGGCCGCAGCCACAACTCCGCAAGCCACCGTGCCGCTAACTAGTCGGCGAGTCCTAAGCGAGCGACGTCATTCAGCTCGAGCAAGCCAACGCGAGTCCAAACATGGCGCTGCACATGGAGTGTATGCCGCCAGCGATCTTCGAACAGGAGAGCGAGCATAAAGTCCCTGAAAAATATACTAAAGTAGCGCCATTCGTGTCAATGTGCAGACTCCTCTCCCCTCGCGTGCATTGCAGATAGTAAACGACGCTAGTTGAGGGGCTGTATGGCTCCTGGCCGCAAAGATGAGCTTGTGCTCATGTTTCCGTTAAAGCGCATCTGGGCGCTGCGGTTTTAGGCGATGCACCGAAAGAGTGATTGAGAAAAAAAAATATAAAAAGTAACGTTAAATACGACGATGTGACGTTTATATAAGCAAGTGGCATGCAGTGGCAAAAGACATCACCGCAAGCACGCAGTATTCAACGCGATAGCCCACCGTTTGCATGCAGACGCGCTCAGCGGTGACGCTCTCGATGGCAGCGCCACTGCTGTCCATGTAATAAAATCGGCGGTGCTAAGAATCTGCAGCATGATGCACTAGCCTTTGTGAAGGCATCGCAAACGCCATTTTGTTTGTCCACTTTCGCGGTGTTTGTGGCTAGGCGTGCGTGCTTGGTAATGTTGTGTAGCCGGAGTTCGACCGCGCGTGAGTGGGTGCACGGTAATCCTGCACGTTTCGGGATGCCGACCTGCTGTGCCAGCGGTTGCAAAAGCAGGTACAGCAGAGGAAAGAAGCTATTTTCGCTTCAGCGAGGAAAAGACAATGCCGCTCGGCAAGAAGTGTGGCTCCAGCGTATCGGAAGGACTGACTTGAACCCTGTATCGTCGCGGCTTTGTGAGGTGAGCGCCGGCGACCTAAACTCCATCGTTTCGCTTGTATTCGTGTTTACAGTGTTGTGGTACTGTCAAGCTCGAGCATCACACAAAGAGAGTAACCGCGTCGATGGTAAACATGCATGCCAGTTTAAACGCGTGCCGCGTTTAGTGCCGTGTAAACGTTGCGTCTCTGGCTTGATCCATGCCGACCGCAGCGGCTGCATTTTCGATTGAGGCGGAAATGTGGGGGCCTGTGTATTTAGCATTATATGCATGTTATTGAATACCAGGTGGTCAAAATTTCCCTAGCCCTCCAAAAGGACGTGCCTCATAATCAAATTGTGGTTTTGGAACGTTAAACGCCAGATATTATTATTATTATTAATATTACTCGTTTGATCAAGAAACAATCGTCGACTATGTTACAAAGTAAATGTAATGGATACATTCAAGTGCTAAACTAAGCTTTGTTTATTGTCCGACGTATAGTTAAATGACTCCCGCGTGTATGTGTGTATGGGTGTAAGGACTTTGTGTATAAAGGCGTGGGCAGCGACCTGAATGTCGCATAATTTCGTTGAAGCATGTGCTCCAGCGCGCTCAGTATTCAGAAGCTCTGTGGTTGAAATAAGGACACGCAAGGTTAAATGGTGCGTATTTCTACATACTGTACGCACCGTGTGCTAGTCTGGTGGGAAGAGAATGTGGCAAACAGTGCGTAGTCGTGTACGTGTTGACACTAAAGGTTATTTTAATTTCACTTAGAGCGTGCTGTTTCATTGTGTAACAGTAGCCACGAATATTTCCTTACCTAGGACCACTTCACTGCGGACCAATTCGAGCCGATACTGCTGCGCAAGTTTGGTACTAAAAAGTTGAAGAGAGACGCGGTGCCTACGATCTTCAGTCAAGAGAATTTGCAAACGTCAGGTAAGCCAATCGCGTTAAAAAACTGGAGAATGTTTAGTCCGTCTTCATTGTTTTCTGCATCACCCATAATTGCTTCTCAGCCTTGCACTAACCTGAAACATGTCGTCTTTCATATAGGTGTTGTGCACTGTTTGTGTATAGCTAATGGCTTTTCTTTGGTATAATTAATGCATTTTTTTTCATTCTCCAGAATGCAATGATTCAGCCTGCTCATCTTGTGGCCTTAATCTACTACTAACAGCAGCTGCTCTTGTTGATGGTGAGTTGACGGTTAAGCACATCTCACGCCTTTTCCCTCTTCGTTATCATAAATACATGTTTGGATTATGCAGAAGCCAAAGAGACACACTGCCCATCAGCTACGAAAGTGCTTTTGACACCATATGCTGTTGATGATGAGTTCTTACTGCATTTATTACTTACCGTAATTACAAACATGCTTCATGCCTTCATTGATGTTTTATAATTTGCAGGCTATGGAGCCAACAGTGAGGCCACTCAAGCAGGGTTAGGTTCTTCACAAGTTAACGTAGCTAACACACATGCTGCATGTAGTCGAAGCATTGTAACGGCTTGTAACTTGTATCCATTGGTTTATATTGTTACGGGGAATAAAGTATACGCAATGGATATACTGGCGAGCAAAATGCGTACAACGCTGTTGCAGTCCGAGCACGTTTTCCAGAGCACTTCATCGTCGTCAACCTCAGGCTTCTACTTAGCCCGTGACATTACCCGCCGGTGGCAGAAGCACCGTCCCGGTGCAATCAATTCTTGGGGCGTGAGTAGTATGGTTTAAGCCGTGAGACGTGCACTATATAGGTCGAGACTGAAGCTGGTACTGACGTGGTATGGAGTGGAGCTATCTCATAGGTCACGCTGGTGACCTTGCGTACGACGCGATATGGGCCAACGTAACGGGACATCAGTTTTTCGCAGAGACCAACACGACGCGATGGTAACGACAGCAAGACGAGCGACCCCGGAGAGTACTGTACGTCGTGGTGCCGGCGATCGTAAGCACTTTTTTGGTTAAGCTGCGAGGCACATAAACAATCCCGGGCGACTTGGCGGGCGATGTCAGCTCGGGCCAGGGCATCACGAGCATAAGCAGTCGATAAGGGGGCGTCAGATTGGAGCATGGTGTCCATGGGCAAAGGCGGGTCATAACCAAACAGTAGGTAAAAAGGTGAAAATCCAGCTGTATCGAGACGTGAACTGTTGTATGCGAAGGTAACGAAAGGTAAGTGGATGTCCCAATCTTTGTGATCTTTGGAGACGTACATCGCTAACATATTCGTCAGGGTACGGTTGAGGCGTTCCGTGAGGCCGTTGGTTTGTGGGTGGTACGCTGTAGTGAACCTGTGGTGGGTAGAGCAGGATCGCAGGAGCTCGTCGACTACTTTAGATAGAAAACAGCGGCCGCGGTCGGTGATCAACTGACAAGGAGCACCATGACGCAGAATGATGTAATGAAGAAGAAAATTGGCTACATCAGTAGCGCAGCGGGTGGGGAGAGCACGTGAAACGGCATACCGCGTTGCGTAGTCGGTAGCAATAGCAATCCACTTATTACCGGTGGCCGACACGGGAAAAGGTCCTAGAAGATCGAGACCGACTCGGTAAAATGGCTCATCTGGTACTTCAATGGGCTGGAGCGTACCAGCAGGTCTCAAAGCAGGTGTCTTGCGGCGCTGGCAGAGGTCGCATGCCGCAACGTACTGTCGCACAGAATGGTAGAGGCCACGCCAAAAGAATCGGCGGCGAACGCGGTCATACGTGCGTGACACCCCTAGGTGTCCAGCGGAGGGGACATCATGGAGCTGGGCCAAAACATCTGAGCGAAGATGCGCAGGAACAACGAGTAAAAGCTGAGCACCATCTGGGCGGGCGTTGTAGTGGTGCAAAATGTCGTTGTGAAGAACTAACAGTTGTAAGGAGTGTGAGGGTGGGTGAGTGCAGACCATTGATAATAGCACGAAAAGAGGGGTCGCGGTGTTGTTCAGCAGCTATGTCGGTGAAGTCGGTAATTGAAAGAACGAGTTCCTCTTGCCCATCTTCCATCAAGTCAGGGGGATCGACTGGGTAACGGGACAAGTAGTCGGCATCCTTGTGATGTTGTCCGGATTTATAGGATACGGAAAAAGTGTACTCTTGTAAGTGCAGCGCCCAGCGACCAAGGCGTCCCGTAGGGTCCTTGAGTGAGGAGAGCAAGCAAAGCGCATGGTGGTCCGTAATAACTGAGAATGGTCGGCCATAGAGGTACGGTCGGAATTTCGCAATTGCCCAGACGAGAGCTAAGCACTCGCGTTCTGTGATCGAATAATTTTGTTCCGAGCGCGACAACAGTCGGCTTGCGTACGTGACGACGCGGTGCATTCCTTGTTGCCGCTGCGCCAGCAGTGCGCCTATGCCGTGGCCACTGGCGTCAGTACGAAACTCCGTGACGGCAGATGGGTCGAAGTGTGCTAGAAATGGTGGATTGGTGAGAATCTCAACGAGCGACGAAAAGGCGTTTGCTTGCTGTTGGCCCCAGGTGAATGCGACATCGGTTTTGAGGAGGCCGGTTAGAAGACGGGCTACTTCAGCAAACTTCTCGACAAAACGACGGAAATATGAGCACAGTCCCAGAAAACTTCGGACGTCCTTGGCTGAGCGGGGTGTGGGGAAGTCGCGAACTGCTAGGACTTTCGCAGGGTCCGGTTGAATGCCCGCAGCGTCAACAAGATGGCCGAGTACGCAGATTTGGCGTTGCCCAAAGCGACATTTAGACGAGTCAAGTTGCAAAGTTGGCACGTCGGAAAACATCAAGCACTGTGGACAAACGGGTAAGATGGTCGTTGAAAGTAGTCGAAAAACAATAACGTCGTCAAGATAGCAGAGGCAGATGGTCCACTTCATGCCTCGAAGGAGAGAGTCCATCATGCGCTCAAAAGTCGCGGGGGCGTCGCATAATCCAAAAGGCATCTTTTTGAACTGATAAAGACCATCAGGAGTCACGAAGGCCATCTTCTCTCTGTCTTTGTCGTCCACAGCAATCTGCCAGTAGCCTGACCAAAGGTCTATGAAGAGAAATATTCGGCACCGTGTAAGCAATCGAGCGCATCATCTATGCACGGTAGGGGATAGACATTTTTCTTGGTTATATATGTTGAGATGACGGTAATCAACACAAAATCTCCAGCTATTGTCCTTCTTTTCTACAAGTACAACGGGTGAAGACCAGGGACTAGATGATGGTTCGATTATGCCCTAACGAAGCATTGTATCGACTTCTTGCTGTATAATAGCATGCTCCGGGGCTGACACATGGTAGGGCCGTCGGCGAATGGGCCGAGCGTCACCGGTGTCGATGCGATGAGTTATCACGGATGTCTGGCCCAAAGTACGGGCGCCGAAGTCAAAGATCTCCCGACAAGAAGCAAGCACACGGCAGAGAGCAGAGACTTGTTCAGAGGTGAGCTTGTCAGAGAGCATTGGCTTGAAAAGGTCGGAACAGGAACGCGACGAGAGCGATGTTGATGGAAAATTGGGTGGCGGATCGGTGGTTAGGGCAGAAACTGTGTGGTCGACCAGTGGTGTCAGATGCGCAAGTGACATGCCGCGAGGAATAACTTGCACTGAGAAGCCAAAATTGAGGACGGGAAATTAAGTACGGTTGTCCTTGACGGTAACCACCGTGTTGGGGAGTGCAACATTACGTGTCATGGCCACGTCAGAAATTGGGGCAGCACATAATCACCATCGGGTACTGGAGGATATGGCGAGAGTTGGAATTGGATTGCGGCTTGCGGCGGAAGTCTGAGGAAATCGACAGTGCGTAGACTAGGTGGGCTGGTGGAGACGGTCGCTGAGAAGGATGGTAGTTCGAGCCGAAGAAGACCTTTGGAACAGTCAATGAGCGCAGCGTGTGAAGTCAGAAAGTCGAGTCCAAGGATGAGGTCATGAGGGCAATTTTCCAGTACAGCAAACAGAACTGAAGTTTGATGCTCAGAAATTGTTATTCGCGCAGTGCACATTCCAAGGACAGCAGGAGTACTCCCATCCGCTGTACGAACGGTAGGTACAATCGCAGGCGTCAGAACTTTTTGGAGGCGACGGCGGAAGTCTGAGCTCATCACAGATATTTGCGCACCGGCATCAATAAGAGCAGTTACACGTAAACCATCAACGAGAATGGTGAGAAGGTTGCACCGCTGGTCGGGAGTAATCAGAGGATTTGCAGTCCGAGTCGTGTATGTAGCGTCACCTCCGGGGGCTGCACCGGGTAGTTTTCCGAGCGACGGTCGTAGGGAGACCGAGAACGGCGGGGTTGGGGAGAGCGGGACTGACGACGCACGGGCGATGGCGAGCGGCTGGTCCGACATTCTGAATTATGCTCTGCACCTGTCTCTGCACGGTAGGACGGGGCATAAGGTGCACGTTCGGAGCGAGGTCCCCAATCGTAGAATCTCGGTCGAGGTGATGAGGTCCAACGGCTACGGCAATGGCGAGCGATGTGTGCTATCCGATGGCACGTGAAACATATGGGCCGATCATCATGAGTGCGCTATTCAGCTGGGTTTCGTCTTGGCGCGAACTTGCGGTTCGGAGTGGCAGCCGCAACGACTGGAGCCGAGCTGGAAGTAGCAGGGCCATTTTGATGAGGTGGCGAAATGCCCATATTCGCGATCTCTTGGCGAACCACGGCCTGTATCATTGAAACAACATCGAGGTTGTGTCCTGGCGCGCTGACGCTAGACATAGCGGGTGTCATAGCCTCGAGTTCCCGACGGATTATTCTGGTGACGTTTTCCGGCGCTGGTGGTTGATGTAGTGTGGGCAAATCTTCGCAAGAGGACGTAGCAGCCGTGTTGAGAAGGCGTTCCAATCGGTGAACTATGCGCCTACTTTTCGCCTGTTCGAAGCGCGACACGCTTCGATGACCGACTCCACCGTCGAGCAGTCCTTGCACAGCAGAAAATTTAAAGCGTCACCGGCAATTCCTTTCAGGATGTGTGCAACTTTGTCGTCGTCGAGCATGTCCTTGTCGACCTTGCGGCACAAAGCCAACACGTCCTGGATGTACGCGATGTACGGCTCTGTGGATGTCTGGGCGCGAGTCGCAAGCTCTTTCTTTGCGGCCACTTGACGTCCGATGGGTTGCCCAAACAGATAGCGCAATTTCTGCTTACAGACGTCCCAGCTGGTCAACTCTTCTTGGTGTGTTTCGTACCAGAGTTTGCCGTGCCATGCAAGTAGAATATGATGTTCGCCAACATAAACGTCGGATCCCAATGGTTGGTGCTGCTGACGCGCTCATATTGAACCAGCCAGTCGTCGACGTCTATGCCACTTGTGCCGTTGAATGGGCCTGGGTCACGAGGTTGCACCACAACGATCGGTTGCGGGGCTGACGGCTCTTGTTGACATTGAGTAGCCTGGTCAGTCATCGTGGTAGATGCAATGCGCCGTCCGCTGCGAATATCCAGCTCGTGGGGCTGTATAGCGAGTTGTAACCCGCACCTTCCACCAATGATGTTACGGGGAATAAAGTATACGCAATGAATATACTGGCGAGAAAAATGCGTACAACGCTGCTGCAGTCCGAGGACGTTCCCCAGAGCACTTCGTCGTCGTCAACCTAAAGTATCTACTTAGCCCGTGACAATATTATTTACAATCATGTCTGTAGGAGTGTGCTGCAGATCCACAACATTTTGCTCCGCAGTAAGGTGTTCAGCACATTGCAAGCATTGAAAGCATTGTCGCTTGGGTTTTGGCATGCATTCTTATTACTGAAAAATTGTAATGCACCTGTGCGTAATGTAAATGCTTCAAGTAGTGTTGATGCTTGTTTGCCAAAATGCGATGTAACAGAGATGATGGTCTTCGATTTGTCCTTATCTTTTTTAGGTCACACTGCCACTGAATCAGCACCATCATATTTCCACAAAATAATGGCAGTGACATGTTGCTTTGAAATTTTACATAATTTATTGTTGAGCTCATGTTGTAGATGCACCTTCAAGTTTCGAATGTGACGCACTGCCAGCTTGTTGAACAGCTTGTTCAGCAGGTCAGTGCTACTTTTCATGATTTGTATAGGCATGTGTCTGTCAGATGGTTTTGTTGGTTCCAACTGTCATAAGTGCGCAGGTGTGGAAACCACCCATTAGTTGAGCTTCCTGTCATTTCAAGCTTTGACGGTGCCTGTTGAGTGTGGGTGAAATTTCTGTTCAGTATCATATTCATTTTTTTAATTTTAGTCACTGGCCATCCCTCAATTCCTGTGCTGCAACTGTGCTAATTTAAAGCTTTGGTGACTGTACTGGTCTTCAGTACTACTAATAAGATTATCCGTCATGTACAGCTCAGCAGAAGTTTTGTGCTGCCTGTGGAAGATTTCTGTATGCTGAGGGCACAGCTGATGTCACCGGTAAGTGTCCAGTGCTACTGTTCTCACACACTATGCAATATACACTTGAGTGTTACACATCACCGCCTACAGGAAAGTACGTGCACGCTAATTACATATTGATATATTGGTGCATTTAATAATGCGGATGCGCTCCAAGTACTGGTGCCCTGTTTTGTTTCTTTTGCTGGTATGCTCATTCTTGTAAAGGAAGAGTAGTCGCACACAACGTAGGTTTATTGGAGGAACATGTAAGCTGTGTTTTGTGTACAGTAATGCATAGCACACTGCTAAACAATGGGCAACATCATCACACTATCACTTGTGACACGCAATCAGCTGTCGTCTTGTAGCAACTCTGTCAAAAAAAGCTACAACAGTGAAACCATGGCACTCTCCCCACTATGTTTGAAATAGCTACCGCCATTGCTAACCCTACGTCATAACCGAGAGTACGTGCCATATATTCATGTCTTTACTCATTACTAACTATTGCCATAGCTAGGAGGTGGTACACCGGACACTTGCTGCTCCCAAAATGTCTTTCTGCCTTCACACGCAGAGTACAAAGTGAGACGTGACCACACTTGACTGTCCTGCCCCTATTTCGGATCAAGGACACGCCCCCACCAAAACAAAAATAGTTCAGCTGCATGCATTGCGGGTTCTGCGCAGCTCCATTTGTCCCTCTTCATTGAGCAACAGTGTGAGCCTATGCTGTTTGTTAAAACCACTGTTGTGTTCTCAAAAAGGTACGCTTACAATTTTCTGCTGAATAATATGAAGTGGCACCAATTTTTTTGTTTCTTTATATCCTTATGGTTCTCCCTCACATGCTAGTCTGGGTTAAATAGTGAAATTTTCAAACTCTTAACAGTTCCTGCTCAATTTGTGCTTTGCAGGCTCCAGTTCAAGTAGTTGGGATGCTGATCAAGCAGTAGTAGCTGCCCTTCACTAAACAATAGCTACATTGGAAGAGTGCTTGAACAACATGAAGCGGAAAGTTGCTACACTGCAAAAACAGAAAAGCAGAGCAAACCGTAGAAACCATGAACTCACGCGAAACATCAAGAAGTACCTGCCACCAGATCAACTGCAAGGCATATGGACTTCCAGCATGCGAGGGAAGCAATGGTCTACAGTGACTATAAAGAAAGGCCTCAAGCTCCGTTTGGCATGTGGATCCAAAGGCTACAATGCGGTCAGGGAGCTTGCTGTACCCCTTCCGAGTGAAAGAACTTTACAACGTCGTGTCGAAAACTGCAAGTTCTCACCAGGAATTCTACATGAGGTTCTGAAGTTCCTTGCTTTAAAGGTGAAAAGATGGTGTAGCTGAATATATTTGTTACATTTGTTCTCATGAGCATCTCTTTCAGCAGTACACCTTGAGCTAAAGGTGAAACCTTTTCCAGAGCCTTACACTATGGCATGTCTCATGATCGTATCATGGTTTTCGCACGTAAACACTAATAGTTATTAAGCTTTCATGTGTTGCTAGTGCCAGTGTTAGTGCCTGTCACTGCGCTCTTTGTCGTTCACGTTTTAGCAGCCATTCATAAAGTTTCCACAACATATTCTCCCCTTTCCTTCACTTATGACTTCAGGTCCTCTAACTAGGCACAATACCACATAAATTTCAATAGGTGATAATCTTCTTGCATGCAAACATCAAAATGCAGCTTGCACTGTGCACTGCCTGTTGATTCTTGAAGAAGATTGTATTTTAAATGTCTTTATTAATGCCTTTGTTGCCTAATGCATGTTGCATATTTCAGATAAACCCCATGAAGGAGCATGAGAGGCATGCAGTTCTGATGCTCGATGAAATTCAGTTAAGCTCAGGGCTTGCGTTTGACCAAACGACTGGCACTGTTATTGGAAGGCCAACTTTACCTTTGGCCGGCGGTTCTCTGCCACATGCTGCAGTGGCAACGCATGGACTTGTTTTCATGCTGGGTGGGGTTACACAAAGATGGAAGCAGACAGTTGCTTATCGTCTTACTGGAAACTCGTTCAGCAGTGCTGCAGTTCAAGAAGAGTTGATTGAAATTATTCGGGAATGTGAAACAATCGGGGTTCGTATAGATGCAGTCGTTAGCGACATGGGTGGTGGGAATACGGCGCTCTGGAGAGAATTCGGCATAGTTGTGTGAAAGCATTCTGTGTCAAGAGTTTCTCGTTGTCATCCTGTTGACCCAAATCGCAAGCTTTATTTTACGGCAGACACCGCACATTTGCTAACGAACTCGAAGAACCACCTCACTCGTGGTTAATCGATTTTTCTTCCCGAAATTGTGGTCGAAAAGCACAAGCTGCCTTCGAATGAGGTTAACCTTGTGCCGATTCAGAAGCTGGTAGAAATAGACTCTGAACTGCAATTAAACATAGCACCGCACTTGAAACCATTTTTCTTGGACCCAGGACACTATGAGAAAATGAAAGTGGGGCCTGCATTTTTGTTGCTAAATCACGATACTTCAGCTGCACTACGTTTCCTGATCCAAAGTGGAGATTTGCCCCAAGAAGCGTTGACAACAGCACGGTTCATAGAAACCATTTATAGGTGGTTCAAAGTACTGACATCACGTACAACGAAGCTTGGCATCAGCAAGTTAATTGATCAGAAATATGAGGACTCACTGATTTTTTGAAAGGATATGGTAACTCTTTTTACAGATCTGAAGATAGACTCTCCATCGAAACACGTGTGGAAGCCTGTGCAGACGGGCATAATTTTGGTGTGTAAAGTTGCATTGGAACTGCAGCATTATTATCTTATAGAGAAGGGCTTCTTTTTTGTTTTGCTCAGCCGATTTGCCCAAGATACTCTTGAGAATTTGTACTCCACTCTGAGGGCGAAGAATGCAGTACCAAAAGCTCTTCAATTTCGTAGGGCTATTCGAGCTGCTACTTTGGCACAGTTATTTCGGCCCAGTAGAAGTGGAAGCTATGCTATCGACGATGCTCCTTCTGTTGTTGGCATCGAAAATTGCCATGCAAGAGCTCCTAACAGCAATGATACAGAAGCTGTTGAATATCCCAGTGATCTTCTCGACACAAGCATGATGGAGCATGAGTCATTATTTACCTTGCTGGGTTTGTGGTAAAAAGTGTTGCAAAGCACACAGGGATTTGTGAGCACTGCAAAACTGCCACAGTGTCGAACGAAGCTAGTGTGCTCACAAAGTTCAATTCCTACACTGATGACAGCAAGCTCGTATCACCAGGGCCAGCAAAACTTCATTTGCTCGAAACAGCTGAGAATATGTTTAGAGTGAATGGCAACAAGCTTCTGTGCAATGAAGTTACGACTGGTCAACTTGTGGCCACCACTAATGACAGTGTGCAAGCTGTCAACTGTTTTCCACCTTGCCACAACATTCAGGAGAGGTTGCTGTGAGCATTTTTTAAAACCAGGATTAACATTCTTCTGCGGAAAGAGAATATGCGTTTGGCAGCTGATGAAGCTAAAGATGCAAAAACTGGTAGTCGTAGCATTGGAAAACAGGCTGCTACAACCAATGTAAAATAGTGTGTATGCCTCATTTCTTTCGTGTTTTCCTTCCGTTTTTCTATGATGCAAATGTGGTATGGCCTCTTAACCTAGTCTGTAGGTACAGTACTCACGGATTGAAATGCAGGAATTATGGTCTCAGTAACGCACATACTTTTGTTGACACTGCGTTAAGTTTGGGTCATATTGGCGTAATTTCGACTAGAACGTGTATGTCAGAGCAAAATTATTCTTAGAGACTATATTTATCACGACATGACGTGGTTATTTCGAGCAGGTGTGCATACCAGTTATCCCCAAAAAATTGATGTTGCGTTTGAATCCCCAAGTAACGTACATGAGGAACTGCAGTGTTTTGTCCTATTGTGAATTAATTTCAACAGTAAATATTTATCTTTGATCCGTACAGTTCAGATCAGATGTTTTCAGTCACCGTCATAATGTCATTGAAATTTCTAACACGTTTGCCCTGTTTGTTTCAGTGTGTACATTTTGGTGCTTTATAAGTAGTTCCCTTTAAGTAGCTTCGGTGGTGTCTCGATCTCATTTACGTTGTAATTCTGTGTGACTAGAGTTCTTAATGAGAAGCTTTGTTAACTTAGCTAAGCCTATTTTTTTTATTCTGTGTTAAGTGTCCCTGTTTTTCATTATGTTTCTCGTCACTCGGGAAATTTCGCTTACTTTCTGCCTTGATGGTTTACCGCCTTAAATTTCTGCTTCAGATGTCAGTGTAGTAATGGTTTTGTTCATTGCCTCTGTGTCTGTTTTCTCGTTTTTCCTCTCTTTGCTTTGCATTTCTTGCCAAACGCAATTCTAAGCTCGTGTATTTTTATTTTGACTTCTGCTAGGTTGGCCTGTGGCTGATTTTCCTCTTGTTGTCTTGAGGCTGAAGCTATTGTTGCCCTATGATTTCATAGCTTTGCACTTGTTGTTGAGGGCAATTATAAGCTCGTGTGTTTTTATTCCAACTACATATGGGTTGGCCTCTATTTTAGTGGCTCATTTCGCTCTTCTCTTAAGATAGAGCTGTTGTTACCCTCACTAGTCTATGATTAGGTCCTTGGTTTCGCTGTGCGTATTACATTTGTTTTATTATGTCTTTTACGTGTATGTCCTGTTTCATGCCTACATATCTGCATAATATGTTTTGCATACCCCAGTAGGGGCTTTCCATGTCTACTTCCTGTTCCTGTGCTTTCAGAAGTTCAATATGTGTACTTCAGTTTATTTGCTATATTCCACATGTGGAGTGTTAATCTTGATAAAGGTGTTTGGTACAAATTGCGTGCACTTGTCGCTAGTTGTGAGTGCACCACGAATGCCATCGCTTTTCTTTACTCTTGTCATTGTTATGTGCAAGTATAGCAACAAGTCACCGTTAACACATATTTCATGTCATTTATTGTGTACACTGCATAATTATCATGTATAATTGAGACAGTCCTGCATTTTAATAAAATGTTGAATAAATGTCATGTTTTGTGCCCTTCATTCAGTTTTTTTGCATAGAATCAACTGTACTTGAACTTTGGTGTTTATTAATAAAGGGACATTATGGAATGTGGTTTCCTAATGAATACCAGGCCCTTTTGTTCGCTCGACATATTGCATGCTATTATGATGGCATATGCATAAACATATCATGCAATGAACATCCCAAGTATACGTGTGTACTCAATGCTGCCTTCCCAGACGCAGTCATTCTTATGTATTCATGCTAGGGAAGACCGAGGTGTGATGGATGTTGAGTGGCCTAGAGCCAGTCTGTAAGTGTGAAACATTATTTTAAGAGAGATGTATTCTGCTTAAACAACGGAAACAATCATATGTGCAAAGAAGGAACTTCATGTAACACTGGACACAAACGCCATGGACCTCACCAGAACACAGAGGAGAAACATTATGCACATTATCGCACTTCCCCAACCTCTGTCCTTGTGAAATTCGAGCTGTTCGTACCTCATAATAATAACCAAGTAGCTTGAGATGCGTTATTCTTTATGGAGCAAGCTATGCTTACTCATTTTTATTGACTGTATTTTAACACACCTAATAAAGGAATAAAAGCATGGACGAAAACATAGGTAGAAAATTTCATTGGACACATGCTGGACTAACATCTGCAAGTCTCCAATTGGAATATGTTTTACAGCAATCGCAAATTTTAGTATGGTCGGGCTGCATGCACCCTTTGTATGCAGATTTTTAGGTCCTGTCGAGGAGATTAAACTCTCAAACACGTTGGCAGATAGAAGAGAAATGCAGGGAAAAAGGACAAAGTTCAGTCTTCATATATGTTTTATTTGTTGGGTTGCGGATTCAGCTGCTAGAGAGAGATGCTAAAAGCACTATGCATGCGCAAACGCTACCTTTTTTTGTATTCTTCAGATAGTATTTTGTTTGTTTACCGCCTGTCTTACGTAATACTTCTATGGGCTCTATTGCCTCCTCAGCTGCGCTTTCTTTTTTTTCCAATATTGACACGTGCGGTTCTTTTGGTTTACGAAGGAAGACGCTATCACTTTCTGTTAAGCGCAATGCAGGCCGCGTTTATCTTGTATGCCACTCTGGAACGCGTTATGACGCGTGTATAAAAGACTGACACGTGCGGTTCTTTTGGTTTACGAAGGAAGACGCTATCACTTTCTGTTAAGTGCAACGCAGGCCGCGTTTATCTTGTATGCCACTCTGGAACGCGTTACGACGCGTGTATAAAAAGCCGGCGCAGTGCGCCACTGGGGGTCTTTTTTTTTTCCGTCGGCCGACGACTGTTCACGCCGCTGTTGCTGTGAGTTGTGTTTGGCCCTGTTTTGCTGGGCACAAGTTCGCCCAATAAACAGTTCGCCTGACACCGCCCTGACTCCTGCGTGCTTCCTCTCAAGTGCTGCGTGTATCACAACCTCGTGACATCTGGTGGAGGTGAGCGTCTAAATAAGACCATCGCCGACATGCTGGCCATGTACGTGGACGCCGAGCACAAGACGTGGGACGCCATACTCCCGTATGTAACCTTCGCGTACAACACGGCCGTGCAGGAAACGACGCAGTTTGCTCCATACAAGCTCGTCTACGGACGGAGTCCAACAACGACGCTTGACGCCATGCTACCGGTCGGCACCGACGAAGAAGACCTCGACGTCGACAGCTACCTGGATCGCGCTGAAGAAGCTCGACAGCTAGCCCGCCTGCGTATCAAGAGCCAACAGACGGTCGACAGGCGCCACTACAGCCTTCGACGACACCCCACCGAATACCAACCCGGCGACCTTGTCTGGGTCTGGACGCCGATACGACGACGGGGATTGTCTGAGAAGCTCCTGCGACGCTACTTTGGACCCTACAAGGTAGTCCGACGTCGTGGTGAACTGGACTATGAGGTCGTGCCCGATGGCTTAACGTCATCCCAACGACGCCGTGCACGACCCGAAGTCGTACACGTGGTGCGACTTAAACCTTATTACGCGCGCTGATTAGCTGTGACGCATTGTTAATGTAATTTATTCCATGTACTCTCTCTTATGTTCTGTCTTTAGCATCGGGACGATGCTTTTTCAGAGGGGGGTAGTGACACGTGCGGTTCTTTTGGTTTACGAAGGAAGACGCTATCACTTTCTGTTAAGCGCAACGCAGGCCGCGTTTATCTTGTATGCCACTCTGGAACGCGTTATGACGCGTGTATAAAAGACTGACACGTGCGGTTCTTTTGGTTTACGAAGGAAGACGCTATCACTTTCTGTTAAGCGCAACGCAGGCCGCGTTTATCTTGTATGCCACTCTGGAACGCGTTACGACGCGTGTATAAAAAACCGGCGCAGTGCGCCACTGGGGTCTTTTTTTTTCCGTCGGCCGACGACTGTTCACGCCGCTGTTGCTGTGAGTTGTGTTTGGCCCTGTTTTGCTGGGCACAAGTTCGCCCAATAAACAGTTCGCCTGACACCGCCCTGACTCCTGCGTGCTTCCCCTCGAGTGCTGCGTGTATCACAACCTCGTGACAATATGACCGAACTCACCCAGTTTTACACTAGTTTACATATCAATATACCTCCTATGCGGACTGTAACAAGCCACGTCTGTCAATATACGCGCACGATGTGCAGTAGTTGTTTGAATTACTGTACATCGAATAATGCGAGCAGCATATAACCTCACAGACCAAAGAAAGTATCAGCATGACCATGTGACCTGATTTTGTCAGCACTTGCCAGTAGTATCACAATGCCTAACTCGCCCACGCAGTCGCTTCATGCAATTGACGGTAAACTCGAACTGGTGGTAGGTGGTGGTAAAAAACATTTATTTTAGAACAAGTCTACTAGAGAGTGCCGACGTGGCCCATCGGCGTGCTAGAGTGGCAAGACCCTATTCCGGGACGCCAGTGGAGCTGGAAGCTGCTCGGGCGCGCTCCACCAAGGAGCGTTGTGCAGCCAAGGTAGAGCAGCCGAGCAGGTGCTCCTCCCAAGCCTCTCTAGTTAGGATAGCAAAAGGGGATGAGAAAGGGACGGGATTAACTGGGCACGATGCTACGACGTGATATGTGTCGGCGAGGACATGACAGGTTGAGCAGGTGCCATTGATTTCCGGCAAAAAGTGCCTGGCGACCGCCGGACTGATAAAGTTGTTCGTCTGCAGGCGGCGTAGCAGTCGTTCGTCTGCTTTCTCCAAACCACGTGCGGGGTCCGGGTAGAGGCGGCGCGAAGCCCGGTAATAAGCCGAAATTTCGCAAAAGCGCATCAGGTTGGTATTGCCAGATTCCGTCTCGGGACATGGAGGGGCAACGGCCCGGACAGGAGAAGCGTGGGCAGCGGCATTTGCCGCCTCGTTGCCGGGCAGGCCCGAGTGGCCTGGGGTCCAGACTATACGAATGGGATGAGGGTTAAAGCGCCAAGAGGCTGCCTGTAGTAGGATAGCCACCAGCGGGGCAATGGAACCCCAAAGGTACTGAGAACAGGCCGAGCGCGAGTCCGTCAGGATGGTGCGTGAGGCAGGGTGAGAGGCGGCCAAAGCTATGGCAACCTCTTCAGCGTGCGTTACTGTGTCTGCTCGAAAGGAGAGGCCATCGACGTGTTTGCCCTCTGTAATCACGGCAGCCGTGAAGTGGCCCGAGGGGGAGAGACCCGAGACGTCCACGTAGAAAACACCGGGACGATCGGAGTGTTGCGTATGAAGGGCCGCGGCGCGTGCTAGTCTACGGCCAGGATGGAGGTCAGGTATCATATTACGGGGTAGAGGTTCCACCAATAGCTTTTGACGCCAGAGCTCTGGTACCAGCTGCAGAGGGTCTTGGTCAGATATAGGGTTAAGGCCAAGTCTGTGTAAAAGACGGCGCCCTGAAGGCGTCTGCGACAGTCGATTGATTTGGTTAACGCGATGAGCTTCACGCATCTCTGCAAAGGTGTTGTGTACCCCCAGAGCCGCGAATTAGCAGTTGGAAGTTGCAATAGGTAGGTCCAGAGCGCGTTTGTATACTGAACGAAGAAGGGCGTCCAGCTGGTGCTCGTTTCGACTACACTGGCGGAGGTAAGGAAAGGCGTAGAGGACGCGACTGGTCACAAACGCGTGGGCCAATCGGAGGGACGGAGACCCGCGGAGGCCGCCGCGCTTGGTAGAAAGTCGCCGTATCAAGCGGCTCACCTGTTCGCTGGTGCGTCTGAGGCCTGCTATTGTGCCCTTTGGATCCAAGGACGATGTGAGGTGAAGGCCAAGAACCCGAATATTTTGCACTGACAGGACGGGCCCGGACGGAAGAAAAATTTGAGGCGGCGGTAGCGGAGAGACTGAAAGAAGAGCCGATTTAGCTGGAGAGCACTCCAGGCCGCATGAACCAGCGTAGGTGTCCACCAGAAGGGCAACCTTTTGCAGGCGTTCTTCGATTTGCGCTAAGCAGCCGGTGTTGGTCCAGATTGTGATATCGTCTGCATATAGTGCATGCTGTATTCCCTCGACCTCGCTTAGAAGAGAGGGGAGGTTCATCATCGCCAGGTTAAAAAGCAGAGGAGACAGGACTGCCCCTTGAGGTGTACCCCGCGTGCCTAATAAGTAAGGGCCGTGTTCGGTAGAATTAAGGTGAATGAAGGCGGTGCAATGTGATAGAAAGGCGCGAATGTAGTTGAAAGTCTTCTGCCCGCAGTTTGTGGCAGACAGGTTAGTGAGTATAGTGCTGTGTTTGACGTTGTCGAACGCCCCGCGGAGATCGAGAGTGAGCACGGCTTTATCGTTATGGCGCATAGTAGTCGGCTCTATAATATCGTGTTGAAGCTGGAGCAGGACGTCCTGCGCCGACAGATGCGGGCGAAAGCCAAACATCGTGTCGGCAAAGGTCCTCCTAGCCTCCAAGTAGGCGGTAAGGCGTTCGCGAACCATGGTTTCCATGAGTTTGCCTGCGCAAGACGTAAGTGAGATGGGTCTCGGTGCCTCAATACCAATGGACTTTGCCGATTTGAGTATGAATGTCTCGACCGATGTGGTCCATTCCGGTCGAAGCGGAGAGCCATCCCATATCGAATTTATAAGGGGGAGTAGCGAGAGGTGTGCTTGGTCGGGAAGATTTGCCAGGAGCGATACTGTGATTCCGTCGCGTCCAGAGACCGTGCCCCGTCGCATCTTTGTAAGTGCAAATTGTAAATCGGAAAGCGTGTATGGGGCGTCGAGGTCGGTGTTAGGGGCGCCGGAATACGTATATGCTGGGCCTGCGGGATCAAGTTTGCGGCAGATGTAGCGGTCACAAAGTTCTCGCGCGAGTTCATCCGTAGTGCCCTTAAAGGCATCCAGAGCACGGTGGAGCTGGCGTTGCGTTTTTCTCTTGGTGGTGTAGGGATCGAGAAGGCTTTTAAAGAGTCGCCACGCACTCTAAGAGCTCATCTGGTTTGCAGCCTTTGAACAGGTGTCTGCCCAGTCAGCATCGGAAAGTTGTGCAGAGTATGCAGCCGCCTCTGCAGTGAGCGACTCATTGCGAGCGCGAAGTTTCCGATTAAGTTTGTTGCGTTTCCATCGCCTTACGAGCCCGCGGCGAGCGTGCCAAAGATGTAGGAGGTGTGGATCGATTGCAGGAGCCAAATTAGAGGTTGCAAGGGTGCGAGTGTTTGCTTGTTTCATATGGAGGGCGTATGATGCCCACGCTGCACAATCGGTCGAGGAGAGGACGGTGGGGAATGGTTGCATTCTGAACTGAGTCCAATCGGTGAGACGGGCTTGGCCCCAGTGTTGGCACATTTTCTGCCGCGGTGTGAACGAAATGCAGAGTAAAAAGTGATCGCTGCCTAGAATTTCGCTTAAACTTTCCCATGTAGCATCGCGGATGTGACAGGTGAGGAAGAGGTCGGGGCATGTGTCTCGCATGACCGAGTTGCCGGAACGTGTGGGTTGTGCCGGATCGGTAAGAAGCGTCAGGCTCAGAGAGAAAATCAGCTCCTTGAGCTCTCTGCCCCGGGCCTTCTCGTAGTCGCAACCCCAGTGAGGGCTGGGGGCATTAAAGTTCCCGACAATCAGCAGTGGTTGTCGGGCCGCTATACGCAGCGCCCGATGGAAGAGATGCGCCAACGAAGCCCTCGCAAAGTGAGGGGGACAGTACACGTTTAAGATATGTATTGATGGTTGGCCCCTCCGCTGAGACAGCACTGATATCATGCAGTAGTCGTAAGAAAGATCCAGATCGAGGTCAATCTGCATCGCCGTGTAAGCTTCATGCACGAGGAGGCATGTGGTGGTGCCGCCTACATAGGAGCAGTATCCAGAAAGGGATGGAGCAGGGCCAGATTCTTGGAGCGCCAAGACGGCCAGCTGAGAGCCAGGTGAGCTGAGGAAAAGGTAAAGATGTGAACGCTTTCGCCTGTTTCCGAAGCCTCCAGGGTTTCACTGTATGATCTCGAATTTAGACGCAATGTTTGAACGGGACGTACGATGGGTAGCCATCGTGACTGTCTTAGGTTTTATATTTGGTCCTCCATGTCCCACTCGGAATCCTCAGAGGCAGGGAGGGGCACGGAGGCCGGATTGTCCGACGGCGGGGTGGTGGTAGCCACCTTACGACGACGCCGTGGAGCTGTACCCTCACTGCTCGCCGAGCAGGAGCGGGAACGCGATGCCTTGGGTTGAAACTGGGTGATTGCCCTGGCTTGAATAGCCTGGCTAACCTCTACTACTATGCATTGGACCGAGAAGCTGGTGAGGAGGTGAATAATCGAAGCTTCGACGCGCGTGAGGCGTTCCTCTATGCGCGGGGCGCGCTCTTCGCTAGGGAGAGTTTTCTTAGCGGGCAAGAGAACCTGAGGTGCCCCAGGAGCCTCAAGAGCTTCTGGAGTAGATGCGGCACCGGTTCCGAGTGCTGGAGTACACATGGCTGCTTGAATCGGCGGTTTAATGGGAGTGGCCTTAGCGCGAGAACTAAGCTTGGACGTAGCTGGCGTAGCCGCCTGGACAGAGGCAATACTGGATGGCCTTGCCGTACACTGTTGTTGGGGTTGAAGTTGCTTATTTAATAGTTCGAGTTGTTTAGTTAAAAGAGAATTTTGCTTTTGAAGTGCCGCAACTTGCTGGCGAAGGGCCGCAAGTTCGGGAGAAGGAGGATCGACAAAAGGGGGTGAGAGAGGCTTAGAAGCAGCATTCCCTGCCCAACTGCTCACCTGAGGTACCACCGCTGGTGCTTCGAGCGGTGGGAATGCCTGAGTGTCGGCGTGGATGGTGGAGCCGAATGAGGCAGGTTGGTGCCGCTGTCTGGCTGTGACGAACATGAGGTGGTCCTTCGAGGAGATGTTGAGGGCTGCTTGCATTTCCGATATTTTCGATATTTTGCCGTGCAGCCACTGGTCCCAGTCTCATGGGCGCCGTGGCAGAGGAGGCACTTAGGGTGGCAGTCGTGGGTATTGAGACCTGCAGGCGCGGGAGTTCCACAATTGGCACACTGGGTTGGAGCGGGTTGAGGACACTGAGGTGGTCGATGACCGATGGTACCGCACTTGGTGCAAACAGGGACCGTTTTCTTGTAGGCGCGGATATACGTCGCCACGCAGTGGTAGAAGAGGAAGCAGGGTAACTTCGTGCCCTCGAAAGTCAGCACCGCCGCCTCGGAATCTCCGAGTTTGCGGACCGCGAGGATAGTACCTCGAGGCCAATGCAGTTCTGACTTTATCTTCTCCGGGCTTTCAGCAGGGTTTATGTTGATGACGCTCTTGCATGTATCCCCTGGTGCCTTGGCGTGGCCCCGAACGGGCAGCTGCTGATCCCCCACTTGCAGCTGGAAGTCCCCTAGGAGTCGCTGTGCCATAGGCAAAGTGGTTGTGCTACAGACCAAGATGTTTTGTTCCCAGATCGGCCACACTTGAATTTGCGTGGTAGTCCAGTCACCGAGGTAGCTGCGCATGGCGTCGCCCGCGCGATCGGATGGGACAAATGTGCGTAGCTCGCAGGGAACGCGAGGTTTCACTACTACGATGTAGTCGTCGCGAGAGAGGCGAAGAGTTTGACGCGGACGCCACTTGCGTTGCTTCGCTGGCTGCGAGGACGGAGCAGAGGTAGGCACACCACCGGAGGGATGGTGTGCCGGCGTTCCTTGCAAGGCTGGGGAATGGTGGCCCGCTTTGGCATCTCGTTGTTTTTGAGACGCAGACTTCGATTTCACTTGCTTGCGTTGCCACAGTCTCACCATGTCGTCGAGGTATTCGTCTTCTGATGGCATAGTGTTTACGGAGGATGAAATCTCCAAGAACAGCACTTGGCTTGAGGTAGGATCGTAGCCCATAACCACGTTAGCGGCCACCATCGCCGGGCTGAGAGCCCTTAGCGAGGCGGCGTTGTAGCCGGGAGTGAAGGACGTCCCTCAAGTTGTCAGAACTGGACCCACCTGGACGAAGGTGTTCTCTAGGCGAAGCGGAAAACTTGGCGGTGACGATAAACCCAAGTTTCAGGGGTACCAAGGTGGATGTCCGCTGAAATAGCAGAAAATCTACGGAGGCGATGTGGAGTGCGCCCGTCACCATCGCGCGCTCGCAGCGCCCCCCCCCCCTCGAACTGGTCGGCCCCGCGCCGACAACGTATATCTGACTCTTTCCTTCGGCTGTGCACGGCACTGTATTAAGTATTGCTGCCACGACCTTTTAAAGCTTTCGGTACCGACGGTCCAAGAAGAGCGTGCCAAAGTCATAGTGGCTTTCGTAGTTTTTAGGGGCGAAGCTCCTTAGGGCGTGGGCTGTGCGTCCCCTGTAGCCTGTATGTAGCCACCTCTAGTTTAGTTCTTGCAGTGTTCACTAGATGGCGGTACCGTCCCGTGTATGTAGCCACCTCTAGTTTAGTTCTTGTAGTGTTCACTAGATGGCGGTACCGTCTCCTGTATGTAGCCACCTCTCGTTTCGTTCTTGTAGTGTTTACTAGATGGTGGTACTTGTAGCTGATGATGAAAAGATGCAAGATGTTATAAACTAGAAAGCGGTACTTGTAGTTGATGAAAGACGCGAGATCTTATAAAATAGGAATGATGTCACATATGGCACGTGTCATTGGTTGAAGGCAATCGTTCGATTTAGTGCGGCGACGTACGCTAGGGGGAGCGATGTAATAAAATCGAGTGGGCAAAATGTACAGAGGATTCATGGTTTACCAGGTTTACCTCCGGAGCTTCGCCCACTCATCATCATTCACTTCGTGGATATGGCGGAATTTTTTCTACAGTAGAAAGGTTGGCTTCTTCGCACAAAACGCTTGCGTTGAAAACGCAGAACGATTCATTGCCTGTTTTTAGAGGGGTAGCTAGCTTTCTATTCCTTTGAATCGACCAACGAACGAACGAGTAATGTCACCACACTAACAATACAAAGAACTGTTCAGCGACGAATGAAATGCAAAGGAAGTGTACCGAATACGAAATACTGGCAACGCCGCACACACGCTAGGGCAGCGATGAAGAATCTCGGAACGATGGCCGCCGTAGACTTTGCTTCTGTGAAGCGAGCGCGTGCTCCCCGAACAGACGCCACCGGTGTACCCTTTCAGCATACCCGAGGCACGGCCGCTCAATGAAAAACGCCCAGTACGCCCGCGTGCTTTTGCATTCGTAGTTTCCTGGTGGACACTCTAGAGGCGCTGCTGTGGCTGCTGGGAAAGGAGGTAGAGGCGAAGGGGTGCGGTTGGTGCTACTTTAGTTTATTTTTCAGGGACTTTAAGCGAGCACTCACTTGGACACCGCCACAAACAGCGCGGAGCTGAATTGAAGCTAGCGCCGAAGAAGTAGACAGTAATGCGACCCTTTTCCACAAACTCGAGCGAGTGCAGCGCGCAAACGCGAGTCCGCCGCCGCAGCCAACGGATGGCGCCGAGCTGCTTGCGACCGACTGACGTGAAAGCCAACTGTAATGGCGACCAATTTTCAGTGAATTCCGACCCTAGAGAAAGCACCGCCAGCCCGTGCTGGTGCACATACAGCGCGCGACATAAAACAACCAAGCTCTTTACGAGAACCCACAACGTGTTTCCGACGACTCCTAACACAGCGACGAGGTCTCATCTCAATATCACCACCCCGGAGCTCATCGAGGCGGCGAAGCGTACGGGAGGCTGACTGCAATGGCGGCCAATTTCCAGGTGTTCGCAAAGCACAGGCGTACTGCAGACGCCGAAGCTGACCTTCGCAATGCATTTCGTGCGTGTGATACACAACACGACTGAGCCCGTTGCCGTTAAGCGCGATCCGTATCGCATACGCAATAAGTAGGGTAAAATAAAGAATGATAACCTACTTACCTTAGAACCCAGCGCTGTTTTCTGCCCTGAGTTGGACTGAAGTATTTATCCGATAGGCATGTTGTCTTCTCGGCCGCCATATCGTCCTTCCATTTGTTGCTGTTGTGTGTTGGTCGTGAGTGTCTTGAAGCCAGAGATATACAGCACGGCGTGGTGACGTGTCGAGACTTCCTGCCGACTTCATGGGTGACGCGAAACGCAAAAACAGCAGCCCACGCTCATGCTAGCATACACACAAGCACCACGCCGTAGTTCTTAGATCGTCGAATACAGGCGGCCGTGATCGAGCACTCCGAGCGCGACGCAACGTGAACCGTCGCTGCCAAAATACGGGGAAAGACTGAGCTAGCAGAGGAGGAGAAGGAGGGTTGATCACTTTGGAACGCTTTTCGCGCTGGCTGCGATCCCTGGGCGGTTCATTCCTGGGGAGCTTGTTTGGAGACAAAGTGGTCTTGTGGCACACTTTCGTCTGTGGTTGCTCATCAACGGTCTAAAAGTTCATCGCGGTCGCCTATTGGGCTCCGTTACTCCTTTTTCGGGCAATTTTGCCTTAGAGTGTAGCTAGATACACTAACACAGTGAATTTATATCTGAGAAAGATATGTGCAAGGGCAAGCCTTTCAAGACCCCAAATTTCCAGTCTACAAAAAGCCTGCTGTAGGCAGGCTTCATCTTAACATGTATGCAAGCAGCCGTGGAGAATATTTTATCTGTCTATTTTATTATTACTGTGTGGTTGTGAAAATAGCATGGGAACCTTTACACTTTGAAGTGAGCAAGCAGTAGGTAAAACAAACTGTGTATTCATTATGATGCATCACCACAATCATGTTTTAAAAAGTGCTTTCAGACTAAACACACAAGAAACAAATCTACTAAAACGGGGCCTACATGCTTGCATGATGCAAGGCAACAGCCACAACAAACCCTACAACTGGCAAGAATTTGGAAGTGGAACCAATAGGAACCATTGAGCCAGAAAAACAGCCGTTTCACAGAGCCCTTACTCTCGGGGAACATAAAAAGCAATGCAATGATTTGAGAAAAAGATGCAAACAGAAAAATCAGTAACTGGATATAGTAATAAAGTAAAATGATGGTGGAAAGTGAGAGAGATAGAGATGGTATGAAGATAAGCAGGGAGGTTCACCGGAAAGCAAGGATCTGGTTTGCTAACCTGCACTTGGGAAGGGAGACAGAATGGTCAGTAAAACGGAATGAGAAATAAAAAGAGAGCGGGAGGAAGCGCAAACACACACATGCTAGAATGTCGCAAACGTTCGGCGGGGCGGGTCGATCGCCGAAATTTTAGGAGGACGGTCGAAGTCGCAATATATATAAAGACATGCTTAGCTTTCAGACAAAAAAGGGTGCCCATCCTGGTTCGAAACTGCCTTGACAACTGCTTGCAGCACTCAAGTATCTGGTAGTGCCTGTGACTGATGAAAATTCACTGGGCCAGCTATTTCACGTGCTCTGCTCTTGCAGCTTTGTTGGGAACTCGCATCGTCGAGAAAGCATTTTATGGCGTGTAAGTGAAGTTCGGCCAAAAATTAAGCAATCGTAAAAAGTGTGTTACTCTGTCATTGCCAAAGCTATCATTCACGGCTTACACAGCAAACACCAGGCCTGCAGAATACACTGTCTGCAAGCAAATATGAACATCGCATTGCACTGTGATGAAATGCCACACTAATACAGAAGGACGATCACTCACAACAAACACAGTAGACACCAACATAGAGAAAGCACGCCTGCTGAAAACACTGTTGTTGATGAGAAAATCTAAACCACGAATTGCAGTATCGTGAAATGGCTCAGTAATCTGGAAACAATATCACCTACAGCAAATCTGGTAAACGCGAACAAGGAGATGCCAATCCAGCACAACACACTATGCAGCACAATAATAACACCAGACCACTGCAGTCCTCTTGCCATTTGTCCAAGGTCTTGCTTCAGCTTCACTTTGACTGTAATGTTTACGCCCGCTAAAAAAAATGCACCTACCGATGGGGATTCCCTTGCTCGAGTAGGTCGAGCGAGAAGACACACAACTGGGGCAAAGCTGCTAATGAGATGCTATTCTTTCCTCACATGAATTCATGCACCTTTCTATGTAGTAGATCAAGTTAATGCAGCGGTCTCGGTGACTGATACATTTGGTCAACTGCAGCGTTTTTCTAGTTGGTCACAGCACAAACGGCTGAGGCATATGTCACAGGTGTGCTCCTTTCTCTTTAACATGCTACCGTGCACTTCAATTCTTTAAGTTCTGGCCGTTACTGGTCCCACAGCACCACCTGTTTCCTATAGAATTCAAGTCGTGAACGGTTGCAGTTTTAATGGAGTCTTCTTTCTTCAGTAAAGGAAGTATGGTGAATGCAGCGCATCGAAAGTTTGCTATTACGTTTCCTCTCAGCTTGTTTGTCAAGCTTTCGCGCCATGCTTAAAATGGTGTGGTGTGCAAGCTTCATCGGAACACTTGAAAGCACTGCCATCCGCAGTAAGTCTTGGAGCACTCGCACGACGAGTATACGCACGCCCGAAGGCAGGTAATCCACTGCCTCATGCACGAAACACAACACATCACGGCACTGATGAGCGATTCGCTTGACACCACGCCCGCCTGTCCCAGCACCGCAGTAGCCGTTGCCGAACCGTTACAAAACAGCTACGTAGTGAACGCGCACCGTCACTGTTGAAAGAACGCGGCGGTGGCAGCCAAATTGATCGATAAACGCTGTCAAAGCGAGATGGGCTCCGCCATGGACGCGATGTTGGCGCAGAAACTTCACTCGAGGGACGATTCAAGGTAGCTCGATCGCTTCCGTGAGAATCTCGAGGAAACGCTGGAGATTTTCTCAAGTGAAGGAAGCGTTTCAAGTGAAGGGCGGTTTGTGGATGGTAAAGTGCCACTCAAGGAGCGTTTCGAGTGAAGGGTCGAGTCAAGGAGCGTTTGTGAATACGGGGGTAAGGCCCGTATTCACAAACGCTCCTTCACTCAAGGGCTCCCCTCGACTTGACGAAGTCAAGGTGTAGCGTGCTCCCCCACTCAAGGTGCCGCTGCGTTTCATGAAGGCTCCTCCACACTTCCTTCGCCCTGGGAGGCCTCGGAAATGCTCCCTTCACTTGAGTGAACTGCATGGGTCGAGAAAAGCACCTGATAACGAGAGTATTCACAATTGTGGTTAAGAAATGCCTATCTCTGTATAATAAATGAACGCTTTTCTTACTCATTCTTTTTTATAAATTGACACATCAGCAAAATGCATGCATTTTCCCCCGTATTCACAAACGTTCCTCAACTCAACCCTTCACTCGAAACGCTCCTTGAGTGGCGTTTTCCCATTCACAAACCGCCCTTCATTTGAAACACTTCCTTCACTTGTGAAAATATTGAGCGTTTCCTCGAGATTGTCAAGGAAGCGATCGAGCTACCTTGAATCGTCCCTCAAGTGAAGTTGCTGCGCTCACATCGCGTCCATGGCGGTGCCCGTATCGTTTTGACAGCGTTTATCGATCAATTTGGCTGCCACTGTAAGTCTGCTAGTGAAGGGTGGGTTCATTAAGCAGCATGTTTGTTGTCGACAGAGTAGGTATGGTAACCTGTCAGCAGTTAGACGAGCTTCTCTTTTTGTTCCTGCGTGATGTACATGCATAAGTAGCACCACGTTTTTGCAGATGTCTGGACGACTAACACATTTGGTAAACAGCGGTGTTTTTCTAGTTGGTCACAACACAACAAAGGCTTAGCTGCATTCATCGAACTGTCAACTATTAAATTAGACTGAGGCTGATTTGAGCTGGAAGTCGTGTGTGAGCTGCCACTGCTTAGTGAACTTGGCGAGCTCTGTACATGAAAATTGTGGAATATTGTCGCTAGTTCACGCAAATGGTGATTCATACCTGCGGAGGTCTGTTGTCTGATCATCTTGTCGAGCTGTTGCTCATTGTTATATTCATGCACTTCTAAGATTGAGGCAGGGGGGGATGAGCCGAGATGTTATTGAGCTTGCCTCTTTATGCTGCGAAGGGGGCAGCGGGTATAGCCTTTGTTGCGTGTCAGCGTAGATTGTGCATGAAATGTCCATTTGTGGTTGCGGAGTCACTTCAATTGGAGGACCGAAATCTAAACTGTTGTAGATAAGGGCAAGAGACCTGCCGGCTACGGAAAGTAAATTTGGTAGCAATCTGGCAACAGCCACCTCAAAGTCTGGCAACTGACTTATGCAACGCCAAACAGAACTCTGCTGGGTCGGAGTATCACTGTCCATTCGATAGATGCAGTTTCTTCACTAGAAACGATAAAACGAAGCTGAAATCATATTGTGAACAGCATTCAGTTCGCCCACAAATCACCGATCATGCACTTACGTGCTCAGATGCCTCTGCTGTGGATGTTATTTCATGTAGGAAGATCCGCATCAAGTGAGCTCACTGATGATTCTTAGCTGTTGTGTGGAGGTAATCTGCTTTTTTCATGAGAGGTTGTCGTTGTCAGTCCCACTTGAATGACTACACACGCTTGACTAAGCTACCTAATTTGACGTTTCTGACCGAGAATGCAGAGCGAAATCACACGAAAATAAGATTCTCCATGCCACTGTGTTACGATGATGATGACGATAATAGTGGGTCGAAATCGAAATTGTACAAGCTTCGATTTCAACTCCATTTTTAAAGTGGTTTTGTAACAGTAAAAAAAGACAAGTAAGGCAGCATAAAAAACGCGAGACCAAAAGTTGTTTGCAAAGGACTGAATTACAGTAACATATCCGCTGGACAACGCTATGACTTGTACAGTGCAACTGAAGTTTCAATACGCACTCATCACCTGCTTGTTTTTGCATCATCATGATGCGTTTTTTATGATGGTTTCTATGTTGCGCTCATCAAATGTCACTAAAACATAAATGCAGTCACGATTAAAAGTAATATTACGATTTGCGCGAAGAATATATAAAAGTACCTAGTTATAACAGAAGAAATAGCCTTTAAGATTGGCACTGGCTTTAGTTGTCTTGGAGGCTATATATTGTCAACATCGGGCCGCGTCTGGCATCATGGGCTATAATAGTCACGTGATAGTTTCGCGCTCAAATAATGGAGGTTTCCGCCGTGGTCTCTTCATCAGTAGTTAACAATGTAAAAATTTAGCTTATATAGAGTCTGCGTGGCTGCATTTATCGGCGTTGTGTTCTGCGGTGTCCCCTCCTGTCCGTGTACCAGTAAGCAAGGCGTTCGGCGGCGGCAATGGTTTACACCTGACCACTCTTCACGCTGCATGATCGAGTGAGTAGCAAGCTTGGCAGTCTTCTCTTTTGTAGCCCTGTTTGCCATCGCTTGTTTCGTCACACTAATTGTGACTAAGTCACGTTCACTGCCGGTGTCACACGGCCACTTTCGATCGTGATTTGGTTCAAGAATGGCGGTTTGACTCTTGTTTCGGGCAAACTTGATCCAGATGAATTTGCACCGCTTAGCAACGATCATTGTTGATCGCGATCAAGAACTTAGACCCGTCGTCGTTCTGTTCTCGTGCTATAACTATCGTCATGTCATACCAACTACCCCAAACTGACAGACTTCCAAATCAACCCTTTTGATACGCAAAAGTGCTCGTGTGACACCGATGCAATCTTCTGTATGCAACCCAAAATCAAAAATCTGTCATTTTTGCGTACATTCAACTCCAATATCTTGATTTAGGTAGTGTATACGATGTATGCACAAAATAAAGTAAAAATAATGTCAACTATTCTATTCTCAGAATGATTGTTAGGTTGCTTTGTGTGATTATGGCTAAAAAAAATTGGCGCTCTGAATGAGTGGCAGCCCTTTGTTCGTTTAAACAACGGTTTCACCATGTTTCCCCAGGCAATCAGTTATGCCATTACCTCTTCCGTCACGTCTGTTTCACGTCCTTCTGCGTTTGGCTCAAGTCAGCGTTACTATATTTGAAGAAGTTCCTTTGTTTTATAGTATTATTATAATTTTACTTCAAATATTCTTTGAAGCGAACAAGTATGATTCTATTATGGCAGTTGAAACAACCGCAGCCTGTAAAGCCTATCCCTATCAACGTGGTAATTTGCGGCACAACTATTCATTTGCTTTAACAGCTTGTAAATAATTAAAAAGTGAATAAATCAATGCAACTTTGTTAAGAATTATGTAACCAATCTTGACACTCGAATGCTAACCAATAAAATGTTGACCATAACCTAAATGACCTAATGTTTAAAAATTACCAGAGTGGAATAACCCCCTGATAAAGAGTATACTTGAACATTTTACAATCTCACTTATAGATTCGGATATGCCCTGTCACTGTTGTTTGTATGCTATAAAGGTTTCATGGAGTCTATCCTTAAGACAGCGTCCCATGTGACCCATGTAGCTCCTGCCGCATGTCAGTGATTGTATATATCATGCCTTTAACACAGGCTACATACTTCTGCCTGTGATGAGTGTGGCAGTGTTTCTTTCCTTTCATCTGATCGATGAATCTGCATAGGTCACAAATTTTCGGGGGCCATAAACACTACTTCAACTCAAGCACTTTCTCCATATTTTCTAGTAGAGTTTGTGAGAAACACTCTGCATACTAAGTGCGACAACCGTCTTCTTTTCTCACAGCCTTTCAGATGATCTGTAGCTCCTTTCTACGTATGGGATACCTCGCATGCCTAAACAAATCTTCAGCTAGAGGCAACTCGTCTTGAGTTGAACCTGGAATACAAAGCCTACACTTACTTGGAAATTGCTTTTACCACCTTGTGGTAAAGTGATCCACACAGAGCACTCTGCAAGACCCTGTGCATGGCCGCCCTCTTGGCTCTTTTTGTGTGCCCCAATGAGAAAGGCAGCAGTGGCTTCCATGGACGAAACTTGTACCGCCAACTTGTGCACCATTTTATAAAAAAGCTGTGTTAAGCGCAGAGATTCAATTGTGAAACATTCGGGAATCTCATGTGTTGCCACAAGATGCTGGAGCTTTTGCTGCAAAACCTTCATACTGGGCTTGACAACCTACTTGCAGTCCACAGATTCTACCAAATTAAACAGTAAAAAATTATGCACATAGCAAGAGGTTGTACAGCACTGAAATCTAGCATTCTGTTATTATTGTTCCTTTATATACTGGTCAAGTGCAGGTCTCTAAGAATTGATGCAGCGCTCGATTATATACAAATGCCCTGCCGTTACAAATACCCCGCTATGACCTAGCCAGGAAAGGTAGACTCAAGTAACAGCGTGAGAAACACTTTCCAACACCTGCCAGTGACATTCAACACTTTTCAGGGCAGGATACTGCTCAAAGAAATTCCGTAGCATCCTCGACGCACAGCAGTAGATCCTTTCCGCTGGCAGGCTGTTTATATTTGCTTTATCATTGCATTGATTTTTACTGACTTGTACTTGGCTTGTGCTGAAAAAAAGTATTAATAAAAGGTTGATGGCTTCTAGTTCTGTAAGATCCTTCTGCTTTGTGGATGATTGGTGTTTCACTGAGGAGAATCAATAGGCCGGAAGTATAATGTCGTGCCCACTTTGAAGCTTTCTCAGGATGTTCTCCGACTTCTGAGATAGCGTAGCTGCTTCTTGAAGGAGGCACGAATAAATTCTTGAACTTAAGGTGGTTTCTCAGAGAATAACACTCATATTAGTGGTATGAACATTGTGCTTGGAAGTCATTGCTGCTTTTGCGTCGCGGTATTCAAAAGTGGCTAAAAGATGGAACATGCACTTGCCTTTTCAGACTGCTCTGTGGCAATCGAGTCATCTCAAAGAAGGTAGATGATGCATTTTCCGTGTAAACCTCCCATTTTAAGATTGTGGGTTTTACTGAAGTAGTGTTCTTGTTGGTAGCTGTAAGTTGTGCTTACGTATGTTATGGATCCTAGGCGTGAAGAGGAGTGGCGGGCCACATCGAAGGCCCCAAAAAAAATGAGGCAACAGTGCACATTGCATGTACAGTGTCTCTCGCAGACTCAAGGAAGTAGGGGGAAAGTGTCGAAGCAAAGGCAGTGTACTTTCTTGCCTGTGCAGATCCACCTCTCGAATGAACTAAATAGGCTGCACCTCTGATCACAGGCAGAACTGCGCAACATGTTTTAAACACATGGTGAACAAAATTCCTTTAGCAAGGGAAAATGAGCCCCTGAAATTTCCTTCTGTTCAGTCATGGCGAGGGTCTTGTTCCTGTAGACCTAATACCTTTAGGTAGTGTAGGAGGGCTTATTGTCAGCTACTAACACGCAGAACGATCACGTGCTATGAATTGTGCCCACTAACACTCCTAGGTTTACGTGCTCGGAAACACTCGATAATGCCGACAAGAGGACAGCTGCCGCTTTAGCTAATTGATAAGAGCGTCGAATGCATTATCCGAAGGTTTTAGGTGTAGTGTTTGCCGGTGGAAAGTTGTGTGTTGGCCCACCTTAAGTTCTGAAGATTTTTATCGTAATTTCTGTACTATAGTAAAAAGCTACTAATAACGTCTCCTATATTTTTCATGGGATGTTTGTCTATTCTCATTGAAGGACTGTATATACATCTGTACTGCTTTGTAATAAATTTCAGTTGGAAGATGGTGCTGCATCTTTGTATCCTTTTTCCCTCCAATTGCATTTGTTCGGAGCAGCTTTTTCAGGCGAGTTAACTTGTGGAATAGATATGCGGGGGCAATATTGTTGTCTACAACATATCAACAAATAATATATGCTGGAAAACACTTGAAATCAACTTTACAGTGCTTGTCATACCATGACTTGCACAACACCCCTTTGGTTTTTGTCTAAATAACCCACTGCCTTCTACGTCATAACCTTGTGTTGGCTTCCACAACCCTTGCATGCGCTCATCTAGCAGACTTCTTCAAATGAAGGGGGGGCCAACTTGCATGGGAGCACAAAGGCTGATGTCCTTGCTTTGGCTGAGCATTTTTATGGGTCATGCATATTTACATCTCAGAGACATTTATGGCTACACCCAGAAAGCCTTCATTGAAGAAAGTTGTCTGTGCTGTGACCACGTCCATGCGGTTTTTTTGTTCATGTAGCCAGCTATGTTCGCGTGAAAACCACACTACGTCCTACCTCACTTCTTTAGCGCCCTCTCAAACCGAAATCGGGACTGAGCACTGTAAAAACTTTTTCTAGGTAACTAACTGTTCCATCCACGATGAGTGTGTGAATAACTACTTATTGTAACAGAAAAAAACGCTATGCAAATATTTTGTGAGAGTGCTCAGGCTGTGTCTATGAAAGACAACGGAGACCTTAAATGCTTCTTTTCTTCTGTGACATGCCGGAGGGTCAGTGGTTCAGACAGGAACCTAACATAATGATACACTCTGTGAGCACCATCGCAGTCTATAAACAGCAGTTCAAAGGTTTCTCGGAATGCTTGCGTGGGTTGATGGGTTAGGCCCATTTTTGAAGTGTGTTTCTTGCAATTAGTACAGGTCAAAGGGTCAGAGAGATAGTAGAGGTGGAGGAGATTGCAAGGTCAACTGACGCATGTGTAAGCATGCCATCGTTGCACCTTTGAGAGAAAGAGCATTCTCTTTTGGTCGGATTTAGAGATATGAGCTGTCAGGCTGCATCTTTTTCGTTTCGTTTATCCTTACATTTTCATTCTTGTGCGTGATTTCATGCTTTTCTTTCTTGTATTTTTCTGTATACAGCTTACCTTTGCTGTAACCAGATGGAGAGGCGAACAAAAAAGTTTTGTTCTTGCAAGGGTTTCGTTATAGGAAAATAACACAGTACTTACTGAAATACGCAAAGATGCATACCATCGGGGAACAAAATTGAGAACAGAGCAGAGAAGGCGTCACTCGTTAAATACTTTATTCTTGGAAAATCTGCGAAATAGATAAACGTAGCAACCATGCGCATGCACATTGCCTCACATGCTAGTAAAAAACATGCCATTACATTGACAACAAGGTAATGATGACAAAAAAGCCGCTAAACAAAACATTAGTCTTAGAAACAAATATTTCCCACCACGCAAAGCAACAGATGTAACACTAACATACCTATCTTCCCTCTTTTTAATGTAGAATGCTTAAATACTTTCACGTGCCAAGGTATCATTTGTTTTTCTAAGGATGGATACACTGGAAAACCTAGCCTCCCATTTGCAGTAACCACAATGTGCTGGCAAATTTGCCGAAAGTTTATTTTTCACAGAATGTTCTTGCTTCCTAGTTCTGTCTTTTATGCACTGGCACATTTGCCTGCACATGGTGGTTTTTGCAAGTGTGATGTTAGGTTTTTCAGTGTATCCTTCGTTGGAAAGAGTAACGACACCTTAGCCCGCAAAATTATGGAAGCATACTACATTAAAAAGAAGAGTGATATGCATGTTAGTATTACATCTGTTGCTCTGCGTGGTGGGGAGCTTATTTCTTCAGTGTTTTTTTTTTGTTTAGTGGCTTTTTTGTCATATTTCTTTTATTGTCAATCTTATCGCGTGTTTTTTGACTAGCATGTGAGGCAATGTGCGTGCGCATGGTTGCTACGCCTATATATTTTGCTGATTACCCGAAAATAAAGTGAGTTACGAGTGACGCCCTTTCTGTTTTGTCCGCAATTTTCTTCCCTGATGGTATGCATCTATTTAGAATTAAGTAAGCATTTACCAACTAGCCCAACAAAATGATTTGCTAAGGTGGTGGTCCCACTCCGGCAGCACCCGATCTGCGTTTGCTCACTGTTTGCTGACGTTCTATGCTCAGCCTATGATGTGAATTGTATTGCATTAGAAAGCTTACATTCTCCACTTTCTAATGACAGTAAGTGTTGTTGCCTAGTGTAAAACGTTTTAGCATAGCACTCAAAACAGTGCGAGCAAAGACAAGTGCTTTTGCAGTACAAGCCTCCGTTGCATTGGAAGTGTGGCAAAACTGTTGAACATAACCAAATGAAAATTCCTGAGCCTCTTCATGAAGCATCATGCAAAACTTCTAAAAAGAAATGTAGCCTGTAAAGCACTCAAAAAGTAACTCAGGCTTCAATCAAATTGAGCAGAAGAATGTAAGTTTATGAGTGATTAACTTTTCTTTCTTTTCGTGTAGAACAACAATATTGAATGGGTTTCAAGGCTACAATATACCTGATGCCCATGCCAAGTTGTTTCGCGTTCTGACGAATAGCTCCTGAATAATACCTGCTTGAATTCACAAACTTATGGATCCACTTGTTCAGGCATTACCGACAAGGTAGAAAACTGTCCAAGATGAAAATCTGAAATTTTCAATATTGAAGCAGCAAGCCTTTCTATGCAGAGAAAATTGTCATAAGTTACTTAAAAAAATGTAAGACAGAGTGAATCTAGCTCATTTTTCTTCTTCCCAGGTTTATGCAAATTCACTTTTTTGTTTTATGGCTAACTCACAATTGTCGCATAATAGCAGGAATATGTCATGTTTTGTAATTACCAGTGCTCACTAACTTTGCGTAGCAGCGCTTGGCTCGAAAAATTTTCAAGAAATAATAATTATTGCAAACAATATTTGGTGGTGGCGTCACCTGTGAAAAGAACCAATAAACTGTCTCGTGTCAGTTCTGACGTTTGTCAAAAGTGATGCCACAAAACATGGCGATTCCGCTGAAACACATATTGGTTATTTCTCCAAATTTCAGACATCACTGTCTAGACCGGCGGGTGAATTTAGTCGCTACGTCTCCAATACACAACGTAACCCCAAGAGGCTGCTGAAAAAAAACAAAGAAACAGACGGAGTGACAGAAACAAAAAAAAGAAAAGAAAGCGTGCCACTTTCCTGACCAAGTGGTTTGGGAATTGTGCCGAGGATTCCAGGACCTGCTTGGCTGCTCACCTTTGTAGCCAGGGGACTGCAGAAGCGTTTCTGAAGTACACAGAGAACTTGACCTTACCTTCTATTTTCGAGACTCGTAGGACATTACCTGAAGGTCTTTACTTTGCGGGGAGGTGAGGAAGGTTTGGCAGTGTTTGTTCCACGTAGGGTAGCATAACGTTGGACCTTTTTCGAGAGACTAGTCTGCACATTTAAAGGGGTGGCGACATGACGTGCGTCGCGTTTTCTTTCTTGGGAGGAGAGGGGAGGTCACAAGGCCAAGCAGCCTCTATAAACGTTGCACAAAGTGGCGACAGTTGGTAACTGAGAGGTAGCTTGAATCGTCTGCAAATCATTCCACAAAAATACTAAGCCCCCGAGATTTCTTTACCAGTGCGTGGCAGATAACTTCAGTGGCTACGGACCCCCAGTTTCTATTTTGGTGACCTTCATAGAGGCGCTTTTCTGACTAGAAAAGGGCCCACTGACAAGTTTGTGGATAGTTTGTGGGCAAGTTGATGGAAAGCAAACTTGCATGTGCGCAGTAACTATATTACAAACTGTGAGTTAATGAGCCATATTTCCTGACCGCAGCAAAAAGTGCGGTTGGCTGCGTGAGCTCTATTGCGTCCCCACCCACGTGGACCAAAACAAACGACAAGTGTTTTGACGCCTTCTGCCGTTTGGAAACGATATTTTCGGTATGCCTACTTCTTGATAAGAAATGTGTTTGCTAGCGTAAAACTTACTCTCAAATTACGGTAACACATGTATTGCGAATGATCATTGTGTCCTTGAAGATCATAGATGTGATGCCATTTGCTTGTTGTAGTGGGCAGTGACTGGTCTAGCAAAGAGGTAGCAGGAATAAAGCTTGAACTGCACAAAATAGACAAGTTGGTCACCATTTACCTCTAGCAAAGCTTAGCTTTGGTAAATAATCTGTTCGATCATGTAGGTCATGTTACATCTTACTTTCTATGCACCTGGCCTTCACTGACCATAGCGGGACATAACGCTATTATTCTCAGCATCGGCCACCAAAGACCCCTAGAAAATGAAATGTTCGCAGAAAACGTAGACGCACCCAGGCGTATTTCCCCGATAAACTTCTTCTAGTGCTCATTGGGTGCAGCCACAAATGTGTGAGCCGCATATTCCCCTGCACCTCCCAAATGACAAATTCAATACCCGGTCTGGTTTTGCAGCTTTCATTCGTTAAGCCAAGGGTCCCAATCAGCTAGCGTGCAGTCCAGACACTCAAGATGTTAAAAGCACAAGGGGGGGGGAGAGGGGGAGGCAATTTCAAGTTTGAAACAAAAGTATCAGAACCTTAAAAAAAGACTGCGTGAGTTTTCGCGATAGCAATATCACATGATTGTGCTGTGAGTACTCACATAGGTGAGCACTAATGAAGCAATCGTTTCGTGTGATCACTTCGTATACTACACTACGGTGCTGTTCTTCTGAAACTGGAATGAAAATATCTGCAGTACCATGTGCACAAACTAATCAGATTCTGACAAGTCTACCGTCGCAATCAAGAAGTTTGGTTACTTATTCACACTGAATTAACTATTCAATCAACAATTAACTATTCACACTGAATTGAATACCGCTTAAGGCATATAAAACAAATACCCACTTTTAGATTAGAAATTTGCGTGAATATGATATCATTGCATTCGTTGTTGAAAGTTCAGCGGGTGCAATTTGCATCTGTTTTACAAATTAATTGCGGTGCGAGTGGAACTCGTTTTATAGCGTAAAGAATTGACTCATAAGTTTCACTAAATCTGAGCACTTCGTTCGCGTATTTAGGTGTGAGACCGCTCTCTCTGTATGAATGTTGTGCTGCTTAACCTCATTTTCCCTCTGTCGGCTCACCATGCTTGCACCACATCATGACCGATGTCATCCTGATCCCCGTTCATACTCTTAAAGGTTTCAAGTAGCTATGTGAGCAAGAAAAAGAAAGTGGCAGCCGATACATCTCTCTAGCGATGCATGAGGCTAGTATGTTTTGACTGGCAGATTCGCTCCGCCATTCATGCCCATGAAATCACCATTTTTTCGCTCATGGCAAGGCATGAAAAGGGGGCTTGGTGTAATGATAGCCACGATGTAGTAAAAGGTAGTTTTGCGGGTAGCTTCGGTATGTAGCGACATAGGTATCAAGCGGACCAAGCACAGCATACGCAGTATATGCGCAGATGGGTCCACTGTTAAAGAGAATGAGCACGTGTCATCCTCTCTGGTGTTTTTTACAAACTGCCACATCTAGTGGCCACGTGATTAAGTAGAGGAAGTGACACTTAACAACCCCTGAAACGGGTTTGCGAACCTCGCCAGCTATCGCTCGTGTCTCTCAACTCACTACATTCGCTTTGTAGGATTCCTAGAACGAATATGAATAACACCGGCAGTGAATAATGCTACCAGCTGGAGAGTAAAGCCCCGAAAAGGGGGCCATCTTAGCAATTCTGTTGAAGGAAAAGTGCACGATGTAAAGCAGAAGTGGAGAAAGGAAAGTAGCAGGACAGGACGTCTGGCATCATGCCGCAGGGACGTCGGACATCATGCACATCAAGGTGCTGCCTCACAAAGACTGGCGTGCAGCTGCGGCCTGCTAGCAACGTTTAAAAAATGCAGGTAAATCTTGAGAAACACTGAAAGTAAATGGTTTATCGAAACAGAAGCTGCTATCAAGTGGATTTTTGCTGCGTTCGTCTTTTTTTCCTGTTTTTGTTGAGTGTGCTTTGAGCTCCGACAGAGGCATTACAGAGTGATGCATATTAGAGTAATTTGAGTGTCAGAAATGCGGTATGTTGTAAACGAAATGTCGTAAAACGCAGGTATTCAGTTGCGTTGCACGAGGCAAAACGTGGCTAACATAAGTTATACCAGTATAGTGAAGGCTAGGTATTTCACGTGAGTTAGCCTTGACTTGTTGTGACTTTGCACCGTAACATTGTATTGAAAGGAATGCTTCTGCGAAGTCACTGATACAGTGCCTTCATGACGAGGAAATACATAAATTTTTAATCCTATACGACAAAGTGTAGAGCAAAAAACTAAGCTTGTCCTATTCTAAAAAACTATGGGAAAGTTTACTTGAGTCAAATGCAAGAAATTGAATCAAGTTTGTTTGGATGCTTTAAATTTAGAAGGAGCAATCTGATGGAGTGAGCTGCACTCGTTGAGTTAACTACTAATGAAAAATTTGGTAGTAAACTGTTGGACTTCTTGAATTAACACAGGTGGTGTAGCCAAATAGAAGAGACGCATAGATAACAATGTCGAAGAAAACAGTTCACTGGCAATAGCATAATTATGGGATAGTAGATTATCGGTAGTGAACGCATGGCTTGAATGCTGAGTGGCAATATTTATTTTGCCTCAAGGGGAATTAGGTACTGAAAGATAAAAAACAAGTCTATAAGTAATTGTTTTCTGTTTGAATAAACAATTTTTTTTCTTTGGAAATGTTTGAACATATGCCAAATTAACATGGAAATAAAACTCTGCTCCTTAGTGATTATAATATGTACTCCGACTTTACACAACAAAATATAACAAATCTACGCAGGCATCTTGCCTTCTAAGTGAGTGGCGTCCTCAGTGTGGACTGGCACCAAACGTGTGGAGGTAACTGAAGTCAGTGATTGTCTCGTATGTGTCTACTCATCCAGATAGAGGCCGTGATTGTTGTTGCACGCTGGCTGGTCACGGCGGTCTAACCACGACTCGAAAAGCTTTCTCTTCTCTCGCAGTTGTTCCTGAGGCAGCGTCTCCGAACTACGAATGTCGAAGGCATGCTCCATTTTCCAGCTGTGTTTGAGGAGTTTTGTCTGAGAATGGGTGGTTTTCGTGATGTCCCTTTTGTGTTTATTAGAACTCCTTGACCACTTCCTGCCAGTTTTGGCAATATAAGTGGTGTCGCAGCCACCACACAGGAACTTGTAAACAACCCCGTTTTGATCATTCGCCATTTTTGCCAATATAGTGGCGTCGCAGCCACCGCACAGGAACTTGCAAACAACCCTGTTTTCATCATTCGCAGAGGTGCTGTCTTTGGGCTTAGAGAGCACGTTTACGAACGTACAGTGGGGCTTCAAATTCTTTTGATTCCCAGTGAAGGAAGTGTTATTCGAACAGAGTCTGAAAAACTTTCAACGTAAAGTACAAGAAACAATGGGTTTTGTGTTTTCTCGCGGCATACTCCTTGTTCGTTTCTGCATGTGTTTCTGGGTGTCATTGATAAACCTGTTCAAATAATGACTTCATTACAATTCACCAACCACGTTTTCTATCTATATGACTGCAAGTGCGGATCAGTGATGTATGCGACACCACATGCATGAGTGAAATAGACTGAAAGCGACTAACAGGGCTCTAAGAGCACAAAGGAGACATTGCAAAAGCCGCAGATGCCACACATTATAAGACCAAACTCGTCGAACACTGCTCGAAGACGGCACATGCCTTCGAATTCAGTTAAGAGACGACGCTTGCTAGGGAAAAAAAGTAGGGCAACAGAAATCTTCTCGAGTCGTGATTCACTAGTGTGACAAGTTGCACGCGAACACAATCGCGGCGGCATACTAAGCGACATACGAAACAAGCAGCAAACTGTGTAACCTCCACTCATTTCGTGCCAGGGCATACTGAGGATGCAAGCTGCATATTTGGCGAAACGTCTATGTAGTTTTTGCTATATTTTGCTGTGTTGAGTGTAAGTCTATATTTTTATTCATGAACTAGCCTGTTTTTCGGAACATTTTTACATCTGCTCCTTAGTTATAACTCTGCTGCATAGTGTGGTGTACCAAAAAACATACTGATAATTTTATTTTGATGTTTTGGTTGAATTTTTTATGTTGTTCTATGTCCATGTACACGTCCCGGAATAAGAAAATGAGCAGCAGAATTTCATCCTACTTTGCTACCAGTGCAACTGATGAGGAGTGACGGAAAGGGATACTACGCTGTGAGAGAGAGAGATAAAGATGCAAGGAAAGGCAGGGAGGTTAACCAGACGCACATCCGGTTTGCTACCCTGCACTGGGGAAGAGATAAAGGGGGAAAACAAGTTGCAGAGAGATAAGAAGGTACACACAATCACGAGCACACTCGGGGAGCACACACAGTCTACAGGCGGTCGCTCAGGTTTGTTGACTTTAGGTAAAGTAGCAGCGCTTTAGTTGCTTTCTGCGCAACTGAGGCAGATGCCCAAGGTACTACAGGTTTTCCCGCTCAATTTAATCCAAGCGCCAGCCAAATTAATCTAGGCGCCAGTCAATTTAATCCAGCCGCCACTGAAATTAATCCAGGTGCCATTCATTTTAATCCAAGTGCCACTGAAATTAATCCAACCGCCAGCCGATTTAATCCAGACGCCAGTGAATTTAATCCTGATGACATTGTGACTTCAAAACGACCCAGAATTTTCGGGAATGCGTGGAGTGAATAGCTTTGGAGTGAATTTAACAGGGAAAAGCCATGAATGAGTCACTAGTGACACAATGCGACTCGCGCGACTTTATCACGCCTATCACCCGCGTAAGCACTATTCACACCTTCGACATGCATATCAAAGGAAAAGCCGTCCACACAGTAATAACTTGATAATTATTAACCAGGCCAATGATCTCATCACGAGTGACTTAGGTGACGTCCTCACGCATATCACCCACGCACGCACTGTCTTAACCTTCCGTCACGCATATCAAATGAAACGTCTTTGAAAGGGCGGGATCTTGATACCTAAAACTCGGCCAAGTCACCTGATAACCAGTTCCTCAGGGGACGTCATCACAAATATCACCCGCACACGTAATTTACTCGCCTACCGACATGCATACCAAACGAAACATCTTTGAGAGAGCGATAACGTGTTACCTATGACTCGGCCAACTGACTTGATCACTTGTGATTTAGGTGACGTCATCACGCCTATCACCCACGCGCGCAATGTCTAACCTGCCATCATGTATACCAAACGAAACGTCTTCGAGAGGCTAATAAATTGAACGCTGTCAATCGGCAGAGTGACGTGATCACTAGTGACTCGTGTGACGTCATCTCGCCTAAGACTCACGCAAGCACTCTATAATGTGCCTTCACGCGTATCAAACAAAACGTCTTTGAAAGGGTAATAACTTGAATGCTGGCACTAGGCCGCGTGACGTCATCACTAGTGACTGGCGTGACGTCATCACGCCTATCACACGCACTAGCGGTGTCCAAACCTGTCTTCATGCATATCAAACGAAATGTCTTTGAGAGAGTAATAACTTGAACGCTGTCACAAGGCCCAGTGACGTAATCACTAGTGACTCGCGTGACGTCATCACGCCTATCACACACGCACGCGGTGTCCAAACCTGTCTTCATGCATATCAAACGAAATGTCTTTGAGAGAGTAATAACTTGAACGCTGTCACAAGGCCCAGTGACGTCATCACTAGTGACTGGCATGACGTCATCACGCCTATCCCACACGCATGTGGTGTCCAAACCTGTCTTCATGCATATCAAACGAAATGTCTTTGAGAGAGTAATAACTTGAACGCTGTCACAAGGCCCAGTGACGTCATCACTAGTGACTGGCGTGACGTCATCACGCCTGACACCCACGCACGCGGTGTCCAAACCTGTCTTCATGCATATCAAACGAAATGTCTTTGAGAGAGTAATAACTTCAACGCTGTCAAAAGGCCCAGTGACGTCATCACTAGTGACTCGCGTGACGTCATCACGCCTATCACACACGCACGCGGTGTCCAAACCTGTCTTCATGCATATCAAACGAAATGTCTGTGAGAGAGTAATAACTTGAATGCTCTCACTAGGCCCAGTGACGTCATCACTAGTGACTCGCGTGACGTCATCACGCCTGACACCCACGCACGCGGTGTCCTAACCTGTCTTCATGCATATCAATCGAAATGTCTTTGAGAGAGTAATAACTTGAACGCTGTCACAAGGCCCAGTGACGTCATCACTAGTGACTGGCGTGACGTCATCATGCCTGACACTCACGCACGCGGTGTCCAAACCTGTCTTCATGCATATCAAACGAAACGTCTGTGAGAGAGTAATAACTTGAATGCTCTCACTAGGCCTAGCGACGTGAATACTAGTGACTCATGTGACGTCATCACGTCTATCACACACGCACGCGCTGTCCTAACCTGTTTTCATGCATATCGAACGAAACGTCTGTGAGAGAGCAATAATGTTATACTTACGACTCAGCCAACCGACTTGATCACTATTGACTCACGTGACGTCATCACGACTAACAGTCATGCAAGCACTCTCTAAAGTGCTTTCATGAATATCAAACGAAACGTCATTGAGAGAACATTAACTTGAAGGCCGTTGCAGGCAGCGTCTGCTAGTAAAAAACTAACTTCTCGCGCTGCACAGCCGTTCACCAGCTAACCGGTATAAGTAGGCACCAGATAGCGCGTTTCGAATTCAGTCAAAGGCGTCTTTACATGGCTTTTGTTTGACGTGACGCTTTTCTTGACTCGTGTAGATGCGATGGAAGCAACAGTACCTTCAAGCAGCAGTGTGGTACAACCCAACAACAGTGTCACATCGCTCGTTGAGGGCAGCGCTTCTCCTTCATTCAATGAATAGAAATAATGAAGTCGAAATGACAATTAAGCATTTTACAAACCATACTCAATTACGCAACATTCAACCGATACTCTCACCTCCCTGCGACACGTTTACTCCAGCTCGTCGTGTGGGTAGATGTACGCGTCTTTTTTGTTGCTTCTCGTGTTTCGTAGAATGCCTTGAAAATGCGGGCAGCCAGGCCGCAATACTGTGAATGGACAGGCGTTCTGCACTAAACAGGCACGCTTATTCCAAGCACACTAACCTATAAGAAACGGCGTGGCGTAGAATGTAGAAAGGAAGGCACGAGTCAGCCACCGCATTGAATGGCGCATCAGCAAATGGCCAGTTGCGAATAGCAATAGTATGTATCTCAAGTATGGGGACTGCCCTCTATTACAACGGATTTGTTTCACAGGATAACCAGATGAAATAATTGTTGAGCCGAAAGAGTGGTAGACAAATCTTTTTGTAGCAAGCTTTGGAGCAGGTAGACCGTGCGTCTTATGCTTTATTAAGGATATACAGTGTTATGACTATAGCCGAATTATATGCAAACACCTGTTTCGTTTCTTGTGCTCATATCGTGTCATTTTGACACGTGAGCACAAATTAGAGGGCGAGGAGAGCTTTTATAGTGCTTTTATAGTGCCTATATATACCTATTTCGGGCGTTGTAGCCTCAATTCGTATAGGTGCCTGTAAATGTCTGTTTTCAAAATCGATGCCTATATAAACGCTTTTTAACCTGAAATTTTGCTTTCAAGTACCACTGAGCCCGGTATTCATGTTACCGGGCAAAATATATGTTTCGGGACACTGTGTGGTGCAAACTACTCTTTATTTCACGAGTTACGTTTAGAACTGTCAAACTCAGAAGGCATTTTAGCCAAGAGGGAGCTAGACTAGCCTCTACACATGTATACCATCCATGTGGCGTCGTCTCCTTAGCCTCTTTCCAGTGTGCGCTCAGATGCGTAGGGAGCAGGAGGTGCCTCTGTGCAGCGGCAGGAAGATGAAGAATGAATGCGAAACTGTGGAGAGTGATCAGGAGAAGTAAGGAAGTAGAGTGCAGATAAAAAAAGCAATATCTATGTAGTTTTTGTTTTTTGTTTGTCATATACATGCGGTGCTTCACTGGGTCACCTGAAAATATTTATTTAGGCAGTGGAAAATGTTGCCTGCCCAATGAAAAGGTTTGTGTCACTAGAAATTTTAATTTGATCATTAGAAGCGGCGAAAGCATAATCTCAGGAGGTGAGCTTGAAACCTTCGCCACTAACTCTAAGAAGACTTCGTAAGTCCAATTCCTTCCCCGCTATTGGTATGAAATTCACTCGGAGCTGGAGCATCACACGACGTGCATGAGCACGTCATGCGCGCGTAACCTACACTCGCATGAGATGCCCATGTCAGCCCGTGCGTGCAAGTGGTGTTCTGCCGTCTCGATGTTCTTTTGTATTGTACTGCGAGTTTTTGTGGGATGGATCCCTATCTGCGCGCACGTTTGGAGAGGCTGGCTTGGATAACGTATCCTTACCCCGATACACAGCGTCACACCACTGCATCTTCTGCTAGGGACGATACACCAAAACCACGCCCAGCGTTGTGAATGCTGGCCCCGACACAATGCGCAAACTGCGAGAACACCAACGCAAACAAAATGGAGGCACCTTAGTCTCGCGTCTCTCTCGATATGAAATTAAATAAATAAGGCGAATAGATTTCGCCTGTGTGTTCTAACATTTTTGTAAACTTTCATGCTTCTATTTAGGCAACAGTTTGTACAAATTACACACGTTGTCTCAAATAGTTCTCGCATTGTCACGTGCTACTTTGACATAGGCAGGACCATTCTATCACCTTCATCGTGTTGGGGCGCACGCCCATGAGATGAAGGTGAAGCCGTGTTCAGTTTGGCCTATCACCTCTTTATGCCACGCGTAGTACTGGAAATCTTGGTAAATGAGATCTTGAGCACTCAGTGCATTCATTCCTTTACGCTTCTCAAAACTCTTAAGTTTGTGTAACGACCCTTAAAGTGTTCACAGACAGAAGAAAAATTGAGCCTGTGTGGTTAGGCCAAGTTAATACGCCGCAAAAAAAAATCCTTCTGGCGCCTGGCACTCTGACTATTTGCGCATGTATAGCCCTTCTTAGCTATGGCACACAGAAAGAGACCCAGAAGCATATTTCTACGATGGTGCACACTTAACTTACCATGCTGAACTAAAAATGGAGAGACCGTATTCTGCGAACCCCGCGGAAAAACGCATGTTTATGCTAAATCATTACCCGTTTGTACAATTATAAACTAGAACATTTTTGCTTGATTTCATGTCGTAGAGACAGATACCACACCTGTTTATTGGAAAATTTGAGTTTTGTCAAAGATTACTCGGCCCATATTCACAATTTTGGAAGCCTGAAAGAGTGTTTTGGCCACCTATTATTGGTGCGTAAATCCCGGTTTTTCAGTGCCTATAGAGCTGGCCTCTATAGTTACGACCTACCTGACATGTTTTCGCAACGCCGAAGCAAAGATGATGCCCGCTTAAAACATCTACCGTACCTCAAGAAAAAAAATTGTTGTTCTGATAACGTCGAGCTCGTCATATTGGTTATGAAATGGGTGATGAAAGAGAACTGGGGCAAGTCCGTGCGAAACAAAATTTATTATTATACAGGCAAAGCAATTTTCATAAACACGCACCCATAGATGTGCTGCTGAGCAGTGTTCTACATATCAAGGCAGTCGAGGGCAGCTTGTACAAAAGTGTAATTGTGCCTATCATAAGCGGCACAGTCCACACGCTGGATGTGCTGCATAGAGCGCCCCGCGGCCTCAACCAGCAGAGCACGGCGATGTTCTTTCTTGGAGATCCCTCGCGGTGTCGTGAGGAGATCATCCCTCCGCTCGCTTAGGAATCCCTTTACACCTGCCTTGAACTTTGAGAAGAGCTCCTCAATCGGATTGAAGAAAGGGCTGTATGGCGGTAGCCACTTGACTGTGTGGTCGCTTGTCGCGAGGACAGCCTGTTCGGCGCGGCGGTGCGCTGGTGCGTTGTCAAACAGGAACACTGCCTGTATTCCTGGTTCCTGCTGTGAAACTTTACTCGACACTTCTGCAAGGAAGTCGTTGAAGACAGCCCAGTGGACCTTGTCGGCAATTGTCCAGTGGAGAAGGCCATTTGCTGACATGCAGGCTATAACATTTACATTCGCCCCTTTCGCACTAGTTGACAAACGGCATGCTGGAGCACCTCGTTTCGCCCTACCGAAACTGCGCGAGCACCATACGTTGAAGTTGGTCTCGTCGATGTAGTATCGTGTTAGCGTAGTTCCCTCGCTCTGAAGCCACTGGGCATATCGGCACCGCAGCTGTTTCACGTCGGCGCGATTTCTATCTACTGGGCTCGGGGTCAGCAGCTTCACCGAATAACCATGGCCATCGAGAAGCCGATCAATCGTCGACGTGCTCACTTCAATGTTAGACATCTCATCTTTGAGAGCTCTCTTTATTTGTTCCAGTGTGAAGGATGGGTTTCCCTGTACGATTCGTTGCAGGGCGTCCACCACGTCCGGTCCAAATTTCCTCGACGAACCACCACGTGTTTTAGTTGTGTCACGATCACTAGCGGCAATAGAACGCACGGTCTTTATATTGATTTTGAGTGTTTCGGAGAGCACTTTTAAATCGCCTCCGCGCCTGTGAACATCTATTATACGGCAACGATCTACAGGAGAAACGCGAGCGTACTTTTTCTTCGGTTCATCAGGCGCCTTCCGTGGCCTTCCGGGCCGCCGAGAGTCTCGGTCTTCCATAGCACCAGTGGTCGAAGCGCAAACTTTCACTTTTTCTCAGGACTGCAAAAGCGCTCACCTAACGATGACTTGGCCGGAAACTTGAGACTACGCCTTCTTGTCGCTTGCGTCACACAACGTCGTCCTGTCGTCTGCCCGAAAGACACTCGCCGAAAACAGCTACGACACAATGTCGTCTGCTTCAGTTTTACTTAGAGCAAAATTGCTTTAATTCATAAAAAACCAGCATTAGGGTATTCTAACACGAATTAAAACGTATCTTCAATTCTTCGATTCATTATTTCGTGGGATTGTCATCTGCATTGTAGAACGTCTGCCCGTCGTCTGCATGACGACGGGCAGTCATGCAGACGATGGTGCAGACGACAATCAGACGGTGCAGACGACGCTGCAGACGACGACAGACGACGGTGCAGACAACGGTGCAGATGACATAATGAATCGAAGAATTGAAGATACGTTTTAATTTGTGTTAGAATACCCTAATGCTGGTTTTTTATGAATTAAAGCAATTTTGCTCTAAGTAAAACTGAAGCAGACGACATTGTGTCGTAGCTGTTTTCGGCGAGTGTCTTTCGGGCAGACGACAGGACGACGTTGTGTGACGCAAGCGACAAGAAGGCGTAGTCTCAAGTTTCCGGCCAAGTCATCGTTAGGTGAGCGCTTTTGCAGTCCTGAGAAAAAGTGAAAGTTTGCGCTTCGACCACTGGTGCTATGGAAGACCGAGACTCTCGGCGGCCCGGAAGGCCACGGAAGGCGCCTGATGAACCGAAGAAAAAGTACGCTCGCGTTTCTCCTGTAGATCGTTGCCGTATAATAGATGTTCACAGGCGCGGAGGCGATTTAAAAGTGCTCTCCGAAACACTCAAAATCAATATAAAGACCGTGCGTTCTATTGCCGCTAGTGATCGTGACACAACTAAAACACGTGGTGGTTCGTCGAGGAAATTTGGACCGGACGTGGTGGACGCCCTGCAACGAATCGTACAGGGAAACCCATCCTTCACACTGGAACAAATAAAGAGAGCTCTCAAAGATGAGATGTCTAACATTGAAGTGAGCACGTCGACGATTGATCGGCTTCTCGATGGCCATGGTTATTCGGTGAAGCTGCTGACCCCGAGCCCAGTAGATAGAAATCGCGCCGACGTGAAACAGCTGCGGTGCCGATATGCCCAGTGGCTTCAGAGCGAGGGAACTACGCTAACACGATACTACATCGACGAGACCAACTTCAACGTATGGTGCTCGCGCAGTTTCGGTAGGGCGAAACGAGGTGCTCCAGCATGCCGTTTGTCAACTAGTGCGAAAGGGGCGAATGTAAATGTTATAGCCTGCATGTCAGCAAATGGCCTTCTCCACTGGACAATTGCCGACAAGGTCCACTGGGCTGTCTTCAACGACTTCCTTGCAGAAGTGTCGAGTAAAGTTTCACAGCAGGAACCAGGAATACAGGCAGTGTTCCTGTTTGACAACGCACCAGCGCACCGCCGCGCCGAACAGGCTGTCCTCGCGACAAGCGACCACACAGTCAAGTGGCTACCGCCATACAGCCCTTTCTTCAATCCGATTGAGGAGCTCTTCTCAAAGTTCAAGGCAGGTGTAAAGGGATTCCTAAGCGAGCGGAGGGATGATCTCCTCACGACACCGCGAGGGATCTCCAAGAAAGAACATCGCCGTGCTCTGCTGGTTGAGGCCGCGGGGCGCTCTATGCAGCACATCCAGCGTGTGGACTGTGCCGCTTATGATAGGCACAATTACACTTTTGTACAAGCTGCCCTCGACTGCCTTGATATGTAGAACACTGCTCAGCAGCACATCTATGGGTGCGTGTTTATGAAAATTGCTTTGCCTGTATAATAATAAATTTTGTTTCGCACGGACTTGCCCCAGTTCTCTTTCATCACCCATTTCATAACCAATTTGACGAGCTCGACGTTATCAGAACAACAATTTTTTTTCTTGAGGTACGGTAGATGTTTTAAGCGGGCATCATCTTTGCTTCGGCGTTGCGAAAACATGTCAGGTAGGTCGTAACTATAGAGGCCAGCTCTATAGGCACTGAAAAACCGGGATTTACGCACCAATAATAGGTGGCCAAAACACTCTTTCAGGCTTCCAAAATTGTGAATATAGGCCGAGTAATCTTTGACAAAACTCAAATTTTCCAATAAACAGGTGTGGTATCTGTCTCTACGACATGAAATCAAGCAAAAATGTTCTAGTTTATAATTGTACAAACGGGTAATGATTTAGCATAAACATGCGTTTTTCCGCGGGGTTCGCAGAATACGGTCTCTCCATTTCTAGTTCAGCATGGTAAGTTAAGTGTGCACCATCGTAGAAATATGCTTCTGGGTCTCTTTCTGTGTGCCATAGCTAAGAAGGGCTATACATGCGCAAATAGTCAGAGTGCCAGGCGCCAGAAGGATTTTTTTTTGCGGCGTATTAACTTGGCCTAACCACACAGGCTCAATTTTTCTTCTGTCTGTGAACACTTTAAGGGTCGTTACACAAACTTAAGAGTTTTGAGAAGCGTAAAGGAATGAATGCACTGAGTGCTCAAGATCTCATTTACCAAGATTTCCAGTACTACGCGTGGCATAAAGAGGTGATAGGCCAAACTGAACACGGCTTCACCTTCATCTCATGGGCGTGCGCCCCAACACGATGAAGGTGATAGAATGGTCCTGCCTATGTCAAAGTAGCACGTGACAATGCGAGAACTATTTGAGACAACGTGTGTAATTTGTACAAACTGTTGCCTAAATAGAAGCATGAAAGTTTACAAAAATGTTAGAACACACAGGCGAAATCTATTCGCCTTATTTATTTAATTTCATATCGAGAGAGACGCGAGACTAAGGTGCCTCCATTTTGTTTGCGTTGGTGTTCTCGCAGTTTGCGCATTGTGTCGGGGCCAGCATTCACAACGCTGGGCGTGGTTTTGGTGTATCGTCCCTAGCAGAAGATGCAGTGGTGTGACGCTGTGTATCGGGGTAAGGATACGTTATCCAAGCCAGCCTCTCCAAACGTGCGCGCAGATAGGGATCCATCCCACAAAAACTCGCAGTACAATACAAAAGAACATCGAGACGGCAGAACACCACTTGCACGCACGGGCTGACATGGGCATCTCATGCGAGTGTAGGTTACGCGCGCATGACGTGCTCATGCACGTCGTGTGATGCTCCAGCTCCGAGTGAATTTCATACCAATAGCGGGGAAGGAATTAGACTTACGAAGTCTTCTTAGAGTTAGTGGCGAAGGTTTCAAGCTCACCTCCTGAGATTATGCTTTCGCCGCTTCTAATGATCAAATTAAAATTTCTAGTGACACAAACCTTTTCATTGGGCAGGCAACATTTTCCACTGCCTAAATAAATATTTTCAGGTGACCCAGTGAAGCACCGCATGTATATGACAAACAAAAAACAAAAACTACATAGATATTGCTTTTTTTATCTGCACTCTACTTCCTTACTTCTCCTGGTCACTCTCCACAGTTTCGCATTCATTCTTCATCTTCCTGCCGCTGCACAGAGGCACCTCCTGCTCCCTACGCATCTGAGCGCACACTGGAAAGAGGCTAAGGAGACGACGCCACATGGATGGTATACATGTGTAGAGGCTAGTCTAGCTCCCTCTTGGCTAAAATGCCTTCTGAGTTTGACAGTTCTAAACGTAACTCGTGAAATAAAGAGTAGTTTGCACCACACAGTGTCCCGAAACATATATTTTGCCCGGTAACATGAATACCGGGCTCAGTGGTACTTGAAAGCAAAATTTCAGGTTAAAAAGCGTTTATATAGGCATCGATTTTGAAAACAGACATTTACAGGCACCTATACGAATTGAGGCTACAACGCCCGAAATAGGTATATATAGGCACTATAAAAGCACTATAAAAGCTCTCCTCGCCCTCTAATTTGTGCTCACGTGTCAAAATGACACGATATGAGCACGAGAAACGAAACAGGTGTTTGCATATAATTCGGCTATAGTCATAACACTGTATATCCTTAATAAAGCATAAGACGCACGGTCTACCTGCTCCAAAGCTTGCTACAAAAAGATTTGTCTACCACTCTTTCGGCTCAACAATTATTTCATCTGGTTATCCTGTGAAACAAATCCGTTGTAATAGAGGGCAGTCCCCATACTTGAGATACATACTATTGCTATTCGCAACTGGCCATTTGCTGATGCGCCATTCAATGCGGTGGCTGACTCGTGCCTTCCTTTCTACATTCTACGCCACGCCGTTTCTTATAGGTTAGTGTGCTTGGAATAAGCGTGCCTGTTTAGTGCAGAACGCCTGTCCATTCACAGTATTGCGGCCTGGCTGCCCGCATTTTCAAGGCATTCTACGAAACACGAGAAGCAACAAAAAAGACGCGTACATCTACCCACACGACGAGCTGGAGTAAACGTGTCGCAGGGAGGTGAGAGTATCGGTTGAATGTTGCGTAATTGAGTATGGTTTGTAAAATGCTTAATTGTCATTTCGACTTCATTATTTCTATTCATTGAATGAAGGAGAAGCGCTGCCCTCAACGAGCGATGTGACACTGTTGTTGGGTTGTACCACACTGCTGCTTGAAGGTACTGTTGCTTCCATCGCATCTACACGAGTCAAGAAAAGCGTCACGTCAAACAAAAGCCATGTAAAGACGCCTTTGACTGAATTCGAAACGCGCTATCTGGTGCCTACTTATACCGGTTAGCTGGTGAACGGCTGTGCAGCGCGAGAAGTTAGTTTTTTACTAGCAGACGCTGCCTGCAACGGCCTTCAAGTTAATGTTCTCTCAATGACGTTTCGTTTGATATTCATGAAAGCACTTTAGAGAGTGCTTGCATGACTGTTAGTCGTGATGACGTCACGTGAGTCAATAGTGATCAAGTCGGTTGGCTGAGTCGTAAGTATAACATTATTGCTCTCTCACAGACGTTTCGTTCGATATGCATGAAAACAGGTTAGGACAGCGCGTGCGTGTGTGATAGACGTGATGACGTCACATGAGTCACTAGTATTCACGTCGCTAGGCCTAGTGAGAGCATTCAAGTTATTACTCTCTCACAGACGTTTCGTTTGATATGCATGAAGACAGGTTTGGACACCGCGTGCGTGAGTGTCAGGCATGATGACGTCACGCCAGTCACTAGTGATGACGTCACTGGGCCTTGTGACAGCGTTCAAGTTATTACTCTCTCAAAGACATTTCGATTGATATGCATGAAGACAGGTTAGGACACCGCGTGCGTGGGTGTCAGGCGTGATGACGTCACGCGAGTCACTAGTGATGACGTCACTGGGCCTAGTGAGAGCATTCAAGTTATTACTCTCTCACAGACATTTCGTTTGATATGCATGAAGACAGGTTTGGACACCGCGTGCGTGTGTGATAGGCGTGATGACGTCACGCGAGTCACTAGTGATGACGTCACTGGGCCTTTTGACAGCGTTGAAGTTATTACTCTCTCAAAGACATTTCGTTTGATATGCATGAAGACAGGTTTGGACACCGCGTGCGTGGGTGTCAGGCGTGATGACGTCACGCCAGTCACTAGTGATGACGTCACTGGGCCTTGTGACAGCGTTCAAGTTATTACTCTCTCAAAGACATTTCGTTTGATATGCATGAAGACAGGTTTGGACACCGCATGCGTGTGGGATAGGCGTGATGACGTCACGCCAGTCACTAGTGATGACGTCACTGGCCTTGTGACAGCGTTCAAGTTATTACTCTCTCAAAGACATTTCGTTTGATATGCATGAAGACAGGTTTGGACACCGCGTGCGTGTGTGATAGGCGTGATGACGTCACACCAGTCACTAGTGATTACGTCACTGGGCCTTGTGACAGCGTTCAAGGTATTACTCTCTCAAAGACATTTCGTTTGATATGCATGAAGACAGGTTTGGACACCGCGTGCGTGGGTGTCAGGCGTGATGACGTCACGCGAGTCACTAGTGATGACGTCACTGGGCCTTGTGACAGCGTTCAAGGTATTACTCTCTCAAAGACATTTCGTTTGATATGCATGAAGACAGGTTTGGACACCGCTAGTGCGTGTGATAGGCGTGATGACGTCACGCCAGTCACTAGTGATGACGTCACGCGGCCTAGTGCCAGCATTCAAGTTGTTACCCTTTCAAAGACGTTTTGTTTGATACGCGTGAAGGCACATTATAGAGTGCTTGCGTGAGTCTTAGGCGAGATGACGTCACACGAGTCACTAGTGATCACGTCACTCTGCCGATTGACAGCGTTCAATTTATTAGCCTCTCGAAGACGTTTCGTTTGGTATACATGATGGCAGGTTAGACATTGCGCGCGTGGGTGATAGGCGTGATGACGTCACCTAAATCACAAGTGATCAAGTCAGTTGGCCGAGTCATAGGTAACACGTTATCGCTCTCTCAAAGATGTTTCGTTTGGTATGCATGTCGGTAGGCGAGTAAATTACGTGTGCGGGTGATATTTGTGATGACGTCCCCTGAGGAACTGGTTATCAGGTGACTTGGCCGAGTTTTAGGTATCAAGATCCCGCCCTTTCAAAGACGTTTCATTTGATATGCGTGACGGAAGGTTAAGACAGTGCGTGCGTGGGTGATATGCGTGAGGACGTCACCTAAGTCACTCGTGATGAGATCATTGGCCTGGTTAATAATTATCAAGTTATTACTGTGTGGACGGCTTTTCCTTTGATATGCATGTCGAAGGTGTGAATAGTGCTTACGCGGGTGATAGGCGTGATAAAGTCGCGCGAGTCGCATTGTGTCACTAGTGACTCATTCATGGCTTTTCCCTGTTAAATTCACTCCAAAGCTATTCACTCCACGCATTCCCGAAAATTCTGGGTCGTTTTGAAGTCACAATGTCATCAGGATTAAATTCACTGGCGTCTGGATTAAATCGGCTGGCGGTTGGATTAATTTCAGTGGCACTTGGATTAAAATGAATGGCACCTGGATTAATTTCAGTGGCGGCTGGATTAAATTGACTGGCGCCTAGATTAATTTGGCTGGCGCTTGGATTAAATTGAGCGGGAAAACCTGTAGTATCTTCTGCCCACAAAATGGTCCGGGGTCAAGTTGATTCAAAACCATCCCGATCTGGCATCGCTGTGTGTCGTAGCAAGCGCAGCGGCACAGGACGTGTTTGATGGTCTCTTCAGCTCCGCAGTAGTTGCATGTAGGAGTGTCTGCCATACCAATGCGAAAGGAGTACACCTTTGTAAATGCAACACCCAACCAAAGGCGGCGTAACAGTGTCGCATCGGAGCGGGAAAGTTGTGATGGTAGCTTTAGCTTGAGCGAAGGATCCAGTTCATAAAATCGACACCTTTGGAAGCTGGTAGACGACCAGAACGTGCGTGTGAGATCTCGAGCCAGCAGGTAAAGTTGTCTTGCTGCATCATTTCTTGATAGAGGAATCGGGACTACACGGGCTCCTTCATGGGCTGAGCGGGCTGCATCATTGGCTAATTGATTTCCGGTAATACCGTTATGTTCAGGCAGCCATTGATATATAATATTATGCCCTCGTGCTAGAGCTTCATGATGGCAATGTCTTATTTCTTGTACCAATTGGTCATGACTCCTCTTACGCATGGTAGACTGCAAACTCTGAAGCGCTGCCTTCGAATCACAGAATATGACTCATTTTCCTGGACGTTCTTGAACGAGATATTGTAAAGCAGCCCTTATAGAGCAAGCTCTGATGGCGTAGATGTAATCATATGCGGCAACTTAAACTTGATTGATTGCCATCATTTTGATAAGCACCATATTATATGACAATTTTAAACTACTAACAGTTTTTTTTGTGCATCACTTATACTAATTAACTCAACGAACATTGCCACCGTGAAAATAAATAAGTACCCTGAATACGTTTGAGCACAAACATTGGAATAAGACCGTAATTAGGCTCGAAATGTTGGTTCTTTGCCATCATAATAGAGTAACCAGCAAATCATTCAGCTCAATAAAGCTTCACAAATTTCAACTCTGCACTATTTAGGTTTCTTCACTGCTCTGTTTTTTCACTGCTGGATTGTTACATAGCTTTCTGTTTGTCAGTCCTGGCATTGCTTTCATAGGCTGTTGCACAGATTTTGTCAGTTCATTCTCTGAATTTTTATAGAAGTGTTCCCATTTATTTATTTTGTTTGCTTGATAAGCCACTAGTATAGGTCTAATCACTTCCTTTTCATAATGCAGGCCCTTATTGCCAACCGATTGCCTCGCATCATGGCTTGTTCCACGGTCGTCACAGTCATCACCCTGCAATTGCTGTTTGCCGACATCGTCGACAGTGTACCCCTTTTGGACGTTCCCTGACCTGGCGAGCTTGTTCACTCAAATCGAACCATATTGGAAAAGTCTCGAGCAAAGACTGGCAACTTAAACATGCTGCTCAGTTTGCATATGTGAACACTGGGCTTGTGAACTGTTTTGGCAGTATAGCTGTTAGTTGCTTCTCTGATGGTGATGAAGGTTGGTGTCTATTTGTCATTCTACTCTAGAAGAGTGCATTTCCTCTGCCTGCTGCTGTTCCTGTGACCATAGGTATGATTGTATGTGTATCTGTAGTTGACATTTAGGGTGTTATATTTTTGCGAGAAATAGGGTACTCGGTCATAATAATCGTTCTGAATACCCTCGAGAAATCAACTTCTTTCCTAACGACTTCCGTGAACAAGTGAGAGTACTTTGCCTTTTTTCCCAAGATGCGCATAACCACTCGCTACAAAGTATCAACTTTGAAGCTGCATTCATTGCAAATCCAAAAAAGTTGAAATGCTAAATTAGCGGAATACACAACAGAAGAAATGCATAAATGAAAAATTCTAGACAGCTATGCAGAGCAGTGCATAACAATCTAAGGATAACTTGAGCTCATCTTCAGAAACAAATTGTTAAAATCTAGACTGAATGAAATAGAATGATGGTGTCAAGGCAGTTTAATTATCCAACGAACAAAACGACAACAACTTGGTAATGAAATGAACTGAAAATAGTTGCATGCCTTGTGTATTCGTTTCGTGATCAATATTTCTCAATTGTTTGTGGCTGGGAGGTTACTGTTTTGCGCGAATTACACTGAGCAGTTGCTCCACAGATCGCGTTTCGCTTTTTCTCACCGGGTGTCAGCTTCCTTAACTTTCAAAGGTGTATTTCTTATGCAATTTATCGCCCACATTTATGAGCCGCTTTTCACTGAATACAAGTCAGGCAGTAATTATGACGTTCAATTGCTTCCAAACTGATAAGCTTCTTTTGATGTGCGACATGTTTTGCTACACAGATATCAGCAGGTTTTTCTGTTTTGGTAAAAACAAGTTCTTGTTGCTTTCAAACTGAGAAGCTTTTTTTGATGTGCAACATGTTTTGCTACACAGATATCAGCAAGTTTTTCTGTTTTTGTAAATACAAGTTCCTGTTGCTTTCAAACTGATAAGCTTCTTTTGATGTGCAACATGTTTCGCTACACAGATATCAGCAGGTTTTTCTGATTTGGTAAAAAAAAGTTCTTGTTTTGAACCTTTTAGGCTCCGTCAAAACAAGCTGTAGCTGAGTGGAATGTGCCAGTTTTTTAATGCTGCTATATTGTCTCTGTTCATGAAATCATGGCATAGACAGTCAACAGCAGTGGGAACCATCATTGTATACAATGCATGCATAACTGTTAGAAAATTACTGAAAAAGCAATGGCTGTCTATGGTATTCGTGTCCTCCTATGTATTTGCCACATAGCAGTTTCGCCAGTGTCTTTTTCCTTGCCTCTTCACTTTTACACTGATATTGTAAATACTTTAGATAAAAGGTATTTTCGTCAAACTTTTGCTAAAATTGTATAAACAAGTGTTTTAGGTTTGGACCTGTATTTGTTGTTTACGAGTCAGCAGTTGACGTAGTATGAAAGAAACTTGCAACGTGCCTTGTTCATAGTTATTACTTAATGCCTAAAATGTGTTTTGTAACACTCCCATTCTTGTCTTGCTCTGTGACAACGACAAATAAATAAGAAGTAAGTAATCTTCGTAAATAAATGGCTTCTTTTTTCTTTCATATGACAATCAGGCACTTCGGCATGTTCTTTCCTGCCTAAGCTGTGGGACTGCATGTCCTCATGGTTGCTGTAATTCTGCACATAAAAATACTGCTCCCTCAACACCTGCTCACTTATTGAAGTCATTGCTTACACAGAGCAAAACCACATTTTCAATGCTCTAAAATGCAGTATGTATATCACATGTGTTGTAAGCTTTGGAATTTGAAAAGTGTGTTTTTGGCCTTGCCGACATGCACAAGTGTGTTTTGACATTTTTTTTAGCTCGGCTGTTCCAACACCACTTGTTTATGCATGTACGATTGTCTTGATAAAGTGCTGTTAGGAAACAGTTTTTGTGCATGGATAATATTGATGCAATTTTTCACACCATACCAGAGCTTTTTTCCTAGCCAGAAGCTTCGGGGTAGTTTCCGCAACAACTCAACATGCCTTTCAATAATAACGCACACACGGTAGTATATATATTCTGCGCTCGCCGCATGAAAGTCAACATGTCACACAGCAATGTAAACATCGCGTTGCTGTTATGATTCCATCACGCTGTTGGTATGTTGACATCATGTTGCTGGCATGTTGGCACTACGTTGCTGCTATGATGCGAAAATATTGCCGTTATGTAGAAAATTTGATCCTGGACGTTGCCATATCGTTCTGAATGTTACAAGGACTGTTATCATGTGATCAAAAACGAGGACGTTAAGCGAGTTTAGGCAACGTTGCCGACTGACATCTGGGCGCTATCATTCAACGTTGGGTAACATTCTGCAGTACTCGAGAACAGTTGTTGATTTCATCGTGTCATGGGAGTCTCTCTTTGTGCATCCTCCAGTCTAGCAGACTGAAAGACACACATAAAAGTGGCTGCGTATGTTCGTGCAATACGCTGCAGGCCGATTAATTTTTAATAATGGGTATTTCTTCGAGTGAGCCCAGAACTGCTGAAAACCAATAAAAGTCATGTGTATCATAATTTGGTTTCCCGCGTTGTTCTATATCCGCGATACATGTTGCGATAGGTACATAGTTTTATCATATATGAAGACCAATCTCTGTAATAGAGAACATTCATGCCTATGTACTAATAGTGGAAGTGATAAAAACTTTATTAAGAACTCTGCGGAATTCGAGGATGGCGCCTAGGGCCCCCTAAAACAAACCAGAGAGCAAATTTTAATTATGCACCGTTTACCTAACATGCGCTAAAGAATTGTGCATTACGGACCTATGTATTGCGCACGTCAAATTACGGTACGCCCGATTCCGCTACAGTGCCTCATAAAGAATTTATATAGTACTAATACTAACTGTACTTACTTGATGAAACTGTTACAGCACTATTACTCATATTCATTTCCGATAACTGTCGAAGTGGACTAAACTGCGTATATATTCGTGCCTCTCTTTTAATAAACCTTTAGTTCAGAGTCAGTGCTCGTATCGTCCAATACTTTTTCTGCATCGTTCTTGCGCTGTGAGTTATTGAAAATGAACTATCACCAACTAGCCCAGATTTCCCTTATTGTTCTATTACGCATACTTGAAAATATAAATGTTTTTGTCCTATTACTTCGGATAACTGCTCTACTTGCCTGCTTGGACCTTTCGGATTCATTGCAGACGCCCGCTGCGAGTATGTGCAGTACCAACTCAACTGCACCGAGTGGGTGAGAAGGGTTTACTCAAAAAGGTAAGAGGCTCGGGTTGACGCCAAGAAAAAGAATAAAAATCCAGCCATCTCCCACTAAATGAATTGTGTTGACTGGGGAAGCCACAATGTTTGCGGTAAAGCCGTGATACATTCGCCCATAAATAATATAATCCTGATAACGCATCGTAGCTCCACGACTAATCACGTGCACAAAACGGTGGCACCAGTTGCTGTGACCGAAGAGCGGGGCGCAGGCGGACATCCAGGCACCGGGAAAGACGAACCCTTTCAAGGCTTCTCGATGATACAAGCTCATACATTATTTAAGTATTTACAGCAGCTCGATGTACTAAGCATCAATACGCGCTAATACATCAGATACCGCAGGCCCTAGCGAAGGCATCAACAGGTTGTTTTATGGGTAATTCAAGTACACAATGTTTATTATTTATAGATCGATGGTATGACGTACATTTATATCAACACAAGATGTAACCATTTACATATAGATCAAAATATGCACAGGGATTGCCATACTAATTAGAATGTTGCGGAACGCGTTGTCCTTTGGATATTAAAAATTTGGGCTGGCGTTGTACTTGGCGAGATCTTGGATGGGAGGTTGTAGCTGAAAATTCGAGAAGGCAATGTCAATACAGGTCTTATAGTGGTAGTGGGACGCATGTGGTCGTACGAGCTGCAATATAGTGATAGAGGGACGCCATGTGCGAGACTAGCCAGCCGTCGTCATGCGCCGTTTTGTGCACGTGATTAGTCGTGGAGCTATTAGGCGTTATTCGACTGGTTAGAGCACGAGCAGGAACACTGGCCTGGGAAAGTAGGGGCACTCGTGCAGTGCTGTTATGGCCGGAACAATTCCAGCGTCCACAGAGTGTTTTCACGTGGAGCGAACGCGTCACTCATTGTAGACGATTTGCAGTGCCGGTGACGTCGCCATGACCAGAAACTCTCGCTGGAGCACAGTGGTAACGTAGGCACGGGACTGGTCTTTGCGAATGATGACCATGGTGGTGAGGATGTTGTGGAATCACAAACGGTCGCACACTTTATTTATTTATTTAGTTATTTATTCAGAATACCGCCAAGGGTTTTCTCACAGGTGGGTATTACATAGGGGGGGGGGGGGGGGGGGGGGGGGGGGGGCTATAGCACATACATGTACATGAAATGATTAATAGAGCCAGAAAACATGCAAACTGAACACTATACAGCTTCTAAATTGATTAGAGTAACTAAAGGGTCAATATTTTTACCGCATAGTCTTACATAAGCAGAATAAATATTATAAGTCAAACAATATAGAAACCATAAACATGTTTTTAAATTGATCTAAACAAGGAAGTAAATAGGGTCACAAGAGTACAATAAAACGCAATCTAGCTTACTACAAGCACATGCGTCATTAAAGCGTAAAGGAATGACAACATCACCAATATCACGTGTGAAATGCTGAATTAGGCTCCTAATCTTGAATCATCCTAATCTTGAATGCTAATAAGAACGGGACCTCCCAAGACGTATCGACACACTCATTCATCACCTGCGACTCGGAACTGCTTACACAAAGTACTTCCTACTTCGTATTCATCGTGCAACATCATCAGCATGTTCATGCGGCCACGACGACGAGGATATCTGTCACCTCTTGCTCGACTGTCCGAAACACGACACACACTGAAGGCGACTAGAACAAGAACTGCATAGGTTAGATCCTGAGTGACCATTCGGGTTGAATAAAATACTAGGTCCATGGCCATCCAAAACAAACGGCAAAGCAATCAAGGTGCTGCAACACTTTTTCGAAGAAACGAAGACTTGTGATGACTACTGAGCGGACAAAAGTTGAAAGTGAGCGTGTCGTCTTCGTGTTTGTTCTGCCCATATAGGAGATTTTTTGCTCTCACCCATGTAGGACTGTATATATGTATATATGTCATTGTTTTTTTATTGTACCAATTAGGTAGAAAGGGTAGCCGTCGCCAAGTAACGGTGACAAAAGCTCCTTCGTTTATTTTCTATTTCAACTAAAAAAACTGCATTAGGCAAACACAGCAAAAAATAACACGAACCATGAACATACGCCTTTTATACATAAAACATGGTTTGCAGAAGGAAGAGGGGGTAATACCGCAAAAGGTTCACACGTTTACACTCATGTTTGCCGGTTCTGAAATACAGTGATATCGGTCACGGTTACAATGTTTGATGGTAAGTCATTCCACTCGGTTAGTGTGCGAGGTATGAAGGATTTAGCATAATAAAATGAGCGACTAGGGAAGCGTTCCCTTTTAATGGGATGATCGCGGCACGGAACGATGGCAGGGGGTAGCCTAAAGAAGTCCTTGTGAAGTCATGTGTGATGGTAGAGCTTATGAAGTAGTGATAAGTGAGCAATTTTACGGCGACGTGATAAGAGTTCCAGTTTGACACGAAGTTTCATTGAAGTGACGCTGGTGGGATGGGAATAATCAGAAACAAATAAAACGTACAGCATGGTTCTGCAGGACTTCGATGTTTCCAATAATGTAGTCTTGACTCGGATCCCAAATGGTCGACACATATTCTATTTTAGGACGGATTAGGGTGATATAAGCCAGTTTACGCAAGTGCGAGTGGGTGTGTTGCAAGTTACGCTTAAGGAACTGAAGTGAGAAATTTGCTGAAGCAAGGGTGACGTTAATGTGGTGATGCCATGACAGGTCAGACTGAATGTTAACCCCAAGGTATTTATAAGAGGTCGTAAGCTCCACTGAAGTATTATTTAGCAAGTAAGACATTAGAATACGGGACGCTTTTTTAGTAAAACACATTAGCTTAGTCTTTGAATAATTTAGTGTCATTTGCCGTGCTATGCACCACAAAGTTAAAGAGACAAGATCAGATTGTAGAGATTGTCGATCAGTTACAGATGAACTGGTACGGTACATGACACAATCGCCAGCCAATAGCCTAACTTTAGAATTGGCTGAGGAGGGTAAGTCACAAATGTAAATAAGGAAAAGCAGGGGACCAATCACACTTCCTTGGGGAACTCCAGATGAGACTTCAACAGAAGGAAAGTTAAGTTATTGACAGCCGTGAATTATTTTCTACTGAAAAGAAAGGCTTGCAGCCAGGCGAGAACAATTGGGTGAATATTAAGCTGCCTAAGTTTTAGTAAGAGCCGATGGTGAGAGACACGATCAAATGCTTTTGAAAAATCAAGGAATATGGTGTCAGTTTGAATTCCGGCGGCCAATGATGAGTGCGAGTCATGAGTAAATCCCGTGAGCTGCATTTCGCATGAATAGCCCTTGCGAAAACCATGCTGTTATTCAAAGATGATATTGTGTTAATCTAAATGGCAGATTACGTGTGAGTGTATAATGTGTTCCAAAAGCTTACATATTGTACCAGTGAAAAATATGGGTCTGTAATTAGGCGGGGATGAGCGATCACCAGATTTAAATAGCGGCAGTACTTTTGCTGTTCGCCAGTCGTAAGGAATGGTGCCTGATGATAGATACCTGATGAAAAAGCGATATATACCGGAGAAAATATTTGTCAGTATCTTATTATAGAAGCCATTATCATCGAATGCAGACGAAGTTTTCAACTTTCCGAGTAAAGATATGATACCAGCTTCGTCAATTATTATTTCAGACATACTAATACCGGCAGCTACATCTATGTTAGGACATGAAGTAGTATCCTCAAGAGTAAAGACTGATAAGAATGTATCATTTAATAGCTGAGTACATTTGGATTCCGGAACAGGGGTTTCATCGGTATTAGCGAGAGTTATATCAGGTTGGTTACTAGGATTTATCGTGCGCCAAAAGCGCCTAGGTACAACTGTACCAAACAAGTGAATGAACAAGTCGTGCTTGAAGCGCGCGTCGGTGCCACCGACCTCAGGACGCGACTGCTTTCGGCGCTTGACCACGGCTTCCCACGCCCTTTCTGATTGGCGGCTCCTTTTTCATCGCTTGTGTGCCGCCTGTCCCTCGTGGGCTCACGCTTGGTGATGTACTTTTACATGCGAAGCATCTTATGGTGGTGCTCAATCCGGTGTGCGGGGTGACCAACCTTTTTGACCATCGCTCTACTCTCCTACGCTACCCCGTCTCGCTTCGCAACGCCGTCGCAGACAGCATCTCCTAGCCTACGTTTGCTCCCCCTCTCTATCCTGTAGCCATCCTTACCAACGCTCTTTACACTCCTGTTGCGCATGCAACCCCTCTCGCCTAACACGCCGAACGCCGGGAGCGTCTGCCATTGAGTTTATTTATTGAAAAAAAAATCACATCATATTCACAGAGTGAACCCTCAAGGGATGCGAAGCAGCAGCAAATGTCGACACTTGCATTAGGATTTCCTGCCTCGTGCCTCGTCGATGTTGCAGGTGGGACGTCATCATTAGTGAACGCAATCGGCTTCGCTAACCGTCACAACACCGGTGACGGCCGGGCTAGGCGTAATCGTTTAGAAGAATGTTTCAGCGGGTGAAAAAAGCGTCGTCTTTTGGCATCCTATCCATCACCGATAAACAAGCAGAAAGAGTATTGCCACTGGATGTGCGCTCGAGTGTGGCGTGTGGTGGAAAGGGTGAAGATAGAGGGAGAGAGAAGTGACACGTACGGACATTTTTAAACACGTACGTTAGGCGGAGGTCAGAGTTTATTGCGCGTGAACCAACAAGTCGGTGATGTAGCGAGAGGCGGTAGTGGTAGGTGTTTTCGGCGAACGGATGAGGCGGCATCTGTGGGTGCTGCGGTGAGCACGTGGCATGTGAGGGAGAGAATGACGTCAGCGTGCAATGCAGCGTGACCTACTTGGCACGGCTCTAACACATGCGTGAATGGGACCGTGTTTCGGCGTGGTCGTAAGGGCCCACGGAGATACAGCGTTACACAGGCTATACAGATGGCATGTTTCCCATGTGTAGCCTGGGGGGCACTGTTCATAGGTGTGCCCATAAAAACGTACTGCAAGGTGTTTAGCGCTTCGCATATAAAAACCGCCTGATCCCACTGCACAACTGCTCACTGGTCACCGTGTATATTGTCACTAAATCTAAACCTTCATGGTAGTGATGGTGGGAGATGTCTCATGTACGTCATTGAACCTTAAAACGTTCCAACGGGTGCGTTAAATAAAAGCAGGTATTTGGTGTCTTTGTCAAATCGTACTCTTTTCTCTGGGATCATTCATTAGCAGTGAGTGGCTTCTTCGAGTTAAAACGACGGTTCATCACTGCGTGCCTTGCATCTCCCCAGGCTTCTTTCTTGTGCAGCACTTCGATGAGCGCAAGCGTTAGCGTCCGCTGCTTCCCGTTTACACATATTTGCTTCCCATTGACGGGAAGAATAAGGTGTACATTTTTATTAATGCGCTTTTCTTCGGCTGCCTAAGCCCTCGCCACTTCTATCGCCGTCGGATTAATGCTGGTGCTCGCAGGTACTTCCTGCCGATGCTGGCGTCACACACCAGTGTCACGAGCTGTCACCACGCATGTTAGCGGCGGGCCCTCATTTCTGCTGCGTTGCGAGCTTTCGACGCTGCTTTGTTCACTTCCAAAATATTCTTGATCAGAAGCTGCGTGGAGATGTGCTCTCCCTGAGCGGTGGGCAATGAGAAAGAAAGCATGCCAAAAGCACTCGCGCTCGCCCTATAAAATATTTTTATATTGCATCTTCAGTAGGTGTGTATGCCTACTCATGCGATTTCTTGCAATATATGCAAGATCATTGTGTGTGTAAATAAATAAATTATTGATTCGGAAGGCCCGAAAATTATGCAAACATTATACAAAACAAGGTAGTTTTTCATTCCATATACACCAGCAACCCATGTATGAATTTGGACAAACAAAACTGACCCATTAAAATTTAACGTTGCTTGACTGATTATTCTTAAAGTTTTACTAATGGTAAAATTGGCCCAAGAATATTGCAAGGCCAGCAAAAATTCTCCCGGCAGGCTTTTAAACAAGAACTGGAATAAATGTTTTGAGTTCTTCTTGCAATTAACTTCTATACACCGGACGAATGGCGTCACTGGTTCGCTATCACACGGCAATCTTTAGAAAGCCTATTCGATATTGTCTGATTCAGCTACTGGTTCCTCACTTTGTTCCATTAAGTGTCGGACGCATTCATTCAAGAAATGAGTAAAAAAAAACTAAGGTGGGCGGAGTTTGTGCGTGCGGCATTCAAATTTACTATGAGACATGTTGGCACCCGCACCAACCTTAAAGAGCACGCTGATGCCGAGGTCCTGTTTTTTTCCCCTTTTCTCTCTGTGTGATTTATAAAACTATGCAGCCTCAACAAGTGTGTTTTTCAAAGGGCAAAGGAATGACTTCATTGAATGACGGTTTTCTTTCCCAAAGAGTTATCAAGAAAGCCTGACATTTTCCGATGTAAAAAACTGGTTCATTCACCAGCAAACATCAAATCGACCATTTCAACAGCGCAGAAAATCTAACATTCATCAAAGATCATGACTAAAGGTCCTGACCACTACTTGTTTTCTAGTCTTCATCCGCCAAAAGATAGATACAAGAGGACAACGAGAACTTTTCGAAAATGATGATTAAAACAACGGGTGCGATCAGGAAACATTCTGAGGTGGCTTGGGGACCGTTTATTGTTACTGAAGCTGGGTTAACAGAAGGCGCATTCAGTCACGCAGTGACGATGAGAAAATAAGTTATTAGGATAGCCTATATGGTCATCGGGAGAATGGGTTGCCAAAAACAATTTTTCTGTTGCTTAAAATAGCTGGTCAGAACAATCTACTTCACGAAATCGGCTGCATGAAATTTCGGAAAGCGGATAAAACGTCATTGTACGAATTGCAATAGAGCGAAGGGTCCGTAACTCAAGTAAGATTTGTTTTTAATTAGACCTAAAAATGTCAAGTGTATAATTGCACTTGCGCCCCTATTCCGGTGATGGTCTTATATATATATATATTATTATATATATATATTATATATATATATATATATATATAATATATATATATATATATATGAAATAGATGATCAGAGTTTCTTCCGGCTACCGTAATAAAAGTTATAAACTTCGAGAATAGTGCAGTATAGCAAACAAAACAATAAAGTATTTATTTAATCCTAACAGATTCGGCTGGTGGACCAGCCTTCTTCGGAAGATGTTAGTTAAAAATTTTTTTTTAAAAAAGAAAACTTGCGTAAGATACAATGCGTGCTCAGCTTCGTGCGGTGACCACTTTATGTCGTTTCTTTTTTGTGTGGTTATTACCTCCCTCGTTTAGGTTTTTTTTCGAATTTTTTTTTCGTAGAGTGTAATCTTGTGCGCGGCACACTTTGCGCAGTGCCAATATTTCTGATATCTGCTGTGTCTCGTGGTATCTCACTTGTGAGTGACGCGGTTTTTCGTCTTACGCGATATCTTTGTCCTTGCCATTGTGATACAGCTCAAAGCACTTTCTTGCGTACTGCAAGTCCTTTTGGTGTCTATTTGCGTATCTATCCAGCCACTTAAACCGGGTGCTCTTGTGATTTCTCCTTAACGTGGCGGGAGCCACATAAGTATGAGAGTGTGAGATAGTTTGAGAAATGTGTATATATATGTATATGTATTCATTTATTTATTTAGTTATATATATATATATATATATATATATATATATATATATATATACTATATATATATATATATATATATATATATATATATATATATAGATTGTGACACACACGTCTGTGGCGGTTCATCCTATTCAAGTCGTGGTGTTTTTTTTTCCGATGTTGGTGTTGGATTGGACTGTAATCTGTTTGAAATGGCGAGAACCGCCTCTGCCCGTGTGGCCGTGGTCGCTTTCTGTTGTTAGAAAGTGATTCATACGCAAGTCGCTGCCGCTTTTGTTAATTCCGGTGATATCGCCGATGACGAGCGTCAGCAGCACAGGTAAGTGAGTTCTGCACATATCTACCTATAACTTTAGCAATTTTGATTCTAGAAGGGTCAGAGTGGTGTCTATTTGTTTGTTACAAATACTGCTATTACAAACGAAAATTTTATATTTTAGGAGCGGAAAACAGTGTGAATCTGTGAAAACAACAGTCGGACCACGTGTTTTTTTTACGATCGGTTGTAGCTTCGTTAATAATATTCTACCGAGAAACTTCTTACTTTCAAAGTTGAAAGTCCTTAGGGTAGACCTGACGCTGCTGAAGTTTGATCAGGCTAGGTTTATTAGTTCCAGAGTTATTCCGCAATCAAAATTAAGCCTAATCACTAAAGAGATTAAATTGGTAATATCACCTCGCAAGGCATTTAAATTTTGTCCACTTAATATAGTAATAAACAGCGCCCCATAGGCTACCAGGAGGCCCAATTCCGTGCACTCTAGGCTCCTAATTAAGGTGGTAATCAGCAAAAAGCTCATTTCAAAAAACAATTTTTCAAAAGGAGCTACAAACGCCATCGAAAAATAGCTAATGTCTTTCTTTAGAACACAACAGTCGGGTTTTTTCGTGTAAAAATATTTTTGATAGCTTAAGGTAACCGGAAGATACAGAGTTAGAAAGAATTTAACGAGAACTGCTAATAAACGTGTGGCGCCCGCGTCTTCCCTCGCCCTCGCTCAGGAGGAGGGTGGCTCACTGCTTGGGAGAAAGGTACGCCCGTCAGATCGAAGTCTTGGACCACGTGTTTTTTTCCCTTACGATCGCTTTTAACTTTGGTAATAACCTACCGCGAAACTTCTAACTCATACAGGGCAAAGCCCTAGTTGTAGACATGTCGCCGCTCAGCTTTCATCTGGACAGGTGTAATAGTTCCGGAGCTACATCGTGATCAAAATTAGGCCTAATCACTAAAAAGATTAATTTGGAAACATCACCTCACAAACGAATTTAAATTTTCTCCGCTTAATACAATAATAAAAAGAATTGCTTAATTTTGCGCAAATGCGAATGAACAAGTGTTGAAATGCATCTCTCGTGAGTGATGTGCCGCGTCTACTAACACACACTAACACATTCGGAAAATTCAGCTTAAGACTGTCTCGTGTTGTCCTCCTTGCCTTCCGTGCCTCGCCTTTCGTCTGTTTCTTCTAGCACCTTCCTGGTCGCGCTGCAGCCCTTATTACCATTAAGACTGTCTCATGACCGTTACTTCAGAATTTAAGTAAGGTAGAAGTTCATGGGAGGATCCTCTGAACATGAGCTGGCGCTGGAGCCAAGATTTTGAACAGCAAACTTATTCAAACGTTGGCTTCAGTAACACACCAAGAACTTTTCGTTGCTTTTGCCGTGTCCAACATGTAGAGTGTTTCAGCAGATATGTTTGAAGACCTTTTCAAAACAGAAATGACTAGATCAATCAGGCAACAAATGCAAGACTGTGTTTACTGCTGAGGCAGTCTTGTGTTAAAATAACTACAGGTTGTGATTCGATGACCAAATATAAAAATTGGACCAAGGTTTATGGACAAGACAGCTAAAGCAGGGATCCTACCTCTAGGATGAAAGTGTGTGTTATCCGAGAAGCACACAACTAATTCTGTACATGCCAAAAACTTATGCACTCTAATGAGGGATGACAGCATTTTCACTGAAAATTAAAAATGAAGTGAGAAATACCACAACTACCAAATTCTTATTGCAGACTATTTACTATTTACTGTCATCTAAAAATTAAGCAAGTGTCCATTCTAGGCTGTGCCATGGCTCACTGAAGCACACTGTATGTTTTCGAATAGCTCTTGCCCACAGCACAAAGCGAATATATGTGTACCTAATATATAATGTAGTAATATATATGAGTGAGCTGCTTATTTTCTGTTATTAGCTAACTATTTTTGTAAACAACTATTGTAGCAAGCACCTGTGTACATTAAAAAGACCTCGTCTGTTTTAGCACTATGCAAGGATAGTGCTAAATCAGCAGCGATGGCATAGTGATTAGAGGATCCGCCTCGCATGCAAAAGGTCCGTGGTTCAAATCCCGGTGCCGCGCAGTTCCCAACCGGATAAAATCAAATCCGCAAGGTGATGGAACTGCATTACGAGGCCTGGGGTGCGGCCTCACCGGTAACTACCGCCGGGAATGCACTCCCTCACCAGAGAAGGATTGGCCACCCTGGTGCAGTATCTGGCTGCTACCTCCCACATGCAAACGTCAAATAACTCATGGCCCTCACTTCCCAGCAGCTGCGAAGCAAGTGACCACGGCAGTGGTCAGATCTGCAACGCAGCAGAGGGTGCTAAGAATCTCTGGATCCGGACAGGCCGCCATTAGAACCTGAACTTGGCAACGTTTAACGCTAGAACCTTATCTAGTGAGGAAAGTCTAGCTGTACTATTCGAAGAGCTAGAGGGTGTTAAATGGGATGTAATAGGGCTCAGTGAGGTTAGGAGGACAGATGAGGCCTATACGGTGCTACAGAATGAGCACGTCCTTTGCTGTCGGGGCTTGGCTGACAGAGTAGAACTGGGATTGGAGTTCCTAATTCACAGAAACATAGCTGGCACCATAGAGGAATACTATAGCAATAATGAAAGAGTGGTAGGTGTCGTAATTAAACTGAATAAGAGATACAAGATGAAGGTAGTACAGGCCTACGCGCCTACATCCAGCCATGATGACGCTTCAGTTGAAAGCTTCTATGAAGTTGTGGAATCGGCAATGAGTAAGGTAAAAACACAGTATACAATACTGATGGGAGACTTTATTACAAAGGTAGGGAAGAAGCGGGCTGGAGACCAGGCAGTAGGAGATTATGGCATCGGTACTAGAAACGCCAGAGGAGAGCTAATAGTGGAATTCGCCGAACGCAATAATTTACGGATTTTAAATACCTTCTACCGAAAACGAGGAAACCACAAGTGGACATGGAGGAGCCCTAATTGCGAAAATAAGAATGAAATAGACTTTATACTGAGTGCACACCCAGGCATCGTGCAGGATGTGGAAGTGGTTGGCAAGGTGGGATGCAGTGACCATAGAATGGTACGGTCTCGAATACGCCTAGACTTGAGAAAGGAAGGACAGAAACTAATACGCAAGAAGCCAATCAATGGGCTAGCACTGAGAGGGAAAGTACAGGAATTCAGAGTCTCGCGTCAGAACAGGTACTCGGCTCTTAGTGAGGAAACCAACCTTAGCATAGATACGATGAATAATAATCTGACGAGTATCATTACGGAGTGTGCAGTGGAAGTTGGAGGCAGGGTAGTTATACAGGACACTGGCAAGCTTTCCCAGGAAACGAAGAATCTCGTTAATAAGCGCCAAATCATGAAAGTCTCAAGTGCAACAGACAAAATAGAACTGGCAGAGTTGATTAATATGCGTAAGGTATCCGATGTAAGAAGGTGTAACATGGAGAGAATTGAACACGCTCTGAAAAACGGAGGAAGCGTCAAAGCAGTGAAGAGAAAACTTGGGATAGGCAAAAATCGGAAGTATGCACTAAGAGACAAAGAGGGCAAAATAGCTATCAATATGGATAGGATAGTTGAATTAGTGGAGGTGCTTCACAGAGATCTGTACAGTAGCAGGGACAACCACGACTTTAATACTATAAGAACTAGCAGTAACCCAGATGTCACCCCACCAGTAATAACAGAAGAAGTCAGAAAAGCTTTGGAGAGCATGCAAAGAGGCAAAGCTGCTGGTGAGGATCAGGTAACATCAGATCTGCTGAATGATGGAGGACAGATTGTGTTAGAAAACTAGCCACCCTGTTTACGAGGTGTCTCCTGACGGGAAGAGTACCAGAGTCTTGGAAGAACGCTAACATCATCTTAATACATGAGAAAGGAGATGACAAGGACTTGAAGAATTACAGGCCGATTAGCTTGATCTCTGTAGTATGCAAGCTATTTACAAAGGTAATTGCTAACAGAGTAAAGAAAACATTAGAATTCAATCAACCAAAGGAACAAGCAGGATTTCGAACAGGCTACTCAACAATCGACCACATTCATACTATCAATCAGGTAATAGAGAAATGTTCAGAATATAACCAACCACAATACATAGCCTTCATAGATTACGAGAAGGCGTTTGATTCAGTAGAAATATCAGCCGTCATACAGACACTGCGGAATCAGGGCGTAGATGAAGTAACAATATATAAACATCCTGGAAGAAATCTACAGGGGATCAACTGCTACCATAGTGCTTCATAAAGAAAGCAACAGAATACCAATCAAGAAGGGTGTAAGGCAGGGGGACACAATCTCCCCGATGCTATTTACTGCGTGCTTACAGGAGGTTTTCAGAAGCCTAGGATGGGAACAGCTAGGAATAAGAGTTAATGGAGAGTACCTTAGTAACCTGCGCTTCGCCGATGACATTGCATTGCTGAGTAACTCAGGGGACGAATAGCAACTCATGATTACGGAGTTAGACAAGGAGAGCAGAAAGGTGGGTCTTAAAATGGATCTGCAGAAAACGAAAGTAATGTACAACAACCTCGGAAAAGAGTAGCGCTTCGAGATAGGTAATAGTGCACTTCAAGTTGTAAAAGACTATGCCTACTTAGGGCAGGTCATAACCGCGGAGCCGAACCACGAGATTGAAGTAACTAGAAGAATAAGAATGGGTTGGAGCACATTTGGCAAGCACTCTCAAATTATGACGTAAATTGCCACTATCCTTCAAGAGAAAGGTATATAACAGCTGTATCTTGCCGGTACTTAGCTACGGAGAAGAAACCTGGAGACTTACAAAGAGGGTTCAGCGTAAATTGAGGACGACGCAGCGAGCAATGGAATGAAAAATGGTAGGTGTATTCTTAAGAGACAAGAAGATAGCAAAGTGGATTAGGGAACAAACGGGGGTTAAGGATATCATAGCTGAAGTCAAGAAGAAGAAATGGACATGGGCTGAGCATGTAGCGCGTAGACAGGATAACCGCTGGTCGTTAAGGGTAACTAACTGGATTCCCAGAGAAGGCAAGCGGGTTAGGGGGAGACAGAAGGTTTGGTGGGCAGATGAGATTAAGAAGTTTTCGGGTATAAATTGGCAGCAGCAAGCGCAGGACCGGGTTAACTGGCAGAACATGGGAGAGGCCTTTGTCCTGCAGGGGACGTAGGCAGGCTGATGATGATGATGATGACTTATATATATATATATATATATATATATATATATATAACAATAAATATATATATATATATATATATATATATATATATATATAGGGCAAGTTATTTTTTCATCCACGTTTCTTTCTTCCTATTTACATTACATTTGTTTTAATAACTTCCCCTAGACATTCCTTGCCGTTATTGTCTGCTAGATTTCATTATATTGTGTCCAACCATGGAAAAACGAGCCCTTAGGTATACACTTCTTTCCCTTATTGATTAACGAGGGTCTCGTACTGGCATACTTGGTACTGTTAGGTTGAATACGAGCGACTATTAGTCAGCTGCCAGCTCGTAATGAGTTAAAGTGCTACGTGACTTCATACAGGCTCTAAAAAGGGTGTACCACACTCCCCTCCATGGGTACAGGTGGCGCTGACTGTCACTTCCACGTTTAAATTCACATATAAACCCAACAAAGTGGCTGGTAGAATAGCCGCCATGATAGCTCAGTGATAGAGCATTGAACGCGTTATTCGGAGGTCGTAGGTTCGATTCCTGCTCACGGAAAGTTATTTTTTCATCCACTTATCTTTCTTCATTACAATACATTGGTTGTAATAATTTTTCCTGTACATTTCTTGGCTATATTGTCGGTTAGATCTCATTATTATTGTGGCAAACCACGGAGAAACAAGCCCTTAGGTATACACTTCTTTCCTACATATATATATATATATATATATATATATATATATATATATATATATATATATAATATATATATATATATGTGTGTGTGTGTGTGTGTGTGCGTGTGTCTTTTGGTCATCATTAAGAAACTGTTGATACAATCTATTTCAGCTCACCGTACGCATATATATATATATATATATATATATATATATATATATATATATATATATATATATATATATATATGCGTAAAAAGCGTTCAAACAGAATGTAATCGACAGTTTTTTAATAAAGACCAAAACACATAGTTGAATTTGCCCCTGCTAAGGCATAGCTAAATCCGTTTTTTACTGGATGACTTGAGTTCTCTGCTTTTTAGGAGTTTATAAATCACTATAAGTGACACGCAACATCTATGGCAGGTAGGCGAGCCACTTCACCACACAATGTGTACGTGTTCGCTGTGCGTGTGCCCTGTTTTTATTCTGCAAAGAGTAACTTTTATACGACGTGTTCTTGACTTTGGTTGCCAGTTACCAAACCTTGCTTTGTTTATTTGCCGTATATTTTTTTGTTTGACCACCCTATAAATGCTTCCTTTGTAACTGGAGTGGTTTAACGAGAATGCACTTAATGTACAGCACACGTACAGTCCTGGTACTGTTGGCACCGTTAGAATGAGTAGACGTGGCAAGCCGGTCAGTCAGTACCTTAAGCCAGCCTACCACAACCACGGCCGCTGGATCAAAGCGCACAGGGTGCGGCCTGCTGCGTGGAGCCGCCACGCATTGGCGAGGGAGGACGAGCGTTGTTGACAGTTGCGGCCGCAAGTTTCGCGGGGGGCACTAGTAGTAGGGGACACACCGAAGAGACGCGCGGGCGCGCTACGGCGAACGCGGCATTTTCGCACCAATTTCTCGCCGCGGATTGAGGTTACATGCTCCAAACAAATATAGTCGTGTTCAGCATGATGCTATCTGCCTCATAGTTCAGCTGGGTAGTTAGAGTGGCCAGTTAGTATGCCAAAAAACTGCTGTGTTCCACTGTGCGCGTCGAACGCAAAGAAAAATCCCGGTTTGAGCTACCATGAATTTCCATCGAGCGTTGAACGATGACAAGCATGGCTCACCAACATCTCCCGGCAGGGATCTGGCGGAAAAGAAACGAGTTGGGTACCCAGTGACCACTCTTCGGTTTGTTCCCTTCACTTCACCAAAAATGACTATAACAAAGGCACATAACTGCGAATGCTTCTGATAACTGCTATCCCGACGGTGTTCCCCAATTACCCGTCCTATATGCAAAAGCCAAGGGCTCCAAGGATAAGAAAATGGCCTCGAAAAGAAGTACCAGAGGGTGGTTCATCAGCTTGCGCGAAAAGAGTGCATGAAATGGCCCAGATGAAAGCAGGCATGAAGATGTCGAGCCTGATCTCTTCAGAGATCAAGAACATGTTGCACCAAGCGGCTCTTCGGACGGAACGTGGGACTGTTCATTGCCTGCTTATAGTATGTGCCAAACCAGTTCATGTACAGATAAAATGTCTCAAACAGACCTCGACCTTAAGCAGATGATAGAGGATGTGAAGAAAACGACGAACCGCCTGCAGCGGAAAATTTCCTGCCTCAATAAGCCACTGCAGACGCTCCAAAGCCAGCATGATACGGTTCATGAACGGCTTCAAGCTTTCGAAAGCAACAAAGAAATCGCCTGTTTTGTGAGTGTATTAAGAGCCGCAGACGAAGGCCATAAAACCGCCGAATTTATCAAGAATCAAGTGTCGAATTTCGCTTCCAAGAAGCCAGCTTACACTGAATCAATTCTGAGGGAGTGCGTCCTCTGGAAAGCATGCTCCAACAAAGGTTACGAGTATGTAAAAAAAGAGGCCTGTTCAAGTTGCCTTGTCGTGCCACACTACAGAAGTATACCGGGCACTCAACAGGCGAAATAGGCGTCACATCACTCATAACAGAACGCCTCTGCGCAGAGTTTCAAGCGCTACAAGTCGAACAAGAAATTCTCTGCTCCCTAATCATCGATGAAATGGCGATACAACAGAAAGTTATGTACGATCGCCAACTTGATAAGGTTTTCGGTCTCGTTGACATCGGTCCTGAGCAGCAATCATGTGCAACGCCTGAAGTGGCGAACAGGTTGTTGTGCTTCGTCCTGCGATGGCTATCAACTGCTTGTGTAATAACAGTTGGGTACTTCTTTACCCGGTGCCTCAGGAGTGAGCAACTTCGTTCTATGACAATGAATGTTATGAAGGCAGTCGAAGATGTGGGTTTCCGTGTAACGAGGATGGTTACCGACAATCACCAGTGAAATGTTGCACTCTCCAAGAGCCTTTCCGAGGACGGAATGCTTGCGCATGTAGTGCCACATTCATTGCGACAAGGTGATCCTCTTTTTTTGTCTTTTGATCCGAATCACCTCATCAAGAACCTCAGAAATAATCTTGTGGAAAGACAGATGATGGACAGAGATAATGTAATTCAAGGTGGACTGTACTTGAAGAAGCTACTCAGAATTCAGTCACAGCTACTCGTAAAGCCAGTGAGGTTCCAAACACAGTCACACGTTGAACTGAACAACTTAGAAAAGATGAAAGTGGTAAGGGTTACGCAAGTTTTCTCCCCAGTCGTAATAGCAACGGTTGAGTTCCCACAAGAAAACCCGCAATGCCACCCTGATGCGACAGAACCTCAGGACTGTTTGCTCACCATCACCTTCATGAAAATGGTGTCGAAGTGGTATGACCTTAACAATATTGGCGCTGTGAAGCCGCGCGGTCAAAGGGAAGAACCATTCTACTTGATCGACGACGACCGTCTTTCGTGGCTTGAAGTAGACTTCACCACGTACATCGAGGAGATTCATCTTTTTGGTGGCAAAACAAAAAAGAAAATGACGAAAGAAACATGCGAGGCAACAATAATGACGACGAGGTCAACTGTGGCATTGATTCAACAACTATTAGACAACAAGTAGGTTTTCCTTTTTTCACCTTCATGTTTTTTTCGCAGTTACGTATATGTGTATTGACGTAGGTATCAAACAAACTTTTTTCCAGCTTTCGCTACGTCTTGACCCGTGCCTTGAACAGCGACCCCGTGTTGTTCCTCTTCAGTTGCTTTCGACAGTTTAATGGAGGCAACGATACAGTTAATGCAAGAACCGCGGTCTTCACAGACGAAAAGCTGTTAAAGGTATATTTGGTGCCTGTTGGAGAGCACACCCATGAAACCTACGCACTTTTTTCCCCAGGTTAGAATCCTCCAAGCTGCTAAGAGTGGAAATGCTCCCCATAGCTCCGAAACAAATGCACCTCTAAAACTCAAAGCCCGAGAAGGCAACACCGCGGCCGTGCCACTTGCAGTCGCCCTCGGTGCTAAGCGGCTTTCCTATGAGCTAGAAGTATTAAATGTTTGGCTTGCTGTGCCGGATGACCTCGAACTTGCCACCCTAGTATACCTGGCCGGATACATCGCGCGTGCATGGGAGGAGAAGGTAAGGACGGTTATTTTTAAGCTTTGCATTATTTGCTGCATTCTTTTGAACGCGTCGCTAGCGCCAGCCAGTCCTAAACAATGTTCACTTCACTTTCGCCTTCTTCGAATGTTAACTATAATATGCAAACCGGCAGTTCTCCCTCATTCTCATATTTTTTTCCTTTTGCCCTCCCTTTCACCACTAAAAACCAAGGGCAGGGTACCAGGCTGACCTCGAGTGAAGAAAAACTCAGGTATGTCGGGAGCCAGGGTTGCGGGCCGAATCAGGATGCGGGTCCCGCCCCGCCGGTGTGCCACCACTGTAAGGGTCGACACCAGATATGCGTGTATGCCACTCTTTTTGCCGCAGGTTGTTTCATTCCCACTCTTACGAAATTTAGATAATATTTTTCTTTAGCTAAGCGAAGTAAGAAAAGGAGCCTACATACTTGTTGCATAGTACTTTTGATGAAAATTTTACTTGGCTTAATTTTATTACTTGCAGTTGCCCTGTGAATCATGCAAGGTTCCCCTGCAAGAGATGAAACCGTGTGGCAGCATCTACGATTTAGTGAATAAAATCGATAACGCACAACTTCGGTATCCCAACATGGAGATCGTGAAAATTTGCAAACTTGCATGTGACTTTGTCAGTGAAGTGATGAAAGACACTGAAGTTCGAAGAAGTGAAAATCTGTGTAAACTTCTTCACTCAGCCCTCCTTCCACTTTTGGTTACCTGCCCTGCACTACGGTGTGGTTCGGGCAGCCTTCAGCACACGAACCAGATCCGTGATGTTTTTATAAAAAAGCTGCTTTGATCACTCCTAGCTAACTAGGCAGGGAATGTGAGTGCCACTGGGCAACGTCTTGTAAGGCTGGCACACAAGCCCCTCTCCAGAATAGTTCTGTGCCTTTGAGGACCATGGCACCTCCATTTTTTATACCTTGTAATGCAGGCAAATTTGTTCTGCTGTATTAGAAAATATACTGATGTTTTAGATATTGTAGAGCTCCAGTTAATAAACGCACGTTTCATTGTAAGCACAATACCCGGCATTTTCATTATTTCCACATGCACAACAAAGAAGACGATTTCACATTCAACAGTCTTCGAACGGGAAATATGCAGACGGATGCTAATTTAGAGTTATTATAGCTCCTGAAATACTCTGGAATGAATTGAAGGTTATGTAATCTACCGTCGCGCCAGCGGACAAAGGCAAACATAAAATCATGGCCTTTATTCAAAAGTGATTTTAACGGGAAGCTTAAACGTTGTGCTATAGTTAAATGCCGTAAAAGGGGTCTGAAAGTTCTTTCAAGTCCTTTTGTAAAATAATATAAAATACGTGTATTAATCCTGTGACCTGAGGACGGGGCAAACGTGTCATAAGCATGAATTTAAAGCTGACTGTCGCAGGGGGGGGGATGGCTTAGTCGAGGCCACTCAGTCTCCCTTAGTAGCGATAAACCATTTGTCACAAGGGAATGGGTCCCGTAGTAGGGGGGAACAAAGCACTGAGAGGATATCACATTCAAAGTGTCCGCTTGCAGCACGAAGAGTCGCGAGTTAAAACATCCCGGGAATTCGCACGCGCACTGCTACTCCGCCGCTTTTCATTGTCCTTGACCGGTGGCGCCGCGGCGGCAGGCGAATGAACTCGGCCTCTCCCGCTGTTTCGGGCGCACGCAGCAGGCCGCACCCTGTGCGCCTTGATCGAGCGGCCGTGCCACAACATCCAGGATATCGCAACATTCTGATGGGACAACTAAGTAGCGCGTATAAATGAATGCAGTAATGCTATAACGTGATTTGCATTGCTTCATCAGGGTTTTAACCTTATCACGATGCTTCAAGAGTGAGCCTGTATAACTGCCTTTGGTATATTTAATTCATAATTGACCCTAACAACTACTAATAGTCCACAATTTTATGCACTGAAAATACCTGCATTTCTTACTAATAAACCATGCACGTGTATACGCTTAGTTATTGCATTTTACGAGCTGCCGTATTGTATTCACGTGGTCTTATGTTTGTCGCTATCAGAGCAAGGTGTATCTGAGAATAAAAGTACACCCACATGTGACCATGCTGGGTCACGTTTTCAAGGGCATAGCCAGTGTTTATTTCTGGGTGAAGCGTCAAGCCCATGGCGTGGCTGAACTGGTATTATTGTATTGAATTGTATAGTTTGAACTCAACGCTGTGACAATGCTAGCACCCTATACTACCACCTAATTTAATTAGGACGAAAATTGTGCGCTTCATCGCCTCTTTACGGCCGTCATTTTTGCTTGGTATTTACGCGTCATTCTTGCACGTACAACCGTGGCTTTTCAAGCATGTCGAGTTCAAGACTACTGCACCTGCATACCGTCTGGAACTTCGGCATGATAAATTGAAATATATGCAGATATCGGATAAGCTGATGCTAGTTTTTGCGATTTTGCGAGGATCGCCTGATTTTTCTTGCCTATTTTTTTCTGACGGTGTCTTCTGATAGTGATCAGACCCTCAGGTTGCGTTTGGCGCAGAATCACGCAAATGTTTGGCGAAGACGTTAGCTAAATAACGGCCTGAGAGTTGGAAATTGCGATGCGCTGATCATGACCGTCTTATTCCCTCCGCTATGATAGGTGTCCGTGTGACAAGCAACGCAAGCTTATCACAGTCGTGAGAAGTAGTACGCTTGTTTTGTTGGTTATACAGCCACCTGTTGCTATATAAAAGCTATCAATTACATGTTACTTCATTAAAAAAATTTCGTTTCACAGTCTTTTGCGCCAACCATGACATCGGTCATAATACCAGCTCGCCAAGCTGAGCGACAGTATATTTTGACATTTGCTGGTTGACTACACCATCGCTGCCTTTCCGAGTGCTAAATATCACTTTTGATAAAGAAGCTTGAAATAATTTTCAGTTTATGTGCATAAATATATCCCCAGCCACACTTCGGGTGATTTTGTCCGATTTCGTCGACTCACCCTTACCAAGACCTGGCAACACTGAATTTGTCATCCGGGTTCTGGGCAGCGAAAATAGAATTTCAGCTGCCTCAAACGCCAGCGAGGAGCCAGATTACATATGCGAGTATAAACTACTGTTCTTCTGTACGAGTGCCTTCTTGTTCATACCTGTCAAGTGCATCTTAATCAACCGTTCGCTGTAGTATGCGAGTATTTTGAGAGTAAGTAGGACGAACTGTTCCGGCTAGTCTTGTACGTGCGACTCGAGTGATCGATCTTTTTTCTTTCGTCTCGAGGGTACATAGCAGAGTACAGGTAATCTTTTAATCTGCACTTAGTGTAAGCTAACCGCAACATGACGGGGAGCCTATGTCATCTGCTTATGTTTCCAGTATCCTTTAGAAAAGTGCCTGCCTGTGACCAATGCTAATTTGATGTGCCTGGGTGTCAAAATTTGCACTAGATTGGCAGTGTGAGCTAAATGAGACATACACGTAGCACATGGCGCACCATTTTGCATAACCACGTCTTTACGATGCACCAAAAACAAGGCCAACTACAGCAGTCTTTAGTGGGTTTAGCGTGGTCATTTTGTGAAGCGTGGCCTATTGTAACTGAAGGCAGTTCTCTGTGTGGGAGGTTAGTACGCTACACAAAGGCTTGTGTAACTTGCTAGCTACCTTAGATATAATGAGCAGCTACGTTTAAAAGCTTTGCTACATCAATACGAGTAAATAAAAGTGGCATCAACATTTATCTCAGTTATTTCGCAGCAAAGAAAGTTGTGATGGTGATTATGTTGCTACTAGCGGGGTTAGCTTGGCAGACAACAAAAGGAGGTTTAGTTACTTTGTCGTTTTTTCCTGCTTCGCAAGCCCAACAATACCTTTTAGTTTGTTTTAAAAGTTCACTCGAGGCGCGTGAGAAACAAATTATGAAATTTCAAATAATAATTTATCTGAATTTCATTGTTTGCCTTGTCTGTTAGAATCGTGTGGTTTTAATAATGTAAACGCCCCCTCCCCATTCCTCATCGAGTGATGCTGCTTCTGCGCAAAAACGTGCCATACTAAGTTTCCTGCATCATCCTAATAAAATCAATATAGGTTATACCATGCTGCTCCAAAATCCCACCTTTGACAGTATGTATCAGTGGAAATAGCATTGCTGGTCTAAACATTTGCCGCTTGATTTCGAGGCCACCAATCTCACAGCCATACACCAAAGATTATTTAATTAACTGAACAGTCTGGTTTGCAACATGTGCTATACTGCATGCATCCAGAAACCAGATGCACTATTTAACCACCCAGGCGTGGAAATTCAGTTGTGGTGAAGAAGTTCTCCGTTTAATGATGAATGTAGCGGGTCATGCATAGATCGGAAAACACATCGTCAGTGCTAAGCACGGGACGCTCGCGCCGGACGTTATCGCTGCTTTCGCTGGCTAGGCCTACACTTCAACCTAGTTTCAAATAACTGTTCCGACTGTCACAGTTCTTTATTATATTTGGTGGAGCTTCCTTGGTCTCCTCGCAATCCTGGAGTTGTGAAGCCAGACTCGCCCTGCCGCTATGACCACTGCATATGCCACAAGCCCTCCGCCTACGGCTTCCCAGGCCATCGTGTGTTCTGGCACGGTCCGTCAGCGGACCCTCCCATATTCAGCGGCACGTACGATCACGACGACGACGACTGGCTGGCTACCTACGAACTCGTGAGTGTCTTGAAGAAATGGGACGAAGCCACGAGACTGGCCACCGTCGTCATTTACCTCAGTGGCATTGCCCACTTGTGGCTTCGGAACCATGAAACCGATGAAACCTACGTTTCAACCTAGATAGAACTCAAGACAAAGTTCAGCGAAGTCTTCGGTAGTCCTGCTGTTAGCCAACTTTGTGCGTAGCAGCGCCTTCAGTCAAGTTCTCAACTGCCTGGTGAGAATTTCACCAGTTACTTGGAAGACGTCATTGACTAGTGCAAACGCGTCGATGCGAACATGACAGAGGTGAACCGCATCAAGCATATTTTCAAGGTTATCGACGAGGACGCATTCCAGATGCTCATTTCAAAAAGCCCGGCTACTGTCGTTGAAGTTACCAAGCTCTTCCAAAGCTATGGTGAGCTCGGCCGGCAACATCTCGTCACCCGCCGTGCTGTTCTCCATCAGGAATCGATGTCCGGCTTCACGCTCTCTCAAGATCCCGTCCTCCTCCCTCAGATAAAAGATTTTGTGCGCGAAGAAGTTGCCCGCCAACGGTCGCTCATCTCTGGCCTACCGGAGCGCAGTGCACCGCTTAGCCCTACACTGCGCACTATTATACCAGACCAGGTGTCTGAGGCCCTTCCTCCACGGCTGGTTCCACCAGTCAATGCGCCATTGACGTATGCCGAATCAGCAGCACGACCACGATTACACACGTTCTGAGCGCCTACTGAGCACCGATTGAACGCCGTGTCATAGATGAACAAGTAGGTGACCTGCTAAAGCGCGGCGTTGTTCAAATATCGAACAAACAGTCCTTGGCCATCACCTGTTCTTTTAGTTAAAAATAAGGATGGCATGATCCACTTGGCGTAGATTATCATGGCCTAAACAAAAGAACACAAAAGGATGTTTATCCTTCGCCTCAGATTGATGACGCCCTCGACTCTGTACAAGGCGCAGAGTTCTTTTCCTCCCTTCATCTACGCTCTGGGTATTCGAAAGTGCCCATGAATCCGGATGATAGACCAAAAACTGCCTTTGTTACACCAGACGGCTTATACAAATTTAACGTGATGCTATTCGGCCTATGCAATGCGCCGGCAACATTTGAGCGCAAGATGGACACTATCTTACGAGGCCTCTAATGGAACACGTGTTTGTGCTACTTAGATGATGTGATGGTATTCTCGCCCGATTTTCCAACGCACCTTCGTCGCTTGGAACAGGTTCTACGCTACATTTCTGCAGCTGGCCTCCAACTAAACTTTAAGAAGTGTGACTTTAGAGCACGCAAGCGGACCATTTTCGGACACGTCGTGTCGAAGCATGGCATTCTCCTTGACACCGCTAAGATACGTGCTCTTAGCGAGTTCCCGAGGCCCGCGTCTCTCAAGGAGCTGCGTAGTTTCATTGGGCTTTTCTCATACTTCCGCCACTTCGTCCGGGACTTCGCCTCAATCAGAGCACCTCTGAAAGACCTACTTAAGGGAGACCGCAATCTATCTGCGTGGTCTCTAGCCTGCGACAGTGCCATTGCGAGGGTCCGTGAACTGCTTACAAAACCACCCATACTGCGTCATTTTGATTCAAGTGCTCCCACGGAAATCCACACGGATGCTAGCGGTGTCGGTCTTGGCGCTGTACTTTCCCAACGAAAGCCTGGTTACCAAGATTATGTTGTTGCGTACGCGAGCCGCACTCTTACAAGAACAGAAGCAAATTATTCGATAACTGAGAAAGAATGCCTAATGATCATCTGGGCCATTACCAAATTTCGGCTTTATCTGTACGGTCGCCCTTCCGATGTTGTTACTGATCACGACACGCTCTGCTGGTTATCCTCCCTCAAGGATCCCTCCGGATGCTTGGCACGGTAGGCTTTACGGCTCCAAGAGTACGACATCCGTGTAATTTATTGCTCAGGCCAAAAGCATGCCGACGCCGATGCTCTTTCTCGTTCACGTGTTTCTGCTGATATTGCGAGTGTCTCTACCAAAGACAACTTACTTCCACTATCAGAACCCATCGACATGGCTGCGGAGCAGCGCAAAGATTCGTAGATTGCGTCTCTGATGGATTACCTATCTGAAACACTCGTCCACCCAATATCTAGAGTGCTACACCGACAGGCCTCTGATTTCGCCATCTGTGACGGAATACTTTATCGAAGCAACTACCACCTGGCGGCCGCAAATGGCTACTCGTCATACACAGGCATCTCCGTGCCAGCATGTGTGCTGCTTTCCATGCTGATCCGCTGTGTGCACACGCCGGTTTAAAAGCTACGCCAGGCAACGGTTTCGGTTTTATTTGTGCGGCATGTGCACGTTCCTTCAAAAGTACATTCGATCTTGCACAGAGTGCCAACGACGCATGCACAATCCTAGCCGTCCTACTGCACCAATGCAGCCTTTACCATGCCTAGTGCGACCATCTGACCGGGTTAGGATGGTCCTTTGTGGTCCTCTGCCATACACATCAGGTGGGAATCGCTGGATAATTGTAGCGATCGACCACCTCACGAGATGTACCAAAACAGTCGCTCTACCAGCCACCACGGCACATGACATTGCGTCTTTTCTCCTACAACGCTTTGTTCTGCGTCACGGCGCTCCACGTGAACATTTGAGCGACCAAGGCCGCGTCTTTCGCGCTGATGTGATTCAAGAACTTCTTGCTGAATACCACGTGATTCACCGCTGTACTACCGCTTATAGGCCACAAACGGCTTGACCGAACGTTTCAACCGCACTCTTGGCGACGTGCTTTCTAAGTATGTCGCCTCCGACCACACCGACTGGGATCTTATCCTTCCCCACGTAACGTACGCTTGCAACACGGCTCCTCAAGCCAGGACAGGCTTTTCTCCTTTCTTTTTACTGTAGTGTCGAGAACCATCATCTCCAATCGACACCATTCTCCCTTACCAACCCGACTCATCCGAAGGAAAACCAGTTTCCGAAGCCGCTCGGTATGTGGAAGAATGTCGACAATCAGCTCGCGCCCTCATTATTCAAGAACAAGGGCTACAAAAATTTCGTCATGACGAAGGACGCTCCCACTACCAGTTTTCGCTCAACTCGCTTGTTTGGCTGTGGGTGCCTCCCACTGCTGCTCCTGGTACATCTACAAAGTTCGTCAGCAGGTACCATGGGCCTTGTCACGTCGCAGAGAAAACTGCCGCTGTCAACTACCTCCTCCAACCCCTCACGCCTACTGAAGACCTGCGTTACCGAAGGTGCGAAATCGTACACGTGGATCGTCTCAAATCGTATCACGAACCACTTGTTCTCACGACACCTTAGAAGACCTACATGGGTTCGTCTTCAGCGAGAGGGAAAGATGTAATGATGAGTGTAGTGGGTCATGCATAGCTCGGAAAACACATCGTCAGTGTTAAGCACGAGACGCTCGCGCCGGGCGTTATCTCTGCTTTTGCTGGCTAGGCCTACGCTTCTACTTAGTTTCAAACAACAGTTCTGACTGTCAAAGTTCCTTATTACCTGCGCAAGTGCACAACAACCATAAAGCCGTTAAAATGTTTTGAAACGGTGCTGTAATAGCCGAGGCATACGCGTTTGATTATCCAAGCACAGTAATTACTCCTTTCATTCTTCTTTTCATTACCCTCCATTGGTACCTCTCCCGAAGCCACTTTGCTCTCTTTCCGACCACCTCTCCCAATATTACGCGACATACATCATCGATGACATATAGCTCCGAACACTGTCATTCCGACAAACGACGAGTGGCGTGGACAGCATCTTGCAGGCCAACAGGAAATCATAGGTGCTTGCTTGACCAATTGCAGCATACTTATTCTGCACGTCAGATTCAACTTCTTGATGTTACGTGCCAGCCCGAAAGGCATGGGGGGATTGTTTTTTGGAATTTGTAGAGCACTGGCGGCTTGTTTCGCTGCCACGTGGAGAATCATTGATCATGTGGCATTTTGCATATGATGCACGTGTCTACTTCAAACGTGTGAAAAAAATTCTAGGGGGTAGTTTAGGGGCATCTTAAATGGAACGGAGTGGTCGCCAGACTTTAAAATAAGGATTGCTTCAGTTTTTTACTATTCATGAGGAACAATGCAGGGCGGCTGAGAAGAGGCTCTAGCAAGGCACAGCTGGGGGCTAAGGAAGCTTTGTTACACCATTGCAAAGCGTAATTCACTAGAAGTGGCCTATGTCCATGTGGGGGTTAATTTGTAAGCGTTTTATTTAGAATGGGAGGGGATAGAATGAAAGAACAAGAGGGATCAAAAAGCTTGTAGGCAAGCTACAAAAATTCAGAAATGCTTCACATGAAAAATTATAAAATGAATACAGCACATCATCATTATTGGCACGTGTTCTTTTTCAAAGCTTGAGATTACAGAGTGGGATGACTTCAGTCATTCATTTGTGTCTTGAGTAGATACTACGTGGTGTTGCGATTCGGAGAAGTCATTTTGTTGTGATTTTCGCAGCAGGATTATAGTAAGTCAGGTACAAAACAGGCTAATTCGATTCCTTGGGCTCAAGCGCTTCATTTCAATCGAATCCATGTTTTTTGGATGCCAATTCGTCTCGATTTTATTGAACCAATGTGGCCTCGTCCCATTCTATTCACCTTTCATGGCTATTCTCACGTCTTGATCATAAGAATAGCCGTGACCAATCTAGTGTGGCTCCATTTCATTTTTTCGTTTCATGTCTGCCCTGTTCTAGATAAAATACTTACAAAATAGACCCTCCGATTTATTGCACAACTAACATGAAATGACACTTTTTACTCTTTTTTATATTTCAAATAAATAACGATATGTTGCTGTAGTCATCAACGTACAATATATATAGCATTAACACACAAGTAAAATTTTTAACTTTTATTCTTCAGTGCGTGAAAAATAAAAATGAAAAGCGTATCCATAAAGTAGGTGATGATTAGCTTGTATTTCATTTGATACCCTTCTGGGTGGGGGGGGGGCATGAATTCGTAAACAGCACAGTAAGTGTAAAGTATTTTCCATCACGTCATCACTTTTGGGGCTTATTTGCACCTTACGATTTCACGCCGTCTGCAGCAGGGCAGTTGTGTATCGCCTACTGAAGATCTGCGAAACGAACTTTGTGCGTAAACAGTAGGAGCGCACCCACAGCTAAGGGTAACATATTCGCCAGAACAGCATTTTTTCAGTTTTGAACATTGTTGACACACTTGAGGCATCTATTACCATTTTACGGCACACAAAGACGGATACAAGATTTTTAATTAAGAAGATCACCATTTGGAATAACATAGTTACTCTACTTGGAGTATAAAAATAATAATAACAGAAGGAGGGTCACAGCATTGTGGACCCCCTTCTGAAATTGGCCGCCCCCTCGAAAAGAGCTGCTGGAATGCTTGAAAAGTACACATAGTTATTCAATACGTGTGCAAACCACATAAGCAAATGTTACTTTATTAAACTACACAATAAACAAGTAACTATAAACAACATGTTCGAGCACGACTAGTTCATTAGGTGAGAATGAATGACATACAGAAGCTACATGGCTAATATGTATTATTTGTCGCTATGTAATCGACAAAGTAATGCTGTAAACAGCAGCAGAGACAAGCATGAGTAGCCTTGATGCAGCTTTGAAGCTCGTGCACAAGGCCGGTTTTTCTGTGCCTGCATTCACACGGTGCAAAACCTGTTCCTTCTTTCATGGCATGAAAGAGCGTGCTGTGATGAGTGCCTATGCTGTCCCACACCTGGATAGAACGAAGAACATAAACAGGCATTTAATTGTAAGCAGCAAAATAAAAAACAGATCTGGCCTTTCGCGTCAGCCACGAGGAAGTCAAATATCATAGAGGTTAATTTCTTACAAATATTTTTAGCATGACAGTTTCCTCTGTCTGAGCAACAAGGCGCACGAGAATTTGTTGGCACTCCCGCCCTTATCTTCTACCACACGTTAACATGGACATTCCATGCCTGCACAGGTGGAGCGCGCCCAGCCTTCAACATTGCAGAAATGTGCTTGGTGTCTGCTAGATTGCAGCCGATTCTACACAAGGTCTGTACAGCGCTGTCGGGCGTTTCAAAAACACATCACATTTCCGATATTTCTTTTTTTAGCCTAGCAAGTGTTGTCGTCCTGCCATGATAACAATTCCTTTTTTATCGTACTGTTGACCTGTGGTTTGCATTCCAAGGCTTGTTTATGACAGTGTTTCGGCTATCGCTTGGACGCCAGTGCTAGTACAGAGTGGCAAGTTTCAAAATGTCTCGTGGGTGCTTTCTATTCATAGAAATCAGAAAAGCTGAAATCTCAAAGTGACGCTTCCCTGAAAGGCTGAGCTCCTGGTAATCACTTGCTCTTTAAAGCAGATCATTTTTCAGCGAAATAAAAGCACCTTAAGCATATCTGTCTGTCAGTCGCTCTGTGTAGTATCTATCTGATCGATCGATTTAATCGAGCCTATTAAGTTTGGGCGCTCTGTGATCGTCTCCTTAACTTGACACCTTAGGTCAGCAGCTTATGAGTATACTTAGTCGAGAGTTGCTCATACTCAAATTAAGCCATTTGCTTGAGTGAGTAAGGGTGAGTAATATTTTCGCGGAGCTTGAGGCCGAGTGAGTCTGGGTAAAGAAAACTTTGGTGGGTCAGAATGAGCCCCAGGCGCGAAGTATGTATAAGTGAGTTTGAGTGAGCTCTAATTTTTTGCCACTGTTGTCTTCCTCTATTGCTTGCTGCACCATCCAGTACACCAAAGGTCGGTCATGCAGTTTCTCTAACATATTGGGCGTAAGGCCTACCACCGGAGGCGCAAGTGCTGCAATCACTGTGACGTGCAGGGTTGGATCACGTGATCTGGCCTTGCACTGGCAAAGGAAACTGGCAGTTGCATGTGTGATTTTACAGTGACTTTGCAGTGTCTTCATTTTCGAACCGCGTTGTTTTGCTCTGGCTTCATGTGTGCGGACTTCTGCCGACTAAACAATCCGGAAAGACAGCAAATGTTACCGGCGGCATGCCACAGTGCGCTACATACGTGAGGGTACTCTTACGGCGGCTTGCAGTGCCACTGTCTCCTCTCTCTTTTTGTGTTGTGGTTGTTATTCAACTATTAGGTTAACACGAGCACCGACCATGAATGATCACATAAAAGCGGAACATTCAGGTTTCCGCAGGGGAGCAACGTTAACATCTAAAAATGATAGTGTGATCAGTCTAATTATGTATATTTCAAAATAATATGTTGGTGTGTATATCTGGGGGAAGTTGCTGTCATTGTCAATACACTCAAGAATGTGCCCCGTTGTTGTCCGAATTCTCTGAGAGTCTAGATATAGCCCGGAAGTCCAATGATTTTTCCTTTATTTGGGTAATTTTACCTTATTCCAGTCTATTTTGTTGTCAGTTGCTTCTGTGTGTTCGGCCAGCACGTTGGACGAAACGTTCTTTCTTACATCCTGCATGTGCCGCTCCAGTTAGAGCTACTTCTCTCGCTAAGGTAACCTAACAGTAGCCTGTGCAACTCCCACCCTCCTCCCCGACTCTTCTTCTCTTTGTGTGTACTCGACCACACTGGTTTCCATCCACCAGTAGCGTAGCCAGGGGGTGGCACACCAGGCCCGTGCCTCTGCCCTCCCAATATTTTCCTATGGTATATAGGGCACCGGAAATAATGGTCTACCTTATCTACTTGCCTAGCTCGGACCCCATCTAAT